>OY720123.1:2502500-3752500 GCA_963082685.1 Cyclophora albipunctata
TTTGTTTAAACGCGCTAATCTCAGAAACTACTGAACCGATTTGAATAATTATTTCACTGTTAGATAGTCTATTTATCGAGGAAGGCTATAGGCTACATTTTATCCCGGATTTCCTACGGGAACGGGCACAACGCGGGTAAAACCGCGGGGCGCTGCTAGTGTATAATAATAGTGATTCCCCTTAGAGAGAACAAAGAAAACAGGAATGACAACATTTCATGATTGCTATTGGGAATACTGCATAAATTTTCCATCAATATGAATCTATGCAAATGCGTCATTTTTTGCCCAAACGTTCGAGCGCCATTTTTTTCCTACCTGTTAAAAGTACACATAATTTTTGTATTTGTCATTTAGTTATCTAGTTATTTAGTTATGTATATGGTTTATGGAAACTAGGTATAGGTTTTGGCCAAGAGTTTTACCCGTCAGGTTTTGAAAGAAGATAATCGGTGAATTAATTATTTTTTAACCATTTAAACCATTTATTCCTACACCACATAAAATAAGAACATGAAAAGCAATATTTGTACTAAGAACTAAATACTAAGATATTATGAAATTAAAACTAAGTACAGTGGCAGTGATGTAGAGGACAGACTCAGTGTACGCTATGGGGTTGTTAGACCCCACAGCACTGTTCTGCACTATTAGTATTAGATACAAAATATACCTCAAAAAATGTTCGACAAAAACTCGAATGAAAATGTGGAAAAAATCACGTAATAAAAGGCACCCGTGTGGGGTATTCGAGCACTTTACTTTATTAAAATGTTAACAAAATGCTCCAAAAACTATTCCTAGATTTAGACTTAAAACGGTAAAAGCTCTTTTATTGAGGTTTCCCAATTCAACTTGAATAAATTTGTGTATTCACGCCCCACAATAAAGCATAAACATTTTCTAAAAACCGTATAAATAAGGCGGCAGTACACGTTTAAATTATTCACTTATTCTGGTCACTAAGTTATATTTTATTTACAACGAAGTCTAAAATAAAGGTGACCTATTAACTCCGAACATACAGTGCGACATTATTTAACCAACATTTGTTCTTTCGTGTAAAAAATACATGCACCCCTGACACTTTGGGTCCCTCTTCAAAGCTGAACAGGTGTGGGACCGGCTTTAATTATAAAATTATTATTTGACCTCTTTCTGTTGACCTCGCTCCGACATAAGTGTTTGCAATAAAAAATATATGGTAGGTCATTTTGAATTTGGAATACGATTGTCGACCTTTTATTGTTTTATTTAAATAAAAGTTTTATGTAAAGCTGTTTGAATTTAGAATACGACTGAAAGATATTTTGTTTATTTGTGGAGATGGTCAGTAATATTATTTCTTTCCTCTATATCTATGCACGATGATTACGCTTGTGATTACGCTCATTAGAGTCATCTGACACCCGACCAGCAGCTTACCTGGAGCGGTTAGTATTCATCTTATATATAAAATTCTCGTGTCACAGTGTTCGTTCGCGTACTCCTCCGAAACGGCTCGACCGATTCTCATGAAATTTTGTGAGCATATTGAGTAGGTCTGAGAATCGGCCAACATCTATTTTTTATCCCGAAATTCCCGCGAGAACGGGTACAACGCGGGTGAAACCGCGGGGCGCAGCTACATAGTAGTATATAATAGTAAGAGTATACACTCACTGCATCAACTCTTAAGCGCTTCACTCACGGGCTGCACATAAGCAAAACGATTCTCATCCGGTGTCGGGTGACTATCTTGTCTTCAGCAAGTTCTTGCTTGGTGGTGACTCTATTGTTCCTAATAGCTTTTTATCATCTTAATAAAGGAAACCAAATGGCTTATCTTTACAGAAAACAACTTGACCAATTTAAAGCTTTAACTTTACCAAACCTTAACCTTTAGCTTAAATTACCTGCCTTAACCTTTAACTTTACCAAAATCTGCAGTGATCAACTCGATTGAATCGTTATCGTATCTTTAAGTGTATTTTTAAATTAATATAATATACCTGGACAAATTCACACACCGTTAATTAGACCAAAAGTAAGCTTATTTTATGGAATCTAACTCACTGATACTACTACATATAAATAAAATACACATTATTGCATAATAAAACACCTCATACACACCCACAATTATCCGTACACAGTAAATAAAAACGGCAGTAGGACAAGTCGTAACATCATTTGAAACCACATCGATGTTACCGCATTGACCGATTATAGATCGTAAACTGAGAATCGTTGTTTGTCTTGCGTCGTATCGCTACAAAACATCGCTATGACCAAGCCAAGACTGTGTTGGTTTTGGACCTACTGTTTGCTTTGCGCTGTGTGTTTGTTAAATAATGACGTTTGGCTACCGTCATTTGTTTATACTCTGTAATTATCATTTGGTTTCATTCGTTACTGGTACTTCGAGTAGTTGTAGGTTTCAACTGTATTGAAGCTTAAAGGAAATGAGGACAAAATAGATAGCCATTAATGCTATCACAATATTAACTAGTTAAAACGAGATTTAGTTACTCATACGAATTTTGGGATAAAGCGTGCAATCTGTTGTTATTAGTCATAGTTAAGTAATTAACATTTTTATGGTTCTCTAGATAAACCGTAATCAAGTATCTTGATTGACTGAAACATACAGTTGCTAGCAATAATATAATAAACCAGGAATCAATTTTAACCAACATTTATGTTCACGTAACTAGGTTATTTCAGTACTAACAGTTTGTGAAAGCTTTTTAAAGCTCAGTTATAAGGTTATAGGCGTTTTACTTTGTCTATTTATTTTCTCTCTTCACTGCTCTTAGAAATAGCTGCACATTGTGGTGGGAATTTGAGCTGCAATAAAATGTTAGTTATTTGCCATTTTATGTAATAAAATATGATATTTAAGTACAAAACAAAAAAATATATAGCGGTGCAAAGTTCGCTGAGTTAGTTTCTAATAGTTCTTTCCTACAATCGACAATGATTATCAGATTCAATCATCAATATTCTTCCTTTATAGTCCATTAGCGTTGCATTATTGTCAATGGTTATACTCGTAACTTTATGTTTCAAAGATAATAGAGGACAGAGAAAAATGGAAATAACTCCATCGACAAGAGGCATAGAGAATAATGAGAAAGATGGAAAGAACTCCATCGACAAGAGACATAGAGAATAATGAGAAAGATGGAAATAACCCCATCGGCAAGAGACTAGTTTAGACTCTCAAGTTTCAAAACAAGACTGGAGTATGTGCTCCAAACTCTCCAAAGCTTAACCTTTCCTTATCCAAAACTACACAAAATTTTCGACCTACCGCTACCGCGGACTAAATTATATAAACAACAAAATACAAGCCTACATAAATAAGTATAGGTATATTCATCATGGACGGCGAAAGTAGGAAGTTATCCCAACATCAAACGAAAGCGATGGAAAGGCCGAGGGTTCTTTGGGAATGCATATTCCTAATATGGGTTTCAGAAGGTACTTCAATATATGGATTATTGAAGGCTTATAAACATAAAGGGTCTTAAAGAGTTTTAAATGAAAATGGACGGAGGTTGCGCCTGTTTGCGCTCGTGTTTTATACTTTAGAGATTATCTGCTGTAGTTAGAGATGTCCATTAAACGATTAACTAATGGACGTAATTTTTCATTAATAACATGTCAAATTCTCATGTTAAATCTCTACTAAAGAAGCCTTTGACGTTTCTTAGTACACGCTTGTGATTCTTAGAAGATAGGAATAGAATAGAACTACCCGCACCCCGCGGTGATGACCGCGTTGTGCCCGTTCCAGCGGGAATTTCGGGATAAAATGTATCCTATGTGTTATTCTAATGTATAAAGTTAAGTTATTACTGTAAAGTTTAATCCAAATCCGTCCAGTATTTTTTTCGTGAAAGAGTACCAAAGATACATACATACATCCTCACAAACTTTTGCATTTATAATATTAGTAGGACTAGTAATAAACTCCCTTGAAGTGTCCAAAAAGATTTAATAACAAGTAATTATTCCAACATTTAAAAATAGAACACCAAATCAAAAGAAATGCTTCCTTAAAACAAATAACGTCATTTATCTGTCAAACGTCTAGTACAGTCAACTACAAAAGTTGATGAACAGATTGAATAATGCAAACACCTGAACACTTACAGATTTCATAAATATGTGTCACAAGGCGTAAAAATAGTAATTTACAAAAATAGTCAACACCTCATTTTTCCATAAGTAGCTGAACACTGAAGTTGAAGTGATTATTACATTTATATTGTAATACTAGTGCTACCCGCGTTTTGACCCGTTTAGTGTCCGTTCCTTTGAGAATTTAGGGATACAAAATAAACTCTTAAATCTAGCTATTCAACATGAAAATAATTATTCGAATCGGACTGCCAGTTCTCGATATTAGCCCGAACATACAAACAAAATTACAAACATTACCTCTTTATAATATTAAGTAAAATTACATACTGAATATCTTCATCTTTTGTAGTTGACTGTACGTCGGAACTTGTAAAATTAGGCATAATCACGTTGGTGGTCATAAATCATCGAACAACGGCGAATGTTATCAACGGTGGAGGTAATTTTATCGGCAGTAAAGGAATATTGCGTTAAGGTTTAAGCACTTTCTCGACGCATGACGTCGTAACTCGCGAGACGCGGTCGCGATCCGCGCTCGTTTGTGTAATGTGAACGCTGTCTTATTTTATTGTTATTAATTTTGAAGGATAATTCAGTTCTTTTTTTGAAAACTAGACTACATTGATTTGATTATAGTTGTACAGTTGCCACGTGAAAATGTTGAATGTGATCTTGTTAGTACCTGAATCTCTAATCTATAAAGTAAATTGTTTATTAGCCTGTAATGTCCCAATGTAAAATAAAAACAATACTTCTCATTAAATGCGCACGCACACATTGCATTCAATGCGAGTATTCGATTTCGACAACTTTACATTTTACGCACTGTTCTACGCAAGCATAAGGAAGTAACACTCACTGATAACCTATTGCGAAGACGGCGTGGAATGCCCGTCTTTAAAGCTAACCAGCGACGTACCATACTTGCCTCAAAGCAATTCGAATCTCTGAGCTGTAGATTATATAATAAGATAAACAAGAAGCTCAACTTTTTTTCTCTCTCCAAATTTCAAGTAAAAAGTACACTAACAGCATGACTTCAAACCCTAAATTATAATGAAACTGAAGCCTTACTAATATAAACTAATGTATAATACATTCATAACCCAAACGCATACCTTAAGCGAATCATATTATATTATATCTATTTACTAATACCCTTATCTTAGAGGAATCAACTGTCTCCTATAGTACAGGGCATCCTAGTTTGGGAGGCAGGGACTCCTATCTAGTAACTATAACCCCTATACCCCCCACATCCACCATTCATATATACGTGAATAAGTGTATAATATTTACGATAAATTGACTGTGTTTTAGTGTTTGTAAGATATGTTTGTTTGTGATGTGTTTCATGTATGTACATAGAATTAAGATTAGTTGCTATTACCAGTGTACTCTTTTTATTATGAATAAAATATATTTATTATTATTTATTATTATTCGTCCGCAACTAGGCTGCGAATAATGTACGAACAGTACTACTACATACGCAAAAACATGCGTATTCAAAGTAATTTGTTAGCTTGAATGTGCTCATTATCCATTGCGGTATTAGAACTCAACGTTCGAATAATCATTAGTACTATGCAAGCAATGTAAACAATTAACACATAATATTTCGACTCGCAATGTGTTCCGTTTTTGCGCATATTGCAGCGACACCGGCCCCGCCCCCTTTTCAAATCTCCCTTTAGTTTTTGTTATTTGTAGTGACCACGGTTCCTGTAAAGAGGCCGAAACGTCAGATAAAAATGTATAATAAAAGCGAAGTGAATCAATAAACGTAGTTTCAATTATCATGTCTAATTAAAAGCCACTCAATGACAAGTTTTCAGTAAAAAGTCAAAACATCAGTCTACGTACTCGCATGTCCATAAATTGTACACAAAAAACGAAATTAGCTTTAAAAACCTTCTCCTTCTAAAAAGCAAATATACGAGTATATCCACCTATCTTCATTTGTTTACTTTATAACCTTTTAAGCCGCCTCCGAGACGCATAAAAAATAAACACGCTAGTGTCCGTACATTTCTATTACTTTATTTACTAATCCAGTAACATATATAAGAAAAAAGTATGCTCGAAATGTCTGTTTGTCCTACAAAATAATATTTAGTATGCCTTTCACTGCCTTTTACTAAACATATAAATAATGTAGGTACGTCAAAGTCAAAGTATAGAAAAAATAGTAATATTTTTACTAAACAAAAAAATGGTCGATAAAAAATTGTTATGACATTACTTTCGCCTTGAAGAAACTTTGAAGGTTGAACATACTAAAAAACGTAACTATATAATATGTAGTGTTTGTATCTTAAAGCATTAACAGACGATCGCACCGCACCGTGACCTTGGTGCGCTCCGGACCATATTCGATAGTGTGTACATCGGTCCGCCGCACATTATTATTATTATTGACGGTCCGCTCGGTCCGATGGTTCTGTCAAAGGATTTGGTGCGGTTCGCGCGTTGTTCGTTCGTGTGGCCCATTAGGGCTAACACTACGTTAAGCGGGTGCCCGCGCGGTTTCATACATAAGTGAACCGTCGCGTGCGCCCGTTTAACGCAGTTTCGGCCCTTATATATTTTCGGGCTGTTTCTCTGAGCTTACTTTTACAATTACTGAACAGATTTTTACTTGACTTTCACTCGAAAAAAACAGTTCAAGCTCACAAAATCTGAAAAAACCTTTACTATCACGTAAACGAAAATTAAAAACAGTTCAGCATTTCTTACCCAAAAATTTCCATACGATTCCGAAAAACACAGCTAGTATAACGAACCTCATTAAAAGAAGGCTGTTCACACCTGTTGGTTTACGATGTTATATAACATATAACATGTTACTGTTTTATAACGTCGTAACACTAACGTGTATGATATATACTACGTGTATTACTCACAGTATTCCCCTTAATAAGTCTTAAGATGTCTAATACATATAAGGTTTATGTTATATTATAGGAAAAGAAAGATTATAGTAGCAAAATGAAGATTATATATTAATAAAAGGGAAAAGATTATATCAAAGAAGGTTTTTAATGCTTCGATGGTAAAGTAGTTAGGGGTTGCACCTGCCAAGAGAGGCCTGCAATTCTCATACTAAGCATGTTTCCAAATTACTTTTTAAACATGGCTCGGGTTTGGAATTACCAATCCGTAGTACAACGTAGTGAGTACGGAGAGACCTTAAGGCGAGGATATGTGGCGCTCGGACAGAGCTGAGGGGGTGTTCTTAATTTCATAAAATAAGGTTGAGATTTGTGAAGCAAGACTCGAGTGCGTGATACGTGGCGGGCGAATATTTGAACTCTTTTGCGTTTTTATAGAAATTGGCGGGTCAAATGAAAAATGTAACTGATTTAAAATCTAAGTGAGTATTAGGAAATTGATATTCCTAAAAAAAAAAACTATGACTATCGCTTCAAATAACGAGATCTAGGACCAGAAAATAATATTTGGTGCTACTTTTACATAATCTTGTGCATCTTATTTCTACATTATTATAATGAATTTTAAAATTCTATTCGATTTAAAATTTTATTAAGGATATATTCTTTTAATTGGTGTTTTTATTTTATTTATAGAATCGATAGAAGTGTTGATATTTGATCGTCAAAGTAGCGACTATGCGCGTTATTTTCACATATCCTCGCCTTAACTCAACTGTGGGATACAACAGACTTATACAATTGCAAGAGTGCAATGTAAAGCGTATGCAGTGTTTTATTTCTCTCCTACTAATATTATAAATGCAAGTTTGTGAGGATGTGTGTTTTTTACTCTTTCACGAAAAAACTGTTGAACGGATTTGGATGAAACTTTACAGTAATATAGGTTATACATCATAATAACACATGGGATACATTTTATCCCGAAACTCCCGTGGGAACAAGTACAACGCAGGTAACACCGCGGGCGCGGCTAGTAAATAACATTTTTACCTGGTAAATTGAATAATCTACCTAAAGCTGAAGTAATTTTGATTTTATCTAAAGCTTAGTTATAAAGAAATCCAAAATAAGTAACCAATAATCCCTACTATATTTTTACGATCAATAAATAAAAATAATGTCTATTCAATAATCACTACATAGTATAAAATAAAGTCGTCTCTTTTTCGTGTCTCTCACACTGTTTGTCTGTCTGTATGCTTAAATCTTTAAAATTACGCAACGGATTTTGATGCGGTTTTTTGTAATAGGTAGAGTGATTCAAGAGGAAGGTTTTTATGTAAAAAAATTCCCGAAATTCCCACGGGAACGGGCACAACGCGGGTAAAACCGCGGGGCGCTGCTAGTACTAAATAAAATGATATTGTTCATCTTATAACGTTAAATACCGTTTCCAAGGGTTACCTCACGAAAGAAGTAAATTCTTGGAACAGATCAAACCGACTGTGAATCACAAGCACACTAGATTATGTTCTCGTAATATATGTAGGTATAATATTTACTTTTACAGAATAGAATTTTATATTGCCACATGTAACGTAACGTAAGGAATCTAAATACTGGAGATAGATGATACTCTAATAAAATATTTATTTAATCGCAAGCACAATAATAAATAAATAAATAAATATACCTGGACAAATTCACACACGGTAATAATAGTATGTTAAAAAAAATCCAATATGTTATTAATCCTCTCCTCACAGTACTGATGTCTTCAGTGAGATCGGAAACTTTTGCCCAGCTGTGGGACACTACAAGCTAATAATACTTTAATTTTTGTAAAGTTAATCTATGATAGCAGTTTTCTGTATATCAAAATATAAAGTTTGTTTTTGAATAAATACATTCATCATGTATAGGTCTGTCCCTTGAGGTAACATTTTAATATTCATTCCACATATAATTCACCGAGGTTAAGAGTGGATTGCACAGGAATCCTTACCCTTAGCGACTAAACATTTTTACAAAACAAATGACTTTCGTTTTTAATAGGGTTCTATTTGGTGCGACATAATATACAATTTCGAACGAACTGTTTTTGTTTCCTGAACATATTTAGGTACTAAATTGATTCAAGAGTTCCTGTGCCATCGGCCCTAAGTCATCTTGAGGCAAGAGATAAAATAGAGTATTTTACTTTTTTCATATATAATTCAAAATAGTAATATCTAGAATTGATACTACGTTGACGGATACACTTCGCTTTTATTTTACAATCTTATCTCTGACGTTTCGGCCCCTTTACAGGAACCGTGGTCATAGAAGACTTTATCTTACAACAATTATCAAACAAGTTAAAGAAAATCCGAACCAGGTCAAAATAATTGCAATAATCAGCGATATTAGTTCAAAACGGAAGGCAGCAATACTCAGCGCCAAAGTAATCGCCTGCACAGCATGCAACACCTAAATTAGTAAATTCTAAAAGCAAGTTATTTCACTTAAACTCATTTCGCCGTTCGAATGGAACCGTTACTTTAAACGTTACATAAAACAGTTAAAACTGAACTTTGTTTTATATATTAAGTTACTGTTTGGAACGAGCTCGGATTTTGTTTTATTGGTACTCGTTTCACCTTTTCGATGTTTTTGAATAACAATTCGGAATGACATGATATGTGAAGCGTTTGCGGCTAATTGTTTCATTGCTATGTACTAAATACAGGGTTTTACCTGTAATTGGAGCTATATATATTCGAACTGTGATTCTTTATTCGTTTCAATACATAATAACATCAAAGTCGCTCACAGCCTTTGTCTGTCAAGATGCCTAAAAAAATCAGCTATTGACTTGCGCTCTGCTAAAACTATTGATGATACCTATGTACATAAAAATAATATTCCACAATCTACATATTTAAAGTACTAATTATTGACTACAATAAAGTTCACGAAGTCAAATGTATTATAGTTCATTAACTAATTACTATAATTAAGGCACAATTACCTAATTTTGTTAAAAATTTACAGTTTTAAAGAATATATTTTGAATTTAAAGCATTTCATGTGTTGATATAAGTTTAAAGATTAATAAAATAAATGGAATCAATGGCTCTAAAATCAAGGTTAATTATGTAACTTTAAATCCCTCTTTAATTGATTAAAATAGGACATTTAGTTTAGATTGTATGAAGAGTATAACGTAAATTAAAATTCGGGCTTCACTGCATCGCTCGGGCCCAGGGCGGGGGGATGTCCGAGTACAAATTATTATTGTGATATTGATGCGTGAATTTACATGAATTCATCAACATCAATATAATCTATAGGGCACGCTTTGTGCTATCCCGATTCCCATTTGAAATCTTGATTAACCCAAACGAAGCGAGTGCGGATTTCTAGTTCTATATATAAAATAGCATCACATATGCTATTCCGGTCTTGCTCATCAGATATTGCTATTCCGGTCTTGCTCATCATATATTGCTATTCCGGTATTGCTGAACTGTGTGGATACCATATACATACACGATCCGGTAAGATCTGATTTTTAGATCTGATTTCTATTAAGTTTGAATATCGATTGCATTCGATAGAAGTAACCATACTGTTTTTAAATCTCTATATGAAATGACTCGTATACTCGTCCCCGCGGAAATTTCGGGATAAAATGTATCCCATGTGTTACTCTGATGTATGACCTATACTACTGTAAAGTATAATCCAAATCCGTTAGTAGTTTTTTCGTGAACCAACAACCGGGACCGACAATTTAACGTGCCCTCCGAAGCATGGTAGCGCTCAGATAGAAATGCCACTATCGGCCACCCATCCAAGTAGGGGTCGAGCTGCACGTTGCTTAACAATCGCAATGAACTAACATCGCCTAGTCAAACTACGTCACAAGCGGTAAAATGGTAATTTTGTAATTATTAAAAGTGATTTTATCTTTAAGCAATACATACTTATTAAAAAGAACTAAATGAACTGTGCACTCTATGAATAAAATCTTTACCTCGCGTTATTCTCTTCCTTGAAACTCATCTTAAGTAAAATTGTTTGTCATAATTATCACCTCACCTCCAACAGCTCTTTGCGCAAGCTTCTAACTATGTTTCTAAGATAAACATCAAAGTGAATCCACTGGCAACAGTTAGTACATTAAAAAGTTTGTAAATAGACGGAACTAGAACGAGGAATTTAAAAATAGAACTGACACACACACAGATAAGGAACTAACATGGCCACGTATGTTATTAGAACACGTATATTTCAGAGACATTATATTTATTTTCAACTACAATTTACAGTAATTACCTGTGTATGGAAACTAGTAGGTAATGGACATCGGTTATACCCGTGTTGTATCTATACCCGTAGGAATTGTGAGATAATATGTACCGTATATACATTATTTTGAATGTAGCTATCCGGTGAAATAATAATAATTCGAATTTCATTGTGTAGTTCAGAGAAGCAAAGGAACAAAAACTTGAATTTAAGAAAAGCAACGTTATAATTATTATTATAGTATAGACTAGTAGCGCCCCGTGGTTTTACCCGCGTTGTGCCCGTTACCGTGGGAATTTCGGGAATATTTATACTTATAAACCTTCCTCTTGAATAACTCTATCTATTTAAAAAACTGCATCAAAATCCGTTGCGTAGTATTAAAGATCTCAGCATACATAGATAGGGATAGACAGATAGCGGAAAGAGACTTTGTTTGATACTATGTAGTGATATAATAAGATATAGAGATAATGGCTGTAGTGGTCTTGTGAGTAGTATTAAATAAATAATAAAACTTCGTTTTTCTTAAAAAATAATCGAATGATTCAATTTGCTATGAAAGACCATTGTTTCACTTCACTCTGTATACTTCCTTATTGCTACCTCGCAAAAAGTTTCCCTCTGTTATCCCATTACAGAAAAAGTAAGCAGTAGCAGTAGCTATCTTTTTCAATCAAAAAAATATTTCCGGAACTATTGACCCTCATTTCATTTACATAACAAGAATTATATACGCACGAACGTACGAAACAAACTTTGAATTCGGAACACTTAGTTAATTGGTTTTGCTTTTATCCTAACATATCTAATAGAAAACAAAATACATACAGATATATCTATCTATTACATGGGCGCATGTGTTGTATTGAAAGAGACCATCACCAAAATTGTGACTACGAATACACCAATCAATTTGAGCCTTATATTTTAGTTCCAGTCAGTGGTCAGGCCACAACTGTATTGGAGCTTTGTAAATCTTTACATATAAATAAATACGCAAGATTGAAAAGGTTCATATGGGTAAAGGTATTCATATAAATATAAATAAATATACCCGGATAAATTCACTCACGGTTAATTAGATCCAAACTAAGCTCTAAGCTTGTAATATGGAATCTTACTAACTGATACTACTGCATATACATACACTAATACTTTATAAGAATATATAATTGACACCCAGACGTCGTCGCCAACAACTATGCCTGCACATATTGTTGACTCCGGGCGGGAATCGAACCCGCAACCTCCGACACAGTAAGCGCTCTCACTGCCACTGTGCGAACGGTCTTGTATAGTATATGTCTAGGTCTAGGTTCAATATACAGTAACGTTATCTAGGCACAATGTTTAGTAAAGCCTTGGCCTTAGGTTATTGAATTAAACGAGAGACGTAGGCTTGTAATATGTGCTAGGACTCCGCCAAGTTCCTACCACTTGATGTTAAATGGATTATGCGGTGTATATGCTGATCTTATTTTATCTATCGCGGCTTTAAATAGTGTGTACGTTACCTTAAACCGGATCCTGGTTTAGTGATGATTTTTTCAAATCGGACCATTCGTTCCTGAGATTGGCACGTTCAAACAAACTCTGCAGCTTTATAATCTATTATATAAAAATGAATCGCTGAATCTGTTGCTAAGCGCATAACTTCAGAACGACTGCACCAAATTGGATGATTCTTTTTTTAATGTGTTCCAATGTCAGGACAAGGTTTTTATAATAGAAAAATAAGGAATAAAAATCTCAAAATTCCCACGGGAACGGGGGCGCTGCGGGTGAAACCGCGGGGCACAGCTAGTATTAGTATAAATATTTCATTGCCTGTTTGAAGTGAGCGTGCGCGGATACCACAAACAATTTTCCTTTGAAGACGTTAAAATGATTTGTCACATTTTTAAAAGGTCTAAATAATCGCTTGTTAGCCACATCTGCCATAAAGCAATGCAAAGACCCTCTGGTCGGTAATGATCCCTTTTTGTGCACATTTCTTTTCCTGTTAGTTCTATTTGTTTCCTTTTCTCGCTTTGACTTGTTCTCTACCTATTAACGTTATAAGAAGCGAGATATCCTTTTTGCTTATTTATTTCAATAGTTGCCATTTTATTGCGTCATTACGAGTCGCTTTATTCCTGTTATTAAGGATCTTTGTTATTCATTCATTTGTAGTTATTCATGTCAAGGTGTAGGTTAGTGGCCAACCCTGGCGTCGGAGTTTTTAGAAGTCTAAAGGCCTCTGATATGGTCTATCGATTAAAACAACCGGTACCGACTAGATAACGTGCTTTCGAAGCCGTAACGCTCAGATATAAATGCCACTATCGGCCACCCATTCAAGTAGGGGCCGAGCTGCACGTTGCTTAACTATCGCAACAACCATTGCTTAGTCATACTAACTTTGTTATGAAGTTTCGTTAAGAGTGTTTTGTAGCAGTATTTGTTTATCAATTTTTTTTATTCTTCTATCTTGTATTACTCACAATGTATGTAGGTATTTAAGTAGTCTTCTTGAGTCTGAATATCTTTTTAACCGACTTCAAAAAAGGAGGAGGTTTCCCAATCCGCCCCTATATACCTATGCTTTTTGAATATTGTTTTTATTTACCTATTACAATTTTATAATTGAAACCGACCAATCAAACCTAAATAGACAACGATAATTGATTTTATTGACAAAACCATTTGCCTATTCCTATCTAATAGTTGTAGTCCTCCTAATAGTTGAAAATTGGTCTAAATTTTCCACATTTTCATCAAAATAATTTATTTTTGGACCGGCATACAAAACCTGCATGTATTTGATATCCAGTATTTGATGACCTGTGTGCATTTGATATCGTTTAATGCCCCTATTTTATTGGTAGTGTTGATTGCCCCTCTTTGTTTTAGCGTTATACTTTCAATTCAGCTAAAATACCTTTTATAATATTCAAATCATAGATTAACGATACATTATACTCACACAAAAAATAGGCCTAGTTTTTTTTAATTTTAGATAGCAATCCCGTTCAAACATATAAACACAAAATTACACGCCAACTAAGTTTCCGTGATATTATTTTGAAACTTCATGAAATGCAACGAATTATAACTGTGTTGTGATGTCAGGTCTCATATTCTGGCGTCCATCCAATGGCGTTTGTTTTGTAAAGTCTCACTGAGGAGTCGCAACAACACTAAATGCTTTGTAATGTTGCGTTGTATTAATGTTTTGTGTCTGTTGTATGTGTAATGTATGATGTATTCTTTCTAGCCGCTTATTCAGTTATTAGTAGTGATTCGCGATTTACCCGTATTATGTTAGTTCCTGTGGGAGCTTCGGGATAAAAAGTATCTGGAAACCTTGGTTTTTATTGGGGCTATCTAATACAAAACTAAATATTAAAATTCGACCTGTAGCTTTAAAATAAAACTAAAATCAAATCCATTAGCTTTATTATATGAGTTATGTCCAATTTTTAATGATAATATTCCTACTTAAGATACTGCCTGTATAAAAGTAAAAATAGCATCCCATTGTCTTCACACACGTCAGACTTAGAACCTTTTTTGTGTCAGGCTTTAATATAACCTCTTTATTGAGACTTCACTATTTTATTATGCCAACGATAGAACGCCGGTTCATATGTTCGAATTTGAAACCTAATTTCGGTTCACCTGATTGGTTACATTTTAAAAGAATCCAGTTGGCTTCATTCCAGATTTAGTTCTGATCCGAATTGTAATGGTCTCTAGAGAGGTAGAATAAGCTGTAGTTAATTGTGGAAAGGTGCTTTGTGCCGGTAGCGGTTACAATGGAATTCAAACCTTTTAATTATCGCCGTAACGTTGTAATTTGCTAGTGTTTTGAAGTGTAGGCTTGAGTTAGGTTTGTTTCTCGAATTTTTATAGCGACTATTTTAAGCTTTTAGCTTATTTTCAGGAAATTCCCATGGAAACAGGTACGGGTGAAACTTTAGGGCGTTACGCGTTCGTAATTAAAGGTTCCTAGCAGTGGTCGATTAGATACGATTAGATCATTAATGGCGATGATTGGAAGATAATTTCAAAATTTAAATGAAACTCTGACATATTAAGAGCCGGCCATTTTTCAAAACGACTATTCCTTCATGTTTTATATTAATTACGTACTTTATTTCCGCCCCGGGATTTCCTTTTAGATCCCGGTATAATAATAATTTTTCGTAATTTGCATTTCATTTTGGTTTAATTTCTCGGTCGACCTACAATCACCCCTGAAGATTTCTTATTATTTCTGATAATTTCTCTTTTGTACAAGATGTTTGAGTGAGATAGAAATGAGGACTAAATGTAGATTTAAGATGTTTATTGAAACAAAGTATGATTAAACGAAACGAATAACAAAACAATAAGTTGTTTTAAACAATAGGTGTTTTTAAAAAATACATTAAAACAGGTATGTCTTGTGGATTCATCCGACTTCCTACTTCAACCTTAGAACATGTTTTCCTACGCATGTTGTGGCACCTATAGAGAGTGCATTTAGGTGTTTAATTTAGTGCTAAGTTTTATTTATAGTTTTAATGTACCTCTCACTGGTTGTCCTTAAATAAATAAATAAATAAATAAAAAGAAAGAAGACCTTAGATTTAGTCAACGCAAAATCCTACTAATATTATAAATGCGAAAGTTTGTGAGGATGGATATATATGTATGTATGTATGTATGTTTGTTATACTTTCACGAAAAAACTACTGAACGGATTTGGATGAAACTTGCTATGATTAAATAAAGTTTTGTTAAGTAACAAAAAATCGTTAAGAAAAAGTATTTAAATAAATAATAATAAATAAATAAATAAATACTTGGACAAATTCACACACGGTTAATTAGGTAGACCCAAAGTAAGCTCTAAGCTTGTGTTATGGAATCTAACTAACTGATACTACTACTTATACATACACAAATACTTTATAAGAATATATAATTGACACCCAGACGTCGTCGCCAACAACTATGTCTTCACATATTGTTGACTCCGGGCGGGGATCGAACCCGCAACCCCTGACACAGTAAGCGCTCTCACTGCCACTGTGCCAACGGGCTTGCCTGTAATGTCTCACTGCTAGGTAAAGGCCTTCCATCTCACCGAGGATGTCTGTAATACGTTCTGTAATACGTCAAAATACTACTTTAACCATTTTCAGAAACTATTAATAACCCTTATTTCGAGTAAAATATAATCTCATAATCATATCACACGAGAAAAATTGTAACCATCAAATATCTAACAGAAACCTACCCGTACAATATAAAAATTGAACATTCGTTACATATCACGTAATCGGACCATAAAAACAACATGGCCACGGTTTTTTGGCGGGAATCTTTATCTGATAACGTGCGGTGTAACGTTTTTGGGTGAATTGCAAACGTTGTATTAGTTCAATCATAGGAAGAGGAAATCTTATTGACATGGATTATGGATATTTCAATTATGATTGTGAGGAAGACAGTTTTTGATAGCGCTTGTGTAGCTTTAGCGATGTTACCTCATTGCGATTGTTAGGCAATGTGCAGCTCGGCCCAGACTTGGATAAGTGGCTGATAGTGCCATTTTTATTTGAGCTACCGTGCTTCGTAGGGCGCGTTTTGTCAGTCCCGGTTTTGTCAATCGCTAGATCTTGTCAGAGGCCTTTAGGCGGTCTAAAAACTCCGACACCAGAGTTGGCCACCTACACGAACTTACATTCACCTTTACGCCTTATAACCTACCAATTCGCTTAACTCATAATCAAGCTTAAGTTTTAATGCCATCAGCTACCTAGTACTAATACTAAGATACGTTTCAATAGATAGTTAATTCGCTAACTAGTTGATTGTAAACTCGTTTAGTTGAAGAGTTTGTCGTAAGCATTCGTCGGCCTACAGTTTTTAGACGTACTCAATGTCAACAACGCTTAAGAATGTGTTTTCATATAAGCGGAGAGGAGCAGAGAAAAGCGGTGCGCTTGAGCTCTTTAATTGACCAATGACAATGCATTACGAAAATTGACAATTTCAATGCGTTGTGATTGGACCGTTCCGTTTCGTACCGCTTCTACGAAAACACTCTTTAGGAAGCATATATTTATATAGAGTTTCATAATCGTTGAGGCACAGTATAACTAGTTGAGGGGCTATTCTATGTGTGTAGGTATCGAAATAATGGAAGCAATATTCGTCGATTCAATACAGTCGCAGGTATATTGAATACGATCCAATAAGCTTTGAGAGCTTTTATATATCTACAGGTCTTGTGTTTGCCACTTTTTTGACGTTTCGCACTTATTTGAGCGATTTCAAAGTAATTATGTTTGTAGTTGCAGGAACGTTAGCTGTAACAAATTTATTTAATATTTTTTCTATTATTTTATGTAACTTTAATAATAAGTTTGATTTAAAAATCTAATAAAATAAAAGTATAAAGAATTGAAACTACGTTTACGGATACACTCCGCTTTTATTTTACACTAGCAGCGCCCCGCGGTTTTACCCGCGTTGTGCCCGTTCCCGTGGGAATTTCGGGAATTTTTTTACATAAAAACCTTCCTCTTGAATCACTCTACCTATTACAAAAAACCGCATCAAAATCCGTTGCGTAATTTTAAAGATTTAAGCATACAGACAAACAAACAGACAAAAATAGCGACTTTGTTTTATACTATGTAGTGATTTGTATCTGACGTTTCGGCCCCTTTACAGGAACCGTGGTCACAGAAGACTCAAAATCAGAAACACAAATAAAAATGTAAAATAAAAACGAAGTGTATCCGTAAACGTACCTAGTTTCAATTCAAAATGTTCGCTTCAACTTAAAAAACCGAATGTATAAAGTTTAATATTAACATTGACAACACTTTATCTCGTGGTCAGCTCAGAAAAGCAAACCACCTCAACTGTAAACCGTCTATCAATCAAAGATCAAACATTATTACGTAAATACCGAAACAATTCGATTCTATTGGAGTCCAGTCGGTGCTCGTAAATCATTACTCCTGGGCTTGATGGATGCCGAACCTACCGAGATTGGACCGCCCTCCCCGACGTATCAATTTATAAGACAACGAATGACCTGTCAATGTCTCCAGATTACACTTCCACATTAATGTCTTTCATTTTTTTGGTTACAAACCTTTGATTTGTGCGATTTGATATTGATTTGTTTCTGGTTTTGGGAACGATGTTTAGAATGTAGTTCAAGTTAGGAGGATTGTGTTAGACTTTTAAAATTGGGTAGGTTCTAGGTTTGGTTAGTTACCTTTTCGAGGTCATGTTTTGAATTGAGTTCAAGATAAAGGGGTTTCTGAATTAGACTGCTTAAATCGTATGTTATGGTATTAGGTTTTGATACAATTTGAGTCATGTTTCAGCTCATCATGTCATATAAAAATCATGTCATGTCATAGGTATGTATAATATTAAAGTTTCTAAACGATTTCTTTACTTACACAAAACACATCTATCAGACAGAATTATACATTAAAACTTCAGGGTTCTATAACAACTTCAGCTTCCGTTTTTTAGTAAGTACAGTTAACTACAAAAGTTGATGAAAGCATTACATAAACAAATCACTTTAAATTATACCCGAACACTAAATACTCGGATAAATTCACACACGGTTAGTAAGACCCAAGCTAAGGTCTAAGCTTGTATCATAGAGTATAAACAGAAATACTAGAGTAATAAAAAAATCAGTCCTCACCAAAATTTTCTACTAGTAGCCAAACAGAGATGTTAAAATGTTTTGTAATATTGATTGTGTTCATCAACTTTTGTAGTTGACTGTACAACGGCCAAAGCTTCGCCCGTTCTATTTAAACTAAGCGCTTCGCATCTGCTTTAATATTCTCCATTATGAAATTCCATGCTCAGGTGAATTATGGTGTTATACGTTAAATATGCTGCTACTGGTGTACGGTTTCAGCGGTCGCTTGACTCATCAGGGAACTAAGTTACCGTACTAACGGTACGCAGTGTCGGATTAAGGACTGTATTTATATTATCAATGCCCTTCAGTTTTACCGCATCGTACCCGTTTAGCATCAATGTAGCCTTTCTTCTTGAACTTCTCTGTATGCTGGTGAAATCCGCATGAAAATCCGTTCAGTAGTTATTGAGAAAATCATTTACTTAATACAGGTGACTTTTGGAAATTCTATAAACCCGGGACCTCAGTCTTGGCAGGCGAGTGCACAAAACACCAACTCAAACAAAATTCTCAAAAAATCTTTGAGGTAAAAGTAGCAGAATACGTCCCTTTCTAGAACACTAAACAACCCGCAGCTCATAAACAGTTTGAACGGTATTACCACCGTCACATAGTTGAAGCCAGTATTTAACTTGGTTCCTATGCTAAAGTTCACCGTCCTGAGTCCACCCCTGAGCGTTATTAGTTTTTAAAAGTTATGCTCTTTGTTATTGCGCTCGGTAAGTGTTAAAATGTAACTTGCGATACAAGTTTATGTTAAGAGTTTTCTTTTAAAATGTTTTCAGTTTCTTTTGAAGGTTTAATGAAATGTTGGTACGATGAAGTTTAATGTACGTTTTTATATTGGATAGTTTAGTTGGATTAAGTTTTGGTAAATGGATGGACTTTGAAAAGTATGTTAACCTCCATTAATCTATACTAGGGTAATTCTCACGAAATTCCGAAATTCCTGTCCTTGGAGTTTATACAAAAATCCAACAAAGAAATGGATGTTACTAATATTTCTATTCAATCTACATAATTATATCTAAAAGTTTCACATAAGATTTTAGAGCCGTATAAATAAATAAAAAAAAATGCATAAGCTTAATGTTCCTAAAATCATTCCCTCACTGTGTCCCAAGTACCAATTTTATTTACTTTTATTTACCAAAAAAGTACAAAAATCATTCGAATCATATTCAAGTAAGTTGGATTATTTAAAAATATTGTAAATGAATGGGAAAAAACCGAAATTAGCGCTGTAAAGGAAAACGCGTTGGAATTTTGAATATTTATATATGTGTCTCACAAAAATAAATCATTCCCTCACACTATTACTGGCAGTTGAATCATGAGCGCATTTTAAATAAAATACGAACGCTACCATTAGTTTTTGAAAGTTAGCACTAATGTCAATTTATCAAAATAGCATATTTTCTGTGATTGTGCTCGGGTGTGCGCTGCAAAAAGATTTTATTAATTATATGGTTTAATTAAATTTTTGAACGTCATTTCATCACATTCTAAAAAAACATAAGGTAAGTACTTTAATTGATTGTAAGTTCACAGATAAGATGGCGTTTGGGAGTAATTTCCTTAAGCAGAAAAATCGTTTTAAAAGTAAGGTTATGTCACGAGTCTTTAACGGTTATTCCTTATTTCGTCATTCCCTCACCATCATTCCCTCATAAAAATTTATAGTTGATAATAATAATATAATAATAAGGGCAGCTTGTGGCGAGCTGTTGGTGAGTAGCGACACCACGGGCGATTCCCGAGTGCCCCAGAGGGTCGGTCAGGGCCCTCGTCTCCGGCGAGCCTTCCCCGGTCGGAGTGGACCCCAAGGGGGCCCGTAGGACTCTCGGCTCTGGCTTGCCTTCACCGGCCGGCCAGAGGGGGGTCGTTAGAGGCACAGTCGATTTCGACTGTGTGATCCGGGGGTGGAAGTGTTAAAGGGCATAACGCCGCGAGTAACGTAAGAGAAAGCGCAGCACACCTCTCTACACCCCCGAGTCGCACGCACCGATGTTGCCCCCTCGCCATCTCTACGTCGGCTGTTTCGGGGAGCCCATCCAGCGGGCGGCGAGCCACGGCCTGCCACCGATAACTTGTTTACCCCTTGTTATGGCAGGTGCCGACCTCTTTGCAATATCCCATTTCCAGTCCATCCAACCTTCATTTCCATAACCCAGTCTTTTTCTTTCATTTTTACTTATAATAGTCCGTACTTCTGCAGGTACACATTCCCGGACATGTTGTACTGATGTGGTCGGGAGTGTGTCCCTGCAGTTGTAATCCATTACATTAAACATCTCCAAAGGGCCTCTACGAGTTGGATCTGTATCCCCTCGCATGCCTCTCAAAAAGACCGGGCTTGTCCCGTGACTCCGAGGAGAAACACTATAATAAAAATTTATAAAACTAATTTCATTTAAAAAGCTTCATGATTTGTCTGCAATAATCATTCCCTCACCTTAATTGTCATTCCCTCACTTTGATTTTTTTTTATGTCCTCAGAACTTTCACAAAACGCGATAATTTTTGGGACCACTACATAATTTAATTCTAATAATATTAGTACTTTCAAGTTCAAATAAAATAATTATCAAATTATTTCAATATTTTTTGTAATTTTAAGATAGCCGAATTTCGGGATTTCGTGAAAATTACCCACTAATATTATATAGAGGTAAAATTTGTAAGTTTGGTTGTTTTTTTGTATGTTTGAGGTAATCTCAGGAATTATCAGTCCGATTTGAATAACAGGCTGAACCGATTTCGCTAATTTTGGTCTTGAAATATTCATGAAAGTCCAGGGAAGATTTAAACGCATTAACTAAATAAATGCGGGTAAAACCGCAGGGCACAGCTAGTTTAAAATAAAAACGAAGTGTATACGTAAACGTAGTTATAATTCTATTATTTTTGTATTGGATAGCCTCATGCAAGAGGTTATTTTTCATGTCAAAATTCTCACAGGAACAAGCACAACGTGGGTAAAACCTAATAAAGCATGTAACAGTAGAACAGTTACCATGAAACTAAAATCAGCAACTTTGAAATAAGGCAGTGTACACAATCAATCAGTCAGATAAGCCAATTCGATCACAGTTGTCAATGTCATTCCGAGACGAATCGTTCTATTTCGGATTAACGTTCATCGAATGTTTGTTTTAACCACATTTTCGCTTGTAAATAAAATATTGCTTTTATTCGGAAATTCTTGTCAATATATATTTGAAATTTCCAAGAATGTTGTTGCTTTATATGTTAATAACAGTTTTAACAGTCATAGCAAAGAAAAAAAAAGCAAATCAAAATTGAAGTTTTATATGGACTTTATAAATATATGAATATTTAAAAAATATATATTACTATAAATATTATATGTTTATCACGCCCAAAACGTTGGACCAATCACCGCCCATTGCTTAAAATTGGAAGCGACTTACAAATAAACCTTTCTTCATTACCCACCCAGTCTTTATGTCAAATCAGCTTACTCAACCACAACCAAGAACATACCAAATTAAGTTTACAATCAACAAAGACGGATCGGAATCAACTAATTAACTCTGAACTAGCCACAATTGATCCACTACTCAATTATTGACACCTGATTGGATGCATATTAAATCACAATCCAATATTAAGGTGATCTGTAGTGCCGCATTAGACCGCGAGTGTGTCCGGAGCTTAAGGCCAGGTCAATGAATCAATTAATAGGAAGATAATGGAATAGGTTAAAAGCCGGCTCTCTGTATTAGCATAAACAGATTTCAAGTGTATCGATTTGAGGAGGCTGGGCGTTAGTTTTGTAATAGACTCTTTCAATACTACCAGTAACAACTTCAGATCGTTTCCAATAAATGAATCCAGCTATCTCAGATAGTAGATCTAGATTATTGTAAATGTCTAATTTTGGCAGTGAAAAGTTCTGCTTTCTTCCGGTCCTCATGAGAATTTCGGGATTATAAAATAACCTTTAAACTTCCCGTTGAATGTGGCTATCTATTACAAAATGAATTATTCAAATCGGTATGGTAGTTTCTAAGATTCAAACAAACAAACATACAAAGAAACACTCTCATCAACTTTATTATATTAGTCTGGATAGCAAGCAGATATAGGCCGTTAGTACAACAACGTTACCGTGTATATACGATCCGATTTTGTTCCTGATTTACCAATCGCAAATGATCCTAATTCGATCCTGCGGCACCACGATCCTGAAAATTGTCCGCTTGACGCAATTCAGCTTTCTTGTACAGTTTTCTGGTAACGCATTGTCATCACACCGCTCATGGCGTAGCTTAGCTAAGCGATGTAAACTCATTACTTGAATGGGTAGCCTATAGTGGCCCACTACCGTGCTTCGGTAGGAGAGCACGATAAATTGTCGGTCCCGGTTGTTTTAATCGTTAAATCATGTCGGAGGCCATGAGGCGGTCTAAAAACTCCGACACCAGGGTTGGCCACTAACCTACACAAAATTACGTACTTATCACACCAATAAACATTGAAATAAAACATTGTCGTCTATTTTTACGACATTTTTAGTTGAAAAGGAAAGATCGTCGCAAACATTCTGAATTAATTTATAATTAATGTTTTTTTTCCATTGTTTTTCCTTCGCATAGTTTCTCCCGTTTGAACTTTTATTTCAGATTTGCTTAACAACGTTCGTTATGTTAAGATTTTTATTTGAGTTTTGTTTCCCTTTTTGCTTAATTATATACTGGGTTTAGTTGAGGTTCAATTTTGTGGTGCAAATGTTTTATGTTTTAACCTACGACACAAAAAGAAGTGTGTTAAGTATGTTATGTATAAATATGGGGACGTTATATTAAATAATTCGTATATAACAACATTGTATTGATCTAGCTAATCTATACACTCTTCCAAATTATCCATCTAGATCCATACTTAATCAACTGTCCTAATAGATAGCCACATTCAAAGGGGAAGGTTATAAGATATTTTTATCCCGGAATTCCCATGGGATCGAGCATAACGCGGATAAAACCGCGGGGCTAGTTGAACATAAAGTTGCACATATATTACGGTACCTAAGTCTGTCGAAACCATATTTTCGAACATGAAAGTAGTCTACATTCATTTTAATAAAGTTAAAAGCCGCATCGGCATATATATTTTTTATATATTTTACCAAATGTATTTCAGATATTAAATTCCATTTCAGCGGCTAAATTAACTTTTGGTTGATGTCAATGTTTTGTTCGATGGTATTCCGGATTACTTATTACTTATTAAGAATCATAGTGATCTTTCATACTACTAATATTAAAATGCGAAAGTTTGTGAGGATGTTATGTATGTTTGTGACTCTTTCACGCAAAAACTACTGAACGGATTTTGATGAAACTTTACAGTTATGTAGGCTATCCCGCATTTGGCAAGCGTAGTAATTATGCCTAATCCTCTTCATTGTACTGATATCTTCAGTGAGATGAGAGGCATTTGCCCAGCAGTGGGACATTAAAGGCTTAAATACTTTTACTTTACTCTAAATTCCAATAAGCTTTGTCCTTTAGCACAAAATAAGAGTTTGTTTATGGTCTAAGAACCGTACACCAATTAGTCCATACATTTCTGTAAGTTATACTTAAGGGTCGTTCCCAAAACTTCACAATCATCGAATATTGAACTTTTGTAACTTAATCTCATTCACATGAAACCTTATCCCAGACCAATTCAAAAGTTAACTAAACGAACACGATCAAAAGCCAACATCTACATAATACCCCTTAAAATACGCGGCCCAAAACAACCCTTATCTTTCATTTACCCATATCACCCTCTCGGCAACATTTTCATGAAGAAAACCATTTTAGTTTCTATTCAGGCAATATCTTTACAAGAATGAAACAAATACGGCACGCGCAAAAAATATTCATAAGTCGGTACGTGATTCGGAATTATTAGCGGCCAGATGGTGGCTTAACATATTTATTTGATACGTCCAAGCTAATAACTAACTGATACTACTACATATATGTATGCACACAAATCTTATATCGACGGGGAAGTGCGAACAACTCCTAACTTACATTTTTTACGAAAACGACTTTTGAATGCAGTTCGATAGAGAATGAATTTGCGCGTCTACTGATATATGAACTAAGTTGAAATTCGCAAAATTGACGTAGCTAGGCATCGAAGAAACATCTCTTAAGTTAAGGTCCAACATAACCTGATTAATTTTGGCAGGAAATATATTCTAACTTACAAATGGAAACATCTCGTAACTTCATTTAAAATAAAACTTTGAGCTAATATCTCCTATCTTCATACGCAAGTAGAGATTGTCCAAGCTGAAATGACACGCCCCACCTCCGCATTTACGCACACTAGCAAATTTTAAATATGGACGCAATACACATAAACATGCAATTATAATTGGTCGTTCAGTTGCCGTACTCGCCGTACTCGCTAAGAAGTGCAATTCTCGGATTTGTTGTCCAACTAGTTTAGTTGATCGTGAACGCGCGAGAGGAGAGGACGTCTTGTTTCATACAAAGTGACGGCGCTGCTCCATAGAGCGAGCGTTTTCGGATTTATCACCCGACTAGTCGGCCGACATGTGCACATAGAAATCAATAATTGGCGCTCCCACACAGATGAAGTGCCGCTATTAATATTTACACTCACACATCTAAATAAAGTAATTAAGTAGTGGGGCGCGTCATTTCAGCTTAGACAATCTCTACTGTGTTCCCACTCTAGAGCGAGACAAAAACGGTGCGTCTCTCGCAGTGTGAAAGGGACACCGGCTTACGTGCGCGACGTCTCGTCACTAAGTGCTATGTTTTTAATCTATATGCAGCGTTTTTGATTGTTTTTGAGTCAATTACTATGTAAATTGTGCTGGACGACAAATATTTTACTTGGAATCAACAACCTGCCTCATAAAGTTTTTTTTTACGTAACCTAGCTGTTCCCCTGCTGGGCAAAGGTCTCCCCCAATTCTTTCCATTTATCTCTTTCCATAGCCAACTCCTTCCAATCCTTATTAAAATCGCCCAGCTCTTTCCGCCATCGAGTCGGAGGCCAACCTGGGGGCCTGGGGGCATCCTGGAATTCCCATTCCGTTGCAATCTTTGCCCATCTGTCCGGATGTATCCTGCTTACGTGACCAGCTCAATTCCATTTGAGCTTGGCAGCTGTAATTCCCACGTTTGCAACGCCTGTCATGGAACGCAGAATGGTATTTCTGACGCGGTCTTGTCTCTTGATACCTACAATGCTGCGTTCCATTGGTCTTTGACTAACCTTGAGTCGGGTCTTCTGTGCTTTGGTAAGTGACCATGTTTGCGCACCGTAGGTGAGGATGGGCAAGATGCACATGTCAATGAGTTTGCGCTTCAAAGAGATTGGCAAATCTCTCTATTAAGAGCTTCACGAAGCCAACCAGCCAAAAATCCGTTTAGTTCATCTCGCCATCTCCTTTTTGGTCTGCCGCGGCATCGCCTCTTTGGGTCTGGGTCCCATAAAGTGGCGATTTTTGCCCAAGACTCATCAGGCCTGCGACAGACATGTCCAGCCCAGTTCCATTTTAGCTCAGCAGACTTGCGACCTACATCGGCGACTTTTGTGCGGGAGCGCAGTTTGGTGTTTCGGACTCTGTCCGTCAGCTTGACACCCAAGATGCTGCGCTCCATCGCCCGTTGGCAAACCTTGAGACTGGACTTCTGCGAATCTGTCAATGACCAAGTTTGTGTACCGTATGTGAGCACAGGAAGTATACACATGTCCATTAGTTTTCGCTTAATCGACATTGGAAGGCGTCCCTTCAGGAGTTCCGCTAGGGCCCAATAGCTCAATAGTTGTCTATGCGACGAGCAATTTCTGCATCTTGCCTGTTGCCGAAAGATGCTAACTGGCCCAAGTAAATGTACTCATTGACATAGCTTACTATTAAACTAACATAACATAGATTATTATCTATAAATAATTAGATAAGATAATAGTTTAATAATTGTAATAAAAAATTACATTATACTTTTAACAAAAAATCTTAGTCATGTTTTCGATATTCTTAACAGAAAGTTTATTAAGTAAACTTTTTAAACTCACACGATTTGCACTCATTATACTAAATGAAACGGGTCTGTATCGTGTTAGATAATTTAACGTATTTACTAAAATACGTACCCGACGTTTCGAGTGGATTACACCGCTCGTGGTCACGGGAAGACCCTTCCCGTCTTACAGACCCGTTTCATTTAGTATAGTTTATTAAGTAGTGAGTTAAAATAGTACTTAACTGTTAAATTTTTAAAGTACATAATTTAAGTTTGTAAACGGAGAGACTGAAATAGATTATGCATATTATTATTTATATAGAGAATCTTAAGAGTCCTTAGTTATCATTAGAGTCATTAAAGAGATTTTTATTTTTTTATGCCGCTTTCTCATTTTGTTCTCGTTGATTTAGTTTTAGAAGTGGGACTGTTTTTATTTAAGCTTATCTTTGATTTTTTAAAGGATGTTTTATCAATAAATGTTACAGTAATTATAGGATTATAGTTTCAAACACTACAATAAAAATTGCAATGGATAAACATTGATTTCTCGGAGTTATAACAGTGTTTCATTTTGGAAATACCTCCTATCTTAACCGATATAGTGACGATGATGTTGATATTAGAAAGCCAATAACTCCTATCTTCAAAAAAATCGCCTAGTTTGAATATTTGGTCTATTTTTAGTAATTTTTAGATTCCTTTGTTATATTATTACCTAATATGATTGAAAACTTCAACGAGAAATGATAATTTTAAATGATTTCTGTTACTTTTTTGAAGTGTGGAAAATACTCCTATCTTCAAAATTTCAGCCACACGAGCTTGGTGATACCTCCTATCTTACATTATCTCGCCAAATACTTATTCCAAACTAATTTTGATTATTACATTACATTACATTCCATTTAAGTATAAAATTGCCATTTACACATTTTTTCTTAAACATCTGGGAAAAATAAAAAACGGTTTTTTTCGCCTCCTGTAAAATTTGGTTTTTGTAAGTTAGGAGTTGTTCGCACTTCCCCGTCGATATATAAAATTCTCGTGTCACAGTGTTCGTTCGCGTACTCCTCCGAAACGGCTCGACCGATTCTCATGAAATTTTGTGAGCATATTGAGTAGGTCTGAGAATCGGCCAACGTCTATTTTTCATCCCGAAATTCCCGCGGGAACGGGTACAACGCGGGTGAAACCGCGGGGCGCAGCTAGTACTTTATAAAAATATACATATAATTGACACCTAGACGTCGTCGCCAACAACTATGTCTTCACATATTGTTGACTCCGGGCCGGAATCGAACCCGCAACCCCCGACACAGTAAGCGCTCTCACTGCCACTGTGCCAACGGGCTTGTCAAAATTCGCTTCACAGTAATACATTTTTATTTCATCAATAAACGCGTATTAAAAATAAATAAATATACCTGGACAAATTCACTCACGGTTAGTTAGACCCAAACTAAGCTCTAAGCTTGTAATATGGAATCTAACTAACTGATACTACTACATATATATACACAAATACTTTATATGAATATATAATTGACACCCAGACGTCGTCGCCAACAACTATGTCTTCACATATTGTTGACTCCGGGCGGGAATCGAACCCGCAACCCCAGTAAGCGCTCTCACTGCCACTGTGCCAACGGGCTTGTCAAAAATAGTTTAGCTATCAAAAATAGTTTAGCTATCAAATGGTTTGTCACTTTCTGACATAAGCAATTTTCCGAAGAGCAAAAGAGACAATTAACTTTAAAACAGTTTTTTAGTTGATGTTTATAAGCACTAGAAAGCTTTTCACGTGGAACTTGAAATGAGGTTTATGTTAGCTTTTTACTTGCTCTTACAGCTAAGATCTTGCGGTTACTTTAACCGACTTTAAAAAGGATGATCTCAATTTAGATCTTTGTATGTTTGGCCTTAATTTTATTCTAGGTTTTTCCCAAAATTTGACCAACTTTAAGAAAGGAGGAATCTCAATTTGTATTTTTTATATTTTTATTAAAGTAATTTTCCAGGTTTTTGCCAAGTCCGCTCAGCAACATTTTAATTAAAGTCAGTCCATGTCTTTAATTCTTATCTGATTAGTACTATTTTTGAATAATTTGTCTCGTCCTTACTCTAATAAATTAGATTATAAAATGAACCCAGAATTACTTTTTAAACTTCCATCTTCATTATAAGTGAGCTACTGTTTTACTATTCAATTACGCGCTTGAAAAGCTATCCCTAGCGGGTTTTAATTATTTGTTCTCTCACTTAGTCGGTTTTTCGACGGTTCTTTGTTAGAGGCTGCAGTGGCCTAATATTGTAGATTAGATGGTCGTGGTTTGAATAAAGGATTCTTAATTTTTTGAAACTATGATATTTACTTATTAATAATGTATAATTATGTACTTTAACTAACTATTTTATGAAAAGTATGTGAAAAGTTGTTGAATTTTGATGAAATACTTTTTAACGATTTGAGAAAATAGGTTGTTAATAATTGTAGTCGGAACAGTTGTAGCAATCGTTCGAATATGTCGGAGGCCTTTAGGCGTTCTAAAAACTCTGACATAAGGGTTGGTCACTCATTCATTAATTCATTTCGGGTTGGTCACTGACCTATTCGGAATTAATGAATTAGGTTATATGCTTACCTTTATCAATTTCGTTAGTAAGTCTCCAATAACATCTCACTTACAATGCTTAAAATGTTGACAACATTCTAGAATGTATCAAAACTAAGCACCTAAAGTAATATTCCAAAAGAATGAAGTACTAAATTCAACGCCAAAATCAAAAGTCGAACAAAATCCGAAATTAAAAGAAAAACTCATAACTCCTAAATTAACTTTCCGCATACCGATTTGTCCCAATCGCATAACCCATAAAAACTGAAACAAAAACACAAATACAGTTCAAATCTCGGGCGTATTAAATTAACATATAGTTTGGTTTCGTTAGATTTTTTCCGTTCTCAGTGGCTTTATTGGCGGCCATAAAAACGAATGGGCGTCCAGCTACGACCAAGCGCTGGCCTGCATTTCCGATCGGGGAAACGAACTTCTTTTTGTCAATACGAGATTCGATGTTCGAAAAGTGTTATGGGGCGGTTAACGATCGATTATGTACTGAACCCGCGCGTTCTCTGAATGGACCTTTGGAACGCTATTTTTGTATATCGTTATTGTTTTTAGCAGTATTTGTTTAGATGATAGTGCTGTGAGATATCGAATCGCTTTGTTCTCGATTTAATCGCCGAAAATTTTGCTGAAAATGTGTAACGTATTGGAATAGTATGGGAGTGTCAAAAGCTTACACAATAAAGTGTATAGAGATAAAAAAATATCAACGTTTTTTTGTTGATGTGATCTTAATAAGGTTTATTAAGAACGGCCGTAACGGTCGGTATGAATGAAAAGGGAATCTTCCAAATTGATGTTCATTAAAGAGAGTTTAGCTAAAGTGAATATAATACCAGTAATGTATATGCTGAAAACAAAACAGCTCGAAGTATTTTTCTCATTTTTTTATTTGTTAGATATTGAGTATATTAAATAGGATATTATACGTTATCATAATAATTTACACCTAGAATTGTAAAACGATGTAGTTGTGTTTTTCCCTAAGTCATTTTTGTTACAAAGTTTTGCGTTTGGGATTCAAAGCATCGTAAAAACATCATTAATGATCGCAATAAAACCAGCCGATTTAATCTACTTAAAAAAATGTCAAGTTGAAATTAATGACACCCCATAACAACGATAACGGCAATTAATTAAAAATCGATTGAAAAGTGAAAAGTTATTATTGCTATATTTTTCTCGCATGTGGCTTATGTGTATAATTCTATCCTTTTCTAAGTAAATTAGGTGTGGCACGCACGCAATACAATATTTAGAGGATTATAACCACATCGTTATGTGTATACGGTATTGAGCGTGTAATTTTCTAATCAATATGCTTTTCATATTTGGAATGTTATCTGCTATTAATTTTGAATTTATATTTGTTAGATAGGAGTTCAAAGTTCTATTCATTCGAAATATTATGTCTGCCGTGAAATTAGTTTTTGCTTCGATTCAATAAATTAAATCATTTTATAGATTATTTCAATTCAATTGTATTATTTAATCAGTTAAAATTTTAAGCAGCGACCCGCGGTTTGACCCACCTTGCCTATGGCCAAAAAATAGCCTTTGTGGCTATTACATAGACAAACATTCTTACACATATTCACTATGACAAGCTTTAGAGCTTAGTTTGGATCTACTTAACCATGTGTAAATTTCTCCGATAGTATTTCTTTTATACAAATCTCTTCGTTTTGCATTCTACTATATAGAAGAAAATTACCTTTCCAAATTTAAATTATAAACTTGCTTGTTCGTTTGTTTTCCCTTCACTTTTAGCGTCATACATTTTCCCTTTTTACCGCTATTGTAGTGAAAACAAAAGACAAAAGCCACTAAGGATTACCGGTCACCAATGCTGCTGTCCAATCAATTTGCGTTAGAAAGATACTCGTACACCCTAGGGATGCTCTACCAGATCCATTAGCTACTTTATATAGATAAAATCAAGTTTTATATCCATTTGACTTCGCCCTTTTTCATTTTGAAAGATCATCCATTAGGTCGTAATAGGTTTATTAGGAGTGGGTCTCTTTGATAAAAACATTCGTTGCCAATAAGTTTGCCCATTCGAACTCTTTACGGTAACCTTTTTCGATGGGCGTGTTTAACTTTATAAAGGAAAGGTCTACGCTCGTGGCGTAGTTTGGCTAAGCGATGTTAGTTCATTGCGATTGTTAAGCAACGTGCAGTCTGAACCCTATTTAGATGGGTGGCCGATAGTGGTATTTCTATCTGAGCGCTATCGTGCTTCGGAGGGCACGTTAAATTGTCGGTCCCGGTTGTTTCAATTGTCAGACCATGTTAGAGGTCTTTAGGCCCTTTAGTCCGCCATGGTAACCGAGGTTTGGTAATCAGTTACACCTCGCGAGGTATAAACTGAGCTTTGCATTAGTGTGAGTGATCACCAAAAGTACAGGAGCGCGGCGAGACAGAATGGCGCCGCGCCTCAGGCCGGTTACCCAAAATCAGTTTAAACGGTTTTTACTGGACGAAAATGGCGCCGCGCCTAAGGCCGGTTATCACACCTACACTATCCATGTACACTCACACAAATGCAAAGCTCAGCTTATACCTCGCGAGGTGTACCTATGAAGAAATTTTGCTCTTTCCTGGTAATCCAGTTACAAACGAAGATTTTTCCTTCTGCTTTCGTAATTTTTTCGTAACCAATTATTGTTAAAAAATAGGTAGGTACTAAAAAATATTTTAAAAAAATAACCCTAACCCACCGAATTGCATGTATTTACGAGTACTTTGAGTATGTTCTTTGAGATTTGGGAGAACCTAACTTACTTTCGTGTGCCAAAAAGAACAAGTTTCATTATGTTAAAATCTTCGTTTGTAACTGTATTACCAGGAAAGAGCAAAATTTCTTCATAGGTAACTGATTACCAAACCTCGGTTACCATGGCGGACTATAGCCTTTAGGCGGTATTAAAAACTGACACTGGGGTTGGCCTACTGGACCAACTGGACCTACTCGAAATTAATTTATAGGGAAGTAACGTATGAAAATACTCGTATAGCCTATAGTGGGTAGTGGGATAATGGACATCCCACTGCTGGGCAAAGGCATTTTATATACATACCGCCTTATTCATAAACGCTCTATAACTAAACCACTGCTTTAAAAAGAGTGTTGTCTCTTTCGCTCTTTGGCAAATAGCGTAGGTTGGAAAGAGCAAACCGTTTGATACCTAAAATGCTGTAAATAGGCTCTTAGGGTATACACTGATTACTGAGTATAAGACGTAATCTCCTTTGCAAGTATATTTTTAGGAAAGTATTTTTGTCGATATAAGAAAACTAACATTAAAACTGTTTTATGATTACGCTTACCTACGAATAAATCATTTTCTGTAATAAGGGCTGGATATACGTAATGCGAGTATGTTTAATACTTTCAAAGAAAAATAATTTGAAATACTTTTTTCTATTTTAAGTCATAGTCTTAAACGTCAACTGAAGATTAAAAATATGATGAACTTACTAATATGTATTACTTACCGAAAGTCTACTTCAAAACTTTATATTGCAAGAAAATATTAATGACTTCTCCTCGAAGGCTTCTCCCAAGCTTGAAAATGTTCATTCTTTATTCAAAATTCTTTAAAATTATATAGCGTTTGTTTTTCCTAAGAACATCCTTGCCTTTTGATCCGTCTTAAGAACTCAAAGTTGTACTTAGTTTTATTGCACTACTTAAATAGTTATTTTACCTGGATGCCTTCACCTTACGTAGTTTTCGTTTTGCATAATGTTTCATTTTAGTACCAAGTTTGTGGTTAATTAATGAGAAACAGTAAGTGTTGTTCAATTGTTATTAAATTTACGAATTAAGTTTGATTTTTAACCGACTTAAAACAGGAGAAGTTTAAGGTAAATGAGAATTTAATTGGGATAAAAGTAGCCTATAATCTGCCAGTTGAATGTGGCTATCCATTACAAAAAGAATTATTTAAATCGGCTTGGTAGTTCCTGAGATTACAATTGATTGAACAAAAAATCTAACTCTTCAGCTCTTTTAGTAGTAAAGATATCAATATACCTCTTCTCAAACACAATCTTACTTATATATCTTAAATTTGATCACAGTACGTTTCATTCAATCTACGTTTCCCGTTCAATACCCAGTTCCACTGCGCCAAAAGATAACTGCAAAAACATTGAAACTCAAATACCCTTTACCCCGAAGCCATACAAACTACTGAACGAAATAAAACTTTCTCTACCCATAGATGCCTTATTGAATTAGTTCTGATCCCGATGGCCTCTTTCTCCTTTAGAAGACATCTGTTAAATTCGCAAAGAAAAAGCGGTGAAGTTTTAAATAAATTCGGAGGGGTATTGTGGATGACTTCAAGTGTACCCCTTCAGTGGTTTTGGAGCCAAACTTGTTTTATTTAAACCGGTATGAGGTTTCAGGTAGGAGACGTCATTCTTTGGAGTTATTGCAATTTTGAGAATTTGTAGGACAGCGGTTTTCTTTTATGACATTTTGCGAAGATAGGTATTGTTATGTTGGTCATAGTACGGAAGAGCAAAGCACTTACTGACTTCTCTGTTTCGTGGTACGTAGTGATAGTGTTTGATTGAAATTGTAAATAGGATGTTACATATATACAAAATGGCTTTAAGAATTATAGTTCACAGTTAGTTTATTATTGAAACTAGCAGCGTTCCGTGGTTTTACTCGTGGTATAGATCCGTGGGAGTTTAGCGGCGAAACGTAGCTTAGATTGAGTAAATCATACTCAAATCATATTTTATACAAAAAATGTTTTCAATTTGACGAGTCAACTCCTAAAACACACATGTTTTAATCATAAATAAATACATATTATCTCCTGCAGTAATCGATATATCTACTACATACGTAAACGATACTCTTGAAACACATATACTGATTTACATAAGTAAATAAACTAAATACAGAGCTAAGCACCATTGAAACCGACCCGCACAAAACCAATTGAAAAGCACACTCAATTGACGTCCTAAAAGAATAAATTCGTTCATTGAACGAACGGGGTGGGTGCTCTAAATGCATGTGAACGCATGCGTTTGACTGCCAATTATCCTAATGAATAGAGGTGGCCGTGCGGTTTACTTTGTTCAGCTCAAACATTGTACGATATTGATATGTTCTATCTATTCGTTGTTAGGGCTGTAATGTTGGTATCAAACTATCAAATACTAGCCGCGCCCCGCGGTGTTACCCGCGTTGTATCGGTTCCCGTGGGAATTTCGGGATAAAATGTATCCCATGTGTTATTCTGATGTATAACCTATATTACTGTAAAGTTTCAACCAAATCCGTCCTGTAGTTTTTGCGTGAAAGAGCAACAAACATACATCCATACATCCATCCATCCTCACAAACTTTCGCATTTATAATATTAGTAGGACAACGCATTTGATACATTATTATCTAGTGTGCGGTAGTAGGGAATTTAGACCGCGAAATTCTCTTTGACATTATGCATAAATAGCTCTGGTTGAAAAAAAAAATCGATGATTGGTCAGTTGAGCTTCGCACTCCTAGTTCGACCATTACTAAGAAAGGGTGGCTGATAGTGGCATCTACCTGAGCGCTACCGTGGTTCCGTAGGCACGTTAAATTAACGATCCCAGTTATCGTTAGACAATGTCGCAGGCTTTTAGACGGTTTTAAAATTCCGATAAGTACTCAATTTCGCCGCTAACCTAACTTTATTGTAATAATTTCTTCAGTATTAGTTGAGCCCCAACATCATACATTTTGATAAAGAAACACACCTAAGAAAATCGTTCTTTTTGAACGCATTTTCAAAGCGCATTAAAAATGCCATCGCGAATGAACCCTAAAATAATAACGGTCGAGAAATCTGAATCTCAAAGACCACTTTACATCTACTTTGTGCTTATATAGTTTGATTGCGTACTCCGAACACAGTTACAGGCCACATGTTACATTATATTACAATAGTGGTTTTACGTTCAAACATAAAATATTACAATCGCTCGTAAAACGTTAAAATCAACCCAAAACGCGTGTTAAAGTACACCAACCGGTTATGACTGGTTTAAACCAACTTCGTCCGGTTAAATTTAACCGTTTATTATTTTGTTCTGAGCAGAAATCGTATAATTTGTATTGATTGTTATCGTTGAAGGGTTATGATAATAAGATGGGGGTTACGGTTATTAAAAAGTTTAGTACTTTGATATTAAATATTGAACATTTTGTGATAGTGTACAGACGCGGCAACGACAGGCAAGTTCTAAAACTGAATTCTACCTACTGTGTACGGGGGCAAAGGAATGTAATTTTAAATATATCTAATTAAAGTACGGCTGTCCCCATGTACTCGGTGTTCAGGCATAGTCCGGAAGTAGATCTCAAAAATACTATCTAGGGTCGAAGTAAAAATAAAAATTCAAAATTTCCCCACATCCCTTGAATTACTTTATCGGTCAATAATTTCACGTTCTACGTTATTTTATGAGTACATTATTTGACGTCTATCCTCTAACAAAGTAGATAGTGATATAACACATATATTTCTTCATATCAAGGTAACACGAACCAAATAAAATATAAAAAGCGAAACACAATAAAAATGGAACACTTTTGATCTATATTCAGTACACATGTAATATCTATGTAATGGGCCATCGATATTTGATCTCGAGCGTAAAATATACGATATTCGATTATAAGGCGCTCTGTATCCCTTCGGTTCAGCTGCGAGTCCGCGTCAAAAAGTAACCTTACAAAAAGACAATACAAAGCCTTAACAGTCAAAGGTAAAAAAGAAACCTATGAATCTAATAAGCGAGACCCGTATCCATTCCGTTTGCCACGCACCCAGCGTACAAAGAGCCTTAGTATTTAACGCAAGCCTCTTGTTAGCTCTTATCAATATGATTTGAGGGATGCGCGAGAGATCATCATAAATTGGTCACCGTGGACGTTCCAATTGTACGAAATGGAAGGGTATACTCAAGGGACTGGCTTTCACAATAGACTTTTCCGAATGGGAGCATTAATTCGCATCTTTGTTTTATTAAGGCGCAAAGTGACGAGAATTGACGTTATGTGAACTCATTTAGCTATAATTCGGTTCTAAAACGGTTTTTTGACGGTTAATGCTCAGTTTACGAGACCTTTGTTCCCTTTGCCTTTGTTAATCAGAACGCATTAGGCGGTTAGACTTTGTAATTATACGTCGAGTGCAGTTCAAGTTAGCTTTCAACATACGAAGTAGTTAGTTTACACGTACGTTCGTATTACTTGTTATGCATTAAATGAACATATTAATTAACCTTTGGGTAGTATGAATGGGGTCAAAGGGGGGGGAAGGGGAGGGGGTGAAAGGGGTGAAGTAAGTAAGTTCGAGTGGGTTAGTGGCCAACCCTGGCGTCGGAGTTTTTAGACCACCTCAAGGCCTCTGACATGGTCTAACGATTGAAACAACCGGGACCGACAATTTAACGTGCCCTCCGAAGCATAGAGTGCTCAGATAGAAATGCCACTATAGGTCACCCATCCAAGTAGGGGTCGAGCTGCACGTTGCTTAACAATCGCAATGATCTAACATCGATTGTCAAACTACGCCACATAAAATAAATTGTAAGTGACTCATTTTTTATTTCTAAAGCACGCAACCCTAACAGATCAATATTCAATCGAAACCAGAAGTCGAAAGAAAAAAGCAATTTTATTAAAACAAATATGTTTCACCGCAAACAATAGACTGTCGTTTTTTATTAAACTACTATGGAGATAGCATTGTGCTAGATTTACGAGTGTTTGCGGCCCGGACGGATCTGTACCGAGGCCGGACCGACTCGCACGAGACTCGTAAAACCTCGCATAGAAAACTGTGATACGATAAAAAATTTCTCTATTTTATTAGCGCCTGACTGATGGCCACTGTCGACGATTTATAAGACAAAGATGTCAGCTAAAACACACTGAAACTCACCTCTAGAAACCCATTCGTATGTTTAGAGCGCTGTTTATTACCTTTTATTACCATTTTTCATATGAAACTCTCTTTTGGGACGAATTTAAGTAGGTATATGGAAATCACTTTGGAGGACGTGAAACAAATTTAGTCTCGTTTTAGTTTGAATTATGTTTTCGGAAGTCAGATGGCGTTTATAGAATGTGAATTGTAAATTTTATTTTTTTAACATGAAAAGGACAATTATCTTATTTAATTTTTAAATAAGTATAAAGTATTAGCCTGTAATGTCCTACTGCGGCCTTTGAGGCATAATCACCACGCTTGCCTAATGCGGGTTGGTGATCTCAAACCCGAGCCATGTTAGAAAACTAGCAAACATGTTTTGCTCGACCCGGGAATTTAACACGGGACCTCAGTCATGGCAGGCGAGTGCACATACCACTTGATCACTGAGGCGTTTTAAATAATATATTTAATTATTAATTTATTTTTTATTTTTTATTAACCTTTAATGTCCCACTGCTGGGCAGAGGTCTCCCCCATGCATCGCCAACCCTCCCTGTCCTTTCCGAGCACCCACCAATCGCTGTAAAAGGCGATTAGATCGTCCCGCCAACGCTTCCTTATTAAATATTAAATAATATATTTAATTTTTGGTACAATTACCAATAACATTTTGAACAGAACAAAACATCGTAAAGCGTCCAAGTCGCACACTCCAATGTAAACAAAAACCTTTAAATTTAACTCGCAAAATCATTAAAAACCTTCCGTAATCCTATTATCTGAATAACAACCGAAAAGATTATGATAAGCCAAAACGGAGTAACAACTTAAATAAACCAGATTATGCACCCATTTAGAACTCTACGCTCGTTCCGTTCTCACGTAATAGTCCAAAAAATGGTTCCACAATATTAAAATAAGCCTCAGAGAGGACTTTCAACCCCCCTAAGTCCTTTATACGACATTTACATCGATTGAAACGAGAAAATTTGAACATCTACTAGCCCTCTTTACACTTTTATAGGCAGTTCATAAAATAACTTTTGGAATACATTATAAGTCTTTAGGTGAATAACGTTACTAACGTTAACCGTTATAACCGAGCAATATTTTAACGGTTATTGATGTTTTGTATAAGCTTTCAAACTTCGAGTAACGAAGTCTAATAAACTTTCGTGATTTGTACACATTATTAACGTACATAATATCTTTACAACGAAGTGTAGTTTTCAATTATATATTATTCATATATAGTAGCGAGGTGGCAGAAGGAACTGGAGGACTTCGACAAAGAGTGGAAAGAAGTGGCAAAAGATAGATCCAGGTGGAAAGAATTGGGGGAGACCTTTGCCCAGCAGTGGGACACAACAGGTTAAATAAAAAAAATAGAAAAAGTAGCAGTGCCCCGCGGTTTTATCTGCATTGTGCCCTTTCCCGTGGGAATTTCGGGATGAAAAATAGCCTGTAACCTTCCCGTTGAATGTGGCTATCTATTACAAAAATAATTATTCAAATCGGACTTATAATTCCTGAGATTACCTCGAACATACAAACAAACTTACAAATTTACCTCTTTATATTATTGGTATAGATTAATCGCATTTGTACGTTACCAATAACTCTGCAACGTTAAGTATTTCATTAATATTTTCGAACATAATTTTATTTCAGTGTTATCGAGTTCTTCCCGTAATGATTGATGTTCTGAGTTGACAATGGGAGACAATTGTGATTTTTCAGGCGAAAAATTATTGGAAACAATGATATGAATTATTTTATGATTTTTCCAGTAACTTAATTGTTCACGGTATATAGCCACTAAGGAACTCTTAATCCTTTTATGCGGTTAGCATCAAAAAGCAGGCTAATCTTCTTTTTGATTCTGAAAATTAATTTACTCATATTTGAAAATGTTCAAAAATAAATTATATTTTCGTTAAAATCCACCCAACAATATGTGAATTGTAATTCGCTTCCATCATTTTTTCAAAGACCGCATTCCAACTTGTATTGGTACTAACGCACACCACTACACATCACACATATAACTCCACTGTATACACTACCAAGATATATCACACCACTCCGAAATTCATAAGCCGTTTTGATGTAACACCCAACCCTAGTCCATTCCCTATAGACATCATGTATCTACGATGCTAAATAAATATGAGAGTATAGGGCGGTAACTGAAAACTGGTATACACGGGAGTTTTGAACGGACTGAAGTGTCTAGTTAAACTGAACTGATTCCATCCAAGTGACATTCGTATAGTAATTGGCAGTCAATGAATTATGTAATTACTAGCAGCACCCTGGGGTTTTACCCGCGTTGTGTCTGTTCCCGTGATAATTTCGACATCAAAAATAGCCTATAACCTTCCTATTTCATGCGGCTATCAATTACAAAAAGAATTATTGAAATCGGATTGGTAGTTGCTGAGATTAGCCCGTTTTATTAAACAGAAAAATAACATCACTACATAGTATAAAATAAAGTCGTGTCTGTTTGTCGTCTGTTTGTCTGTCTGTATGCTTAAATCTTTAAAATTACGCAACGGATTTTGATGCGGTTTTTTGTAATAGGTAGAGTGATTCAAGAGGAAGGTTTTTATGTAAAAATATTCCCGAAATTCTCACGGGAACGGGCACAACGCGGGTAAAACCGCGGGGCGCTGCTAGTACTATTATAGATTGAAGCGGGATTATTGTTACCCAATACAGACTGCTGGTATAATATACTGAATCTTGAGGTTTTACAAGAGCTTTTTTGCTTTGTACTGATGTCTTCAGTGCGATGAGGTGCATTGGCCCAGCTGTGAACATTACAGGCTAATTAATACTGTTTTACATAAGCACAAATGCATACAATTTGAGCGCTAACTATTGGTGATATTTCTATACAAATGTTTTGCACTAAAATAAATGTATTTTAGTATAATCTATTATAGTATTCCTTTTTAAAGTCAAACGTGAGAACATTAAAACCGTTACCGTTGATTTTAATATTCATTCTGTATAAAGTATGTAAAGCAGATCATATCACATATCAGTGAAATATTTCAAATTCCATTCGTGATAGAACTTTTGATATTTTGCCAGAAATAAATCTGATTTTCTACTACGAGGAAGTAAAGGTAACTTTATGCTACATTTAGCTTATTTTATACGATTTAGGTGTATTATATGCGACCTAGCGTAGAAAACTATCAAAATATCGTATAGAAAATTGTTTGTTTTTGAGCAATTAGGGTTATATTTGATTTGGTTGTTGCTTAGTGAAATATTTACTATTATCGGTAACATTGAGCAACTGCAACAATACATCTAATAAATAAAATTAGCCTATAATGTCCCACTGCTGAGCAAAGGCCTCTCATCTCACCAAAGTTATCAGTACAGTGAGGAGAATTAGGCGTAATCGCCACTCTAATGCGGGTTGGTGATTTCCACAGAGCATAGAAGCATCACGCGGTAGCGGCCGGCCCGGCGGTGCTTCTATGCTCTGTGGTGATTTTAAACTCGAGTCTTGTTTGAAAAGTAGAAAACATGTTTTCGCTCGACCCGGAATTGAGCCCGGGACCTCAGTTTTGGCAGGCGAGTGCACATACCACTACACCACTTAGGCGTTATCAAAACAAAAGATAGATACTGAATTATAGTGTTGGAGGTCAATGATTGACCCCGCTATTGGTGTAGATAGTGTGTCCCTAAAATCGATGACAGGGTTCCTGAAAAAAAAATCTTATCTCTTGTAGTTTCAGACTATTTATTTATTAATTATATAATTCTGTAATCAACATTTTGTTATATCTAACAAAATTGAAATCTAAGAAAAAAAAAATGGTCAATGTTTGTGACTTTTGTCCACATTACAGGCTAATCCTTTTTTAGTATATTAATACAGCTATATCCTCAAATTACAGTTATCTGAGTAAATATCTGACAAAATGTAAAATGTTCAAAAATGGTCAATATTTGAGGCCTTTGGCCATCCGTAGGACATTACAATGCTAACACTTTTTACTTTTAAAACAACGTGTATTTCTAACAGAATCATGAAGATTTATTTCAGTAAATTGGTCCTTAACGAAAATTGAAATTATCTGTACAAAAAGTGGAGTCGTCCCCCGTGATCGGTGTCCATCAATTCTGCCGGCTATTTCCGTTCCTTACCTATCTGTTTCCTTCGAAACTTGTTATACAAGTAAACTGGTTGACGGCCCAAGGGTTGCTTTTTAATTCTTTTATTTTTTCAACAACTCCGAACGCCATTTTACTTTTATCGCAGCTCGTTGACTTGTTAATGTGCTGTAGTCTAGAATAATTTGTTTTGAGTGAATATTTAGTTACAATAAAAGACTTGCGGATAGAGTGATGTTAATCTGAGCGCTACCGTGCTTCGGAGGGCACGTTACATTGTCAATCCCGGTTTTTTTAATCGTTAGGCGGTCAAAAACTCTGACGGCAGGGTCAGCCACTTACCTTCTTTAAGTCAACTTATGAGTACGAACCTACTTATATTGTTCTCAGTGACATCCTTGAATGCAAAAACAATGAAATTCCACTTTTAAAAACATATCTTTAGTTGCTATATCAAATTACGAGTTCTTGTGCAATCTACCCTAAAGAGATCCTTAAATAGAAGTTAGTATCATGAACACAAAACTAACACTTAAAAAATCATGAACCGTCTTTTTAGATATAAATAGAACAGCAACTTGAAGGCTCGCTGACGTCCGTCTGATTCTCCCCCTCGCCAAAGGATCTGGTTCACATTATTTTTATTTTCCACATCAACAAGAGATGAAAACTTTACGGTAGCCTCTCGGAAACTTTTCATCGACTAATCCCGCGGCGGTCGTGTTAAATTCTCGATTTACTTTGTACCAGAGCCCCGGATTATGCGGCAGCATATTTTTCAACCAATTTCACTAGTTTTAGATCGGATTTGTGGGGTGTTTGTTAACGTTGGTGTTGTAAAGTAACTTGGTGCTTTGTCTATGAATCGATACAGTATCACAGAATAAAGCTGTCATGTGTTGTAAAAGTTTTTTTAAGTAACAAAAACTGTCTTATTCCGCCAAAATTCTTTCCTCAGCATCTTCCCAGCATCTCTGCTCTCTGGCAAATAAAAATCCCTTTCGTGATAAAAAGACATATTTTACGTAAAAAAGTGTTAGCCTAAAATGTCTTGCAAAGGTATCACGCCTTCTAAAGTTACTTGTTCAGGGAAACGTACTACATTAATAAAAATACATGTCGAACCAAAATGATTACTTCTAACGTTAACTGACACACTGGATGTATCAAAGTTTCACTGTCCGTCCAACTTGTACTCCTATATCTATTATTGATACAGAGAGACCCCGCGGGAGGCGTATAAACCTTCAAATTTCGAACAAAGGTCCCGATACACACCGCTCTGCCAATAAATAACTCGGAAAATTGTCTCCGTCGCAGCGCGGCAATGTGTCACACAGTTTGTACTATATGCGGGAGTCATCTTTCTTAGCTTTCACTAAGTTACGGAACGTAATATGTAAGCGTAAAAAGTAAGTTTGTTTTCCGTTTGTTTAGCCCGTGAGTGCGTGGGCGGGCGGCGGGCGGGCGGGCGGCTGTACGTACCCAGTATGCTCGCTATACTCGTATCTAGTCCGGATGTTCGCTGCGCACACGTGTCGATCTGATTTATGACCCTCTGAATAAATAACTTAGAATACTCTCCACGATTTCCCATTTATCACAAACGTTGATAAATAACCGATACAATAATATATTTACATCGATGTCGAATCGATTGCTTGGTAAATATTTGAACGATATCTCGATTAACGCGATTTCGATGCGTAATCGTTAAAATTATTTGCAGATACTGTTAATTGATACCGAGGGATACGCCTAATAATTTTCCGTCCGCCTGTGTAGGTGGTCATTAAACAAATCCGAATAATTAATTCGTTTTGTGATCCGATGCGATCCAATAATGTGGAGCAATTAGTTTTGACTACGTTCAATTGTTATTATACTTATTAATTAATGTTGTTTATTTAATCCGGTATGAAACCTGGGTGAAGTTGGGATTAATATTTATTTGGAACACTTAATACCATCGTATTAATAGTGACATTAAATATAGCGCGATCATATTTCAATTCTGTATGTGGAGGAAATGAAATGTGTAGATGCGGAGGGTGCTCAGGTGTAAATAATTCATAACTCTGTAATAGTGCGACAAGTCGATATCTTCGCATTCCGATGCTGAATCTAAATAATGTTTATTTGCCGTCTGTATACCTGTTTGCTGAGCTGAGGCGGCTTTGAATTATTTAGTTCACTGGGAAATTGCATTAATGTGTACCAGGACTCGCCAGGCGGGTACTCGGATATCATTCCAACAACTTAATCATATTTAACTCGGCTTGCGTGACCAATTTGACTGAGCTTAACAAAGATTGTGATATTTATCTGAACTCTTAATAATTTTAAAAGCTTGTGACTAAGAGTACTTCATACTATTACATATTATATACAATTGGTTTAATCATCTTATTTATTTGATTGGTTTATACAAACTACTTTAGAAATACCACAAGTGCTTGGTTTTAAATAATATCGTAAACATTGACGAGCCCGTAGGCACAGTGACATGTGAGAGCCCTTATTGAATGGGGGGTTGCGGGTTCGATTCCAGAGTCAACAAAATGTGCAGGCATAGTTGTTGGCGACGAGGCATAGGTGTCAATTTATTCATTTATTTCGAGTAGGTTGGTGGCCAACCCTGATATCAGAGTTTTTAGACCGCCTGAAGGCAATTATATATTGATATTAAAGTATTTGTGTATGTATATGTAACAGTAAAGTATAAGTATTTGTCCAAGAAATATATATTTATCATCGCATGTCCATACACTAACAAATAATAAATAGTCAAGTAAACAGTGAATTATTGTCGCACTCAATCCGTTAAACTCACTGGAAATCACGTACTGATATAAAGGGAACAATTGTATAAAAAAAACCGCTAACAAAATGTGTGTTGATTGAAATACGCAATACTTGTTTTAAGGAAACTCGGGCCGTGTTCCCGCGGTAGTTGTGAGTAAATACGTTAACTCGAATCCAACCGCTCCTGCAATTTGTTTCAATTCCGACACCAATTCGCACCAATCACTTGAACGATTTTCTCTCCCCTTTTTACCTTATTTGTGACGTCATTTGTCCGTTTTATACGATTTAATCGGCCGACGATGATTGGTCAAAAGATTAATTTTAAAATGATTGACTTTAATCCATATTTAATGTGGTTTCTGTGAGGCTTCTGCGTTGATCAGTTTATAATTTATTAATTATGAAATTGGTCTTTCATTACGGATATTTGTTTGTTGAAGAATTTTCGAGTTCATTTGGGAGTGGTTTTAGTAAGCTCGTATAAAATCGAGTGTGAAATGTTTTGTGAACGAATTTTCCAATTATTTTGCGTTCAGTAAAAAACTAGTTTTTACGGTTAACACTTTCACAATCTATTCAATTTATTCCCGTTTGTCTCACACTGTATGTGTTCCGTGTCAGGACGTGTCAAGTTCCTATATGCGATAGTTAAAATGGAAAAAAAGCAACTTTAAAACAACCATTTTCGATTGTAATAGCTAATTAATTAATTTCGAGTAGCTTATTAGTAGCCAACCCTTAGTTTTTAGACGACCAAAAGACCTCCGATATGGTCTAACGAGTGAAACAACCGGGACCGACAGCTTAACGTGCCCTCTGTAGAACACTACGGCATGAGTGCTTCATATTATTAACTAGCAGAGCTCCGCGGTTATACCCGCGCTGTGCCCGTTCTCATGGGAATTTCGGCCTTTAACCTTCCGTTGATTGTGGCTGGTAATACCCGAGATTAGCCTAAACATACAAACAAACAAAATTACTTTCTTTATAATATTAGTCGTAGTATAGATAGTAAATTGCTATTTGATAGACGAGAAGCTGAATCACAAACTCAATTTAATAATCATATAACTCAATCCGATATTATTTAATAAAGAGAGACTATATCTTGATGCAGTTGAGCCAACAAAGACGACTCGTCTGTGTGCTTTGCAAACACTACAAATATAAGAAATAGTCGGACTGTCCTACATTTAAGCTTTTTGTTCTTCTAGTTATGTGCGGAAGGAATTCGATATTGGAAAATTTTCGATTTCGAATTTTCCGTTGCGGCACTTCCCTACCTGGACGATTGAAATAACTTTTGATTTGGCTCCAAAATTATTTAAATTTCTTCAAAAAAACTGAAGTTACTCTTCTTTTAATAATCATGATACAGAAAAGGGCAGGAAGTGCAAATGAAAATGAAAAGTAGAATTAGCCTTGTCAAGACGGATTGTGCTATTATTTACTATCTTATAGGCTTTTATCCAGTAAGGCATGATACAGGCAAATATTTTCACTTTACTTACATAATCTTATATCTGCATGTACTAAAGATATTTTAAATAGCTTTTAAAAACTATTTTTTTTCAATATCTATAACTTTACGCAAATTTTCTATCAAGTATTTGTAATATACAACAGTCTAGTCTATCTGTTCTTCAAATGTCTTTACTTCCAATACAGTTGACAGGCAAGCTTTTAAACTGTCAAATATCGATCCCTGAAGAATAACAGAGGAAACTAACAAATTTAGGCCTTATCTTTAAACAAGTTAGGGATCATTTTTCCTTAAACTCTTTCAAGACTAAGAGCTCACGCTTTGTGATTCTGAGAGGTTTAAAGTATACTGAAATCTTGAAGAACACGTTGAAATAGGCTTTATTTCCTTAAACTTAGAGTATATTTTGGTTTGGGGAAAAAGAAATACAGAAGTCTGGACTGCGATGATAGATAGTCCTTATATTGGATCATGGAGTTAGGAGACAAATCTTCATTTATAAATATGCGTTACTTCTAATGGTTTGTTCAAAAGAAAGTATGTATTAATTGAGAAAAAAATTTACGTTATTTTTTGGGAATAAAAATACAAGTCCCATATTACGTTCGTCCAAACAAGCCGTAATAACCGAGAACAAAACGATTATTCCAAGTCCATGATTTTATGAAAAATATAACGAGACCCCAATATTAATCCAGTGTTACCAGAAAAACAAATTTAAACATCAATTTAAATTAATTAATATCATAATACGCGGGAAAAATACAGTCGCAATTTTGGGACGGTACCATGATGGGAACACGCGAAATCATAGCGGGTACATTACGTCGTTAAATTCATATTGTATTACCCAATTAATTCCATGTAATCGCCGCCCTTACTAATTAATATCCCATTTTGCGTACACACTGAATTGAAACTTAATAGTTTATCGTGATTGCGATGTTTCCTATTACGTCTCACTCATTGAAAGACGATCCAAATACAATTATAAAAGGTGGTCTAAAACAACCATTCAATACACAGTGTTCCAAATTTAAGTATTCAATAGAAGCGTTCCAAAAATGAACCACAAAGATGTTCCAAAATTAAACTAGTAGGTAAAACGTATAGAAAAGTAAATCTCTGACATACGTCACATCTCAGGTGGTTTAACGATACCGCTATTAAGGCTATTAGCCTAATTACTGGATTCGAAACGGTCTCTACGGCCCGGGCCTCGTTAAGGGCCTAAAATGCCGTATACCACCGTTTCGGGGTTGCCTCTTGGGACCCACCGGAATTTTCAATTGCTTGTCATGCGTGAATATTGTTGAATAGACGCATGAGATTTATTTGCTTTTCACTCTTTGTTGGCATTTCTATTTTTTAATGTATTTTATCTACACTAATGTTGTAACATTCTACTTATGTTTCCAATACTTGACTTATAATTACTACTGTTATAGCGCAGACAACTAAAACACTCAATTTAAGCAATTGCACATGATGTTATAATATCATTATAATTTAACATTATAACATCATTATAACGCGACCAATAACCTGGCGAGCCTTATGTCAAAATCCTCATACTAGTTGTATAAAATTTTGATATTAGGCTGGCTTTTTAAAATATTTGGGTTATACGTGAAAACTTCGTCGAAACTACATACACAAAACTCTTTGGTAAGATCTCGCTCGCTCCTGATTGGCCCTACGCGCAGCTGCGCTCTCATTGGTTAGATTTTAATGGCGGCAAGTTCACTGTGACAATACACGTACCTACGCGTGAATTTAATGTTTCGCAATGTGTTTTGTTTTAGTGAAGATAAAGTAGTGTATGCAACTGCATATAACACGGGTATTAAAACACTCGTTACTATTATGAAACTCGCTGCGCTCGTTTCATAAACTCACACTCGTGTTTTAATACCCTTCTTTATATGACGTTGCATAAACTACTATTGTAGCTGGTTTTATATTTTATTACTTTACCTAACTTGTGCCTTACATGATTAAGAGATGGAAAAAACAATGGAATAAAATCTCGATAAAATCCACGTTTATAACCAGCTATGAAAAATAAAATGTTTTAACATTCCTCAAAAAATAAATAGTGCTAATTTTATTTTTCTGATAGAACGCCAATTTATTAACAATGAACATACCAAAAATACTCAAAACTTTAATAAACCCATTAAAAGGCCTTCATAAATATTCGCATTCCTGAAAAATGAAGGCAAAAATCAAAAAAGTCGAACACAAACTACATACCTCCATGGTAACTTTGCTATACGAGAAATAAAACACTCAAACAGGTTTTATTCGTACTAAGGATCGGTAACACATAATTGGTTACAGAAAAAAGGAACTTTGAGCCGAAACAAAAAGGCCTGTTACTAGCGCTCGTAACGTTTTATTTATTCTCTCTTTGACGCCAGGTAAAAGGTTTTTTAGATTAACCGTTGCACCTTAATGAAGATAAAAGGATGGATAATGGTGTCTATGGTGTGGGTAAAAGAAAACGTTAAGTTTTACGCCTTGACCGGCTAATTGGCCGTGCGGGCCACCCCTTAGCTTGATTTATGACTTTAAATAACCTTTGTTTAACATAATGTGGGGCGAGATGGTTAATTTAATTTTACTGTGCAGAATTTAGGATTGTTTTATGTTGGTTAATGAGTAATAGAAGGAGCTAGATCGAATAGTATACGCGTTAAACTTATATTGAGCCTGAAAAATGTGAAATTTTTTTTATTCGTCTTTAAAGTATTAGCCTGTTATGTCTAATGTTGGGCAAAGGCCTATCATCTTACTGATAGTAAATATGCCGTTTGTCAGTTACGTTTTGACGTCTAAATCACTGAGCCGATTTTGATGATATTTCGATTATACTTATACGGTCTTAATTATCTCAATCTATATCGTCAAACTTACGTACTAACTACGATGTATAAATGTAGTAAATTCCGTACGGAAATTTCAGAATTTTCGATTGCTTTCGAGAACTTTCGAAGACAGCTTAAATAAGCAACTTTACAAAATATACGAAAACTTCATCATCATTAACGTTCATTAGTTTGAAACCTTCTCAAGAGCAAAATAATCTAAGAAGCTGCGAAGATATCGAAATTGTTACAAATAAGATTAGAATTGAGTACAAAAACGTGGATTAAGTAAATGGGTACCATATTACCTATTCGTTGCCCATTTAAATTCACTTTTCTTAAGTCTTGCTCTGAGTAATTGAAACCAAATTCCAACTTGTCTCGAAGATCGGGTGTGCTTTCGCTTTTACATTTTGTACTCAATTTAGACTTTATCGTGCGCTTTGGGTGTATTTTTATTCGATTAGTACGGATTTATCTTTGTAAATTGGAGGATTATTGAATCTTTTTGAAGGAATTGCTTATAATTTAATTGATAAAATTAGTTCTAATAAATCAAGTCTACCAGACCGCTATAAGCTCTTCAACTGCTTGAATTGGGCTTTTGAAAAAAAAAATTTTTGTGATAAATCGAAAGATTATATTATTATATTAGTTTTATAACAAAACTATTTTTATTTTATTTTTTTCGCAATAATTCAAAAGTTATTTCAAAATAAAAATTAATTTTTAAATCCAGTACCGAAGACACTCGGACAACTCCCGAACAAACCCGAGCGCGTGTGACGTCATAATGGTAGCCCCATTCGGTTACACGTGTAATAGCCGTAACCGCTGTACGTACTTATGGTTATTAGCTCTATCATTATCACGTCACAACTATGGTGACCAATTATGGCGCGTTTATAGTCACGTGACTTTTATTCAAATTTCATCAATTTTTAATTGTCTATAATTAATTGAAAAAATATTTTTTTTAAGTTTTTTGCATTAAATATCAATATTATTAATAATAAAGTTTTAAAATACATAAAAAAAATCAATATTTTTTTTTTCAAAAGCCCAATTGACGTTACATCCTATCCTACTAATATAAACTCGAAAGTTCATGAGGATGGATGTTTTTATGGATGTATGGATACATGTATGTTTGTTACTCTTTCACGAAAACCTTGTTCGACGGATTTGGATGAAAATTTACAATAATATAGGTTATACCCGTGGTTATACATCAGAATAACACATGGTATACATTTTGTCCGAACTGCCCGCGGGAGTGGGTACAACACTACTAACACCACGGGGTGCGGCTAGTATTGACATAAAACTATGTAACGGAACGGTAACGGTATTATTTTACTATTAATTGAAACGTACGTTAATGTCATTATTATTTGTTTAAACGGGACACAAATAATAACGGAATTATTATAAGTCAAAGTTAAACTATGAAATGTGATACCGTCACAAATTGATACCGTTACAAATATCTAGACCCAGATTCTACTTCTTGAAAGAGCCAAACGGACAGATAACTCTTATCAACTAACACATTGACAAATCGTTCTGAGCTGAACTTTCCATTTACATCCGAGGATATATTTCACAAAGATAAGCTCCGCCTTCGGCTTCTGTCTACATCTCTCTAAAATATGTAGCGTTTCCGTTTTTATGTAAGTAACGTATCGTTAATAGAATAACGTTACGTTACTGACTGCGGTACTTAGAGACGTCAAATGGAGTCCTTAGGAGATGTTGAAGTGATTTCTTACATGTAATGTATAATAAATTATGCCAATTAGTAAATCGTTAATTAATTTGTGGTCCCTCAGTGAAGCCAAATTAATCTGAAGACATCTAACTGCTATATCTAAAAGATCTTACCACTGAACACAGGTTCAGCAAAACCTACATCGTTATTTATATAACGTTACTAACATCACTATATATTATAAAACAAAGTCCCCGGCCGCGTCTGTCTGTCTGTCTGTTCGCGATAAACTCAAATACTAAGGTACGGATTTTGACGCGGTTATATTATAGATAGAGTGACTCAAGTGGAAAGTTTATATGTATAAAAAATCCCGAAATTCCCATGGGAACGGGCACAACGCGGGTAAAACCCTGAGGCGCTGCTAGATACAGTGTAAGATATAAATAAGTATATGATAAATGCATATCGATTGCCACTTGTCTAAAGAGACTATGTTACGATCTTACAAACAGTTACTTTCAATTTCACTCACTCATAAGCACTCTATATAACTCCAATATCAAAAAATGCTCTTCAATTCACCAGCCTATTCATATAAAACAAACTTCTTCATACTTTAATGTCCAAACTTTTCCAATAAAGCTACTTAAAAGTCGTTGTGGAAATAACCAAGAATTTCTCATCCATTTACACCCGCAGTCCCCTATAAGTCTTGATATAGATGAAGGTTAGTGTCCAACGAACTCAGGTGGACTATTGAGACCGCCTAGAGACCTTTATCATGGCTTACTGACCAGGATGGTTCCCACGCCAAAATTGTGCTGAGGGTGCGTTTCTACAGAAGCGGAGAAAGCGCAGCGGATTTCAATTGACCAATCAAAATTAAGAAGAATTATGAAGAGACTAGCAGCGCCCCGCGGTTTCACTCGCATTGTACCCGTTCCCGCAGGAATTTCGCGATAAAAAGTAGCCTATGTCCTTTCTCAGGCTCTGGACTAACTGTGTACCAAATTTCATTCAAATCGGTTCTGTAGTTTTGGCGTGAAAGCGTAACAGACAGACAGAGTTACTTTCGCATTTATAATATTAGTTTGGATTTTGACAATGTCAATCCGTTGTTAGACAATCCCAATGCGCTGTCATTGGTGAATCAGGGACTGCACCGCCCCGCTCCGCTACTATAACGCACCCTAAGCTTAGGTTAAGTTATTTTAATTAATTTTTAAATGGCTGTTTTCACACCTAACCTCGGTTTGATTTAATAATCTGGTTAGGTGGTACCCCACTCACCTAAGTAGACAGAAACAAAGACCAAAGTAATTGCTCTGTATGGTGTAATTACAAATAGTGTTCTCTAACATATGCCATCTTTGAAAATTAAATTGGAAACTTGCTTTATACAACGTTACGTACGTTATCAGGTATAGGTGACATCGAGTATAGGGGAACTATGTCATTAGTTAGACCTGTAGTATACGTTAGTTCGATTCACCGTGAAAGGAGATGAAATTCTTGGTATTACATAGTTGGTATAGGTGGTATACTACAGGTGTAGCTAGGTATAGATGTCTTGGTTGCGGATCCATTGTGGGCACACAGCTCAGCCAAATTAAAGGTAAACTAATTCCCGAGATGGAACCTTCAGTGGGAAACACTTTGGCGTTTAATTAATACACCGTCGCCTTTTATTTTTGGATTACTTCTGTTCTGTGATGTGCTCCTGGTACTTTGTCTTTGTTTAGTTTACATTTGCTGGTTTTTCTCTTTTGTACTTCAATGTTTGTAATGCTTTTTCTACTAAAAAGTGAGCAAGATCGAGTAGGTAAGTGAGCAACCCTGGTAATTTTTCTACTAATGATTTCAGATTTAGCTTTTTATGTACTTTTATGAGTGAGGAATAAAATAACATTTTCTTATTGTTCGCGATAAACTCAATTACTACTGCACGGATTTTGACGCGGTTTTTTTAAATAGATAGAGTGATTCAAGAGGAAGGTTTATATGTATAAAAATTCCCGAAATTCCCACGGTAACGGGCACAACGCAGGTAAAACCGCGGGGCGCTGCTAGTAACAAAATATAAATATCATATATTTCGTACATTTATATAAAGCTTGGTAAACAAAATAACCGAAACATTTTGTTTTTCTACGCTTTATTTTTTCTACTTTTCTGTATTTTCGTTTTCTAAATATTTGCTTATAATTCCGGAGTTAGACGTTTCCACTCGAAAATTTAAGTAAAATACAACGGTAAAAACGTCGCTTCTTTAATAGGCTCCTGAATTTTTAACTAACATCGAAAATTTATGCAAACTTCATAATTTAACGAATTTCGTTCATGCCTACGCATTTTCGGTGCGTTATTAAGAAAATGTTTTTGGGTCTTTGCTCTTATTAATCTTATGTAATATACATAATATTGACAAGCCCTTTGGCACAGTGGCAGTGAGAGCGCTTACTGTGCCGGGTTGTGGATTCAATTTCCAGAGTCAACATTATGTGAAGGCATAGTTGTTGGCGACGACGTCTAGGATTCCATAATACAAGCTTAGAGCTTACTTTGGGTCTAATTAACCGTTTGTGAATTCGTCCGGGTGTATTATTATTATTATGTTTATCATGTATGTTATCTACGTACAAGTATATTTTGAGAATGAATTTTTATGACCCATTTCTAACGGGATTTCTATAAGAACTACTTGATTTAAATTATTTCCTATCTTCATCTTATCAATCACTTTTTGATGCAATTTCGGTGCAACACTTTACTACGATCAATAGGTTCATATAGGCTATTTTTCATTTACCAAAACTCCCACGGGAACGGGCACAGCTCGGGTAGAACCGCGGGGTGATGTTAGTATTTATGAAATGTATAGGATAACTTGTTTTAAATCCGTTGCAATCGTTTTAAACGCGGAATCCGAGACTATTAAAACGTAACCATGAATAAAGTTTGCTATTCCGTGTTACTGTTGGAATGCGTATTTCTTGCACTACGCTCTTAGCAATAAGACTGGCGCAAAGATTGAAGAAAATACGATTTGGTTCGTTTTTCTACACTTATATTATAAAGAGGAAAACTTTGTTTGTTTGGTTATAATGAATAGGTTCACAAAACTACTGGACCGTTTTTAAAAATTCTTTCACCATTCTAAAACTACATTATCCACGAGTAACATAGGCTATTTTTTATCCTGAAATTCCCACAGAAATGGACACAACGCGGGTAAAACCGCGGGGCGCTGCTAGTGTTTGATAAGTTGCTAAGCATGTTTATGGTAATACTTACGTTTTCTATCAATGTATTGGGTATACTATATACCTGTTGTATTTTTGACCTTTAGTATTCGTAAGGGAATTTTAAGACAGGAAGAGTTGGAAGCGTTTGGGAGAGACCTTTTCCCAGCAGTGGGACGATAAAGGTTAAGGAAAAAAGGGGAATTTAAGAAACGCTATGCTTTAAGTTTGACTCTAACGATAATTAATGTTCATCTTAAATGATTATTCAACTTAATACTTCAAATATACTTTATAACAGAGAGTTTTTCAATTGTAATGGTCATTATTAAGCTTCCATACATTTAACAGGAATGAACAAATTTAGGGAGATAAATAGTAGTCGTTACATGAGCCATGCCAGAGGCCTTTGGCGGCTCAATAACTCTGACACCAGGATTGGTCAGGATGACCTTCCACTCGATAAGAAGAAGAAGAAGAAGGGAGATAAAAATATTTATATATAAAAGAAAGCTAGTTACACCATTTATAACTCGAAAACGGCTGGACCGATTTTATTGATTATATTTTAATTTTATTTTTCTTGACCAGGAATAGGATTAATAGGTACAAAATTCGAGAAATTCCTACAGGAACGGGGGCATTGCAGGTGAAGCCGCACAGCTAGTTTACTGTAAATTAAAAAGAGATTAATAACGACCTTAAATAACTGATAAATTCTTCCCGCACTATGGCCAACTTCGAAAGCCAAGTGTAACAATCCCAAAATCTTAGCGCGGATCAGCTACAATGCGATTTAATTAAATCTGATAGTTATACAGACGGCTTTGTCTAATTCTCATTATAGAGGCCATTGTCACTGATTCTCGTTGCCTGTTTCCTGAGATATTAACTGCATATTATTGTCGATTTCTCATTCTATTGTAGATTAACTAGCTGCGCCCCGCGGTTTCACTCGCGTTGTACCCGTTCCCGCGGGAATTTCGGGATGAAAAATAGATGTTGTCCGATTCTCAGGCCTACCCGATATGCACTCAAAATTTCATGAGAATCGGTCAAGCCATTTCGGAGGAGTTCAACCACGCACCACGTGACACAAGAATTTTATATATTAGATTTTATTATAGTGACTGTACTGGCATTCAGTAAAAGGCATTGTCCTGCATAGAGGTATGACTAAATCGGCTGGTCTTAATAACCGATCTCGATAACAACATGTAACGAAAAATAACAAATCAATCTATCTTCTTTATATATCAAAATTATAGCTTAAGCTATATATAGTAACATAATAAAGCTGAAGAGATTGAGAGATTATTTGAACGCACATAACTCAAAAACAAATACACTCAGACATTGTCTGACGATTGAAACAACCGGGAACGACAATTTTACGAGCTCATCACCCATCCAATCACTGACCGAGCTGCACGTTGCTTAACAATCGCAATGAACTAACATCTTAGTCAAATACGCCGTGAGCGCTATTCAACACAGTTATAAGGTGACAACTTTCACTCTTGCTCAATTACACGGAACCCGATAAAAAGTAGACTTGTCCAAAAGAGGTACAAAGTATAACATGAGTTTTCATTGTATTACAGTTGTCAGAACTCCACGTATAATTATTGTTCGTACCAATTTAAGTTTTCGACTTAAATTACTGTTCTTTAAGTAGAATTGTTCATTAAGCTAATTGTGATCGAGTCTGAATATTTTATAACAAACTCCTTGTTAAATTACACATTTGATTATTGTTCTGTTATTTCTTTATTTGTCTACGTGAGTAGAAAATTGCTTTTGGTAATAAAGGTTTTTTATTCGATTGCGGTCGACCTTATCTATATTTATTCTATTAGTTGTAGACACGTAATTTTATTTTATTTATACATTGAAGCTATGTTACTAATTCAATTGTCTGGCGTGTATACTTGTATAGTGAAATGTTTGTTTTGTAACTATTGTTGTAGGTTGACTAGGCGGTGACAATAAAATAAGTTAAAAAATATTAACATGTTTATAAACATGACACAACACACATTTTTATTCTCCTCACTGTACTGATATCTTCAGTAAGATGAGAGGCCTTTGCCCAGCAGTGGGACATTACAGGCTAATACTTTACTTTATAAACATGTAGGTACGTATTAAAATAAAAATCATTAAAATTATGTTCTCATATTAACGTATATGATATAATGCTGCAGCTTTTTAGAACCTTGTAATATAAATCGTTGATTAAAAATACATAAATACGTACAAAAAAGGAAGCTTTCCATTCATACAAAAGTATAAATACATCAAAAACGTAAATCTTATACAAAAATAACTGTACAATAACAATACGATATCACCGCTATGAATAGTAGAAAAGAACACAAACCGTAGAAAATGCCGTTTCCTTCCGAGCATTTCATTATTATTCTGAATACGCCCGAAGGTAACAAGATCTGAATTTTATATCTGAATCGCAAGCTTCTTAAATACACGGCTATTATTCAAATAATTACTTGGAGATTACTTTGAGGAATAATTAAAAGTCATATTTAGTTGAGTTAGTACTTTGAGACGCCGCGGAAATGAAGATTTTTTGGAGTACGCACATTTGCGGATGGGAGTTACTTTTACTTATCGCCTGACTCTACCTTCTTATAAAGTATTTCAATACTGAAGGAATGAAATATTTGGATAAAACTTGGGGCTATAAAAATATGCTAGTCTTTGAATCCGTGATCGACGATTCAGTTTCTTTTAGAAGATAAACACTGCTACCTATCATTGCTCTGGTTTTCGGAAGCTCAATTCCAAAGTCAAAGTACTTAAAAATCTCAAAAAGGACTCAAAAAGGAAAAATTTAAGCGTTTCAGACGGAAAAAAAATAATTTTAAAAAATATTGCCACAAAAAATACAAAAATGCATTGCAATGCATTTTGAATGAAAAACAAAAAAAAACGCACGTTCTTAGGCAAGACTGCCTAGTACGCACTAGTACGCGCGTAGCAAGACGATACAAACGCTTAATTTGAAAGAGAGATGCGTCTCATAAAACTACGCTAACCTCAAAGTTAAAGTTATTCGTTAAAACTATTTGGTATAAGATTAAAAAGTATTTCTTAATATTATTCGTTACTCCAACCTTTATCCGAGTAACTACAACTCTACGAAACCATTTGTCAACATTGCCCGGCTCTGGGTTTGCAGCCAACAGTTCGGAACGTAAAGTTTTTCCTTGTTTCCTGGATTCTCTAATTAATTCCCACTTCTATTACCTACAGAGTTTTAATCAAAATCCAAAATTAGATCTTTTGTCGCTGGACTGAATTATTTCGTGTTGGTAAGTTACAACTATGTTTACGAAAAAACTATAAACACACGGTTAATATTTTTTTTAATTACAGATTCTATTTCCATAAATTACTGATGATTCTGAACTCTGAACTTTGACAAATAAAGGGCATCGTTCTTTTTCAAGTCGGTTTAAATAGTATCCCATTCTATAGTATCGCCATTATTAAATTATTTTCAGTATTCAGTTTTAACCGAAAACAATTTTTAATTTTTTTTTTATTTTTAATTTTTTTTTATATTTCTCTCTAAATGTTTTTTTTTTTCATTCACACACGGTTAATTAGACCCAAACTAAGCACTAAGCTCTAAATGAAAATAATATAGTTCGTAGATTTAATTTGCCTTCCTGAGAAATAACATTCCTTCCCAGTACGACATCGCTATCATATTTTAATTACAATCCCTCATCCCTAGCACCAAACTCGGAATACAAATTCCAATTCCTTACCTATCCCACGCTGTCTACCGTAAAACACCACACAATTTGAATGTACATCGTCTCACAAAACATTACAACAGTTAAACCTTAAGTCGTCAGTTTAAGGACCGATTTCGCATGTTCAACATAGAGATAGAGATTGCGGAAGTACTCCCTGCCTAATAAACGGTAATAAGTATTTTTCCTACGTCAGGAATTCACTCCTGACGTGAAAGATTGATGTTAGGAAACGCTGAGAATACTCCTAAGGGAAGTTTTATATGAACCCGTATATTTTTCTACTGTGTTTATTTATCATAAAAATGCGATGAACAGAGTTATGGGACGATTATTTATTTGGTATGGACTTTTGAATTATATTTCGCGTGTTTTGAATAAGTATTTGGTGATATTGTGTCAGTTTTTATGCTTTTATGAGCAGATGTGAAGTAATTGTGATCGAATTTTTATGTTATAAAACATATAGGTACATACATATTTCTGCTTCCTTATTTTTTTAAGCAGTTTAAGTCTTTAAAAAGCTGTACATTAATGTCCCCGCGGTTTTACCCGCGTTGTACCCGTTCCTTTCAAAATGTTGGCATGAAAGGTGAACACAAACTTTCCTCTTGAACCACTCTGTGTCTCGGTGAAAACTGCATGAAAATCCGTTCTGTGGTTTTTATCAAATCGATTACATACTGACAGACAGCTTTGATAATATGTATCGATATTTGGTAATGCATTTTTTTTATTGGATAGATAATATAGAATTTCGGCCTCGTACATCAAAACTAACATAGTTTGTCTCATTATATGTTGTTATCTCTCTAAAGGTTTCCGAAAAACTACAAAAGCACAAAGCATTTTAAAATAAGACAATTGAAAAAAATACGACCCTTAAAGCACTGTCACACGCTCAAATAATTTTAAACTGCTATTTGCCGCACCCGTTACCGGTATAGTAACCGTTATTATAGTAACCGTTATTATAGTTACCAGTAGTATTTCATAATCCGTTATTTGGTAAAGGATATGAATAACAAAGTATCCGTTTGTTCCGCATGTTTTCTTTTAAAATCTGTTTTGTTAGGAAGTTGGAGAGAATGGGGAAGAAATCCGTTGAAGCGTGTTTAGAAAGGTTCATTATTGCGCCCAGTTATATTGTAACGGTATATGGATCTCTTATTTACGTTATATTGGATATGTGTATTTTTCGTTTCGTTATTTGTTGTTTTTGTCGGTGCTCTTTAGGCGATTCTAGAACTAATTTTTAATTTGTCCCGATCCTATATGGCATAGATGATAATGTCCGTAATAAACTAAAAAACGACTGAATTTATTTGCATGTGGATTTTACCGATAGTCGGTGATTAATTAGGATCGTTTTAGGTTAGTTTTGATCCCATTCCCACGGGCATAGGTACAACGCGAGTAAATCACGGGGCTCTGCTAGTAAATATACACAAAATACAACATTATAGATGCATTATAGTGAGTTTCCTTATAATTGTATCAGTAATATTCGACTACCAACTCTACAGACAACCACATACATATATAGTATGTATTTACTGACTAACACGGTTTTTTTTCGTGCCACAACTTTGTACTCCCAAAAATTTACTCAAAAACATCGTAAATGACTCCGGAACACAACATTCCAGAAACTTTCCTTTCCCATCGATGAATAAATAAAAATATAATAAAAAAACTCAAAGAGGGGTAAATGCTAGGGACGCAGATGTGGTATAAAGACGTAAAATAAAACGCACGCACCAATAGAGAAGCGTCATATGATACAGTTTACGACAAAATGTACATACTTCTTTTTTTACACGTGGAAAAATATTGGCCTATTGTTGTGCTTGAAATATATCAAATTGAGAAGCGATGGAATAGGGGATCTTTATAGGTAGTTCTTTATTAAACAACACACAGTGTAAATTTAGATATTTGGGGGTTATTTGACCTGTTTTTGGTTTTTGGTCATATTATTATGATCTTGGTCATATTTAAATAAATAATAATTTATTGCCACAAATACAAGGAAAATAAAAATTCAAAATGACATCTATACTTATATTATAAATCTGAAAAGTTTGTTTTGTTTGTTTGTTTGTTTGTTTGTTTGTTTGTTTAAACGCGCTAATCTCAGAAACTACTGAACCGATTTGAATAATTCTTTCACTGTTAGATAGTCTATTTATCGAGGAAGGCTATAGGCTACATTTTATTCCGGATTTCCTACGGGAACGGGCACAACGCGGGTAAAACCGCGGGGCGCTGCTAGTCTAAAATAATGCAGCAAAAGGGACGTCTCAGCTGATGCTGTACTGAGGCCGAGGTCTCGGTACAGCGATGGTTTTCTGACGCCCCCGTCTTTATTTTCGTATTTGACCACATTACATCTATAGTGCGCATATTATCTATATTGCATAGATATAACATAGTGGTGTACTAAATTTGGCCTCCAGTTTCTATAATTACCTGTAAGACGGTCTAAATAGCTATATTAGAATACCATTTCATAATTAAATTTGATAGCAAAATAAAGTTTACAAACGCGTACTCAGTTTGATTCGTTTGCAAAATCCAACTTATTACGAGTACTACTCTCCAAAAAAGTAGCTGTCTTTAGTATTATTTGTGTTCGAAGACACTGACTGACAATAGTAGTTTATGCAACTGTCATATAATGAAGGGTATTAAAACACGAGTGTGAGTTTATGAAACGAGCGCAGCGAGTTTCATAATAGTAACGAGTGTTTTAATACCCGTGTTATATGCAGTTGCATACACTACTTTATCTTCACTAATACAATTAATCAAACAACAAGAGTAAAAGCTGAAAATAGTTTATTTATTTTCGTTTTTGTTTTCGAAACTTTCACCATGATTGTACTGTCGTCTACGTTAGAGACTTCAACGAACTGGATGTTGTATAGCTCTTGCCTTCGGCATGCCCCCATTATGCCGAAGATTAGTGCAACCTGTAACAATAAACGATATAATAAGCTTGATGTACATAGCCAGGGCAAAAACTATGATTTATGAAGTAGTAAAGTGTAGGTACCTACTACAAAATTTATACACAAAGCGCTTAAACGGAGTGTCTAGATAACTTGCATGTGTAGTACGTAAGTACTAGGTAGATTAAATAACAGAACTAAAATACACTTACCTTTTCAAAAAGATACAAAATATCTGGTGAATCTTCCAGGAACATCTTTATTTGACCTGTTGTAAACGTCAAGGACTTTTTTTCCTTGTGTCCTTCTGAACTGCGTTTCAGGAACGCTATGACTTTTGAATACTTCGTGATATCAATATTGTTGTAGATACTCAGTGTGGACTTGAGCATAGAATATTTAGCCCACATAGAAGATGGCTTGAATTTGTCGGAGAGGTCTTTGAGATACGCAAGAATGACATTTTCAGAAAATGATGTAGTTTTCTTTTCGATCTTCCATGGCAAAAAGTTATTATATTCTTTTTCATATAATTTTCTAGATTTTTTTGGCAAAAGATTGTGAGTTACTTTTGTTGCCAATTCTAGAATATCCGGAGGCGTACAAATATCATCGTCGCTACCCATTTTTAACTTTTAATTTGTATTTAAAAACAAAACAAATTGCGAAACATTAAATTCACGCGTAGGTACGTGTATTGTCACAGTGAACTTGCCGCCATTAAAATCTAACCAATGAGAGCGCAGCTGCGCGTAGGGCCAATCAGGAGCGAGCGAGATCTTACCAAAGAGTTTTGTGTATGTAGTTTCGACGAAGTTTTCACGTATAACCCAACTGTTTTCAAAAGCCAGCCTAATATCACAATTTTATACAACTTGTATGAGGATTTTGACATAAGGCTCGCCAGGTTAATTGGTCGCGTTATAATGATGTTATGTTAAGATTTTACGATATCGATGTGGATATTATAACATCATGTGCAATTGCTTAAATTGAGTGTTTTAGTTGTCTGCGCTATAACAGTAGTAATTATAAGTCAAGTATTGGAATCATAAGTAGAATGTTACAACATTAGTGTAGATAAAATCTATTACGTCACTGTTTTTGTATCGTTAAACGTACGTTATTTTAGGTTAATTACCCCTACAACTCTAGACCTTTAATAAATAAGTTATATATACACTTAGTTATTTTAATAAAGCCCAAATAACAATATCATTATGCTAAAAAGTCAACTATTTTATACATAATAACGTTTTCTGTTAAAAAATTATAAAACATCCCGTAGTATGAAAAATCCCGAATACCTGGGCCTCCTTATTTGACTTTCACTTATTTTTTCTTCGCTCGTAACTTTGGTTACTTTAAAGCTATCTTCCAAGTAATTTTGTTGGTAAAACGGTATCCTTCAAAACGTTAGTTAGTTAGGTTTTATATTAGTCGTCGTGAGATTTGATTTACTGAGGTACTGAAAATAAGGGCGATTCACATCCGTCAGTAGAGTTAGATATATTGTCAGTGTAAAAAAGTATCCCCACTAATATTATAGAATTTTGCTTTGTTATTACTCTCTTGATAAAGATAAAATTGGGTATAGTTTACGGTATAGAGTAAAAGAAAACTTTATGACCCGTTAGTTGTCTTATAGTGAAAAATGTCTTGATATCAAATGTCTCTGATACTAACGCGGAAGATATAATGTAAGAATAAAAATATATCAATATTATTTGTTATTAGAAAATAGAAAAGATACATTATGACTTCACAGTACTGACGTTTTACAGATGAAATTGACCTCACTGATATGTGTGGTTCGATCTTTAAACTCACTTAGTACCAACGCAGCGTAAAAGCCACAGAATTAAAACCATGAGATAATTTAACTTGTTGAATTTATGCCGTTTGTCGTGTTAGGGCATCTGACCGCTAGTATATTGTGCTGATTACGAAATGTTTGGGACCTTTTTGGAATACATCATAGAGTTTTTCAACCTCTTTAGCATATTACATTATTTGTGACTAAGTTAGTAATAAATAAAATTTGATTTATTCTACCTTTTATTAAATCCCCATAATGCCGTCGTTTCTATCTAAAACATAATTTATCGCTGAGAACTCGGTAGTTTGTTATTATTTCGAATATAAAACGTTTCGAAAAATGCAATATTTTATTTTCAGTTTTTCATTACGCAAATAAATGTTCAATTACGAATACTGAAATGAAAATTGATAAATATTAAATTAATACGTAATCATATTATACAAACTACAGATATTGTTTATCGGCGTAATAATTTATTTGGCATTTAATTTTGAGCTTCAAAATACCAACATAATGAATGGACAATAATATTAATGTGGCAAAAATTTAATAAGCCACCGATTGCGTAATAAATATCACGTGTAATCAACAAAATGTATGAACTCATTAACTTGTGTCGAATGGGATGCAGACGCCATTTTGTCGGCTGTCACGTCAGCGATGACGTCATCGGATTCGTGTGGACAGCTATTTATTAATTTTAATGAGAGACTCAAACAAAGTTTTTGATAGAAATAAATAATAAAACATATCAACGCAATAAGTAAAAACGTATAAGATAAATATTTTATTGGATTAGATATTTCCAAATATATGGAAGTAGATTAGAGAGAAATAGGCACAGAAACCTATTGAGGTCGCAGTAACAAAACAAGAAAGACGAACGTAAAATATAAACTCTGATTAAATTGTATTTTTAATAACGTGTAAGTCTATTCTGGGTCTAATCATATCAACCTTATAAATCTTATAATACACCAGCGTATTAAAACCAACATACACGACATCGATTTTCAATAATAGAATATCAATACAAAATCTAATCTTAATATCCTTAAGTCATACGAAGCCAAACAAACGCATTACAAAAGTAAAGATATCTTAATATCTATAGCGACGAAGAAATCCATACGCCAGTCTGTTATACCTCGGCGAATTGAATAAATATTCGCCGAAACGTCCCATTTTCCGATATCATTTTACAAATTCAATTCGTAATTTTCGATCTCTAACCGTTCAACGCTTCACCCCCCAAATTGATCTGCAAGCTATTATACTCACACTTATTACGTCGACATCACAAAAAGATTAAACTGCAAAGTGGGTGTTATATCCCAGATCGCGGAAAAAGGTCCACAATTTATATTCTCAAAGACATTTTAATATAACTGGACGTCACGAATTAATCAAATCAAGACACCCCTTTAGGTGATAAATAAAAAAAATGGTATCATAAATAAGTTGAGAGTCCTCTAATCAGATAGAAGGGAGTGAACGCTCGCAATTGAAACCGTTCGCCCCAATAAACCATTTGTATTCAAGAGGCCAGCGGCCGGCCGCATTTTAATTTACTTACGCGAATTAAAACTGCGCGTGATTCGAATCCGATCCAGTTTTACAACGATACTTTATTTTTATCGTTGATTGAAGACGTTTCCTTGTTATTATTAAGGTTCCTTTAGGCTCCACTCAGGACAATTGGCTGTCTAAATGAGAACCTACCTCAAAGGCATATTTTGTAAATTGACTATAACTTTTCGGCACGAAGTCGATTGTCTCTGCCCGGTTTATTCTTTCAATTTGCTTATTGAGCGTCTTTGTTTTTCAAAGTGGCTGAAGTAGCTCCCGGAGCTCTCGATGGCTGAACTTTTTTAAGGTAAAATACGAATTTGTTTTCTCTTATATCATCGAGTTTATCATTAACGTTCTTTTCATTTCCCTCTCGAAATAAATCGTCTCGTTACGAACATTGTTTACGTTGCTCAAAGTATTGTTTTAATATTTGAATTTCTGTATTGAATTCTCTTGATCAGTTTAGTAACAACTTTTACGCCTTTTGTTTTTCATTAAAACTAGGGGTCCGGTCGGCCAGGTGGTACAGTGGCGAACTTTATTTTTTGTTCAAGTTTATTCAATCTCACGACAATCAGTGCGTCCCCGGGCGCACCTTCGGTTCCTCTTTTTCTTGGTTATACAACAATAAATATTCAATCTCCCTACAGCGTTGTTCGTCAAACCAACTTTTTCCCGTACAGTTCCGTGGACAATGACGTCATTTAAATTCTTTGTGACTTACGCGTTGGTCTCTAGTCCGTTATCGTCAGATTCGATGTTTATATTTGCACAACAATCCTTTGCGCCACGCTCTGTGCTTTGTTGTGGTAATTTCATTAGAAGAGTGCGCCATCCGCTGAATATTAATAAGCGGAGAGTTCGCGCTTTTGCTCCTGACCGTACCGTAACGTTTTATTCGCGCACTTTTGCATCTAACAGTACTTATTCGTTTTATTGTTGGGGTAATTGCGTTCTGTTTAACCTTTTTAACAAAGGTGAGGTTATATTTGTTTCCGGTTAGTACCTCCGAATTAAATTTAATACAAACTTTAGTAATACGTATCGTTTTGTGCGATTCAAATGTAAATATACATTTCAATTTGGTTGAAACTTTTTCTCTTCTTTGACTGAAATCTACCTAATGCTTTGATTTTCTGTTTATTTGAACGCGCTAATCTCAGTAACTACTAGTCCTATTTCAATAATCCTTTTTGTAATGGATAGTCATATTCACAGGAAGGTAATATGTTGTTTTAATTTGAACGGGTACAACATGGGTAAAACCGCGGGGTGCTGCTATAAACTACAGCGCCCCGCGGTTTTACCCGCGTTGTGTCCATTCCTGTGGGAATTTCGGGATAAAAAATAGCCTATGTTACTCGTGGATAATGTAGCTTTCGAATGGTGAAAGAATTTTAAAAATGGTCCAGTAGTTTTTGAGCCTATTTATTACTAACAAACAAAGTTTTCCTCTTTATAATATTAGTGTAGATATACGTACAAGACTAATTTACACATATTTTTAGTTAGACCCAAACTAAGCTCTAAACTTAGTATTATTATTCTCAGTACTATTTTAGATCTTATCAATATTATTATTCGACGTTCTCGTTTCAACATATTGTTTCTCCCATACATTATTAGACACTGCATTGTGTTCTAAGTTCAAACACTACGTAATCAGAGTCGAGACACTAATTGATTTAAGACATCTCTAATGACAAGAGAGGTTATCGGTGACTGTTGGTTAATATTGAATGGCACACGCATTTGATTGGCTGTTTGTGTAGAATGACTTAGATGCACAACAAAGACTTTTTGTTGTTGTTTCATCTTCACAAAGAAATAGAGAGAGATACCGATATATCTTAAGAGAGAAAAACCTAAGACAAACCCTTCGTTTTGACAGGGTTCGAATTAGTTTTTGCTTTAAGCCTTTTTCATAGATAGATAGATAGATAGATAACACTTTATTGCTTGAAAAGACACACACACAAACATAATGGTAAGTACATAAACATTTAAAACCAACATACACACTAGCACAATAAAATGAAAATTATTAACAAATAAAAAAAGTGAGCAGTGTGCCTAAACAAGACAAAAGGGTTCGGCTCAGTGAAGCATCTGTTCAAAGAACAGAACACTGGTATTCTGCCTTGCCCACAAATGTGACTTCACGGACGGGACGCGCGAGAGATCATAGGCTAGTTTATAGGTATTCTAGCAGCGGACCGCGGATTTACCCGCGTTGTGGCTGTTCCCATGAGAATTTTGGTACAAAAAACAGCCTATAACCTGCCCCTCTAATGTAGCTATCCAACACATAAAGAATGATTTGAAACGGTCTTACAGCTCTATGTGAAATTTTTCGTTTCCCTATCTAAAAAAAACGATATCGTGTTCTAACTTGCATCCAAGCGCCATCTTTTGTGTGCCAAAAAAACTACGGGGAGCTTCTGAATAGATTAAGTTGTAAAGTGAAATGCCCCACCACTACCCACCACTCACCTTGGCAGATTTAGTTGGTAACCACCAACTAAAGCGACTATAAATATTCCACTACAAATACCAAACCTTAATCACCCACACTAATTAGTGCTTACCCTTGTAAAGTACTAACAACCAAGCTCTAAATTGAACCAATCTATGTCCTACCGCTAACGACTTAAAGTCTAAATTGGAACACATCATCGCCATCTGTTATACTGAGCCACCTGATCCCGAGGTGCGCGGGGAAATCTAATTATGTTGGAAAAACGTGTGGGAATCGTAAATCATCCTTCATCATGGTTAAGACTATTTTCTCTGTTAAGACGTTAAGAAGGGGAATATAGAAAGCTCGTATAGTATTAAGAATATTAGCAACTCGATTTTATACGTGTTGTATCCGATTTCACGGGAGAAGATAAGCTTTGTCTTCTTCTTCTTCATCGAGTGGATGGTCAACCTGACCAATCCTGGTGTCAGAGTCATTGAGCAGCCAAAGGCCTCTGACATGGCTCATATAACGACTACTATTCCTAGAAAGTAACCGGGACCGACGGCTTAACGTGCCCTCCGAAGCAAGGAATCGTCTTACTTTTCGGGCAATACGCTTTGTCTTGAATTTGGCTGTTATATATTAAACTAGCAGCGCCCCGCGGTTTTACCCGCGTTGTGCCCGTTCCCGTGGGAATTTTGGGAATTTTTATACAAATAAACCTTCCTCTTGAATCAGTCTATCTATTTTAAAAACCGCGTCAAAATCCGTTGCGTAGTTTTAAAGATCTAAGCGACTTTGTTTTATGAAGATTTCATGAAATATGTTGTGTAGTTGCAGAGATTAGTGTAAATCAAAACAAACGAAAATTAAACTCTCATATAAAGGCTAGTTTTTAACCTAAAAATCCCATAGGAACCGGCACATGTCAGGTAAATCCATGGTGTGTTACTAGTATGTAAAAATGTACATCACTATACATGTAAAAATGTACATCACTATACACCATGACATTTACTTTACAACAAAAAATATTAAATAAATACATTTTTAAAGTTTACTAGCTTTCCCATCTTTTTACGCTACCACATAAACGTATAACATTAAAAATACTGCGCAATAAAGTACAAAAAGCAACCGTTATACAATAATCACAGAGCTCAATTTCCCTACACACAATGGTCCAGGTAATTTGACTAATGCAGGTAACACTTACATTCCCCGTAGAGTATCAAAGGGGGGTGTTTTCGAGTAATATTGTTTATGTTAAGCAGAAAATCTTGTCTCTGAATTTCTCTACGTATATCTTTGAAGTAGGATTTTATACGGAAATGTTGGAGTTGTGTCTTCGAGACTGTATCAAAACGTGGTGAATTTCTGGCGAAGAAACTTTGTAGTGCTAAGTTTGTTTCTTAGTAATTTCTATTAACAATTTTTGATAAATGGGGTTACTAAAACTAGCGGCATGTATAAATTTAAAAATTTTATGTAAACGAATTAAAAATCAGTCGTATTTTATTTTATGTTACAGTGAAAGTCTTTAAACATACAAATAAGACTAAAAACTAAATTAATGATAAGATACATTTTCTAAAGATGCTACAAAACCATAACTTATATTAATAAAGCATAAAAATGAATTATATTAAAAAAGTGAAACAAAAACATTAACTCTAAATATAAATTAAGTAATATAGAAAAAAAGTTACAGAACGAATTGAAAATTCCCCTTTTTTGAAGTCGGTTAAAAAGGAGAGGTCCACTTAAACTTGAAGTTCTCCTTTTTGGAGTGCGCTGATCGGACTGTTCCCGATTGTATCTAAGCATTCTCCATATTCAATGATCCTTTTAATTCCCAACATCGTTACTTCGTCATGATAATTAAGTTCTTAGTTTTTAAGAATTAGACTATTTCTCTGTAAATTTACAATGGTAAGGTACCTTCAAGGTATAATAATGACATTACTACGTATAATGAATAAGCAGAAAGATGTTGTAAGTCTTCTCTTTTCAGCCGCGACATATAATTTATTTTAAAACAGAAATTATGATTCCAGCATTTAACACTCACTGACGATATCAGCACATTATATTCTTTAAGCTTATCAAAGCAATATTCATTTAAAACCATCTTGACTCCAGAAGTAGAAGACTATTTTCTTACTTTTTTAAACTTAAAAAATTAATCGAAGCGCTACAAAACAGTTTTGTCCCAAAACTTCTCCAGTCATACCCAGGGGCCATGATTATTAACGCTAACATTTATTGTCATTTTACGGCAGAACCCGACGTGTATTGAAGTATGTCGTCTAATACACAGTTCATCAAGTTTAGTCTTATGCGAGTGAGCACTCGAGTTTACGACCGGACCGTAAACGCTGGACCCAGATGCAAGAACTAATGCATCTTGATGTCTGACGTATGACATTGTAGGTGCTTACGAGGATTTTGTTGTTTAAGTAAGGTTTGGAAGAAAGGTTTGTTTATTTTATTGAGTCTTGGTTTGAGTATGTTGAGTCTTTTTCTTGAGTTTTGAGTCTGTTTTATGAGTCTTGAGTATATTGAGTCTGATTGTTTGAGTGGAATTTTCTAAAAATTTCTAAAAAGTAAGCTAAAGGTTTCATCTAAATCGACTAGGTTTTTTTTGTCAATAAAAGATCAACTAATGTTAGTCGATCGATAAATTACGATTAAAAAATGTCAAAGATTTTTTGTGACCAAAACTAAATAGAACCAACATTGTTAAAATGACAACAAAATATCACCAAAATACAATATCAACTAAAATATGAAGCCCGTTTAATGGTCCCACAGGAAGACTCTATTAGTTCCTGCTATGTTGAGATTTATGGTCCAATCTCTCGTTTGAAATACTCGTACTGCTCTACCTTCCAATATATTTTAGCATTAACATACATAGTAAACATTTTTATAGAAAGCTCCGCATAAATTGTAAGAAACGAGTATTTTTCTTAAAAAGTTATAGGTCCAAAGTAATTCGGTATAACAAGTAATGTCTTGGTGAAGTTTTGACCGATTCAGAGAATGGTTCAGCGATTTTGTTTTCAGAAAAGTTTGATTTGAATCGGATGGTTTCCGTTGGATAATAATGGTTTCATTTACTACTGTTGCCTTAATAACTTTTCAAGTTTTTGTTCCAACAAGTTTATAATAGGTAATGTTTTATCTATATATATATAAAATTCAAAGTCCTGACTGACTGACTGATAATCAACGCACAGCCTCAACCGCTACACTAAGAAACATGCAATTTGGCAGGAAGGTTCTTCAAGTGACGTAAGTGCACACTAAGAAAGGATTTTCGAAAATTCCTACGGGAACGGGTTCAACACGGGCAAAGCCGCGGGGCGCTGCTAGTCTATCTATACCAATATAATAAAGGTTTTTTGTTTGCGCTCTAATCTCGAGAGCTACCAATGCGATTTGAATAATTCTTTTTGTAACGGATAGCCACATTCAGCATGAAGATTGTAGGCTATTATAGGTCATCCCGAAATTCCCACGGGAACGGGTACAACGCGGGAAACCGCGAGACGCTGCTAGTTCTAGTATAATACAATTTGCATTGAGATCATTCAATAAAGAATTAAATAGAATCAATATGAGTTGAATTTTCCATGAAACACAGTGTCACTAAACTAACACATTAGGTTAATTTGCTCGCCGTAATATACCCAATATTACGGTTGCACACCAGTTAATAATACAATACTTAGGCAGAAAAAAATTATGTATTTAAATTATGTTCACATAAAAACAAACTATATGTTTTAATGTAAACATAATTAAGAATATTGAACCGTCAATAAATTCCTTAAAAAGTTTGATAAACTAGTATTATTATAACATGACTTTTGCCCAGCAGTGGGACGATGTAGTTTAAGAAAAATAATAGATATTAGATGAAAGGCCACCCTCCCACTGCGACAAAGCAAACTTAAAATATACAACGTTTTTATTCTTATCTCAACATTCATTCAAATGAATTCATTATTTCTAGTTTTTCAATGTCTTATTTTTCTCTACTAGAATTCTTTAACTAAAATATGATTAGTCTTGCTATGTTTAATCCTCCTACGTTTGACAAGTACTTTGGAGCGCAATCTATGAAAATTACAATCAATGAATTAAGAGCCTTAGCACATTATAATTATTAAGACTGTAGTTAGACTGTTTTCTGGTCTATAATGTAATATGAAGAAGCGCATACTAGAGAGAAGTCGCCTACCAAACCCTTGTTTGTTCTGCCACAGACTTTTAGCTTTGTAGCAGTGCCTCGCGTTGTGCCCGTTCCCGTGGGAATTTCGGGATAAAAAACTAACCTATATCCTTCCCTTGAATTTGGCTATCCGTTACAAATAGAATTATTCAAATCGGATTGGCAGTTTCCGAGATTATCGCGCACAAACAAACAAAAAATCTAACTCTTCAGCTTTATCATACTAGTAGGTATATATTTTGTCACACCTTTCTAATTGGTCGTACTGTTCAAAATTCATTCCGGTTAACGCATTGGACGGTTGTTCGTCCACTTATAACAAAGAAATAATGGTTACGTTTCGCACCGGGAAGGTATTTTTTCCTCTATTTTTCCTCATACCGCGTCCTCTAAGGCTTTTTCATTGTTTTCCCGCCTTTGTTTGTGTTTTAACCTTTTTGTAACTTGGCTTTTGGCACACCGCAAGCTCTGAAGGTTGAAATTGTAACCGGCGTGGTAGCAATGCAGTAAAATGATAAAGTACCTTATTTAATTACTGTAATTGCCAATTTAGGCTTAAGTGCATGATAAAATGTTACGTTTACGATTCGTAATTAAAAAGTGTCTTCTTTCGGTTATAAAAAGAGTTCAAATGATGTTTGGATAATTTAATTTATGTTAAAGAACTTATTACTTACTTTGGATATCGCCAACACGTTCAATTGATATGAAGTGGTCGACGAAGTCAAAGATCGCGGTTAAGTATGCAATATAAGCCAATGGCCCCGACTATATATCACATAACCCACTGCATACATTTAAGGAACTCATCTGCAGATGGAAACATAAAGGAGCACTCCCATTATACCATTTTTATCGCGTCTTCATACAATAGAAACTCACAGTATGAATAATGGCCGCACTATATACGTCAGACAGTGCCCAGATATAAATCTTTCAATAATAGATGTTGGCCCGATGTTTATTTATTGCATCGATACGGGAGTATCGAGATACCGGCCGTGAGTTTTTTTTCTCGATAATAACAATGCCTCTGATTTATAGTTCCGAACGTAGACTGTTTCCGAAGTTGAGATGTAGTTCCACCTTTGTTGTTACACAATAGTGTTAAATGCTGGATAAATAATGAAAGTAAATGTCGATAGCGAATGCTTTTATGTTTTTAATGTTTGTTTATCGCTCGTACTCGGTGACATCAAATGCTTTCTTAGCAGAGATTTAATGACTGTTTTGACATGTATCAAAAATTATCAATTATTTTAAGTCAAATAACTAAGTATTAATTTAATGAACGTCACTGAGTGCAGCAGAAAGATGTTTGTACCTTTTATTCAAATTTCAAGTAAGATAATATACTTAAGTAATATATTAGTTTAGTATAAGTACCATAGTTTACCCGAACTTAGATCATTAAGATTAGATATTTAAACTCAAAAAAATCACAAAACAAAAATACGACAACCGCTCGCGTAAAAACACCAAATCTTTTGCAATAGACGAAGACTTGGAAGAACTAGAAGAAACCGAGCCGAGATCAACAATAGCTACAGAATACGTTCATCCAGAACTTTCCAGAGAAGAATCGCCTTCAGAAGAATTACCTTCGGGAGAAGATTTGCCTCACGTCGTAAACACTCCTACTTACCAAGGGGGGGCAAAGAACATCAACTTCCCCCATATATATGGATCACCACGTTACATAGAGACTACACATGTTGGAACCCCCCACATAGACGAAACACATTATATAGACGGCGCGCCGCGATATCCAGACGAAAAATTCATAGAAGGTATCCCCCGATATATCGAAAGGGGACAAGAGCAGACTACTTACAACGGGGTAGACGGACCTACTAAGTTTATAGAAGGCATACCTACAGGAGTGGACGGATTAAGGACAATTTTGGATAAAAAACCTCCAGAATCGGACTCCAGGCCTCCAGCAATTGGGGCGTTTGTCCCAGTTCTTCCCCCTATACCCCCCGCTGTACCACCTGTAAACGATTCCGGAAACCTGTACATACGATATTTGACACGTAAGTTTGACTAATCAGCTCTTCTGTTTCAGAATTCCAGTTACGACGAAGTTGTAAAGTTTCATAGAAATTTTAGTTCAGACGTGATGTAACAGAATAGGTACGAGTACATTGAAATCAAACTTAGTCTACCAGAATAGGCCACAATGAAACACAAAACGTTTTATAAGCAATAATTTGTAGGGATTACTTTCAACGGATTTACGTTATTAACAATCCATATTAATTGCAGGAAGCGAACACAGTGAAATAATACATTTCGTACTGTTTAAATCCGAATGCACTTCTATTTAACCCGCAAAACCGGTTATAGGCGGATACGTCCAGATTATTGTCATAAATTGGCTATACCAGTATATGTTTACCCGCATATCTATGGCGTATGCACATTTCGATTAACTCGCCGATGTAATGAAATGTGCCCCCGTACAATAAAATTAAATCCGACAGGAATAAATCGATTATTCGTTGTAATGATAGCGGACGGAACTGTACGGGTTACGGGCGGGTTATTGAATTTATGAATACGTTAAAATATATTTTTAATTGGTTTACTACTCGCCTGTGAGGATGATGATTGCTTTATTGTTATGACGATTGTAGTACTAAATTAGTCATAGTATAGTGGTATGTGCGCTCGCCTGCCAAGACTGAGGTCCCGGGTTCAATTCCCGGGTCGAGCGAAAACATGTTTCCTACTTTTCAAACATGGCTTGAGTTTGAGATCACCAACCCGCATTAGGCAAGCGTGGTGATTATGCCTAATCCTCCTCACTGTACTGATAACTTCAGAGAGATGAGAGGTCTTTGCTCAGCAGTGGGACATACAGACTAATATTTTTTTATGTTAAAAGATTTCATGATAATCTGATTATTATGGAATACTTGAAAAGTCTAAATCTCTTTGTGAGACTTTCCTCAGTTTGGTTAGGGCATTGCAGGCTGAATCACCTGATTGCTCGAAAAGTAAGATGATTCCGTGCTTCGGAGGCCACGTTAAGCCGTCGGTCCCGGTTACTTTCTACGGATAGTAGTCGTTACATGAGCCATGTCAGAGAAGAAAAGTTTTAAATATTTAAGGGCAAAGACATACAAAGTGCGGCAGCGAGTGCGGATGCGGGTGCGGGTTGCGTGTCATTGTATTCCTTGTATTTGTATAAAAAGTCCGTTGCGAGCCGCTGCGGGCCAGTATGACACTTTTCTTACAAGTAACACAACGTCGCGATAAGTTTTTTAAAGAACATTTAAGTTATAGTTTTTCAAATTTTAATACTATCCATCTATATAAATAAAAATGAATTGCTGTTCGTTAGTCTGCTTAAAACTCGAGAACGGCTGGGCCGATTCAGCTGATTTAGGTTTTGAAATGTTTGTCGTAGTCCAGGGAAGGTTTAAACGGTAAGCAGTGACTGAATAAATGCGGATGAAACCGCAGGGCATAGCTAGTTAAGAGAGTAAAATAAGAAAATGTAAGTATATTAATATCTAATATATTTTCCTTGAAATATGAGCTTCTAAAACCATTCCTGATTATTACTTTGTCGCGTGATCAAAACTGTATTGTCTCGTGACAAATGTTTACAATTAATAAACATAATGCGCCAAATGAGCGTCGTTTTGTAATTCAATTCATTTAGAGAAAAAGATTAAACAGCAAACATTTTGTCTGATATTATTCTTTTGGTTATGTAATACTAGGAACCCCTTAGTGCGCCCGTCGCGTTCGCCCGCCGCGTGCGCCCGCTGCGTGCGCCCGCCGCGTGCGCACGTGGCGGTTCACTTTTGTATAACACCGCACGCGACGGGCGCACGCGACGGTTCATTTTTGTATGAATGAAAATGTATGAAAAATTATTTCAATTAGTTAAGTGTCATTTTATTGAACGTCTCTGTATGCGGCAGTTACATATATATATATATACACTAATTGCCAGTGAAAATAATCTAAACTTTTCATTATTTCGTTGTAATTTAAAATTGTAGTGCTGATACATAGATGCCGATGTAAAATGCCTATGCCCATTGTAACATTGGGTAATTATGGCCTAACAATGGAATTTAACAAATCATCAAGGTTTATAAAAGTAAAAGTATTAGTCTGGAACGTCCCACTGCTGGGCAAAGGCCTTTCATCGCACTAAAAAAGAACAGAGAAAGAACAGCGCATTCACAACGCTTACCAGTACATAATTATGATACGCTTGTATACAGCTCCAATGAAAATAAAATGCATATATTGCTTAACTCTCCAACAAACAAAGGTTTAAAATAACTCGTTTACTCAACAAAAAAATAGTTTAAATCAATGAAAATTGTCGAAGCGTCCGATTCTGCCGCGTGGCACTATTCGAAACATTGGAGGCGATATCACATGGCTGCATAATCAACACTGCACGTTAATTGAACGAAATATTACTCTTTGTTGTATTTATTTTCGTACCTCTGACGGCTGCGATATGGGTCACTATTTATTTATTTAATTGGACCTCGTCAAAGCAATTGCGTTAAAACACATAAAGTCACAAAGAGTTTTTTGCTTTTCATTCCGTCTGAAAACCAATTTACCCATAAGAATTTAATTTAGAATCTCCTAATGAAAATTCTGTGTTATCTCAAAGAACTGACAGCCTACCGCAAAATTCACTTAATGTGCGCTAAATTTTAATCAAATTAATCCTGGAACTTTCTAGATTTTGTAATTGAATCCAGGCTGGGTCGAATGGCGCCACTAGAATATACACTTTTTTATTTGTTGAGTGCACGTTGTCACGTTCCCAAACCCGTTTCAATCCCGCTCAGACATAAACGTGACCATTCACCGCCCCACCGAGGAATAAACACATCTCATACATTTTACCGTTCCACTCGACAACATTCAAAAGCAAATATTTGTGAAGCTTACATCGGTACTGCAACCATGCTGTAATTGGAGATCGAGAGGCGGTCATTAGGTCGCTATCGGACAAATTTAGTGCCTATATTTATTTGCATTTGACGGGAAAATGATTCGCGCGTTCTGGGGCCGGCGCCCGATGGATTGTTTCACACTCTCGGGGCTTATAGCGAACCAATATATCGTTTTTTTGTTCAGATCTCTAATCTGGCACGCGACCTCCACGGTGACCGTTCCATGAATATTTTAACTCCTGTGTGACATCCACGGAAAATACGTTACTCGAATTCGTTTATTAATGTGACATCGATCGACAGATCGCCGCCCCAGGGACGGCCGGCGAACGTATAGAACTAAATGGGATTTCATTTTCTAGTTGAGGAATCAAACGCTCCCGCGGCGTGCGTTCAATGTTCTCTCCGAGATGGCTCCCTTTAGATATTTTTGTTCCGGTTCGTTTGGCGGGAGGCTAGTAAGTTCAGAATTCACGTTTCGTACACATAATTGTTTCGTAGCTGAGCGCGCATTTTTCCACAAGATAATGCCATTAATCCCGCTCCGCGTAATGAAAATGTACCGCGCGCTAGTCACCGTCCTCCGTCTGTGTAATTTGGTGGAAAACAATTCTGGCGAATTCAGTTCGTGTGTCACATGAACGCGGCCAAGTTTCAACTAAGTTCCGCTGTAAGAGTTTGCGGGGTAAGAAGTTAAATTCGCCATTTGTCTGAATGGTTAAGGTTACGTAACATGGGTTACTGCAGAGTGGGTCTCGAGATGTCCTTAATTTATTCATAGTCGAAAATTGGATCGGAATGGAGCGAGTGCGCGGTAACGAGTGCCCTAGAGCTCGTAAAAGTGGACCGATGCCGGTCTCTAAACATACATAATTCATATTAGCAACTTTGTCCTGATGTCCGGATTAGTTACAGCGGGTACTGCCTGCCCACGGCCAAGGGATACCGCGCATTTGCATTTCGGATGAAGGGATAAGTTTTTTATTAGATTACTTACCTATCACAGAGTATGTAAATATTAGATCCGATTACAATTCATTCGGGAGACAGTTTTCGTTATTTTGGCTTTAAAATATTCATTTGATGGCCTTTGAGTTCTGTTACATCACTCTTGAAACTACCTATAAGGATTCTATTTTACGACTCAAAATTACCCTTTACAGTAACTAACACTATCGTTTGTGTGTGTGTGCAGATCCTCCTGAGATTACGATTCGCCCAAGAAACCTGCAAGTTCGAGCCAACGGCATCGCAGCCTTCTTCTGTGCAGCCAGAGGCGACCCCATGCCCAACATCCAGTGGAGGAAGAACGGAAAACGAGTCTCAAGTAAGTTCCAAAGAGTTTTTCTGATTTCTGCCTCAGCTGACGTATAGTTTTATGGCCCTGTAATGTATATAAATCTCCTTTTGAATAGCAAACGTCATCATATACCTAATGATAGACTTCCAATGGTCCATTCGTCAAAAAATATTCGAATTTCACGACAAAAATTCTCGCACAAAAATGTGCCGCAATATAAACGTTCAAAGCCCAAAGCTATGACGTACTCGGACTATTTTCACTCGTGATTGAAATGTAAAGCCTCCGATTTCGCCACATAAATAACGGGGACCGGTAATGACCATGAGGTTGGAGCAATGAGCTGAAAAAACCTTCGGCCAACCGTGCGAAACTGCCCGTTGATAGTGTTGCTACCGTGAAAAATGACCGAAATTCGGGAAACAAAATATGGATTCGGTAAATGTTATGATTTTCTGTAGTCGAGCGATTCTTCGTAATTTATTGGTGCCATTATTAACGCTTTATTTATCGCGAATCTTCGTAACGCGCAATAATAAAAGGCAACCTCCAACTTCACATCACTACATAGTATAAAATAAAGTCGTCTCTGTTTCGTGTCTGTTTGTCTGTTTGTCTGTATGCTTAAATCTTTAAAATTACGCAACGGATTTTGATGCGGTTTTTTGTAATAGGTAGAGGGATTCAAGAGGAAGGTTTTTATGTAAAAAAATTCCCGAAATTCCCACGGGAACGGGCACAACGCGGGTAAAACCGCGGGGCGCTGCTAGTTTCAAATAAAAAATAAAACTATTCCTAAAACTATACCTCTTTTTTATCAACACTTCAATTCAAATTGTTAACTATTTCAAATATTTCAGTTACCAAAATAGTTGGTCGAAGAATTTCACTGAGCATTGCAGCAAATATTTTAGAAAAAGTGGATATTTTATGTGGTTACTGGAAATATTGGGGGCTAGTAGGCAATAGTTTTCCGGGGACCCATTTGAAAAATGCTGTCGTAAATCACGCGGTGCGGACGGCGGGCCTATCATCGTGATCACATTTCATATTCAGTGTGACTTATGTAAGTCGCTATTTGTCTTTATCAGTCATCAATCAAATCGTTCGACCATGAAGTGAGCTATATATCATAATATTTCACTTTCATTACTTCGATGCTGGTTTTTTGGTTCATTCGACGCTATTTTTGTCTTGGAAATAATGGCACTGTAGTATTAAACCACAGTGCTATGTATGCTATGATCAATAAGTTATGATCCAATTCTGGGCTCGACAAAGCACGTTTCCAATTGAACAACTAAAATAATGCAGCAATAGGTGACATCTCAGCTGATGCTGTACAGAGGCCGAGGTCTCGGTACAGCGCTGGTTTTCAGACGCCCCTCGCACGGTACACGGCACATCAACTCACAAAATAAAATAAAATACTAATACTATTAATAGATGAACAACTTATTGCTTTACTAAGTTAACCCTATTATCGCCAGTCCATTATTTATTTATTTTTTAAAAATAGGTACTTATTTTTTTACTAGCACTTCAAATAAAAATTACTGACTATTCTGAAAAATATAAATCTCTTTTCATTAAAGTCGATTAAAATAGTAAGTCGTTAAATCTAAAAGTAGTTGCTCCATTTTAGGTCACTTCGGTCATTCGATAAGTGGTTCGCGTTAATATTTTCAGCGGTTTAGCGTTGAACCAAATTGCACTTTAGTGACCTATTTTTATACGATCTTCAACAAATATTTGTCTGCTAAACGGTATTATTATGACGTCAAAACACGCTCACTGTTATATTGATGGAAAACTGAGTGAGCAAGCAGTTTAGCAAAAATCAAGTGAATTCGATCAAATATATATTAGGACTATTCTGGAATAAAGCACATTCGAACAAAAAATAATTTAGAAATTGGAACATAAATTACAGGAGTTTTTATGTTCCAATTTCTAAGCATTGGAAGATTCGAATTACGATCGTCTTTTATTTGGAATGGTTAAAACTAGGTGTTTTGAATTATGCTTCTAATTTCAAAGTATTTTTAAGATACTTAAACCGAAATTGTACATTGAACACTTTTCAATCAAGCCTTTATTTAGTCCTAGTTTTTAACCGACTTCAAAAAAGGACAGTTCCAGCTCAATCGGTGAGCTGAAATATTGCATGCACGTTTCGTTTGGTCTGAATGACGTACAATAATGTCAAAAAATTTCAAAATATGATAAAAACTTGTTAAAATACGTTTTTTTATGAAGAATACTTGTTTTACTTTGAATCACATGAGTATATCCACAATATGAATATTCTGTATTGTTGTCTGTTATCCTGAATTTATTGTTATTTGTTCTTTTCAACTGTTTGACACTTCACTACGTGACCCCGTATTCAGTTTGACAGTTGGTAAATAAAGAATTACGACATTTTAGTTTTTGATATAGTGGTGTGAATAGAAATATATTTATGGTATACGCATAACTTTGACTTTTTTATACGATTTATTGAAAAGTGTGATATTTAGTAATAGTATCTTAAAAACACTGAAATCCAGCAATATTTTTTTACTTTTCTTAATAATATTTTTTTTAAATGAGAAAATGTATTAATGTATGTATGTATGTTTATTTGTTTGTTGCTCTTTCACGCAAAACTAGTCAAGGGATTATTTTGAAACTTAACATTTTAGATAACATATGGGATGCATTTTATCCTGAAATTCCGAGCGGATAAGACTACAGGTTTATGATAACAAAAATATTTATAAAAGCTCTCAATTCAGTGTCAACTTTAAACCTAAACTTTTTATTTTTAGAACACCCGGTAAAAATAGCGGAAAGCCGTTGTTATCCAATGTTTTCGTGTGAAACCTTTTTCAATCCCTCTGTTGCGAATAGAAACAGAAAACAGCCGAATAGAGACGAATAGTATTGTGTACTTGTCCCGGCTTTAGATTGACAATCAAGAATTTCGTCAAATCGTCCCGCCATGATGGATGACAACTTTACCTTGCCAGGGGTCTCTTTTGACACAATATTGTATAGTTTTTGGTTTTTCTGAAGATTCTATAGAGTTTTATATAAATTGTATTTTTTTCTCTGTATGTTTTTGGTAAACCGTTGACTCACCGGTAAATAAAAGAAGTTTAAGACTCAATCTAAAAGTAAATGTTATTGGAAAAATGTCTTACTATAATGATAACTACTTAAATGTCAATTCTTCCTTGGTCAAAGACTTCTATCAGCTTCAGACATCCAATACCTAGTGCCTATATATACAGTTCCTGTTTAGGCGCTGAAACATCGAATAAAAATTTAAAATAAAAGCGAAGCGTATCTGTAAACGTACTTTCAAATCAAAATGAGTAAGTAGTGTCCGCTGAAACCAGGATGTAAATTTTTAAGGTTCCTTATAATTAGTTGCCGTATTTCAACTTGCGTTGTACCGCCTTCTATTAGTCGCAGGTGTAATCGTAGTGAAGAAGAACAGCTAGTGAAGAAATTAAGTCGTCAACAGTCCTCAAAACGCCAGCACCACTAATAAAACAGTGTCATGTCACAGTGTCGGGCTGAGTGTCAGATTGTCAATCTGGACATGACTGTTTGATGGATGACACACACTGTGAAGGGTTAACTGGTAGCCATTCGCGCATTGGAGGTCGGAGTCTTTTTCAATTGTTTAACCCTTTTGGACGGAATAGATTTCTGTGATATTAGATATTTTTGTGGGTTGAGTAATGCCGTGAAACTATTTGATCTATCTCTTCTTAAACGGTTGAAAATCTAAAATAATTCCGCCTATTTTCTATCAAATTATTCCTCTCATAGAGGAAAAATGTCTAGTGATCGGGCATGAATATAATTAAATAACTAAATTTTTTTCCTGCACAAAAACACTTGTGTATATTATATATTAATGTCAAAATCAATCGCTCCGTTTTCTGTTTTTCTTCACCGCGCAGTTGATATAAAAACCCGAGCTATGTTTGAAAAGTAAATTGAAACCATACTCAATTTGGGAAATGAACCCGAAACTTTAGTCTGGGCAGGCTAGTGCCACTACACAACCGAGGAGTCGAGTTCAAAACGTTGGAAACATATTTCTGTGTATATTTTTTCTTCACGATATAACTTAATAGATTTTATATAGGACGGTACGGTTGTTTTCTGGAAAAGTAAGTTCATAAACCAGTTTAGTCTATGTTTGTTCCAGAATTAACCGATTTCATTTTTACTTACTTTACTCTCTGGAGGTGATTCAAGACACGTTTGCCAGTTATTACTTCATGACAGTCATATTTTTTATACCCTCACCAAAATTCCAACTTTTGTTTACGGTACTATTCGCGTCCACATCCAACCCATTTTCGACTTTATCACCCCGTGATAAAACCTATATGAATATTTGGAATTTAGAGGCACGGATTTTACGATATGTTTTATGGGTTTTCATTTATATGCTGTGCTGTGAAAAAATACTTCAGTTTTTGTATTGAATAATTCTCGCCTATAATAACAAGTAACCGAGACGCTTCGTTTATGGTTTAAGAGGTTTTTCAAATAAACTCTTCTTGTTTGTTTACTCGCATATGTTTATCACCCACGGTGAATACATTTTGTTTGTTGTCCCACTGCCTGCCATTGGGCAAAGCTCCACATATTTTATCCAAATATGCGCTTGTGGACTTCAATGAGCAAACTGTACCATTCTTCATTAAATATTGGATTCCTTTAATAGATAAAAAACTCCTTTAACTGAATTGACTACTAACCCCCATGCTCTAAACCTAAATTTTTGCTTGTTTCATTTCACAGAAGTAAATAAATCATATAGAGCCAAGATGGTTTTTATTTATCAATACAAAATAATGTCTAATATGAAATATTTCTCTATCCAGCGCTTACGGCCAAAATATTCGTCCAACACTTGGACAAAGGTTGGCCTTTTAAGATATTCGTTCTAACAAACTTCAACGTTGTAAAACTCAACGTAAAAACCTATCCACTTTTCATAGAAGACTACAATTATTCTCACTTCTTGTGATATACATCCACACGCCACTTCCTAACACAAGCGATTTAGCTTAGTTCCAACTTTTACACGTAATATATCGTTGTAATTTAAACCCTGTTCCTTGGTAATAAGAAACATAGCGTGTGTAGTCGTGTTGTCTCTTTTTTGCTTTATAAAAGTGTTGTGAGACGATGCAAAGTGCAAGAATGTAAGCTTTGGAGACGTTCTGATATTACTGTTTGTGCTTACATCGGTTAAGACTTTACGGTAACTATTTTTGTTATGTCATTCTTTCTTTGTTACTGACTTGTTTTGTCTCGTTCTATTTTGTTTATATTATTGACTACGATTTGCTTTGGTTTCATATCTGTGATTTCATTAATATATCAAGATGATGCCAATGTCAGTCTATACTAACTATATTATACAGTTAAGAAATAGCGTAAATAATCGTTTACCAGATTAAAATTTTGTCTTTGTTCTTTATGAAATATGAGATATAACATTTAAGTTCAATTATAATTAAAGAGGTATTTCTCGAGAAATTAAAATCAATCCTAACAAAATCTTAAACTATAATCTACAGAACCAAACGTACAAGTTCAACAGAATTTCCCCCTCACTTATCACAGAGTAATTCATCCTTTTACGTAGTCCTCCCAATTAATAAACTTTATAACAACCCACACAAAAGAAATCTTCAACTAAAATAACTTTTCAACTTCAACAATAGATCAAAGTAATATTGCGAAGTTACTCACTCGAATAAAGACCAGTCAACACAAACGGATTCGGGTTGCTCTGAATATTTACTAAGTAAACGTGTATCTGTTGTGTCTCGAGCCTTATCACCTGTGTGACTTTTTGATAGTGAATTTATTACCTCTGATTCATAACAAAAGATTATAAGTTTGATATTACTGTGGGTCTGTATGAGGCATCATAATATCTAAACATAGGCCATTTCGGTGGCCCTAAAGCGGTCTTTAAACTCTGACACCGTTGACCACCCTATTGATTGAAACCAATTGCTTAACGGTGGTCTCCTAAGCACGGTAGCGCTCAGACAGAAATGCCATTAATGGCCACCCATCTGAGTTCAAGAAGGTGGGACCGAGCTGCACGTTGCTTAACAATCGCAATGAACTGACATCGCTTAGGCAAACTAAACCACGAGGGCTACAAATAATTTGCTTGTAGTACTTTTGCTATTATTAAGCTATTGCATAGCTTCTATCGCGGGCCTTGAGCGCGGGGACCGAATCCAGAAATTCCGTAATGAAAAAACCTCACGTGAAAATACCTCACGCTCGGACTAACGCCATCTAGTGATAAAAAAAATAACTATGCAATAGCTTTACCGCGGCAGTCCCCGAGTGCCACACGTCTTTTTTTTAATTAAAAATCGATCGAAGTTACAAAAAAATGTACAAGAAACAATATGTATAAGCCTCTACTATGTTTGTAAGGAAATATGGACGACATAACACGATAAATTGTAAATGCATCGAAATATGAAATGTTCTGGAAAATTTTCACTTTTTTGAACATCAATGAAGCGTGTCTTCAGAAAGGTCTTTTAGAAAGATTTTTTTGTTTATTGGATAGTGAAATTTGATGGTATGGGTTCATTTAATGGGGAATGTTTAGGGGTCCGCTCCATAACATGAAAGTTACAATAACCAAGCATACGGAACCCATGGTGCATGTGCCATGTCTATAGTTTTATTTATTTATTCACTAATATTATTATGGTTTCGTCATTGGTTTCTATCACCATTTTGTTTTATGTTTTGGAACCAAGAGGAAAAAGTCTACCTGCCAGTATTTTTTTTAGGGTTTTATTTCATACTTACCGCGCACCGCGGTGTTACCCGCGTTGTACCCGTTCCCACGGATATTTCGGGATGACTGTATCCCATATGTTATTCTGATTTATAACCTATATTACTGTAAAGTTTCATCACAATCCGTCTAGTAGTTTTTTCGTGAAAGAGTAACAAACATTATATACATCCATACATACATCCATCCTCAGAAACTTTCGCATTTATAATATTAGAAGGACATTGCATAATCTCATTTTATCAGACCACTAACCAACCTATCCTCGTTTCAGGCATGCAATCCCGCTATCAAGTATCTGGGATGGAGTCCACGGCCGGCCCCGGCGCCAACGGTGCTGTCCTGAGAATCGAACCTGTACGAGCTCAACGGGATGACGCAACCTATGAGTGTGTGGCTGAGAACGGCGTCGGGGATGCCGTGTCCGCTGTAGCCACGTTGACAGTGTTTGAAAGTAAGTCTTTTTAGATTATTTGAGATTAATTTGACATTATTTGAAATCATTGTTTTGAGATTATTAACAGAATCATTGAGAAATAGCTGTCTCTGTTGATACGTGTACATCTGTGTGTACGTCAAGAGAGACAAAAAATTATTTACTCAAATATACATACTCGTATGTTTAGTCAGATGTAAACTGAAGTAATTCTATATTAAGGGCTCCCACACAAAACTGCGAATTCGCATCGCATCGTAAAAATCTGCGAATTCGCACGACGCATCGTAAGAATTTCCGATCTGCTTCGCATCGCACATTCCTGTCATATTACGTCATCCTTGGTGACACCATTTCAGGAAATTTCAGGACAGGAATTGGGCTTTTGAAAAAAAAATTTTTTGTGATAAATGGAAAGATTATATATTAGTTTTATAACAAAACTATTTTTATTTTATTTTTTTTCGCAATAATTCAAAAGTTATTTCAAAATAAAAAATAATTTTTGAATCCAGTACCGAAGACACGCCGACAGCTCCCGAACAAACCCGAGCGCGTGTGACGTCATAATGTTAGTTTTCCCTCCGCCGTTTCAGCCGTAAACGCTGAACTGTTATTAAATAGCTATAACATTATGACGCCACAACTATGGTGACCAATCATGGCGCGTTTATAGTCACGTGATTTTTATTTAAATTTTATCAATTTTTAATTGTTTATAATTAATTGAAAAACATTTTTTAAAAGTTTTTTGCAATAAATATCAATCTATTGAACAATAACAGCAGTGCAATAATCTTTTTGCGATCCATCTTACGCTTCCTAAAAACACGTCCAGTACGGCCTACACTTGAAGGAATGGTCACCCTACCAAACGGTTCGCCGCACTAAATCGCATCGTAGAAATTCGCATCGCAAGTTTCTACGATGCGAATTCGCATCGCATCGCATCGCAGTTTTGTGTGGGAGCTCTTATACTAGCTGCAAACGTTGTTTTTTTAATGCTGTATAATAAAAAAAAATATAAATTTTGACTAAAAATATTTTAGGGGTGGATAACCCTTATCTCTTAGGGATACGAAAAATAGATTATAGCCGATTCTGAGACCTACTGAATATGCATATAAAATTTCATAAAAATCGGTCAAGCCGTTTCAGAGGAATATTATGGTAACTAACATTGTAACACGAGAATTTTACATAAAAGATATAAATCTAACCGGTTTTTCCAATACTTTCTTTGTTATTCCAAAGTATCTAGTAAATTAAACAACTCGCAGTGCAATCTGTCTATGAGATTTAAAAAGAATTTATTCAAGCTTATTTCCAGTCTAAACAGAAGTATACAAATAGAAAAACAAGCAATATAGCAGAGCAAACACAAAGCAATACCAACCAACCAAACGGCGCTAAAAAACTATTGTCGCATTCGAATCAATGTGCTCCAAAATATATTACAATTCATTGGACACCCAAAAAAACAATTAAAAACTATCGTCGCCCAAATCAAAGCGGTCGAGCTCGTAACTGTAAATTGGCATCAGTTTTTACTGTCTCAATTCCCATTAGGTTTCCATTTAACGGCCTTCTACCGCATAAACCAGGAAGCGGCGACATACTGATCCCGAATGAAAATACTCCACTCCAAGACACTAGCCTATCAATAAATAAGCATTAAAACCGCCGCAGCCGACAACCCGCCCGATAACAATGCCACAGTTCGAATTTATTCTGTACAGTTGTCGGGAAAATTCGTTACGTTTCGGGAAAATACGTTAGTTATTGGGAATTTTTGGGCGCTATGCTGACGTATGGAATATTATTACAAATTCAAGTTGGCTTTACATTTATTGTGAGGTTTTGTGTAAGCGCTTTTTATGGAATGTTTAATTGGATTTTCTTTTTCGTTAAGCATTGAGTATCGTCTACTATTCTGACGATAAAGTGCGCTTATAATTATAAATATTAAGACTAAAGTCTTTCTTCATCTTCATTAAAATTGACACAAAAACAAACGATAGAAATAAACAATTTAACAAGTACAAAGGACCGTGACTTTGGTTCCTTGGAATTGATGACATAAACAAAACCGCATCTAAACACGTTAACTCAACAATTCCCGTTTGTTAATGGAATTATAATCTTGATACTTTAAGTTCGAGATTTATCGTTGAATTCGTTGAATATCGGGAAACCGCCGTGGTAACCAAATTGATGCTTAAATTGCGATAATTATATCATAACTTAGCTGACTCGCGAGACATATTTAATACCTTTGCATATATTTGTGGGAGAAATACGTGGTATTATAACGTTTGGGGGATATGATTGTGGTAGGAAATAGCTGAATATTAATATGCTTATTTGTATAATTACTGAATTTTGATTGATGTTTTACTTATTGGATATTTCTTTGATGTCTGCGTGTACGTTATATTTTATTTAGATTTGTAAACGGTCGTATCAATTTGTTTTCGTGTATCCTTTACGAGCGGACAGTGGAAACGGGATCATTAAAAATTTTAATCATGTGTTTGTGTTCAAATATCCGTTGTATTTTTCCCGAATGGTAACGATAAGTTATTGGTCGTTTAATTCCCGATTCCTTTAAGTTCCCATCATTTTTATTGGGTTGTCCATCCCGGTTATTTCAATCGTTAGGCCTTGTTGGAGACCTATAGGCGGTCTAAGTCTTACACCAAAGATGGCCACTAATCTATACGAACTTAAATAAATAAATATACCCCGGACAAATTCACACACGGTTAATTAGACCCAAAGTAAGCTCTAAGCTTGTGTTATGGAATCTAATTCACTGATACTACTACTTATACATACACAAATACTTTTTATGAATATATAAATGACACCCAGACGTCGTCGCCAACAACTATGTCTGCACATATTGTTGTCTCCGGGCGGGAATCGAACCCGCAACCCCCGACACAGTAAGCGCTCTCACTGCCACTGTGCCAACGGGCTTGTCGATAACTTATATACGAACTGTATTTTTCTTAATATCTGCATCTAGTAGTTATGTCGTACATCAATCTCCGTTTTATCTCCCTCTAGGTACACAGCTATTACACAGTATATATTACACAACACAAGTTTATCATGTCACATTGTAATGTCTATTGTATGTTTATGTTAATTTACTGCTCGGAACTAAGTTACAGTGGTATTCAAAATGCCATGCGTCTTGGGTGATTGATTACATACATCATCAAACATAATCGATAAAACATCACAATTACTATAACATCAACCAAATTAAATGGTTCATTCTTTTTTATTTCGATTAAAATCACATTAATGATACGAGTCGATATTGTCCTCCTTTTAACAAACTTTAAATAATTGATGATACCAAATTACCCTGGCCAGGTTTTATAAAGTCAGTAAAGCAGCAGCTACTATGGAAAATTGGCAATTGTTTCGCGTTCCACTTAATCGTCTTATTTATTAACTAGCAGCGCCCCGCGGTTTTACCCGCGTTGTGCCCGTTCCCGTAGGAAATCCGGGATAAAATGTAGCCTATAGCCTTCCTCGATAAATAGACTATCTAACAGTGAAAGAATTATTCAAATCGGTTCAGTAGTTTCTGAGATTAGCGCGTTTAAACAAACAAACAAACAAACAAAACAAACTCTTCAGCTTTATAATATTAGTATAGATGTATTGGAATTGGGAATGTGTCATGACCTTACCACGTGATATTCCTGTATGTTTTGACAGTAGAAAACCGAAAAGATGCTAAACGATTGTCACTTGTCTTGAAAGGCAGGTGAGAGTGACGTAATGGTAAAGTTCCTTGCCCAATGATGTCATATTGAGAGAGTTCACGGAGTATTGGTCAACATCAACGGATAAAATATCAAACACCAACAAAAACCCAATTATCCTTCTAATATTTTAAAAACAACACACAAATGACCCCTTACTTGTGTTTTATTCAACATGCCATGCGTGTCTGTGGGCAGAGGTCCCTGCGCAATTTTGTTGTACCCCCTTTGGGAACAGCTTGTGATCCGACAATCTGACAGCCAGTACCTACCCTGGGTATACCGATGTGTAATTGTAGATATTCATATGTGTGTGTAATTGGACAAATACGTTTATTGCACATTGATATAGTGTGTGTATTGGGATGAATATGCACGCGTGTGACATACAATGATATTATGCTCGTTTGTTACATTTTTTAAATATTTATTAACTAAATTAAACTTATTAACCACAAAGGCATGTCACAAACAGAATAAAACAAATATAAAACCAAACTTAAGTACCTATTTAAAATCATTAAAGTAGTGGCCTGTAATGTAACAGCACAGCATAGGGAGGCCTTTGCCCTGCTGTAGGACATAACAGGCTTATTGTAATTATTATTTGCTCTTATAACCTGCCATAACACTATATATTGCATTTTCATTTTCATATTCATTTATTTCAAGTAGGTTAGTAGCCAACCTTGATGTCAGAATTTTTAGACCGCCTAAAAGCCTTCGACATGGTCTGACGATTGGAGAAACCGGGACCGACAGCTTAAAGCACGATACCACTCAAAAAAGCCACTATCGGCCACCTATCGAAGTAGAGGCCGAGCTGGACGTTGCTTAATCGCAATCTTCTTCATCGAGTGGATGGTCAACCTGACCAATCCTGGTGTCAGAGTTATAGAGCCGCGACAGGCCTCTGACGTGGCTCATGTAACGACTACTATCCGTAGAAAGTAACCGGGACCGACGGCTTAACGTGCCCTGCGAAGCACGGAATCATCTTACTTTTCGGGCAATCAGGTGATTCAGCTTGCAATGCCCTAACCAAACTGAGGACAGTCTCACAAAGTGATTTTTGTGAGGTATCCCCACCGGGAATCGAACCCGGAACCTCCGGATCGTGAGCCGGGTGCCCAAACCACAAGACCACGGAGGCTGTCGCAATGAATTAACATCGCTTAGTTAAACTACGCGATGAGCGCTACAACACATGTTTGTAGGTTGATACACACTGTAGTCTTCTCCGTTGGTCTCGTGTTATTGATCTGTCTACTCAAACTGAGTGTAAACAAATAAAGTATCGCGTTACTCCGGTCGTACATAGTTCTAGCCGTGTGTACATTGGCTTCAGGTCTTGGCAACGAGGATCTGTTTCAGATGCAAGTTACATACCGTGTAAATTAATACTGTGGAGGATGTTTAAGGATGAGGCGTATTGAGGTTTGAGGCGATGTGATTCTGTTCGCGAAATAATTTTGATGAAAAAATTCTTGAAAATGTTTCATCTAAATTGGAACAGTTAGAAAAGTAATTTTGTTTTAATGACCACAGCTGGGCAAAGCTCTCTCCTTACTTTACTGATATCTTCAACCATATTAAAGTTATAGTAAAATTTGATTACAACTAGCAGTACCCCAAGGTTTTACCCGCGTTGTACCCGTCTCTGTGGGATTTTTGGCCTGAAAGTAGTCACAAACCTTCTTCTTGAGCCACTCTTATGTTGGTGAAAACCTCGTGAAAATCCGTTCCGGAGTTTTTGAGTAAATCAATTATATGCAGACAGAAACATAGTTTTTGGGGACTTTGTTTTATAATATGAATGAATGTACGAGTATATATGACATCTGTCAAAACCATATAAAAACTAAAATGTTAAAGCAAAAACACGATCGTTTAAAAACCTTTAAAATTTTACGAGCAAACTTTTATTGGAATAAATTGCAAAAATATTCGAGATTAACTATGTAGATAAAACAGTACCGTTAAAGGACTTACCTTCCAAAAACCCGGGGGAAATCACAAAGCCTAGCTCCCAAGATTATGTAGGTACTTAATAAATGCCTATTTACTTATTCTAAACGACTTCAGATTAAGGGTACCTTTTCACTAGAGGCAGATACTTTGCTATACTACGTTTGTACCACCAAACAAATGTAGCGCTCGTGGCGTACTTTGACTAAGCGATGTTAGTTGATTGCGATTGTTAAGCAACGTACAGCTCGACCCCTAGTTGGATGGGTGGCCGATAGTGGCATTTCTATCTGAGCGGTACCTTGCTTCGGAGGTCACGTTAATCAGACGGTCCGAGTGAGTAAATTGGAGTAGGTTTGTGGCCAACCCAGAGTTTTGAGACCACCCAAAGACCGACCCCGACATGTTCTAACGATTAAAAAACCGAGACCGACAATTAAACGTGCCCTCAGAAGGCACCCTAAGGTTATATTTCCTCTAGAGCCGTGCTGAGCGAGATGTAAATGAAGTGATTCTATTGGTTCTTGAAAACACATCCCTCGGTACAGATTCTCGTATATCTATAGTGGAAACCCAACTTTAGGTTGTTCTTTAATGTTCTAACAATTTTATGACAAACTCTTGAATATTTCGTAAGTGGGTTTCGGGAAAGCTTAACAATTGTACCTCCAAAAATACTTAGTTACTTGTGAATAGAGATTAAAATAACTTTTAATTAGGTATCTACCATTGTTGCTTGATTTTGGCTTAGTTATTTCGTTATTATTTACTGGTTTTCCTTAGAAATAAGTATCTACGGAAATAATTAATGAAATCCGAAGATGTGTTACTTACTTTAACTGTCACTCCCATAACCTTTCGATGATAGCTAGCTAGCTAAATAAATGTCTGGCAGCGACTTAAACAAAGGACTACAATTGGACATTTATTTAGATAACAAAAATTACACAATTTCATCTGCTATTTAAAAAATTGGGACTATTGGGACCCGCTGTAAAACACTATGAAAGATCTATCGGTTGATGAAAACAGCACACTAATCAATTAAATTTTTGGGCTCCTTAATATGTACAAATGTCGTTTGAAGAACAATTTAACATTACTGCATACAAGTACTAAGTTTAAACAGACTCCTTCGAATTATCTTTACTTCACGATAAATCACAAATCCATTAATAAGTAAGTAGTAAGTTCGAATCAGTTATTGGCCAACTCTGACGGACTTTTTAGACCACCCGACGTGGTCCATACAGATTCCATAGGAATGCATTCCAATAAATCTTGTGATAGTCAGAGTGCGGATAACAGCAGTTAAAACGTGGGTGTAATAGCGGCCAGCCGGATTACCGTAATATATTCACTGTCACTGGCGAGTCGGGGATTGGCTCAAATATCTGCAGTCTTGTTTGTTACAACTATTTATATTGTATTGAGTATTGCGATATTTTAATATTTGATTTTGTGCATAAAATGCGCAGTAGGCAACCTTCCCATATGTTTGTTCACCAATAAGCTAGCCTGGGGATTACGTCTAATCAACGTCTAATCATCTTAGTCTTTTTTAAACTTACACGATTTGAACACATAGCAAACGTACTCACACGGGTTTTTTCGCGTTAGAAAGTTAATAAAGCAAGTAATAACTTACTTTTTATTTCCCGACGTTTCGAGGATATTGCACCTCTCGTGATCGCGATTTTCACGTTCATGTTTACTATGTCTAATCATCTTGATTACTCTTTTTTGGCTTACTTAAAATATCAGTAAGCGAGTAACTATCCAGTTCTGGGACTAATATATTTTATGGTTGTGATATGGCTTGAGTTGGACGTCAACTTGCTTGAGACAAGCGTTATAGCTATTAATCCTTCGCAGTATGCTATGTCTTTCCCACAATATCTCACCATTGGTATCTTAAAGATTTTTTCTTTTATTATATCTGATAACTTGTGACAATGTGTGTGTTACATATTAGCTTATTCCAAGCTTAAACGGCTGAAGAGAATCGAACGAAACTTAGGTTAGTTCAAAACCTGTTCTAAAATGTCATTTTTTATTTAAAACCCAAAGAGTTGAACCGTAAACGTTATAAAGTGAGCAAACTATCGGTCGGAGCATAGGCTGGAGTAATCGGATGATCCGATTCATATCAGTCACGTATCGGATGAAAGCTTCCCAAGTTTTGATTGGGTGCGATCGACTCGAGATCATCCGATTATTGAACAACTTATAATCGTGATCGATCGAGATTTGAAGACATGCAAATAACAGTGGTAGGGGTGTAGAAAAGTTTTCGCTTTTAATCTTGACGTAAGGCTGCGGCTCCATTGAGGCGGAGACGAGCGGAGCTGAGAGGAGCAGAGCTGTGAAAAGAGGTATGTGATTCCACTGAGGCGGAGACGAGCGGAGCTGAGAGGAGACGTGTGGGGATCGACCAATCGTATTACATGAAATCCACATCTCGTCTCCGCTTGACTGTTTCCATTGAAGCGGAGCGGAGACGAGATGTGGATTTCATGTAATACGATTGGTCGATCCCCACACGTCTCCTCTCAGCTCCGCTCGTCTCCGCTTGACTGTTTCCATTGAAGCGGAGCGGAGACGAGATGTGGATTTCATGTAATACGATTGGTCAATCCCCACACGTCTCCTCTCAGCTCCGCTCGTCTCCGCCTCAATGGAGCCGCACCCTAAGAAGAGGAGTGTTGGGACGCGTTTCTGTAGAAGCGGAGAGGAGATGTGCGGTGTTGAACTGACCAATCACAACGCAATACGAAAATATTATTAGAAATAGAATAAAAATATATATTAGAAATAGAAGCATATTTAAAAAATAAAAATAATGTATATAATAGTAGCGTAAGATAAATTATGTAAAATTTAAAATTTTAAAAAATATTGCAAAGATAAGTATATATATATATATATATATATATATAGGATGGACAAATTAAATTTAAATAACAAATTGTATTCAGAGCGAATTTATATGAAATGAAGTGTATAAAAATTTGTAACTTAACAAAAGGACGAACCTAAGTCTGTAGACACAAATAAACAAATAATAAAAAATAAAAAAACTAAAATATTTTGACATTGTTAATGCGTTGTATGACAAACCCAATGCGCTGTGATTAGTGAATCGGGCTCCGCCCCGCTCCGCCCCGCTCTGCCCCGCTCCGCCCCGCTCCGCCCCGCTCCGACCCGCTCGGCCCCGCTCCGCCCCGCTCCGCTCCGCTTCAATGAAATGCATCCTCATAGGCGTGTTACTACTCTTAAATGACGAAAATAAGAGCTGTCGTTGATAGCTATATCCGTACAAGTATATTTACAAGGAATGTTATATTATAGGTAAGCATTTCAAGTAGTAACTAGAGTAAAATATTGTTTTACAAAACAGGCCACTAAACTATTTAAACGTAATGTAACCTATAATGTCTACTAAGCATAGAGGCATTTTCTCACTGCTGACCAAAAGCCTCTACGTTCCTTGAAAATGATTACAAAACTATAATTAAAGTACCAACCCTACCAACATAAATTAGTTTCAAACTTAGATCAAGTTTACAAACAAATCAAGTAATAATATTTATTAGACAAATCCTTATACGAAGTTAACCCTCGTATCTCAGGTTAAGAAACTTGATACCGTTAAGTTATTGGTTTAACTGCGTCTATTAAGATTAATTCAAACCCCGGGGACCAAGTTAATTAACACATATTATAGTAAATTATGCTTATGACAGTCTGTGATTTAATCTCGACGGGATTTCGGATTAGCTATTTTAGGTAACTTAATTGATTTTGTGATTAAGCGGTTACGAAATTATGTACTAAAAATAGCAAGTTATTAGATGTTATTCATTTGAAATGTCCATTTATAGAAAAAAACTTATTTTTTTAAATTATAATGAGGTAATAATTTTCCTTTCTACTCCATATTTGTATCTCCACTTTAGTGCCAATAATTCTCCACTAAGGGTGGATTGCATCATATGAACTCGTTCGTTCAAAATGGTTCGTTCAAAAAGATGTTCGTACTAAATTGTATTTTATAATGCTCCAAATAGAACACAATTTAAAACAAACGTCATTTGTTTTTAAACATATTGAAACGATAAATCAAATTAAGAATGGATTGCACAAGGAGTTTTAATTTGAGTTAGCGCCTAAATATATTTCAAAAAACAAATGACGTTCGTTAAATTGTGTTCTATTTGATGCACTGTAAAATACAATTTTGAATGAATATATTATTGTTTCTTAATAGTAGTTTATGCAACTGTCATATAAGGAAGGGTATTAAAATACGAGTGTGAGTTTATGAAACGAGCGCAGCGAGTTTCATAATAGTAACGAGTGTTTTAATACCCGTGTTATATGCAGTTGCATACACTACTTTATCTTCACTAATGCAATTAATCAAACAACAAGAGTAAAAGCTGACAATAGTTTTTCACGCGTACGTGTATTGTCACAGTGAACTTGCCGCCATTAAAATCTAACCAATGAGAGCGCAGCTGCGCGTAGGGCCAATCAGGAGCGAGCGAGATCTTACCAAAGAGTTTTGTGTATGTAAGTTTAGTAGTTTCGACGAAGTTTTCACGTATAACCCAACTGTTTTCAAAAGCCAGCCTTATATCAAAATTGTATACAGCTAGTATGAGGATTTTGACATAAGGCTCGCCAGGTTAATTGGTCGCGTTATAATGATGTTATAATGAGATTTTACGACATCGATGTGGATATTATAACATCATGTGCAATTGCTTAAATTGAGTGTTTTAGTTGTCTGCGCTATAACAGTAGTAATTATAAGTCAAGTATTGGAAACATAAGTAGAATGTTACAACATTAGTGTAGATAAACATATTTAAGGTACCAAATATATGCAAAAGTTCTTGTGCAATCTGCCCTAAGAACCCTTGTACAATCTACCTTAAATTTCGTAAAAATAAAAACCAAATTTTTGCTCATATCTTCTCTATTCTTCATTAATATGTAATTTAAAAAAGGAATTCTAAACTTCTAGCGATAAAATCCCCTACTATTTTAAATCGACAATAACTCATGCGATTGTCGATAACATATTAAAGTCACGCGTTGGAAAGTCAGGCCACTCCACCTGGTCAGCTTTAATCTGAATATAAATTATCCATAATTAAAGGATACTCGGACATGGGGAGAATAATGCTACCACTTGAAACAAAAGCCTTGTGGTTGGGGTTAAGCTTTAAGTTCGTGTGATATTAATTTTATTTAATAGTGAAGTTATATAGCGGTTTAATAATCTGTGGTTTAAATGGCCAATCTATACTAATATTATAAAGCTGCAGAGTGTGTTTGTTTATACGCGCTAATCTCGGGAACTATTGGTCCGATTTGAAAAATTCTTTTTGTAATGGATAGCCACATTCAACGGGAAGGTTATAGGCTACTTTTCATCCTGAAATTCTTACGGGAACGGATACAACGCGGGTAAAACAAGGTTGAATAAATCGTGGGTAAATTAATCTAATATATTCAGTAATATTTCTAAAAAAAAATGTCAAATCATAAAAAATTACTTAATTTCAGATACAAAATATGAAATACCACTAAAAATCTGAAAATCCTATATATATATTCATTCAAATATTACAAAATATAAAATTAAAATACCTGAAACCCATCTATTCAAATTCATTCTAAAGCAACTCAAAGCAATCAATAATCAAACTTCATCGCATCTAAGCTTAAAACACCATAGTCCAAAATCCCTGAGTCAAAAATTGTGTAATCCATCCACCCTCTTTCAGCGTTCACTTCACACCCCACATATTTGAAAGCCTTGTAATGCTCAAACTGTGCCATATTTTTTCCGGCAGCTTTTGTGGATAATGGCACTAAATTTGGCGGAACGTGTCACATCTGATAGCTTGATAGTGTATGCGCTGTGTGGACCGACCATTTAGTTGGGGATTAGCGGAATTTAACCTTCTGGTAAAAGGATATTAGGGTTAATTTTGATTGGAATATTTAAGGGTGTTGTCAATGGAGATTTTTGACTACCTGTTCTGTTCATTGTACTGCTTGAATTACGAACAATTATACTAATGAAAGATTAGTAGAATGAAAATCGTAAGACCTAGTAATCCGTAGAGTAGAACCAACATCATTTAAGATTAGTAAAGCTTTTACTGGTTTTTGATTAATGTCTAAACCAATATAATAAAGCGAAGACTTTCTTTTGATGCTGCTTATCTTTGTAACCACTATTTAGATTTAATCAAAACATGGGCTGGTCACGCAGGATGCACCCGGACAGATGGGCAAAGATTGCAACGGAATGGGAATTCCAGGATGCCCGCAGGCCCCCAGGTCGGCCTCCGACTCGATGGCGGAAAGAGCTGGACGATTTTTAAAAGGGTTGGACGGAATTGGCCATGGAAAGAATTGGGGGAGACCTTTGCCCAGCAGTGGGACAGCGAGGTTACGCAAAAAAAATGTACATAACATGCTTTACTCTAAACTGTTTTTAATTCCAAAAGTGTTTAGTGCCGAGAATTTTCTCACCGGAACCGGCACACTCCTATTTTTCAAATTACGTAACAAGCTTTAAGTATACTTAATATCTGTTTATCACACAATTTCCTTTGTCGTTTACCTACCTCATTATCAGCCAATAACTAACAAAGCAAGCTCAAGTTACATAGGACACGTTAAGTAGATAAACTGGAAAAATGTAGAAGCATGCTCTAAGACTATAAGTGAAGAACACTTTAAACAAAGTTATAGGACACTGCCGGAGTTAGCCCTAAACTTTTACACTTTTAACATATTTTGTGACACGTTACGGCTTTGTGTATGTTAGCTTAAAGGAGACTGGTATTTTAAGTAAGTGTATCAAACGTTAAGTGCGACGCTATTTTGTAATTAGAAGATGCTATGTTGTATTTAGATGACATACACAACCTACACTAAAAGCTTTTTTAATTTAAGCGTTTAGTAGTCGTTACATGAGCCATGTCAGAGGCCTTTGGCGGCTCAATAACTCTGAGACCAGGATTGGTCAGGTTGACCATCCACTCAATGAAGAAGAAGTTGTCCTGCTATGCGTGGAAGTGTGGTGTGTACCCCGCGTATAGACGTTCTTTTGTTATTCATACAAAACGCACGCTTTAGGACGGCGAAATTAAATGTGTTGATATAATAAATAGACCTCACAACTTCGCACACATTTTTTCAATTTGTGCGTAAAGTGAACCTGCAACCCTGACTCAGTAAAACCTACTAACCACTAAGCTAATAGTCACTTGTAAGAATAAATTCCTTAACGATTACAATAAATATCTACAGGTTTAACCTTTAAAACATCGACCGAACGAACCGGTTACAATAGCTTGAACGTAACGCAAATTAATTGAGTTTCCCGGAATAGATTAATTTATATTTCGCTGCACTAAAACAATGAGTCGCTGGCTTAGAAAATGGAATAAATTAAACTGTAAATAGAGTGTTTGGAACAAGCCGTTCAGTTAGTAAATTAGCGAAGGATACAACGTCCTATTAATATAGCGATAAGTAAAACATGGTACAAACAATGCTATATAATGGAGTCAAATTCCTGCACCAGCAACACAACCTAATTTTGACATGTAATCTTACTTATTAGTATTAAATTGTATTATACCTTGATTTAAAAAAAATAACCAGCAGAGTTTCTTGCCCATTCTTCTCTGCTGATGTTCTTCCGAATGGGTGGTACGTTCAAAAGAGCCTCTATGGGGCCAAAACTGAATAAAAATATTTGACTTTGACTTGACTTTGACTATATTTGTCACCTTGTTTATAGAACACTAGCAGCGCCCCGCGGTTTTACCCGCGTTGTGCCCGTTCCCGTGGGAATTTCGGGAATTTTTTTACATAAAAACCTTCCTCTTGAATCACTCTACCTATTACAAAAAACCGCATCAAAATCCGTTGCGTAATTTTAAAGATTTAAGCATACAGACAGACAAACAGTGTGACAGACACGAAAAAGAGACGACTTTATTTTATACTATGTAGTGATTAAGAACATAGAACAATGATGCCGAAGGGAAATTACTAATACGTTGTTCTAGGTCATGATACTTAATATTCCTATCCTACTAATATTATAAATGCGAAATTTTGTGAGAATGTCTGTATGGTTACTATTTAACGGAAACACTACTAGACGGATTTGGATTAAACTTCACAGTAGTATAGGTTATACATTTTATCCCGAAATTACCGCGGGAATGGGTACGCGGGTAACACCGCGGGGCGCGGCTAGTACTTAAAAAAGTAAACATCAACTAGTTTGATGCAAAACAATGATATAGCACATATTGTTTGTTTGCCACACATCGCCAATCGCCCCTATATTTCGCCTTCTCCCACCAACCTTTATCGAAGTATCAAAAATGTGTTTTTTAAAATATTTGTATATGTTCGGAAACATTGATATCGACAGGTACTGTATCTACTGTTGGGTGTAAGCTTACTTCAAAATGCCAGGCACAATGTTTTCCGTACCCCTTTATATCTCGAACGTCATTCACTCTCATGACTTTCCTTTGTGCTGTGTATAGGCAACATACATATTTAAATCCTGCCAGTTGAAGTTAAACTTTAAATAGAGAAAATATAAATAACATTCAATGAATATTACAATTAATAAAATGACATTATCTATATATATAAAATTCAAAGTCCTGACTGACGCACAGCCTCAACCGCTACACCAAGAAACATGAAATTTGGCAGGAAGGTTCTTCAAGTGACGTAAGTGCACACTAAGAAAGGATTTTCGAAAATTCCTACGGGAACGGGCTCAACGCGGGCAAAACCGCGGGGCGCTGCTAGTGATGTATAAAATATGAAATGTTGTATTATAAATGTAAAAAAACTTTGTACGTTAAATGAAAAGTCTAAATTAAAACAATTTTAATTCATTCATTCATTTCGAGTAGGTTAGTGGCCAACCTTAGAGTTTTAGACCGCCTAAAGGCCTCCGACATGGTCTAACAATCTAAACAACCGGGACCGACTGCTTCACGTGCCCTCTGAAGCACGGTACCACTCATCTAAGTAGGGGTCGCGCTGCACGTTGCTTAACAATCGCAATGAACTGACAACTGACATCGCTTGGTCAAGCTACGCCACGAGCGCTACCACAGGTTATTTGTAGGCGAACCCGCATAGAAACACTAGTATGTATATCTTATATATAAAATTCTCGTGTCACAGTGTTCGTTCGCGTACTCCTCCGAAACGGCTTGACCGATTCTCATGAAATTTTGTGAGCATATTGAGTAGGTCTGAGAATCGGCCAACATCTATTTTTCATCCCGAAATTCCCGCGGGAACGGGTACAACGCGAGTGAAACCGCGGGGCGCAGCTTGTAATCTAATATAATTCTCGTGTCACAGTTTTCGTTGCCATACTCCTCCGAAACGGCTTGACCGATTTTGATGAAATTTTTTGTGCTTATCCGGTATCTATGAGAATCGGCCAACATCTATTTTTCATCCCGAAATTCCCGCGGGAACGGGTACCGTGGTTGAACTCCTCTGAAACGGCTCGACCGATTCTCATGAAATTTTGTGTGCATATCGGGTAGGTCTGAGAATCCGACAACATCTATTTTTCATCCCGAAATTCCCGCGGGAACGGGTACAACGCGGGTGAAACCGCGGGGCGCAGCTAGTAATATAAATTAATTACCGCGTGTGGTTGCACTTACAGTTTTTGCAACATAGCATGTTCTGGTTCTTAAAGGGAACAATATTGGAACAATATTGCATACATTTATCACCACTACAATAACACCGTTGAACAAAATAAGAAATAATATTTTACCGGAACACGTCGTTAGTATTGTAATAAAATAAACAATAATACAAAAATACAATTTAAGTTCTCGAACATATTCTCGTGTTTAAAATCGAATTTCGTATGTCTGTTCCATTCCAATGGCTTCCCTGAAACAACATTTTACTTTAAAATCGTTTACATTCAATAAAAATACGTTTTCGGAATAATGTGCGATTGTATTGGGCCAATTTTATACGTCACTAGCGAAAAGACCAAACTTCACTTCGAATTGTTACGGAACATTGAATTTCTTTATTATTCAACACTCGATTGAAATGTTTTATAAATATAAACTTGCAGGGAGAACAACACTAAATGTTGGTGAAAACCATTTTCAAATAATTTTCGTAGTTTAGAAAAAGTTAGCGGAGAAACAGACACCTTCTTATTATGTTATTTAGAAATATGCACTTTTTATGTAAATTTCATTCGTATATCAAAATGTTTATTGGGTACAATAAAAGTGTACGTTTCGGTGTACATACGACTGAAAAATTGAAGCAATATTTCGAAAAATATTCGAAGAGTTTAATGTATTTTCTTTTATATTTCATTTATGATGGTTGAAGTGTACTATCAACGTATTTCTAAGAAAGTCAAGTTATAGATAAGCTGCTCTTCTACTTATTTATAGTGTTGGATCTTATACATATGTAGCAGCGCCCCGCGGTTTACTCGCGTTGTGTCTGTTCCCATAGGAATTTATGTATAAAAATAGCCGCTGTAATAACCTTCCCGCTGAATGTGATAATGTGAATATCCAAATTGTGAAGTTATTATATTGTTTGCAATGACACTTGCTCGAATTTAGACGCTATGTCACTTGTTTAAGTATTCAATGTCGCTTGTACGCAAACTCGGCGCACTGCGTCATGCGCCGAGTTATTGCGCGGACATTTTTTGTGTAATTGTGACTCTATAGGATTCTAACTCAATGATTCACCAGTAATTAGAATTTGAATATAAAATACACTTGAGTACATCCTCTTTTGTTTTGAAACCTTAAAAGGAAATGGAAAGAAGTCCATCAACCAGAGCCCAGCTCTTAAGTACTCGTATAAGAAGAAGAAAAGGACATGATAGTTTAAATATTCGAAACATTAAGCTACGCAAAGTTCCTCATCCACTTCAACGAACTTACCAAAGTTCCGCTAGAAAACCGAACATAAATCTAATTAATTTAACGTTTTAATATTGTACCATCAACTTTATTAATGTTTGGAAATTACCAAATTGACTCATTAGGAAAGAGTTGTTAAATTTGAACAATATTCGAGTGAAGTCAGGGTGCTGGTTTGAAGACACACAAACTTTAGACAGTACAACACCACACATTTTGTAAACTCACAATCTGTTTTTCACTTCTGGGATCTCTGTTTGCTTATAAGCCGTTATGTGTTATAAGTGATAAGTTCGAGCGATTAAGTCCGTGTAACTTTAATATAGCCTGTACTATATTACTTTTGTTTTCTGTGTTTGTTCTATAAAATCATAAACTATTAGAAGCCATAAAAACTGATGATGATGCAGTAATTACCAGTTTTGTCCGTTGTATGAATAAACTTCAAATAATCTATTAAACTATCGAAAACGTATCATAATCTGAACATCCGTTCGGGAGCTACCATCCTACCACAGACACGTAAATTTTTTACTACGATCTAAATTCTAAGTCATACTTTATCAAAGCTATATATGAAGCCAACTTTTATCTTATAATTATGCAAGTGGGTGAAAAAAATAATTACTCTTTCATCGTACCCGCTTCAGCTTATCCCTTGTACCACTGCCTAACAATATTGCGATTCGCAACAATCTCCTTCGCTTTGAAATTGTTTGTGATTACACCAGTTTGCGTTGTGAATGAGAGGTGTAATTTCACTTTCTATCGCCGCTCAGAGCTCAACCGTCGTCGAGACATTTGTTGCTTATTAAAAACGTTTAATTTGTATTGTTGAAACGTGGAAACTTTTATTTAATAATTATGTTTTTGTCGGTACATTTGTTGCGTGGTTTCTAACGTGTGAAGTAGACAATTAGGGCCATATTAATAAACTCGTACTGAGAAGATTTTATCTATCAAATGGTTTGTCACTTTCTGACATACGCAATTTACCGAAGAGCAAAAGAGACAAAACATTTTTTAACAGTGTTTTAGTTACAGAACGTTTATTAATAAGGCGTTTATAGTTTATGCTTTAATGAAGAGGCTTTTGTCTATGGTTAATTTGAATAGAAAACAGTAACGAACATAAAAAAAGTATTTTCCTTCTATAAAATAATTAATTTAAAATACAACCAATCACTATCAATGTACCATCAACAAAATCGGAAACAATTTAACTATTGGCGAAAAAAAATTCGTGCCGTTTAATTCTGTACATTTGTTTAAACGAGGCATCTATCAGGGAGGATAGATGCAATATATTATTGTCCGGGATGACGTCATTACCCCGGGATCCCGGACAGTGAGTCCCGGCCCCCGGGGAGTTGTACGTCAATCTACATCGTACTCGCATGTCGCGTTACAGTTATTTATTAAATATCCTACATACATGAAGCTATTATTGAATAACTCGTGTTTCAATGTAATTATGAATGGTAAATGAGCTATTCAATGAACGTTTTTAAGGTCAATACTGATTAACAATATTTTACTTTAATCTCCATTTAACTTTAAATTCGTTAAAATCCAGTCTAATAAACCCATGTTCTATCTAAAGACGAATTATTTCTCCTATGGAAATATATTTAGTACTAGATATCACTGAATCAAAGACCATTTTTAGGGTTCCGTAGCCAAATGGCAAAAACGGAACCCTTATAGATTCGTCATGTCTGTCTGTCTGTCTGTCCGTCCGTCTGTCTGTCTGTCTGTCCGTATGTCACAGCCTTTTTTCTCCGAAACTATAAGAGCTATGTTGTTGAAACTTAGTGTGTAGATGTATTCTGTGAACCGCATTAATATTTTCACACTAAAATAGAAAAAAAAAAAATTTAGGGGGGTCTCCCATACTTAGAAATGAAAAAAATATTTTTTTTTTCATCAAACCCATACGTGTGGGGTATCTATGGATAGGTGTTCAAAAATGGTATTGAGGTTTCTAATATCATTTTTTTCTAAACTGAATAGTTTGCGCGAGAGACTCTTCCAAAGTGGTAAAATGTGTGTCCCCCCCCCTGTAACTTCTAAAATAAGAGAATGATAAAACTAAAAAAAATATATGATGTACATAACAATGTAATCTAACACCGAAAATTGGTTTGAACGAGGTCTAGTTAGTAGTTTTTTTTTTACGACATAAATCGTAAACCGCAAAAAAATACTGATTATTCATTCAATAACTCAAATGTAAATAAAAAAACATTTATTTCAAGAACTTCTTTATTATGTTACTCGCTGCTACGGAACCCTTCATGGGCGAGTCCGACTCGCACTTGGCCGCTTTTTTTTAAAACATATCGGCCTTTGGATGGTCTAAAAACTCCGACAACAAGGTTAACTGACACTAATTTGAAATATCCAACCACATATTATTATTCCAAGCCCAAACATAAATACGCAAATTGTAACACACTATAAACTCTTTTTTCACATTTACCTATCCAAGTAGATGTTAACCTCCATGGTGCTTAATAATCGCGATGACTGTAATCAGTCAAAACATGATTCAAGTTTTATTCGACCACTTGTCATATTTCACGGCTTGAAAATACATTTTTTTTCATTCATTTTCATTGAAACTGGATATTTTTAATGACACCCTGTGGAGTGAGTCTCGTTTCTAAGTGGTTAAAGTATGTTAAGAACTTGGTGTGTCGTATGTGACTCAGTTTTTACTTTTTCACTGAAACTTCGTTATTTTATTTGTTTAAGTGTAAAGAATAATATATTTGTTTTTCGGCTTTAGTTAGTTAAACGAAGAATATCTTCTTTGAAGGTCGTGTTGTTAGAAGTGAGTTTTGAAGTCATTTTTTGATGCTTTACTCACATACATATACAGGCAAATAGTAGTAGTGAGACTATTTTTTCCGTTTTTATTTAATCTTCAAAAATCAAATTCAAATTGTAGTAACAAATTGTACTATTTTAATGTTAAAGATACAGTTTTATGTATTGTTTATATTATGTATAGATTATACACGGAACATTTAATTACAACTTAACATTAGGTAAACATTCATTTTGAATATAAACTAAATAAAATTCAAACCCAATTAACTGAAACTAATTGTAAATGTATTGTAAATAACCATTTCGTCGAGCTTCTAGTCAACGTCAAAACACTATTAATTTGAGTACACTCGAGCACAAAAGCGCGACAACATAATAAAACAACAAGTAAAAATTAACACAGCATTCTAAATTAATTCCCGGTCTTGTACAGTCGCGTACAGTGGTACTTTATTTTTGTTTTTTATCAAGCTTTATCTAGTGGGGCAGACGTGTCGACTCTAGTGTCGGAGCGAGTTAAGATTTGTCGCTTTTGTAGCCTCTCGGAGTTATTTGGACTTGCGACAAATGCGTCTGGACACTAGAACTTGTGTTCTATAGAGGTTGGACACGACTGTACTTTTCGTTTTGTACGGCTTCACGTTTTCTTATAAACTTTTAGAAGCGTTAACGTCTGTAAATAAATGTTTCGTTTTATAAATGTTAAATAATGAAACTGTATTATAATATTGTTTTTTTAGCTTCATTTTACTAATAGTAGTTTCTATAAACGTTTTGATGCTAGATTAATTTTGAAACTTTATTTATGTCAATCACTGAATGATGAATAACATTTTAATAGTTCGATTTGATTCCGGAAAGCGTCGAAGCTACTGCACAAATTTTGATAAGAATTGCGCTGATATAATATAACTTATTTTATTAGATATATAACTAATATTATTAGGTATATTCCTAATTCCTAAATTCCCCTAAAATTAGAACAAACCCAGATATCAGTAGTATTTTAAAGCCACGTCACGTTCACGTCGCTAATCCTTAACAAACACAAATAGTACGTAAACAAAACGATCTTTAGCTAATCAAGTAATCTTACTACGAGTTCCGATGTCGCATAAATTATCGTGACATGTCACTTGTTTATGTTTGGTTTTCGAACGTGAGACGTAATAAATCCTTTGTCGATCTCGACTTTTGTTCGACTAGTAAACGGAACGTAAAACTTGTGGTTGCGATTGTACTTTTATGCAAAAAATATAAGTTTTGTTTTATGCATTCCGTAAGACCGGACAACGCAAATATTTAAATTATTTTAGAGACCGCACACAAATTAATTAAGTAACGGAATAATGTTGTACTTATCGTATTTTAACATAATTGAATGATATAATAGTGATGTATACTTTAATTTTTTTATATATCACATGACATGGCCATAACTTTATAACTATGAGACGTAAAACTTGACAAAAAAGGGTCGAATTCACCTTTTTATTCTAAATATTTTGTAAAAATATAAAAAAGGTTACTTTTAATCTAAATAATTGTTCAGGAAAAAGTAAAATCCGCCGGAAAGAGGTCTCGTCGTTTTAAATATCAACTTCGAACAATCCCTTTCAATACCAAATATCTCGATCTAAACAGTCATATTATACAGCTTCGCTCACAATAAACCACAAAGAAAATACTCGGACAAAGAAAGGATCGTTTCATATGAACACTTGTGGACGTGACTGTATCTACCCAGTCTTACCAAAGTGTCTCTTGGGTAATGAAAAGAAGTGTCCTCGATTGTACCTCCCTACTTTAGTTTACAGTGAAAAGAAAAAAATTAAATACTTTTGGGAATTCTTGAGATGAAACTGCTGAATTTGTAGAATCAATGTTTTTTTTTTGCTTTAGAATGGAACTTTTAATCTTTGGATATCGGTTCGGGGTTAATTTCTAGTAACGCTTTTAATTCAACTTTTGCCACTCGTAACTAACTTATTTTAGGACAAAATGGGACTGAACTGTGCACATTAAATATAGTTTAAAAAAATACATCTATACAACTTTATTTAGAGGAAGTTCTTTTCTGCTCCAAAAATTTATGGCCGTGACTAAATATAGGAAAATAATATAAACGCGATCTATAAAATGTTCACACTAACGCCATCTATTGAATCGTATATAGAAATACCACGCGGAACAGCTACTTACGAGTACTTAAAACTCCGAAACCAGAATCTTAAAAACCTTCACGAACTACCCTACTTCTTAATATTAATATAAATCAGTAACCAAGCCAAATCTACAAACAATTCAAAAACAAATATGGCTGGAATCTCAAAAGCGTAATATTTTCTTCCCATTCAGTCGAGTATCTCTATTGCTTCACGAACCGAGCTCCGGCGCAAAGCTTAGCCTGTTACCTTACACACATACGCTCTTACGTTCCCACAGTTTCATCTTATCGCGTAATCAAATATAAGCACACTTCCTGATACGTAAAGTATATTGTACTAACAGCGACCTGTGGTTTTGCCCGCGTAGACCATGTTGGAGGCCTTTAGGCGGTCTAAAAACTCTGACACCAGGGTGGACACTAACCTACTGGAAATGAATGAATGAATGCCCGCGTTGTGCCTGTTCCCGTGGGAATTCCGAGATGAAAAATAGTCTATAACCTTCCCGTTGAATGTGGCTATCTATTACAAAAATAATTATTCAAATCGGACCGGTAGTTTCCGAGATGAACGCTTACAAATAAACAAACAAAGTTAAAAACTTTACCTCATTATAATAATACTAGCAGCGCCCCGCGGTTTTGCCCGCGTTGAGCCCGTTCCCGTAGGAATTTTCGAAAATCCTTTCTTAGTGTGCACTTACGTCACTTGAAGAACCTTCCTGCCAAATTTCATGTTTCTAAGTGTAGCGGTTGAGGCTGTGCGTTGATTATCAGTCAGTCAGTCAGTCAGTCACTCAGGACTTTGAATTTTATATATATAGATAATACGCATAGTATAGGTTTCCGAGAAAACCCCCTAGGTGATGTTTGTTTCCCATTCTATCGTTACGTATATATAGTTAACTACAAATAGTTTAATATGTTAGTTCTACTGATAGTAAATAATATAGAAAGTGCATAGCATACTAGTCGGTTTATCCACGTTTATGTATAAAGTTTATCAGTAACAGACTTAAGGTAACCTAAACGGTAAACCGAAGTTTAGAAGTGTGAAATAACCCTTATAAGTGTTGTAATATCTAGGAGAAATGGTGTTAACCGCGTTGTGTTGGCATCTGTGAGTTGTGTTGAAAAGTAATTTATGATCTATTAGAGAATGTAGTTAGGATAAATAAAAATTTTATAGTTCTTGTGAGAAAAAAAACAAGTGTGGATATATCATTATTTTAATTGATGACATCAATTAATTGTAAATGCTTTAAGAAGCTGAATGGCTGAATTCTTAAGGTTTACTTATATAACAATTAACATCAACATTATTTACACAATGAAACCTAAAAACAAAGAAGTCCTTCGATCTCATTGCTAGCGTAAATAATAAATCGTATTCCCCACATAACATTATCTTCTTACTGTTCAAAAATCATGATTATATTGAAGCAAAAATGCTCGAGAAAATGTAAGCATACTCATAGCCCGGAGGCAAAATTTTGCACCTTATTCAAACATTACTTTTGTACGTACTTATAACGCTCGCGTCGCGAAAAAACTCGGTACATTATCCAATTTATCAGAGGAAAATTGTACAAAGCAAGGCAATGAGGCGAACCATTGATGCTGTTACAATAAATTGACTTATTACATGTGCTCTAAGAAGAAGCGTGCGTGGCTCCTACACCACATTACATTACCAATGTTGTCGATCTTCGAAACTTGGTTACCGACCACTTTTGTGTCGGATTTATTATAGTAACATATTTTGTCCCGATCTCGGTGACACATTATGAAATTACTATCTTCTTTTTTTTCTTGGAGTTGTTGTCATGGAAAATGATATTTCCTTTAGGGATAAAGGACATGTGTCTAAACTATTGCGTCATGACTTGTGGTTAGACATCTCTGTTTACATTGTAGTATTACCATCTGCTTGATGACCTCCAATAAAATTATAATGAAAAAACATTGATAAAATGTACCACTATACTTTAACAGTACCAGTTAATTAATCAATTCATCTTATGTAATGATTAATGTTATCTAATCTGAGATACGATGAATTTAGTTCTGAACTTACAAGCTACCTAGTTAGTATTCCGAATATCTATTGCGGACTTAACATTACAGAGGCGGGACTAAGTTTCTAGGTCTTCTTATGTACCCATACCCGTACCTATAGGTATTCATACCACCAAACAAAGTCTGCAAACAATGTTCCCTTAATAAGACAAGCTCGTTACGAAAATACACAACGATTCACATTATTAGAAAGCAGAAAATTCCAACCAAAAACATAACACGTTAAAATCTGTTTATTCAAAACATACGTTGTTGAACAGAAACTTTAGCAAACAATTCCAACTTTAATACATACTTAAATCTACAACCCTTATGAAAATTTTCAACGAAAATTCTTCGTGTCTCACGCGAAATCTTTGTTGAAATGTGTTATGTTTGCGTTCGAGACGCGCGAACGTAGCACAAAAACCATCGGCAGATCCCATCTAATCTCGTAAAGATGTCTCTTCTCATACAAGCGTCAGTGTATGTTAATATAAAGTTAATTATGCGTCTTGCGTGCGTGAAATAAGCCTAGCTCTTACGAGCGCCTACCGGAGATTGGGTTGCGCGTATTTATTCACGAATTTATAAATTTAAAGTGAGAACCATCCGAACGTGAGTCTTATTTGTATCAGTTATGGAATAACGCAAATAAATTATGTATTGTTGTTGTAAAATGGAATCTCGATTCGATATACGCAGGTCTAGCGTAAAAAAGGATGTCATGAGTTTTGAGTTGATCTTGGTTTCTAACTTGTAATTTGAATATGTACTTGGCATCGTGAAACGAGTAAACTTGTGATTGGCCATGTTTTGATAACTAACCAACTATAACTAATTACATTTACTGTATACTAATTGATAACTTGAGTTAATCAATAATAGTAAAAGTTAATTAAATTCAAAAAGCAAAGGACTTACACATTCAACTAATAATGAAATGCGAAAGTTTGTGAGGACGTATGTATGTATGTATGTTTGTTACACTTTCACGAAAAAACGACTGGATGGATTTAGATGAAACTTTACAGTAATATAGGATACACATCAAAATAACACATGAGATACATTTTATTTCGAAATTCCCGCGGGAACGGGTACAACGCGCTACTAGTAACTTATAAAAAACTAGTCGCGCCCCGCGGTGTTACACGGGTAACACCACCTCCTGTTTCCTGCGGTTCCTGCGGGAACGGGTACAACACGGGTTGTACCCGTTCCCGCAGGAATTTTGGGATAAAATGTATCCCATGTGTAATTCTGATGTATAACCTATATTACTGTAAAGTATCATCCAAATCCGTCCAGTAGTTTTTCGTGAAAGAGCAACAAACATACATCCAATACATTCATCCGTCCATCCTCACAAACTTTCGCATTTATAATATTAGTAGGATACACCTATTTAATATTTTAATATACTCGTGCTTTTATTTATTTTCACCTCAATCAAAGTTCAAAAATCCGCCCTCCCCGACACCTTGAATACCCACGCGTTATATTTCCATGCACACAACACATTCAATCCATCGCATAACATTCTGAACACGTCATAACTCTATTATACAAAGTCGTCCGACCTTTAGCAAATAATACGTTTTTATACGAACGCTTCGGTTCGATGTACACAATGCCTTACAAGGTTGTCTGTACGCACTTGTAATAAAGCGGATTATGCACTCTGATAAAAAATAATATACAAACAATCTACTTAATACCTAAATATGTGAATAAAACAAACTTAATATAAATTGGATTTAAAACAAGCAGTGCCCGCGGTTTTACCTGCGTTGTGCCCGTTCCCGTAAGAATTTCGGGATGAAAAATAGCCTTTAACCTTCCCGTTGAATGTGGCTATCCATTACAAAAAGAATTATTCGAATCGGATTGGTAGTTTCTCAGATTTGCGCTTAGTAACACATTCAGCGATTCATTTTTATATTATAGACTAGCTGTGCCCCGCGGTTTCACCCGCAGCGCCCCCGTTCCCGTGGGAATTTTGAGATTTTTATTCCCTATAAACCTCACGGAGGCCGAGACCTTTCCAACGAATGCAAAACCGTGGAAATCGGTTCGTGCGTTCTGGAGTTATAGCGTTAGGGAGGAAAACCCGACTTATTTTTATATAGTAGATTGTTGTTTATATACCTATTTATAATTTTAGTACTGATAAAATTTTCTTTTTATATTAAACAATAATGTGTTTGCATAAATAATTTACATCTTGAACATTCATGAAAATTTGTTTAACTTGTGTTTTTTATTGTGTGATACTTGCATTCTATAGAATTGGACTACTTGGAAAACTTCTTCAAATCAAAGTTATCCACATGAAACCGTTTCAAAAGGGATTCATTCAGTTAAAAACTAAAACAGATCTGACAAACAGAACCGTGCCGCAAAGGAAAAATCAAAAGTTAAATTAAACTTCAACTTTCTTTCTCGATGTTTTGCTGAGTTGACAAGACATATACATAAGTATGTTGTGTTTTTACAAGAATATTACTTATTTTGTAGGTAAATGTATTTTTTACATTCCAGAATGAGTAACATCAAAATTCATTAATTCTACTGTACCGATATCTTCAGTGAGATGAAAGGCCTTTGTCCTGCAATGGGACATTATAGGCTGATACTTTTAAATCTTGCATCTCGACATACTATTACGTGAATCCAAGATTAAAACTCTCGTAGACTACTACTACGTACTACGAGAAAACTAACTCTCGTAGTTTTCGTAGCACTCTCGTAGTACTCGTAGCAATGGTCTCGTAGGCTACGTAACGTGCGTAGCACTCATAGCTTAAACTTTGATGTAATGACTTACACTCTTTAAATCCCCACATTCACTCATAAGCTCATGAAAAATTCCCTACATGAGCCCTTCAGTCAAGCACGCTAAGTTAAACGCTCAACTTTGTCACGCCTCAAAGTAACAAGGAATCTTAGGGCGACAAAAATGACAACACGTTTCACACATAATGTCGAGATTTTTGAACTACTTGCAAGTAATTGTAGGGGATGACCTCCCGACCAGGTATGGAGGTGTGTTTGAACGGGGTAAGTGACTTGAACGAGGAACTAGAACGAGATTCTTTTGAATTTGCTATTGTATATCTCAAACTGTACTTCTACCATTGAAGGATCATTTTAATCACCATTTAAAAATACTACCAATTGAGAACCTCCTCCAAATTTTGGAGCACATAACACATAAGAGTTGAATTGAATGTATGTTACATTATTTTGAATTTTTATTTATATTTCTAATACTGTTGTTTGAGATGGGCCATCTTCGTTGGCGCCAGTGGCACCAACATGATATTAGCACTACTCGCACTACTAGCTCCAACTGTACTCCTTAAACGCGGCTCCCGGCAACGCAAATGGTCGGATATCGCGACGGCACACGTGTAAAGCCACTTTTTACCGTCCTCACTAATGGCCGCACCTAGAATGTCACATTCCTGTGTATTTGTATGTTACAAGCGCTTTCTTTTGTTGAAATGCTAAGAAGTGCCGCTCGAGGAGTCTTTGTGTTGCTGTAATTTGATTTTGCTTTTTGTGCCTGTCTCGTTCGCGTGTAACGAATACTCTCTAGGGCGTTGTCGATGCAACTGTACTGGATAATTTAGAGTAAAACTTTTGTTTGCGAGTGTACTTGTTTAGTTAGTGGGATCCTTATGGTGTTCATTCGATCGTAAAGTCATGATGACATATTCGTAAAAAGTTACCTTCGGAGATATTTGTCGTTGTTGCCTTCGGAGACTTTGTCCAGACTCCTTTTAGACTAATTTGTACGATGCAGTCAAGTCTATCTTAAGTGGGCTTTAATGTCTGGTGTCTAGGGTGCAGTCCTTCATTCTGGAGTATATTCTGACAAGCTCTTAATGTTCATATATGATAGTGTCTAATAATGTTCTTAATAATATAGATACAATCTTTACTGATAAAGTTTTTTTGGTTTCATTGAATGTGCTACTCAGCTATTTACAGAATAATCATCCGGTCTTAAAAATGCAAGTCATTTCGAAATAAACATATGAAAATCGTTACCTAAGACACCTACTCGCATTGTAATTAAATCGCTAATAAACATATAAACAAACATTGGGAAGCAACACGTTATGAACTCGTGGCCTCTTTACTCAGTGGCTCACAACAACTTGTCAAAACTCAGTACATATGAACTCTTGCAAGTTTCGTGTATGAAGATCTTACATTAATAGCTCAGTTTATTTTCTTGGTGACTGCGTCTCGTGTTTGCAGCTAGTTTCTGGTTTTGATAGTTGATACGAAGTCTTAGAATTCTGTGTACATACTACTATTGTACTCGCGTTAGAGAATGGAATGTTTGTATAGATGAGGAGGCTGGGAGGAAAAAAAGGACCAGGTTTTAAATTTGCCTGTTTCTATACTAATGATATACCAAGAGTAAAGTTTTTATAGCCATAGTATTTAAGCGCAGCTTGAATAATCGATGTTAACTCATTGCAATTCTTGTGGCCGTAGTGACATTTCTATCTAAGTGTGTTTCGTAGGGTACGTAAAATGGTCGGTCCCGGTTATTTCAATCGAATTGACCGCGTTAGAGGCCTTCAAGCAGTCTAAAAACTCTGACACCAGAGCTTAGCAAGGTTTACACCAGGGTTTACTAGCCAACAGGAACCTATAGTCCGTCGATGATATTTTTTAATTTTCTCTATTCTATTTAAACTGAAGCTTGAACAAGCACATCACGAATGGATCAGACATTCAACCTATATTAAACACATAGGCTCAAGTAAATAAACAAATATCACGTTCCAAGTGGAGTGTTTCGTTTATTATCCAAAGTTCAAGTTACGTCAATAAGCACATTACCAAGTGTCATGTTCCGTGTCGTTAATAAATCCTTCCAAGTACCGAACTGAGCGCAACAAGACGCCTTTTCATCGAGATAATCGGAGACAGGGCTCTTGTTACTACCTGATTTGTTTTTTGACAGTATTGTTTTTTTTTGTTTATATGGATTGTTGTTTGTTATGATTCAGAAGTGTGTAGCGCTCGTGGCGTAGTTTGACTAAGCGATTTTGGTTCATTACGATTTTTAAGCAATATGTAGCTCGACCCCTACTTAGATGGGTTGCCGATAGTGGTATTTCTATATAGCTCTTAATCAAAAGAAATTAAAGACTGACAGTATGTTTAAAACGTAGTAATAAGCATAAGGCTAAAAGATCATAAGGACTCCTCGCTTGTTTATAGTGGATTAAGCTAGCCACACACTAGAACCGTAGCGCGGTTGCACAATCCGCTGAGCACACCAGCGCCAGTGGCCTTATTGTGTAACAATCTTACTATGATCTTGGGGGACGAATTGTACCGCCAAAATAAGCAGCTTATACCCTTATTTCGTCCTAAAATATAAAATACCTCAAACATAATGGTATATTTGTTAATCCTTTATCAACACCCCGCGGTGCTCAACCGTATCTATATAAAATTCCATTGAAACGACCACATGAATCTAAACATTTCAGCTCAGACTTAATTAAACGAACAGAATTGAAAACGATTTTTGTATGTTAATATAATATACGGATCGCTGTTAATATTGTAGCTCAGCGATAAGTGCTTTCAAAATTTTAATTAAAGATCCACTCACTCCTTTATATGTGAAAAGCAATTTTAATTTCACTCGTTGTTCAATATGAAAAGTAATGATGTATACCTGTTAGGGTTGTTTTAATTTTGTTTAAGCTTAATTGAAATTATTAATAATTGATTGTAGGAACGAGACTCAGCTTCCTACTCAGCGGGTTTGTAACAAACTTTATGAACCGTTCAGAGTGGTTTGAACGATAAATGAAAAGGTTAAGTTAGAAACTATAAATATTACATCCGTTTATCAAATTCATTAAAAAGTATTACATTAATTACGCTGTAGCTGTGCCTTGTTTCATTCGCTTTTATTCTGCCACTGTTTACCGTTTAAACCTTCCTTGGATTACGAGAAACATTTAAAAACCAAAATCATCTTAATCAACTCAGCCGTTCTCGAGTTTTAGGGCCGACACTGCTTTAAGCGTGCGCACGTTTCATACAAAAGTGAAAAGTCGTGTGCGCCCGCGGCGTGCGCACGCCGCGTGTGGCTTCATACACAAGTGAACCGCCGCGTGCGCTCGCTTAACGCACTGTTGTCCTTAGTGAGACAAACGAACCGCGATTGATTTTATATCTATAGTAAAAGATTACTGAAATCTGTATTTTACATACTACATAGCATTGTCAATAACAGCTCTACAAAACTAGTTAGCCGACTATCTCCCTCTAAAGGTCAACAACCTAGACATTACACTATTTAAACTATCACGGCATGAACGCATTGTAAACACTAATCTAGACGGGACTTAATCGCTTAAAACATTGAATGCATACCTCAATCTTTCTAGGAAGCTACCATGTCTTAACTTCGGCAAAAATTGTATTCTCCGAGCCAAAAAAATACATTCTAAGGCTAGAAACGTGACAAAAATCATCCATATATAAAATGTATTACGTACTCGTATACACGTTTTTGCCTATTCGAACACGTATTTGTTGAGGACAATATCGCTGGCCTCTCGCATTAGCAAACTCTACGTACGTACATTGTCGGTAAACTTAATTGTGCGCACAGAATGGAAGAAGTTGGTAAACACAATTAGGTACAAATGGACATAGGTAGGTAGGTATAGCGGCCAAATCCTGATAACTTAATTTGTTACTTGTTATCTATTGAGGGGTGTTTTATCATTACTTTTGTTTAGTTTTTATTGTTTTGGTAATGGAAATACGTTACGTAGTGGAGGTACTGTTTATATTATTTTTACTGATATAATAAAGCTAAAAAGTTTAATGTTTGGTTTTTTGAACGCAATAATCTCAGAAACTATCAACCCGATTTGAATAATTATTGTTTTAATTGATAGCCACATTCAACGGGAAGGTTATAAGATATTTGTCATCCCAAAATTCCCACGGGAACGGACACAATGCGGGTAAAACTGCGGAGCGCTGCTAGATTAGCATATCGACTGAAACATTAGTGCTATAAGTAGTAATCTTAGTTTAGTATTAAAAGGGTATATCACTTTATGGTAATGTTAATGGTCATGTTACTAAATGCTACTTTGTGATTTTATCTCATATATAACTTATTACTTGCTTATGTTTCGATTATGTTTTATTAAATAATAGTAAGACGATGCCAGTTAAAACCTACAAAAACTTATTAAATACTCCTGCGTTATAGCATTTTACATTCTGTTGTGAATCGCTAACGTTCACTTATTTTTATCGTTACCAAATGTCAATTTAAAAGAAACAAAACAATGAATCACGTTACAAAAAACGTTGAAATAAAATATTCCATCAAGAAGCTCTAAGCGACGGAACAATATATTACAATTCGCGGGTAGTCTGAGAAACCTCGTAATTAATATCAAGTTTACCCTAAATTTATGACCGACGACCGTTACAGCACATTATTGAGCGGTTTTCAGCCCTGTCACAGTTGTATTAGTGTCTAATTTCCCACAGCAGTGTAGTTAAAAGGATTGAATTTTTGAAATGCAATTCTGAATGAGTTTTTCATTATCTTGCCTTCCCACACCTGACGAGATCGACTTTTATTTTTAATGACGAAGTTACTACTTGGACGTTATTTCATTTCGTGGAGTGTTTGTTACGCTGTTCAAAATTGAATGAAAATGCTTTAGAATTTAATTGCATAAGTCTTCTCAGTTTACCGACTCTACTGTGCTGATTCCTTAAACTACGGATTGCTTCCCTGACCGTAAAAGTGACTACGTTCCGATCATACAAATAAATATGTAAAAACGTAACGCTCACCTTAAAAGATTGCTTTGATAGGGAGTGGCATCATTTAGCTTTGGATATGGATCCGAAAAGCCACGTTATGTAACCATAACACTATAGGTTTAAATATCAGGTTATGTTACTATCCCAGAATCTTACGAAGCTAATATAAATGAAATTAACAAACACAATATCAAAATAATTACACATCAATTATGAGCATATTGTTTGTTATTAAAGTAATAATGTTAGTTCAGCAATTATGTATATTCCAAAAAAGTAAGTAGTAGTTATTACTTCCTCAAATACCTGCCAAACTTGACAATTATAATAAGTTATGAGCCGCCGATCCCCGCTCATCAATCACTCGACACCATCATACATAATAGATCACACACAATTTTGTTACCGCCGTACGTAATTAATTTGTTCCTCAAATTATCTACTTAAAACTTGCGTAATTTCAAAACCCACTGTTTATCCAATTAATCGACTCCCGCTATTTCAGACAATTAATTTCATTCTTATTCAAAACTTTGCGAAAGTAATCTTCGGTTCAAATGTTGCCGACTCGCTCTTACTCTCACGCACATTATATTAACGTCCCCCTCGCACAATAAGAAGTGGTGAAACTGGAAATTTTCATGAAATAATGACAGAGTTGTATCTTAATCAAATTTCGTTCAGGTCGGCCTGAGAGAAATTTCATTTGGCGAATTAAGTTTAGTATTTGAAAATTTTACGGGTGTTTTGTTTCTCAAGATATTGCTTCGGCAACGATTTCGGCACAAAAGGCTAGTCCTTTGTTATTTCACCTGAGTTGCTTTCGGGAATTTGAGTTTGAAAATGATGTTACGCAACGCTTAGTAAAAATGTTGCGTTGTATTTACTACACAAAGAGCTACAGCACAAAATCAACCAATTATCAAAATATTTATCACTACATATTAAAAATGCATGCTATGCTACGTCGTAGTCCATTGACCTACGGCTACGTCGTAGTCCATTGACCTACGGCTACGCCGTAGTCCGTCTACGTACGCCGTAGTCATGTCGTAGTCTTCATGCTACAGTAATTTTTTTCTTGTCTAATTTAGGGTTCTCTTGTTTCAGGTGATAAAACCCCTCCAGGGTTCCCGAACATAGCGCCTCCGCCGACAACAATGGTAGTGGAAGTGGGTCATACGGCGACTCTCCCTTGCCAAGCGAGTGGCAACCCTACGCCGAAAATACGATGGCTCTGGAATTCGCTACCTTTAGACGTCGCTTCGAACCCAAGATACGCACTTCTCAATGACAAAATGCATGGTGAGTAATTGACTTTTTGTGTTAAATGTGTTTCTTTCGAATGTTCATCGGTTCCATATAGTTTTGGCGAATCATATAAAGCGTCCAACAGTACATGTCTAGATAGAGCCAAAATTTGAGTTATTCATTTTTCAAAGTAATTATAGTCTTAAAATTAAAAAAAACTTTCCTGCAAAGCGCTCCGCGGTTATACCCTCGTGCCCGTTCCCGTCGGAATTACGGAATTTTTTATGCACACACATCTTCCTCTTGAATCACTCCATCTATAAAAAACTGCATCAAAATCCGTTGCGTTGTTTTAAAGATCTAAGCATACATAGGGACAGACCGACAGGCAGACAGCGGAAAGCGACTTTGTTTTATACTATGTAATGACAAAATAAGTTAATAAAACTTCAAAACAAGATGATCGAAAAAATACGTTAAAACTGCAAATGATACCAAAAGCCGTATCTAATTTCTCCCTCCATGTAATATAATATCTCATCATAATATTGTAACAAAGAATATTTGACGTTATAATCTGTAATTGAATCAGCGCATCCATCAAGTATGCGCGCGTCGTGTCACAGCTGCCTTAACGACCTTCTTATTGAGTACACATTCAGGTAGCAACTTTGTAGGTTGGTTTTTATAAGAGGCTATTTTTCATTATTAAGGGGAGATAGTACTGGTTAAACTAGCGATGTGTGTTTCGTGCAATACATTAAAACAAGATGTAGGAACAAATCAAATATATATCTTTTTCTAGTATTTCTCGGTATAAAACTAAATCTTAGCTGGTGGCTAAAGTTATCGATACATAATGGATTCATTAATGGGTATATAAGGTTGTTAAATATAGTTATAAGGCAGATGAGCACACTTTAATAAGACAACAAATAAATAATTACAGGACAAATTCACACAATTAGACTAATGACTCACACACTGTTATTGTATTATGGAATCTAATCTACTACCTTAAGGATTTGAAACAATAGATTAATATAGGTTATACATCAGAAGAACACACAAATTTCCGCGGGAACGGGTACAACGAGTGTAACACTGCGGGGCGCTGTTAGTACTGTACCTATACCTAGCTACTAATATTATTAAGAGGTAAAATTTGTAAGTTTGTTTGCATGTTCGAGCTAATATCGGGAATTACCAATCCGATTTGAATAATTCTTTTTGTAATAGATAGCCACATTCAACGGGAAGGTTATAGGCTATTTTTCATCCCGAAATCTTCATGGGGACGGGCACAACGAGGGTAAAATTGCAAGCCGCTGCTAGTAATATATAAGATCATGTTTGATATCTTTGGACACTGTACCTTAATATACTAGATACATACGACACACATCTGTGTTCGATTAAAGCAAAAAATAAATAAAACTGCACCAAGGTGACTAATCTAATACGATTATTTATTTTACACATAATCCGTAAACATAATAAAGTTTAACAAAACAGCCAGTACGAGGTACGATTACGTAGAATCCGTACAAACTGAAATAATAATGTTTTAACGGTACAAAACGCTTGTACGAAACCAGAACACAAGTTAATAAAGTATGGGGATTTGGACGTATTATCTCGAATTACGCGCCAACTTTATTAAATGTTTGCCATCTCGGTATATCTATCTCACTTTGGCTTTTATTACGTCATCCCGGTGAGCATATGAAATTAATATCCTCTCTAATATAGATATGTGAGTCTACTACAGTAGTTTGTTTATTTGATAGAAGGAAATAACACTGTGTAGCAAGATATCGGTGATATTTGGTATCGGTGTGGCTCTTGATGTGTAAGTAAATTACGATTATTTTGCCCACATTAACATACAATTAGGGGTGTTACAGAGAGTTTCTTCTGGTAGATCTGATATTTACAAAATCATATATACGGTTGAATTGAGACCTTCCCCTTGTTTTAAAGTCGTTTCAAAATGGTTAAGAAGGACACAGAAGTACACTTGACCCCGAATAATTAATCGTGTGTACATTACAAAATATTTAAAAAAAAATTACTACTCTTTGTCAATTTTGACAAATCTCTTTATCTATGGTGAGGTTTTCCTTGCTAGTTTTTCTCCTTCATTTTGCTCTATCATAGACGTTGCCTTCAGAAATCTTGCTCGTATTCTACTGACACACGTTAATAGCATATAACTTCTATTTTAAAAAAAGTGATTTAAAACGCCGACCTATTCTTGCTATAAAAATAATATATACTATAAAACAACGTAAAGGCCTCTAAAGTTATCTACACATCCCGATATGAAACGAAGTTAACCTGTTCCGATAAACTCGATACAACACGAATATTAGCTACAATATTACATTATTTACGCACGTGCCTAATCCGCTGTCTTTACTAATGTAGTTATAATAAATGTAACCGTTATTTATCACAGTTCTCTGATAAAAGCGAACTTTAGTAACTGATGTAATATTTGAATTATATTAGTTGTTATTGTGTTGTTGTTACATGGAGGTATGGTAGTTGGAAGTCTTATAGGTTTATAATAATTTAATTTCATTAATAAGTTGAAGTTTTACTTAAAAATCTATAACTAATATTATAAAACTGCAGAGTTTGTTTTATTTGTACGTGGTTATCTCAGAAACTACTGGTCCGATTTAAAAAAATCTTTTTGTATTGGATAGCCACATTCAACAGGAAGGTTGTAGGTTATATTTCATCCCAAAATTCTAACGAGAACGGGCACAACGCGGGTAAAACCGCGGGGCGCTGCCAGTAAACAATAAATGCACGAACACTCAGATACTATTCAAAGTATTCCACCCACAATTCTTAATAATTATAATAGTGATCAAAATTATATGAAAAAAGTATGTCTTAATTTTAATGGGGCGTTTGAAAAATCGGGTGAATATGAATTTAAACAACTAGTCCCTCTATACAAGTACAGAGACGTTTGTATTTTATTTGGTTTTCTATTATGAAAATGTATGAGTAAGTAAAAAGCAAACGTGACTATCACTTGACAAGCAAATAGGTTCATTTTCATAGTAGTGATATAAATGGAATGACAAGTGATTTCTCAAGGCCGTACCGGTAAAAAGTATCCAGCCCTCTGAACACTTTTATTGAACTAAAGTATTATTTAACAAAATGCTACCTATATTTCAAGGAAAAACTTCTCAGTTCTTATTTAAAGTCTACTTAAAAACATGAAATTATACTCCGACTTATACAATAAACTTAGTCTTAAGATAAATTAATTATATCAAGAAGTTTATTCAATTCCGCCAACAATTAAATCCGTCCAACTGTTTTCTCACGAAAATGTTAATAATTTTCAATTTTAATGCTATTATGCACCTCACGAGAGGTGAGAAAGTAATTTAAATTCAGTTAGAGCAACCCACGGGCCCGTGGGCACTTTTAATCCCATTTGTTTTAATTTATTCGAATAGATTAATTTCTCTTGGTCGCTCCGATATTTCCCACCTTAAGAACAATAATTTGAACGACAATAGATCAGAGAGGGAATGAAAACAATTGTTCTGTCATAAGTTTTGTTGTTTACTCGAGCGATAATGTTTTATTTAGTTGCCCTTGTTTTTATATGAAAGTAAAAGGAAATGCAAATTGTTCGGGTTTCGGGTTCAAAACTTTTGGGACAATCGGTTTTTTATCAACTTTCCCTGAAATACATATTTTCACGTTCTTTTTTTAAATGAAATTTTGATTCGGAAATTAAATACAAAAGAATTGGGCGATATTAACAGTAATTCGATAATACTGGGAAATGGTATGTATAAAGCTTTCTAGGAACTGCTTAATTAGCTTTATACAGTAAACCTGGATTACATTTCTGGCAACTGAAGTGATATACAGAAAAAAATGAATAATCATAAATGTTTCATATATAAACTTGTCTTACGCTGACATGATGTATAGAAATTTTAATTAATCATTAAAGTTTCATATATAAACTACTCTTCGCTGACATGATGAACAGAAAAAAATGATTAATCATTAAAGTTTCATATGTAAACTTCTCTTACGCTGACATGACATAAAGAAATTTTAATTAATCATTAAAGTTTCATATATAAACTACTCTTCACAGTGATAAATGATTAATCATTAGAGCTTCAAACATAAACTAACTACCTTTACGAAAAATGATTAATCATTAAAGTTTCATATACAAACTGCCCTTACATTTTATTGCATATCTCGTTTAGGAGCTCCATTACAACACACAGGTGAAACTCATTATATCCCTCTCTTACGGTGGTTCATAAAGATATCGCATCAAAGTGAGCCATTTTTGTGAACATATGCCTCTGAGTTTGTAATCTATAATAGCCATTACCCACATTACCTTTAATACTAACAAGCCGTAACACTATGATTTTAAACGCGAAAATTATTATAATATCACTAAATATGTAAATAAAATTGACTATGGTACACGGTTAGAAGCTTACGTGTCGCTATCGTATTGTCTGTGATGTTAATTATGTAAATTAGTAATGCTGTAAAAATATAAGATTTTTTCGTAGTAATTATATTTCAAAGGCTCACACAGATACATATATCATTTGTATATGTCTAGTGTTCTTTAAGTTTATCCTTTACATATTATGATATTAAAATATAAAGTTATCTGTATTAATCTTGACGTTCTCTAAAGGTACTGAACGGATTTTCATATGGTTTTTACTAACATGCTCTGTATACTTGATTCAAGAGGAAGGTTGTCTGACTTTACTTTTCATGTCAAAATTCCCACACATATGGTTTCAAAGTAGGTAAAACCACGGGGTACTATTAGTGAAAGTATAAACTATGGAAACGACATCTAACATCTAACCAAAAAATTAAACAAGTCCGCCAAAAGAATTATCCAGTATTGTCAGTACAGGACAAAGACCTCTCATCCCAGAGAATAAATAATAAAAATAAATAAAAAATATTTATCTCAAGTCGAGTCAAACGTAGCATTAAATATTTGTTTGATACCGGGGTGTGCGGCCGCCAGCAACAAGATATGATTGTGCCCTGAAGAGAAATTACCCCGTATTTGCATACAAATGCTTGCCCTTCCAAGTTTCAATGGAGCGCGCCACCGACTGTTGTTTTCCCAAAAAGAGGGCTTAATTCGAACAATAATGAGTGACGATGGAGGCTGAGGTTGATTACGACAGTTTAGATACGTCGCGCTCAAAATGGGAAATGTTTTGGTTCACTGCCTGTCCCAACATTAACCTACAAACTCGAATAACCTAATCCCACAGTTTCTATAGCATCCGCATAATGGAACGGCCAAAATGTCGAATTCCAATTACAAATGTCATTTACGTGTGGATGTTATCAAATTACGTCAATCCCCGTTTTTACGCCGGACATTTCTCAAAACAATATTACCTCGTAATCCGTCAACCGTATCCAATATCCTCGAGATAAGACACAATCACACTTTACGAGACATTCATTAACACAAGGAAATTCTCGGCCATAAGTGTCGCTACGAAATATGATCGCCTAATATCGCTTAATCAACCACAATGTGACGTAAACTGAAGCTGTCCGTTCTAAGAGCTAGATTAAGCGAAGCCGCGTGATAAAGTCTTGCGGCCAATATATCTTGAGCTCGGTTTATGTGGGAATGGGAGCAATGAGTGGGTCAGGTTAAATCGGTTGTTATATAATGCGGGAACGAGCGAGCTATTTCGTGGGACGTTTATGAATAGCGCTTATTTTTCTTTTAATTACACCTACTTGGCCGCCGACGCGTCAGCCCGTCGGCTGTAAAGATGGCCTCTCATAAACCGCATGCGATATCGGACGTGACTAAAATTAGTTTGAATATCAATTGAATAAAACACGGATTGCGATATTTGCAACATGTGCTGCGTTTATTTTGACTATAAAACTTTTTGGGCGTTCGAATTCGTGTTGGCACACCTGCCGACGTTTACGCTCTCCAATTAAACAATGCCGGTTGCGAAACGGTTGTGAAACATGAATTTTGGTCACGTAAGAGTTCATAAATGATGCCTTTACCTCTCTGAGGTCTAGACGGATATTATTTGAGAATCTTTCGTGAGTAGGGTAATGGGTAGGGAACACACCTATTGAATTCCGAGTGTCTTTAATACCTTTGATTTATACGTGGGATTTATTTATTCGGGATCAGTGGGAATGGATGATCAAAGGGCTGTTATACCAGAGACAAAGGTTAATGCTAGTCTGTTCTGTTGTAACTAGGATTGGGTTTACAAAAGGATTTGGTTACGTAACACGTTATAAAAAGTTATATTTTTAATACTTTGTAATATATTAACGTATATAATGATGTTCACTATGTTCTTGAAATAGTAATAAAGATTTTAATATTAATAAAATTTATTCACCGCTGTAAAAGATTTCAAGAATTTTCTGAAAAATAATTCTTTACAATATACTAACAACGTATTTTCGATATTCTTTTCCCAGAATTTTGGATAATAGTAATTTGGTCGCAGTATCGGAATAATTTGACCGAGAAGGTATTTTCCCAGTGGTAACAACATAGGATAAACAAATTATCCGAGCTGGACGGTGCTTAACAATCACGATGAATTAACATGGTATACTTAACACGTTAACTGCCGTGCAGGTCACACGTGCCTGAATATACTATGGCTATTTTATATGTGGCAATGAATGTTTTAAACTGCACCAAGAACGCGACAAAAGTACTCCATTACTCGTAGCGTATAACTCTCAATATAAACATCACCATACAAAACCAAAAAGGAGTATCATTCAGAAATAACTGTAAAATATAAAGATTTATGGCGTAATACTGTGACGGGCCTTTACCCATAATGGGGTCCTCGCAGTGGCCACGGAATATTAACTTTATTAAGTCAAATTCGGAGGACCACCTGTTATTAACAGACGGCGAGTTCACACAATTTAAATATTATTACACTTACCAAACCGCTAGTTTGTGTTCGTTGCAGGTGAAGGGATTTCTCGTTTGATTGTCTATTGTTTTCATGGTTTCTTGTTTATCAGTCTTTTGTAACTGAACGTGTTAGTTTGAAAATCATCGATGGGTTCTTTTCAACCGAATTTACGAAGGTACTCAATTCGATCGGTATTATTTTTATTTTTTAGTTAAGTTATTAGTGAGCTGAAATGCATCTAAAAAAAATATAATGAATATCATCGGCCGTACTGTTTATGTCTATAAGGTATAACTTCTTATTTTTTTGTGTCAATGGCCTCAAAAATATGTGAAAAATTAATGCAAAATAAAAAAAATCGTGATATTAAACTTATAGTTCACAACTCGATACATTTGGTGGAGATTTCAAACCACATTCTAAACATCATTATTTTTATAAACTAATCATAAAAAGGCTTCGCACATCTCAAGCATTGAAATCCGTACTCCAAATTTGGCAGTCAATGCACACGTCACTGCACTATTGAGTCGCAGCCACAGCATTCCACAAAAGAATTTTAAATTTTACTTTTATGATAATTGAAAAGGTTTTATGACGGTAATGCGGTTCCGAATGCAATTGGCAAATAAAATTATCATAAAGTGATATCTACGATAGATTCGCTTGTGACCATTATATACCTCGGGGCTATTTTATTAGGGTGGAATGTTTTAATGCCACCTGGAGGGAGAGTAATCTAAATACTGTAGTACTACTGCCCTGTATATGAATTAGTGTTTTCGTATATTTTTGTACCAGGATTTTATCCTCCGCAACACTGATTCGGTGAGATGAGAGGTCTTTGCCCAGCAGTGGGATATTAGAGGCTAAGAGGCTAAGACTTTATTTTAAAGGATTTAATTAAAGGTTTCTTTGGCTATGTAATAGCATAATTTAAGAATTAAGGTGATGTAAGTATTGTGGAAAATATTTTTGATCATTTGATGATTCTATCAAGTCCTTTCAAGTTAAATGCATTGTAGCTGACAAACAGATACATGTGTATTTTATTTTCAGACAAATTCACAACTATTATCCTTGTACATATTATTAGCTAGTTGGGAATTGAACCTACAACCCCTGACACAAGCGCTCTCACATGCCACGGTGCCAACGGGCTTGTAAAATTCAACTTATGGAACCTCTTTTTTTGTGCCGAGGGTAAAAAATGGCCATTGTGTCCCAACAAAATGTAAAACATTGAAATTCTTTATGCACATGTATTTGTGTATTAACTTAAATAATTTACTTTTCCGACATTCAGCCATGGGCAAGTAGATACGATAATTAAATAATTTCATTGTTTTTGTACAAAATAAAGTTTTACAAGGTTTAACGAATGCGTTATTTCATTTTATTGTACTTTTTCAAGTTTATTGTAGAATGGCTGGCATTGACATTGATTCACAACGGAAAATGTAAAATGCAATTAGTCGAGAAATCAGGTTATCTGTTAAGGTTAAGGGCTGACAGTGCGTTAAGCGTGCGCACGCCGCGGTTTCATACAAAAAAGTGAACCGCCGCGGGCGCGCGCGGCGTGCGGTGTCATACAAAAGTGAACCGTCGCGGGCGCACGCAGCGTGCGGTGTCATACAAAAGTGAACCGCCGCGTGCGCCCGCCGCGCAGTGTTGACCCATAAACACCCTTAAATTCTAACCTAAATGTTGTCAAAAATATTTTTAGAAATGGCATTATTACTTTCTAAGATTAAATAGAAGTAGTAAACAGAAATGTGAATCCAAAAAACATTTCTCCAAAGTCCAAATCGTAACCATTATAAATACATACAAGCAAAAAATAAATAGTAAGTAAATACTAAAATCAAGAAGTATCTGTCTACTAAGTAAGTAAAAACAACATTTGAAAATAGTAGAAAGCGAATACAAACTTATTGGCATAGTTAAACTTAAAAACATTAAATAAAATAAAGCTCGTTACACAATAAAACACGCGCATATAGAGCACAAATTGTCGCATCCCAAATTCAATGTAGTGTTGGAAGTGAACGAAATTCGGTTCTTTCGTTCGCTTTTATTTTTGTTAACTTGGAAACGAACAAAAATTGGTTGTAACAGACGACTTTTCGTTTCAAAAAAGGAACACCTCATATAAGAGCGTTTCCACATTATCCGATCCGATATCGGTGTCGGACGCCGATCCGATATCGGGGTAAGTCAAATGTATGAAATATGTTCCGATATCGGGCCGGACAATATGAAAGACAGGTACTTATTTCATACATTTTACTTAACCCCGATATCGGATCGGCGTCCGACACCGATATCGGATCGGATAATGTGAAAACGCTCTAAGGCTGCGTGTACACTAGAGATACGATGATGGATATAATGGGGCGCGAAGTTAATGTGAACAAATAGTTCTGAAAGGGAAAGAACAAGACAGTTGATTTTAAATAATTTGCAGGACAAAAGAGTTTAGCTATAATCAACTTGAAAGTTTTCGAAAGTCATATGAATATGTAGATTATTATCACGAATCAAGTAATATGTAAAAGATGCTGCGTAGGTTAGTAGTGTACGACCAACCCTGGTGTCGGAGTTTTACGACTGCCTGAAGACTTCCGACATGGTCTAACGGATGAAACAACCGGGACCGACAATTTAACGTGCCCTCCGAAGCACGGTAGTGCTCAAATAGAATTGCCACTATCAGCTTCCCATCCAAGTAGGGACCGAGCTTCACATTGCTTAACAATACACTACAAGTAATGTGTGATTCGTTAGGAACGGCCTATTAAGGTGACCAATTTCCACTCTATTCTTCGCTTTCTTTTACCTCATTTTTCGTGTACATGCGCCCTTATAACGGACGAAGGCTGGACACACACAGAAAATGTGATTACCATCAAACAAGTCACTGGTTTTCGGAATACAATACAATTTGGTAATATACGAAATTGTACGTTAATTGCGGTTGTAATATGATTTATGTTCGGATGTGGTTACTGGGGCAATACCGCGTGTGTATCTTTTAAACTTGATAATAAACTTCGACGGAGTGGTTTTTTATTCGGATTTTTAAATCAATTTGATGATAGAGGTTGGATTTTTTACGGTTTTCAAAAAACATTTCGTTGTAATTAGTTTATAATATTCGTATTTGAATTATATTTATTATTATATGAACGGTCTTACATTAACAATGCTATCTATAGGTCCTAATCTAAACTAATATAATAAAGAGATTTATTTTTCTTGTTTTTAAGGCGCTATTCCCAAAAAATACATAACAATTACAATAAACTAATATTAAATAGATTAATTACATTCAACGGGAATATTATTTCATCCCGTAGTTCTCACAGAAACGGGTACAACGCGGGTAAAACCGCTAACACTGCTAGTTATATAATAAACTAGCAGCGCCCCGCGGTTTTACCCGCGTTGTGCCCGTTCCCGTGGGAATTTCGGGAATTTTTTACATAAAAACCTTCCTCTTGAATCACTCTACCTATTACAAAAAACCGCATCAAAATCCGTTGCGTAATTTTAAAGATTTAAGCATACAGACAAACAAACAGACAGACACGAAAAAGAGACGACTTTATTTTATACTATGTAGTGACAAGCACTCATAATTTCCATTGTTTCAGGTACACTTCAAATAGTGAAGAGCGAGGAGGAAGACTACGGCAAGTTCGAGTGCGTGGCCGAAAACTCGATCGGGACCGAATTCGCGAAACCTACACTGCTCTACGTTAAAGGTAATCAAAACTATACTCTATTTTTTCTTACTTGTCCTAAAATGTGGACCAATGTCGTCAATACACACGGGAGTGTGACTGTACGAAAGCACAGATTAATTAATACTCCACTACTTATAACCCATACTAACCTATAAATAAATTTAAGACCTTAGCTCTTGTTGGTGAGTCCGATGCAGACTTCTCCGTCCATTCCTGTACAGTGCAAGCTCCTTCACATAATCTGGCTCATGCAACTGATTCTAGGCCTTCCCCTACCTCGCTTTCCGTCTACTGATGATCTATACTTGTTTTATACATTTTAGTCAATAGCAACTTCGCGGTTACTCCCACTATACGTGTTTTGAAATTAAAAGCACTTTACTCATAGTATTTATCTGCCTTAAATTGCGTCCAAAACCGACCAGTCGATTTAACGTGAAAGAAGAAAACACAACTCGCCTAAGATTGACGACATGTTTCCTAAGGAAAGCATCTCTCATAGTTTCAAACTTGCCCATACTGACTGTTTTAAAAAGACTCCCTGTATAGCAAACTAGCCGCGCCCTGCGGTTTTACCTGCGTTTTACCCATTCCCGTGAGAATTTTGGTATGAAACATAGTCTATAACCTTCCCGTTGAATCTGGCTATCCATTACAAAAATAATTATTCAAATCGGACGGGTAGTTTCTGAGATTAGCGCGTTTAAAAAAAAACAAACTCTGCAGTTTGATAATATTGGTATAAATTATTAGTATTTCACCAAAACTCCATCAATGAACTTAGGCGAAAACAACCACATTCGCCACTTAAAAACAAAATCTAAATTATTCATCCACTATTAAAGCCTTCAGCGAGCGAACCTTTCATAAAATCACCGCTAAAATCCGAAAAGCTTAATATTTAATCCCGAAAATTCGGTATTTAGACCCAACTTTATCTAGATTACCTACATATCTTCGTCATTGAAATATGTATTACCTTTGTGTCAAAAGGTAACCTACCTAAACCTTTGCGGTGAAATCACTTAATGATCTGCGTTGCCACACGCGATTACGATTAACATAGAGCAGGATAGAGGATTGTACTTCCCTATGGATGTGAGGGAGAGGACGCATGCAAAGTTTGTGAAAGAGGTCTCTCATTATGGTAAAGTACCCACGGTTTGATGTATGTACGTAATCAGAAGGTTTATTTCGCCGTTTGTATTCGTTAACCAAATAGGCGAGGTTTTAAGGTATATTCAGAATTTTGGAAAGAAAACTGTGACTTCTTTTGCGTGGAATTATTTTTGGTACTATTCAGATTCAAATTTAGAATTCTAAAACGTAGTAGGTGGCCAACACTAGTAGGTATATGTATAGAAAAGAATAAAGGTACTGACAGACGTGCTCAAAAAAAGCATGCTAATAAGCTTGCTTAAAATTAGCATGCTCTGCAAACTGTTCACATTTGCCAGAAATAAGCATGCTTGTTTTAATTAATTACATCAATTAATTGCATAAAACATGTTCAGACGTGCTCGGATGACGCCCCCCCCCCCCCCTACCCGCGCCCATGCTCATTACATTACACACGTGCTACTAATGAGCACATGCTCAATAAAAGCATGCTTATGTGCTAGTAATGAGCACGTCTGGAAGTACCTTATAACTGTTAATTTAAAAACGTAAAGGCATATATAATGGTAAAATAAAACGAACTATTAATTTCCTTTCCTACAACGTATGACACGTAATGATAACATACTATTTTATATTCTTTCTACATCTCATAACTGTCTCACTACTTGACAAATCTTTCCTCCAAAATACCGATAGTTTCAGAATTTTCCCATTTACAAAATCTGCACTAATACAATAAAGATGTAGAGTTCGATTTTTGTTCTTTTTAACACACTTATCTCAGAAACTACCAATCCAATTTGAATAATTCTTTTTGTAATGAATAGCCACATTCAACAGAAAGGTTATAGGCTATGTTTCATCCCGAAATTCCCACGGAAACGGGCACAACGCGGGTAAAACCGCGGGGCGCAGCTAGTACCTATACATTTCTACACTGAAAATCGTACGTATCAAGTTATCCTGCTTGGTTAACCAAGGTTGGTTATTCCATTCCTAGTATCAATAATAAATGGTTAATTAACTGTACAATATGTTATAATAACAGTGAATACTAACGTTTCTAGAACACGTTTATAACTGGGACAGAGCTCCAACAATATGTCTTCAGGCGATAACGTCGCGCCAACGTGATCGCTACGCTACTGTTATAACATACTTTATATCTAAATTGTGTTATAATGTTTTATTGTATGTCTGTTTATGTAGCTCATTATATGTTCCGATTATTTCAACTCTGTTGGAGAGATATGGGCGGTCTAAAAACTCCGCAATAGTTTCAAGCGTTGGACTATATCGGAGGCTCTTGGGCGGTCTGAAAGGTCTCCGCGACTGATTCAATCGTTGGACTATATCGGTGGCCTTTAGGCGGTCTAAAAACTCCGCAGTAGTTTCAATCTTTGGACTTTGTCAGTGGCCTTTGGGCGGTCTAAAAATTCCACGGTTGTTTCTATGTTTGGACTATTGCGGAGGCCTTTGGGCGGTCTAAAAACTCCGCTGTTGTTTCAATCTTTGGACTTTGTGTATGTATGTATATGTAGTAGTACCAGTTAATTAGATTCCATAACACAAGTTTAGAGCTTACTTTGGGTCTAATTAACCGTGTGTGAATTTGTCCAGGTATATTTATTTTATTTATTTATTTATTGTTTTCCAAATTTAAATTCTGCTATCTTTGCGATACACCAACCCGCATTTGGCAAGCATGGCGAACCTAATCCTCCTCACTGTACTGATATCTTCAGTGCGATGTTAGGCCTTTGCCCAGCTGTGGGGACATTACAGGCTAAAACTTTTTTACTACTAAGGCTCAGAGAAGCTCGTTGTTTTCTACTATTTTAAAAGTTTTATTATGTTAGAAATCCAGGCATAATTATCGAGGCCGAATCGGCCCAAGTAGGCATATAATTACAAAGCAAGTTTTCCTATAAAATCTACTTTAAGCCCAAATTTAGCAAAACTAATACATCAAATAGTTACCTAATTGCTTTGTAAATCTGCCTAAAGCCAGTACAATTTCTGCGAAACTAATTCTAAACCGTGAATAGCTAAAATAACTATACGTATCAAAGTATTAAAGTTTATTTTATGGCTCGGCCGCGACGAATCGGGCTGGCTACGAACGATAACTACTTGAGTTTGTCTTTGCGCTATCGATTTGGATGTCTGTACAGAAGTCATTTGAATATCTGTACGGGAATACGAGGACTAAAGGATTGTCACCGTGGCTTTGTAACGGTGACTAGACTACTCACTGTATTGATAAACTAGCAGCGCCCCGCGGTTAATAAGTAATATATAATAAGTAGTATATAATAAGTTAAGTTAATAGCTGAACCGATTTGGCTAATTTTGGCAGCAGGCAGCAAGCAGTGAGGAAAAAAATGCAGGTGAAATCGCAGGGCACAGCTAGTAAATATATAAAAATCAATGCCACTTTTCGTTGTAATTTTATAACTCAAACACGGGCTCACCTATCCAAACCAAATGCTTAGGCTTTGTTCGGACTATTTAGTGGATGGTTTGTGAAGTTTGCATAAAATCGGTCGAGCGGTTCTTAAATTCCCACGGGAACGGGCACAACGCGTAGCTAGTATTATATTGATTAGAATTATTATGAATTAATAAGTCTGAAAAATGCAAAAATACAAACATAAAACAGAATACCAATAAGCAGCTACCCATATAAATAAACTAGCAGCGCCCCGCGGTTTTACCCGCGTTGTGCCCGTTCCCGTAGGAAATCCGGGATAAAATGTAGCCTATAGCCTTCCTCGATAAATAGACTATCTAACAGTGAAAGAATTATTCAAATCGGTTCAGTAGTTTCTGAGATTAGCGCGTTTAAACAAACAAACAAACAAAACAAACTCTTCAGCTTTATAATATTAGTATAGATATAGATAATATTTACCCCAATATTTTGAATTGCTTTACCAAATAATATGTATTTACAAGTTACCAAACACCAATTTATAACTCGAGGAACATCTCCGCATGAATCACTAATGATCGATTAATATTTAACTGATAGTTTGACGAACGATAAGGTTACTCAGTACTTGAAGTAATTTCCTTCGATATGTATTAAATTATACCTTAATCTGTTCAGTGTAATGGCTTCAAATTTTGTTGATTCGATTATTTAACTCGAATAATTAAACGTCTCCCTTTTAATAAGAACGAAGCTAATTTGTTTTATCGTTGTTCGTATCTTTTGGTTGACGTGGTTTGGTGGTAAAGACAATGGCTCACAAATTGTGAAGCAAAATAAAGTTAATATAAGATCAAACTGAAAACATCGTTTTTATTGAAATACTAGCAGCGCCCCGCGGTTTTACCCGCGTTGTGCTCGTTCCCGTAGGAAATCCGGGATAAAATGTAGCCTATAGCCTTCCTCGATAAATAGACTATCTAACAGTGAAAGAATTATTCAAATCGGTTCAGTAGTTTCTGAGATTAGCGCGTTTAAACAAACAAACAAACAAACAAACAAACAAACAAAACAAACTCTTCAGCTTTATAATATTAGTATAGATATGCCAACTGAAATGAGAACCTCCTCATTTTTAAGTCCATTAAATCTTACCTTCTTTTTTCGTAGTAGGCAATCGTGGCGATTACGCCTAATACTCCTATCTGGTTTTGGTGATATGAGAGGCCTTTGCCCAGCAGTGGGACATTACAATTGCAACTTTATTTCTTTTGTTATACGATTGGGATTCGCACTCAGCTGTATTTAACCAATTAAAAAATATTAGATAGTTCTCTTTCTCTTCTGGACAATCGTAAATTTACTTCCAAATATGTACTTCCTTTTTTCGATCTACCCACAATCAAATTAGGTTTTTATATTATTTGAACACTCCCTTATTTCCTGACGACTCCTGACATCAAGGGCACGCCACTTTTACTATTATTACCTAATAGTATTTTCCAAATTATTGTTTGTACCATAATTAATGTCATTATCTATTGTTTACATCATTTAGCTATTCTTCTTTTCTAATATTATAAAGAGGTAAAATTTGTAAGTTTGTTTGTTTGTTTGTATGTTCGGCCTAATCTAAGGAATTATCAGTCCGATTTGTATAATTCTTTTTGTAATAGATAGCCACATTCAACGGGAAGGTTATAGGCTATTTTTCATCCCGAAATTCCCACGGGGACAAGCACAACGCGGGTAAAACCGCGGGGCGCTGCTAGTGGCTTATATATTTATGAAATGTCTCTCAACTCATCAAATATATCAATCAGTACAGAAGTGGGAACGATAAAGCGATATGAGCATGCTTGCTTGATCACACTTTCTTTAAGGCAAGCAACTGGTATGAATCATGTTTGCTACATTCACCACACATGTAGTAGCACTCGTTGCGGAGTTTGACTAAGCGATGTTAACTCATTGTGTTTGTTAAGCAACGTACACCTTGGCTCCTACTTGGATGGGTGGCCGATAGTGAGTGAGTAGCATTTCTATCTGAGCGCCGATAGTGAGTGAGTAGCATTTCTATCAGAGCGCCGCTAGTGATAGAGTAGCATTTCTATCTGAGCGCTACCGTGCTTCGGAGAGCACGTTATGCAGTAGGTCCCGGTTGTTTCGATCTTCAGACCATGTCGGAAGCCTTTAGGCGGTCTAAAAACTCGTGACGCCAGGGTTGGCCACTGACCTACTCGAAATGAATGAATGATGAATGAATGAATGAATGAATGAATGACCCCACATCCAAAGCGAAGTCAAGCATTCCCCAGTGTGTAATAAACAATTGCAGGCGTCTTATCATTAGTACGTTTTAAAACGTTTAAACAGAAATTAAACCCATTTCAATTAGGGGAAAAGGGGCGACTTTTTATTCTCGTCGGAACTAATTTTAATTAATCGTGAAAACAAAGTGGAAGTATGTCCAGGAAACGTTTTGAATAAAAGAATAATAATTTCCCTTGCAGCTATGTTTTGTGGTGTAATCCAGAGGGAGTAGCGATTATTACGATACCGGTCTTAAGTTTAAGCGAACACTACTTAATTCAATTTAACTATAATTTTTAAATGAAAACGCCGCGGTGGTCTAGTGGTATGTGCACTCGCCTGCCAAGACTGAGGTCCGGGGTTCAATTCCCAGGTCGAGCGAAAACATGTTTCCTACTTTTCAAACATGGCTCGGGTTTGAGATCACCAACCCGCATTAGGCAAGCGTGGTGATTACGCCTGAAACCTCCTCACTGTACTGATATCTTCAGTGAGACGAGAGGCCTTTGCCCAACAAGTGGGACATTAAAGGCTAATTCTTTTAAATGAAGGTTATAACGATGATGAAATTATAAGTTACTAGCCCCGCGGTTTTACCTGCGTTGTGCCCGTTCCTGTGGGAATTTAAGAACCGCTCGACCGATTTTGTGCATACTTCACATAAACCATCTACTAAATCCAAACAAAACCTAAACATTTGATTTGGATAGGAGACCGTTCTTGAGTTATAAAATTACAACGAAAAGTGGCATTGATTATTATATATTATAGAGATTGTAATGATCTGATACAATAACGATATTTGAATACTATGTTGAATTTAAAGCTAGTTTTGGTTAGTGCGTTGATTTCTTTACCAAAAGCAAGAGCAATTAAAAGCCACCATTATATTACATACCGAGTTTACCCACCCACGTGGATTTTGCGAGTAAATGTGTATGAGTTTGGGTTTATCAAAGCAGGTGAGTTGACCTCGCCATACATGTTCAAGTTTACAAGTAAACACGACAGTAACCTTGCTAGAACGTGGGCACTTTAAGAAATTAACTAGGGAAGCATTTCAGAAAAGTCGGTAGTTTACTTCAATCGAAACGACCTCTAGTTTAGCCTAGCCAAACCTAGTTTGTCCTGAAATTGGTTTTGGCCGGTAACAGCTGTGCCCATAACCTACCCATAACCTACCCATAACCTACCCATAACCCGCTAATCTCTCTCAGTTTACACCAGCCCATTGAGAAATAGCCACTGCGGTTATCTCGCGCTATCCTCACGAAAAGACCAGCTCTGTCCACGTCTCCTCACCTTAATTAAAAGAGGGTCCCCCCCCCCCCAACCCCCCTTGCACAAACGCTTTCGTACCCACTGTCCAATGAAAACACGAGGAATTATTCTAAGATGTTAATTAAAACATCTACTCCACTCACAATGTACGGTTTTTTAGGCGTTTTTTATCGATGTTTTTTTTATATATACAAGCGTTGGTGTGCCGTTTCTGTTTTGAAGATGTAGTGTTACGTTTCATTATTAATCTAAAATCATCCTTAGTTGTTAAGATAGAGAGAGTTTATATCTTATTATTTTGCTCAATCCTACTAAATACTAATAATATTTATAAATGCAAAAGTTTGTGAGGATGTATTTATGTTTTTTGCTCTTTAACAAAAAAACTACACGACGGATTTGGATGAAACTTTACAGTAATATAGGTTATACATCAGAATAACACATGGGATACATTTTATCCCAAAATTCTCGCGGGAACGGGTATAACGCGGATAACACCGCGGGACGCGGCTAGTTTAACAAAATACGACGACGTCGCGATTCCTTAAAATAATCTATGGACAAATATTTCAAACTGCATTGGTCCATCGGGTTGGTATCATAAGGACCAGATCTACAAAAGGACATTGTGACAATAAAGACAACATCTCGGAATTACTATGTTTATATAAAGGCTAAATCTCACATTTACTGGGTATCAAAACGACTAGTTATCGTAACGACTATGTATTAAGATGCCCTGATTGCACAATGACTAGGTACCAAAACGACCAGGTCGGAAAATGTAGGTATAATCATACTCAAAATTAAAAATGTAAGTTCTTTGTGTTTTATGAACAGACGGACATAGTGAAACTATAAGGGTTTCTTGTTGACTTTAATTGACGACGCTTGGCAATCTATCCTTACGAACACTTCCAGCTGTGAGGAGATGAAGTTATTTCAATTTTATTTTGAGAAACAGTGGATGAAAAATACCGCCTTAATATCATGTTGTAACGAAAGGCATAGAACAAACAATGCACTGGAGGCATGGCATTGTCGTTTAAATGTGCGGATGCAACTTAAGCCCACATTGATATTATTTCTATGTTCTTTAAAAAAAGAAGCACGTCTACAAAATTTAAAATTGCGAAAGATTCTTTTTATTAATCCATCGAATCGTAAAAAGAAAGATATCATATTCGACAGAAAATATAAAATAGAACTTGGTGCACTAACTTGTGGTGAAATTAGTTCTCTGGAATTTCTTAGTCATATTTCAGACATTAAATTTAACTTAAAATTGTAATATTATAAGAATTCATATTTTCAAGTTTTAATTTGTGTGCGAGGTTGTGTAGGAATAACTTTTTAATTTTATCTTAAATCTCTTTTTGAAAGAATTATTCAGAAGAAGTTAAAGTTTTAGTTCAGTTGTCTTTAAGTATATTTAAATAAAAATAAATAAAAAGGAAGACAAATTTTTAGTTTTGTAAGTTTAACATGTATTATATTGGAAGTACTATAATGGCACACTATAGTTTATTTAGTTTAATACAACATATAAATTACATCTGTGGTTTTTATTGTGTGTGAGTATACTTACGATTCCGGGTACCTAGTCATTGTGCAATCAGGGCATCTTAATACATAGTCGTTACGATAACTAGTCGTTTTGATACCCAGTAAATGTGAGATTTAGCCTTTATATAAACATAGTAATTCCGAGATGTTGTCTTTATTGTCACAATGTCCTTTTGTAGATCTGGTCCTTATGATACCAACCCGGTCCATCGTGTTTGAGTTAAGTATTAATACTGCAGTTTGTTCTGTATGGAACCAAACCAAAAGAAGTATCATTCCATTGGTATTTAAGGATAAAAAACATGCCTAATATCAGTATACTTTTATATCAATAGCTAACTCTTTCAACAAGCTTTCTTTTTAATTCATTTTATCACGACAGCTTACTAATCATGTAATGTAAATGTTTTTCGATGCAATTTTACTTGTTGAATGAATGAATGCTGTACAGTGTACACATCTGTTATTGGTGTTCATTTCAGAAATTTACACTGTAACTTTAGATTTAAGTGTAAACTCCATTTTATTCAGAATCTGTTCAGCCATTTCACGTAAAAGAGCATCAAACGTAAATCAACAAACACATTCTGCCAATTCGCTTTGAATATTGTATATTGCTTCAATAGCTAACGTTTAAAAGCAGTCACATTATAACAATAGACGTTTCAAAGAGCCATGCTTTATTATGCCAATACTAGTACACTCGCGTACAATACACACCGAGGTATAGTTAGGTACAGTCAGGTACAATACCTCTCAACACTGAACACTGTATAAAAAGTAATTAACATAATGGATGCTAACCACACAAACGTACGACTATTATATACATATTGAAATGGCTTTTTAATTAAGTGGCTTTGCCAATGATTATTTTATGTGATTATTCCGCTTATCTGTACTTTTTAGTGACATTTTCATTGGTTGATTAAAGTTGGTTAAAGTATTTTATTTGGTTCAGTGTACTTAGAATAATTGAAACAAATGTGTTCGTGGTAAATAGTTTGGATATGTTTGATGTAATTATTTTTTGTGAACTTATTTGTACGAGTATATATCAAAGACTATATGTGTATATAATATCATTATTAGATTTATTTAAAACGTTTACGTTAAAGCACATTAAAAACATTGAAATTACATTTGAATACACATAATAAATAAAGTATTTACGTCTGTTCACAAGGCAATTTTTTACTGTCCCGCTGCCGGAAAAGTCCTCTCATCTCACTGAAGATATCAGTACAGTGAGGAGGATTAGGCATAATCGACACGCTTGCCAAATGCGGGTTGGTGATTTCAAACTCGAGCTATGTTAGAAAAGTAGGAGACATGTTTACGCCCGACCCGGGAATTGAACCCGGGACCTCAGTCTTGGCAGGCGAATTCCCATATCACTAGACCACCGATTAATGGAAATTAAATGATATATTTTGTCAACAGTGCGCCGAGTGGCCCCGCAGTTCTCCATCCCACCTCCTCCGAAGTCCGAAGTGATGCTGGGCGGCAACCTGACTCTCAAATGCGTCGCTTTTGGATCTCCCATGCCAACTGTTAAGTGGAGAAAAGGTACAGTAATCTACTTTGTTATCATCAAACAAAAGTCCATGAGATACAAAAGTCCATCCATAGACCATGTCGAAGTTCTATAAACTCCGACACCAGGGTTGGCCACTAACCTAATCAAACATTAATTTTACCAGGTCTGACAAAATGGCTGACCCCCGAAGACCATCCCCCGCTCGGTTTGAACACCCTGAAGTTGGAAGACATCAGGGAGTCGGCAAACTACACCTGCGAAGCAGCCAGCGTGCTAGGAGTCATCGAGACAACTGCGGAAGTCAAAGTGCAATGTAAGTCTTCTTACCGTTACTGTAAGCCTGTGTCCCACTGTTGGGATAAAGCCTCATGTTATATTAATGAATCCTACTCCTACTTAATATTATAAATTGGGATATTTATAATATTAAAAAAAATCTCCACTCCGTACTGATATCTTCAGTGAGATGAGAGGCCTTTGCCCAGCTGTGGGACATTACGGGATAATACTTAACTTTTATAATATTAAGCCACCTTGTCTCACTGAAGATATCAGTACAGTGAGGAGGATTAGGTGTATTCACCACGCTTGCCTGCCTAATGCGGGTTAATGATCTTAAACCTGAGCCATGTTTGAAAGGTAGGAAACATGTTTTCACTCGACCTGGAAATTGAACCTGGGTCTTCAGTCTAGCTAGGCAGTAGGGTGCACGTAAACTTGTTACTTTTAAAAATCTCAAAAAGTATTAAGAATTAATAAGTTATTGAAATATGGGTTATTAAGTCGCGAAGAAACTTTATATTCAACTTAATTAAAATACTTGTATGAAGTATGAAGTTAATTAATAAAACCTAAATGAAACGAATATTTTATAAATTCATTTTCTCAGCGGAGGCAAGAAGTCCTATCTATACTACGACGGTATATTAAATATATTGATGTTTTCAAAAGGTATTCTCGCGTATTAATGTCTTAATTATTTTCTAAGAAATTCTAAGAAGATATTTCAGAATATAGTGCTAATTAATTTACGTAGGGATTCCTAGATTTTTATTACAAAAACTTGATCGTACCTAGAATTTAATAATATCTAAAAATGAACGCTAATTTATTTTGAACGATCGTTATTATTAGTGTAAAAAAGTTCAGAACTTATTTTAACATTAGGCTTCGCTAATACTCTGATTTATATATCATTTTTACTACATTTGTATTATGTCACTGCCGCTTTGCTGTGTACAGATTATGAAGTACTGAAAATATGCGTTAAATTTTAAATAAATAAATAAATAAATATACCTGGACAAATTCACACACGGTTAATTAGACCCAAAGTAAGCTCTAAGCTTGTGTTATGGAATCTAATAAACTGATACTACTAAATGGTGTGATCCAGTTCACAATCTGTCGACAGTTTACAATCTCACGAGCTAGATGGTAAGCTAACGGTGTTTATAATATTACGGTGATATATAACACTTTTAAGTATATTAATATTATAAAAGCGAGAGATTATGAAGTACTGAAAATATGCGTTAAATTTTAAATAAATAAATATACCTGGACAAATTCACACACGGTTAATTAGACCCAAAGTAAGCTCTAAGCTTGTGTTATGGAATCTAATAAACTGATACTACTAAATGGTGTGATCCAGTTCACAATCTGTCGACAGTTTACAATCTCACGAGCTAGATGGTAAGCTAACGGTGTTTATAATATTACGGTGATATATAACACTTTTAAGTATATTAATATTATAAAAGCGAGAGATTATGAGAATGTGTGTATGTTTGTTACTCTTACACGAAAAAACTACGAGACGGATTTGGATGAAACTTTACAGTAATATAGGTTATACTTAATAATCGGCCAGTATACATCATAACATGGTATACATTTTATCCCGAAATTCCCGGGTGAACTGGTACAAAGCGGGTAACACCGCGGGATGCGGCTAGTAAGCGTAGCGGGTAGCAGGTAGAAGCGGCTGATTAAAGGTTACATCACATTATATTTACCATTGCTGACAAACATCAAACAAAAATAAAGGTACAAGTTAGATAACTATATATATGTATGTATTTTATAACATGTTTTGTTATATGACTCATCAGCGCTTATCTTCTTCATATATATAAAATTCTCGTGTCACAATGTTCGTTCCCGTACTCCTCCGAAACGGCTTGACCGATTCTCATGAAATTTTGTGAGCATATTGAGTAGGTCTGAGAATCGGCCAACATCTATTTTTCATCCCGAAATTCCCGCGGGAGCGGGTACCGTGGTTGAACTCCTCTGAAACGGCTCGACCGATTCTCATGAAATTTTGTGTGCATATCGGGTAGGTCTGGGAATCGGACAAAATCTATTTTTCATCCCGAAATTCCCGCGGGAACGGGTACAACGCGGGTGAAACCGCGGGGCGCAGCTAGTAATGTATACTTTCGATAGAAATTAATTTATGTATCACTAAAGTTGGTAAAGAGGATTCCGTCTCCACCGCCCCAGACGAAAGCATTAACTAGTCATTGAATAAAATTAATTTCGTAATACCACGAGATAACTGTTGCAAATTTATGGTAATAACTTCTCTAAGGTACTAAGGGATTTTCCAAAATCAATTTGATAAATTGCCCCAAGTCGCGACATTCATTTTGAATCAGTATTATAATTCATTATTGAAAGGGTTGCAAAGTTCTACTGACAAACTGACGTCGGATTGACTAATGATTCATTATTACGAACGTTTTCTCAATTTCATTGGGATTAAAATATCGGTTTACGGTTACAAACTGCGTGTCGCTGTTCGATCAATTTGTTTGTTTAATTTCTGTTTTAGTCGGTGTTATTTATTTTATTTGTTTAGCTTTGGAAACTTAAGAATATACCCATAATCTCATAACACTTCCTACTTCCTACTAATATTATAAATACGAAAGTTTGTGACTATGGATGTATATGTCGATGTATGGATGTATGTTTGTTGCTCTTTCACGCAAAAACTACTGAACGGATTTGAATGAAACTTTACAGTAATGTAGATAATACATCAGAATAACATATCGGATACATTTTATTCCGAAATTCCTGCGGGAATGGGTACAACGCTGGTAACACTGCGGGGCGGGGCTAGTATATATATAAAAGCGAAATTCTCATAAGTTCTAGGACCCTCAAATTGCAAAAAAGAGGCATTTGCCCAGCTGTGTTACATTACAGGCTAATCCTTTTTTCTGAAAATCTGAAAATTGTTTAATCGCCTGTATTTTGCTCAAATCAACCCTTATTTCACAGCCCTGCCCGGTCCCCCAACAGAAGTGAGACAGTCTGAGGTAACAGCCACCACCGTCCGCCTCACTTGGACCTACAGCGGCCCTGAGGAACCTCAGTACTACGTCATACAGTACAAACCTAAATACGCCAACCAGGTAATAATATCGCCAAGTTCATGAGTATGAGTAGATACTATAATTTTGACAAGCCCGTTGGCACACAGCATGCGAGAGCACTTTCTGTGTCAGGGGTTGAGGGTTCGATTCAACAGAGTCAATAATGTATATTTTGATTCAAGTAAATATGTTTTGGAAAGGGGCGGACATTTTATGTAAATAATCAGAAAAATTACAATCAATCTTCAATTTTATCATTTTCTATTATTTTTTACGTAAAAACTTGTTTCTTAATTCTTTTATTCTTCCTACAGGCATTCAGTGAAATATCGGGAGTGATCACGCAATACTACTCGGTAACAAACTTGTCACCTTACACCGAATACGAAATGTATGTGATCGCAGTCAACAATATTGGGCGCGGACCTCCTTCAGTGCCTGCTTTTATAACCACTGGTGAAACAGGTACGTTCAAGTAAAAACAAAAAATAAATAATTCAAACTTCATTAAAAAATATTTAAAAAAAAGAATTATTATCTCTGTCCACTATCTCGAAAAAAAAAGAATTATAATCTCTGCTCTACCAAAACAAAAATTGTCTCTGCCCACTATCGGTACAGTGGGCAAAGACAATTTTTGTCTATATGACCGTGAACGTATAATATAACGCCCTAAGTGGTGTAACTATACCATACATTTTCCATAAGTCGAAGGAAGGCAATATCTCGATTACTACTTCCATTCTTACTTACTACACCGGTCTTCCACGGGCTTAGTAATTTAATATATGTAGTTTTGTTTATACAGATATAAAAGTCTGATTTATGTATCATTTATCAAGTTATTTCGAATTTCAAATCGCCAACAACTGAAAATACGTGATAGTAAGCATTTTGATAATGATAATAATCTATCTCTACAATCACATTGACACTATACATATATATTTTAATTGTTACTACATTTATTAATTGGAGTACTCTATTATTCTCTTCACACAATTACCTGTAAGAGATTTACACTATCGTGAACTAATATAGTGATATAATAAGAATAATCATAGATTTAGAAACGAACTCAAAAGGTTTCGATGGATATGTCTATGGAAATGATTAAGGTTATCATTTCGGCCTCATTTGTTTTTTTTTAATCTGACTAAAACTGTATATGAAATTTGAAATGACATCTGTCATATCAGACGTCTTAGAAAAAAAAATACACTTTTTACAGTGCACTTTAGTTTCTTAGTAAAAACAAATGAACAACAACCTCTTTACCTTTTATCAGTACAGTATAATTGGTTAATATATTATTCTATTATCTATGACAGACTAATAGCCACTAGATATCTCATTACAATGCATAATTTAATACACATATCATCTCATCATCGTTTCATGAACTAATTTAACATCCAACTAATTTGAAGGTGTATATAACCATCATATCTACGCATAAATCCATTTGCTTTTTACAATTTTAATTTGGTATCCATTTCTGTTTTATTTTACCAGCTTTTGGTACTGAATAAATACTTGTAGCATTTTATTTTTTGCCTAAACTATTGGTTAAGGTATTTCCTTTCAATTTTTTTTCATGCCTACGTAACTACGTTATTTACGACTGGGCGACATTGCAATGTAAGTTCGGCTTGAGTTTTAAACTTGTTTATGGTTTCTTTGCACTATATTTTAGTTTATCTTTTACTAGTTGTGTTTAGATTTAGAGCGTGTTCTTTTATTTTATCATGCACCATTCCGTTTTTATCAATGTTAGGCTCAGAATTGTGTGGTTTGTCGCAATAGCAATTTGAGTAACAAAAACTACGGAACGGTTAAAAATGAATGACAATAACTCCTAATTAAATACATAAACAAGGCTTTAGTAAAAGCTTTTTTGTCATTTAAAATTAGATTTGATATTCCACTATCATTATGATTCTAATTTTAAACTATTAATTCGAATCCATAATAATATGGTACGTCACATTGTAATAATAACAGTCAGACCCATATATTATGCCTACATTGTCCTTTATAATATTGAGCATTTTAGTACAATGTCCGAAAAAACATATTTCATATGTTTGTAGGTATTATAGATGAATTAATATGATAAAATTCTGTTTGCTCAACATTTTATAGGCAAACTGTATGTACACTTTTGTTTCTAAAATCAGCCCAACTAGCATGACGAGTCACAAAATTCGACAAGACATGACAGGATAAATACTGGTGACACATTGAAGGAAAACTCGAATTTTAAATTTTGCATCAATCAACTGTCAGTATTTATTATCTCATGTATTGTCGCCTTCTATGACATTAGTGGTGCAAGCCGGACAGTGATCATTTTTAACCGATACACTAAATTAGACATTTATAATTCAAAGTTGAACCTTTAAATAGTACAATTTCTATTGCGACAAAGAAACTAGAATAAATTTATGACAAATCACGTGCCTTAGCGATAAACAACGCACCGTTTTGTGTGAAGTGATCCTTACTCTTTGACAACCAATTAATTTTGACATTTCTTTTTACGCACAGTGGATCCACTGTATGGAGGAGCGAGTAAGTACAATTTAATTTGATAAGTTGGTGTACTAAAATATTAAAATGTTTCTTTGAGCATGTTTGGGTGACTTGTATAACATGTCTTAATTTTATTTAGTACCTAACCTAATTGTTTCCATTTAATTTCCTTACAAGAGATACTTACCTCTTTTGTTATAATCATTTTTATAATCCTAATGTCACTGTCAAACTGTATGGTTTTATGTTGACAGTGATTAGGCTTTGAATACGTTGACATTTTTTTGAATTAAGAAGGTGTATCTTAAAAACAATTCGATTTAAATGGTGTTCTATTTGGTGCATATTCAAACTTGAAACTGACGTTTTGGTTTTTAAACAAAAGGTGCTGATTAAAATTAACATTGTATTCAAGCCATCCTTGTCTTAATTTGGTTTTATGCGGTGCAATATATATTAGTAAATTAGTGTAACATTTGTGGCGGTATAATATCACTACGAAAGGGTTAGTTACTTACAACATTTAGATAAGTATGTGTTTAATATAATTTACTAACTTCGTACCTAGTTTTATCCTTTCGGTCACTTTCATAACCAATTGTAACTAGTTTCGAAAGCAGATGTTTTCGAAACTGGTTGCAAATTTGGTTTCAAAAGTGGCCAATACCGTATTTATACCATTAAACACTTATATTGTCTAACTTAATAAATGTATGTATTGATGTAAAAGCACTTTCATCGCTAATTTTCAGTGACGCAAATGAATGACATCAACTCATAGATGCTAATATTAACAAAACGTAATAACGTGTTTAACCTCAATCGGCTGAAACATAAAGCAGATACGTCTTATTTCCACCAGCAATATATTAAATTTGGCATCGAAACGGTTACCGGAACAACCGCTAATAACAACGAAATATAAAACGTTGATGGGCGGATAATGAAAACGTTGCCATATAAAATTGCAAACAGTTTTTTTATGTCCTCCTTTACGTTTCTAATAAAGGAAAAGTTCGGGTAACCGTCGACCCGGATTTTTGTACCAAACGAGATTATAGCGTTTTAATATTGCATCGTCCCGCGGAAATCTTTTATTGTTTCGCCCTTTCCTTGTTATGAAAGAGAGATTTTTCATAGAGTGACGCCCCCTTTTTCAGCGTGTTAGAACAGCTATTACAAATCCTATTAAGGCTTCTATTGTGCTTGTGACTCTTATTGTGCCCATTATTTTTATTTTCATTTTGTGCGTAATTGAGACGAGCGTCTGCTCTCTGTCTTCATGTACCCCGTTTATGTTATTACATTTTATTAAAGAATATAAATTACGGTTAAGAAAAGGCAGTGCTTAGAATAGATTTTGATTGTATGTTTTATGTTTATAACTAGCAGCGCCCCGCGGTTTTACCCGCGTTGTGCCCGTGTCCGTAAGAATTTCGGGATTTTTTTTACATAAAAACCTTCCTCTTGAATCACTCTACCTATTACAAAACCGCATCAAAATCCGTTGCGTAATTTTAAAGATTTAAGCATACAGACAAACAGACACGAAACAGAGACGACTTTATTTTATACTATGTAGTGATGATTACTAGCAACGCAGTTTTACCTAATTGTGCCCGTTTCCGTGGGAATTTTTGGATGAAAAAAAGCCTAGATACCTTCCTGTTGAACGTGGTTATCTATTACAGAAATAATTATTGAAATCGGATTGGTAGTTTCTGAGATTAGCGCGGACAAACAAACAAAAATCACTTACCTTTACTATATTAGTACAGATATCCTCCCTGTTATAGGTACTGATATTCAATGACCCTTGATGCCACGCCCTGTTGTAGGTATTTTCTCAACTTTTTACCTTACCTACTATGTTTTCCAAAGGTTCTAGGAATCATTATTTATTTCAGTCATTTTATTTGGGAAATTTTAAGTCTAGCCACAAAATTATTTATTGGACACGTGATTAAACTTCTAATTTTATAACTAAGCAACGGGAATATGACATAGCCCCCAAAAATTTATGTTGCCTTCTAAATTACTAAGTCAGCCACAATTAACGAGCATCTAAATAATACGGGTCAATTCAGCCCGCGGGCGTAGGTACTATTCGGTAGGTTAGGGTTATTTTTTTTTTTATTTAGAATATAACTAGTGGCTAAGATAGTATTATTTAGATGCTCGTTAATTGTGGCTGACTTAGTAATTTAGAAGGCAACATACATTTTTGGGGGCGAAATATGATATTAAAAAGAAGCCTGTTTAATTAGCACCCATTTTATTTGTGTATTAAATACGTAATTAACATTCAATTGTAAATAATAATAACAAACATTGGCGGTTATGAGCAATGTAAATACATATGGGTATATGGACAGTTTTGTAGTCTGTAATGTGCAAATAAGATTTATTTAATACGATTTATCCCTAACCGAGGTCAACTGAGCTCGATTTTACTAAATCAATTTTGTATTTTTCATCTCAGTTTAGTTCGTGAACTAGGATTAAGATGAACTGATCGAAGTCAGTTGTAACGTTGAAACGGAGCTAAAAGTAGTTGTGTTCTTTCATACCCCAAATAAAATACCTAAAATAAACATCGCCTAAGTTTAAACGAACACTACTAATTTTGAATTGAAATTACGTTAACGGATACACTTCGCTTTTATTTTACATTTTTATCTGACGTTTCGGTCCCTTTCCAGGAACCGTGGTCACAGAATACTCAGTCTTCATTCTTTAGTCACTCAGTCTTTTTAAATGTAGTTTCAATTCAAAATAAACATCACCTCCCAATAATTCTATGAGCTTTCTGTGACCATGGTTCCTGTAAATCACTACATAGTATAAAACAAAGTCGCTATTTTTGTCTGTTTGTCTGTATGCTTAAATCTTTAAAATTACGCAACGTATTTTGATGCGGTTTTTTGTAATAGGTAGAGTGATTCAAGAGGAAGGTTTATATGTATAAAAATTCCCGAAATTCCCACGGAACCGGGCACAACGCGGGTAAAACTGCAGGGCGCTGCTAGTGTAAAATAAAAGCGAAGTGTATCCGTAAACGTAGTTTAAATTCAAAATAAACTTCACCGCCCAATAATTCAACTCCACTATTACTATTCCACACTGTAACGTACATTTTCTTGCAGAGCCCGGCTCCGCTCCTAGGAACGTCCAAGTTCGTCCATTAAGCTCAAGCACCATGGTGATACAATGGGAAGAACCGGAAACGCCCAATGGACAAGTCACGGTAAGTATCAGTTTGAACTTTCAAACTTTGATGCCGTACGGATGGTGCGATGTATGTTTTGGTTTCATTTTCAAAAACGTGTAAAATATTGTTTATTTTTATACGAAATTTATTAAATAGTCAGAATGGCGTAAGTTAAATTAGATTTCACAACTGGTTGCGAATCGCAGTTGCGAAAACGACCGAAGTGTATGGTTGTCATATTTATAACAATGATAACGCTTCGATTTTGATAATAATTGTTAATCATATTAATTATGAGACAAAACAATTGTTGCTATAGTTATTGAACAATCTTACACATATAAATAAATTGTTGCTGTTACAATTATTTTACGACATAAGTGTGTATCTTTTGTCAAAAAGTCTCAATCATTTATCTTCTTTTGTTAATGTTCTGGTATTAACATTATTTTTATTCGCAGGGTTATAAAATATACTACACTACTGACCCATCGCAACCTCTGCAATCATGGCTTCCGCAAATGGTAAGAAAATACTAGATGCTTCCATTTTGAAATACATATAGTGACAATGGAACAAAGGCTATTAAAAGTATGTATATAAAAATAGTAGCGAAGTAACTGCCGTACTCAGATAAGTAAATAAAACGACAAGTAACTAATTGGGTCATTTTTCCATACGTGTCGAAAATCACTCATTAATCTTTGGGTATTATTAGTAACTCGTAAGATATTCATAGGTGATAAAATATCCTCATTGTATATACAAAACCTTTTTTTTTAAGTAAAAGTACCCTGTAATGTCCCACTGCTGCGCAAAGGCCTCTTACCTCACTGAAGATCTCACAGAAGTGAGGAGGAAAAAAAGTCATATAAAATATCTCATTTTTTGTTTGGCAGTTTTGACTACCTTAAGGAAATAAGGACACACTACACGAGCTCATAATAAAAATTACGTGTCACGTTGTTTGTCCGCGATGGACTCCTAAACTACTGAACCGATTTTAAATTTTATTTACAAACTTGAAAGTTGGGATAGCTTACATCTCAATTTATATTTCATTTCATTTCATTTCATTATAGTGATTAGACTGATCCACCCCTTAATTTTCATATGTCAAAAAACGTTTGCCGGGACAACTACTACTAATAAAAATATGATTTGTCCAGGTTGATAACAGTCACCTGACTACCATCAGCGAGCTCACTCCTCACACGGTGTACACTATAAGAGTGCAAGCGTTCACTTCAGTGGGACCGGGGCCGATATCAGCACCCGTGCAAGTGAAGACGCAGCAAGGTAAGATATCCTACTAATATTATAAACTAGCAGCGCCCCGCGGTTTTACCCGCGTTGTGCCCGTTCCCGTAGGAAATCCGGGATAAAATTTAGCCTATAGCCTTCCTCGATAAATAGACTATCTAACAGTGAAAGAATTATTCAAATCGGTTCAGTAGTTTCTGAGATTAGCGCGTTTAAACAAACAAACAAACAAACAAAACAAACTCTTCAGCTTTATAATATTAGTATAGATATGTAGTATATCTAGTGTATACAACTTAGGAACATAGGTAATATTTGTGAAGTTTACTCAAATTTATACACTAGATAGAAAATGAAAATGAAAATGCAATAGATAGATGCTTTGGTAAGGTAAAACTTTAACCCTTGATATTGTATTTGGGTTTTCTTGTTTTCCACGGGCGGACAAAATGCGGGTATTTTTAGTGTTATATATTATATATTGTAATTTTTAATTTGCATTTTGAACATGATGATAATATAAAATGTTATTTAAGATCGTAAAATACTTAATTATTTAAAAGATCAAATATGTTTTTGAAAGTATTAATATTAGGAACTTTTTGTAAACTTGAAACTATAGTTTTTTGGGGGGCCTTATTCATCAACGATCACCGATTTGAATAATTCTTTCACTGTTAGATAGTCTATTTATCGAGGAAGGCTATAGGCTACATTTTATCCCGGATTTCCTACGGGAACGGGCACAACGCGGGTAAAACCGCGGGGCGCTGCTAGTACCTAATAACATGATTGTGTCTATTGTTCGACGATATTCGACGTATCAACTCGTATCCAAGGTATGAAGTTGATACACAAGGGTCTGCAGTAAATATGTGGCCCATTGTATATCGAAATTGAAATTTTCTCCAAGTATTTTCTTCGGGAAAGTTTTATGTATATTACCTTTGAGAATTATGTTTTGAAATAACTCGATTGATAAATATTTTTGGAATTTACTGGATTAATATTATGAAGTATTGGTAGCGACTCGCGTTCTTACCCGCGTTGTACCGGAATTTCGGGATAAAATGTATCCCATGTGTTACTTTGATGACTTTGATGTGTAACCTATATTACTTTAATGTTTCGTAGTTTTAGAGTGACAGCAACAAACATCCAAACATACATCTTTACACTTTCGCATTTATAATATACTAGCAGCGCCCCGCGGTTTTACCCGCGTTGTGCCCGTTCCCGTAAGAATTTCGGGAATTTTTTTACATAAAAACCTTCCTCTTGAATCACTCTTCTTGAACCTATTACAAAAAACCGCATCAAAATCTGTTGCGTAATTTTAAAGATTTAAGCATACAGACAAACAGACAAACAGACACGAAACAGAGACGACTTTATTTTATACTATGTAGTGATTAGTAGGATAGGATAGGATTTACTGTTTAGTTTGTTGGTTAAGATAAGGCTGTCTCTTACTTAACTAACACTTACTCACTCTTTCTTTATCCATAGGTGTATCAGACCCTAAGTAATATTTTCTCCAAGTCATAATTTGGTTTCGACTATTCTAAACTAATATAATGAAGCGGACGAGTTTGTTCTTTTGTTTATTTGAACATGCTCAACTCAGAAACTACTAATCCGATTTCAATAATTCTTATTGTAATGGATAGCCACATTCAACGGGAATGTTATTCGCTATTTTCATCCCAAAATTCCCACGGGAACGGACACAAGACGGGTAGTAATAAAAATTATCTTTAACCCTAGGAGTGCCATCTCAACCCTCAAACCTGGTGGCTGTCGAAGCGGGTGAGACCTCAGTGACCCTGTCATGGCGAAGACCAGCTCACGCGGGAGACAACATCGTCTCCTACGAGTTGTATTGGAATGATACTTACGCTAAGGAACATCATAAGAAGTGAGTAGAGACTATGAAGTTGGTATATTTTTCAGTGTCATAGGATTCTACTATATATAGGATCTACAAATATTGGAGTCGAATAAAGCTTGTCGTAAAATTATTTTATGGAAAATGTTGCATTTGTTAGAATTATAAAAACCAAGTAAATGAAGATTGACTGAAGACAATAACTAGTCGACTGTCGAACCTCCTTTATTGACATCTAGAATCGTCCTCAAGACGTATGCCTACCACTGAAAAGTATACCCTTAACTATCCTTTTTAAATTCTATAAAAAACCTGTCGCATTGCGTCTTCCTTTTTTAAAATAAAAAAAAAAGACGTGTGGCACTCGGGGACTGCCGCGGTGAAGCTATTGCATAGCATTTTGTATCAACTTATGCAATTATATTTGATATATTTGATATCTCTTCTCTCTCACCCCACCCGCCTCCTCTCTCTCACCCCTCCCGCCTCCTCTCTCTCACCCCCTCTCTCTCACCCCCTCTCTCACCCCCTCTCTCACACCTCTCTCTCACCCCTCTCTCTCACCCCTCTCTCTCACCCCTCTCTCTCACCCCCCTCTCTCACCTCCCTCTCTCACCCCCTCTCTCACCCCCCTCTCTCACCCCCCTCTCTCACCCCTCTCTCACCCCCCTCTCTCACCACCCTCTCTCACCCCCCTCTCTCACCACCCTCTCTCACCCCCTCTCTCACCACCCTCTCTCACCCCCTCTCTCACACCCCTCTCTCACCCCCTCTCTCACCCCCCTCTCTCACCCCCCTCTCTCACCCCCCTCTCTCACCCCCCTCTCTCACCCCTCTCTCACCCCTCTCTCACCCCCCTCTCTCACCACCCTCTCTCACCCCCCTCTCTCACCCCCCTCTCTCATCCCTCTCTCACCACCCTCTCTCACCCCTCTCTCACCCCCCTCTCTCACCCCCTCTCTCACCACCCTCTCTCACCCCCTCTCTCACCCCCCTCTCTCACCCCTCTCTCACCACCCTCTCTCACCCCCCTCTCTCACCCCCCTCTCTCACCCCTCTCTCACCACCCTCTCTCACCCCTCTCTCACCCCCCTCTCTCACCCCCTCTCTCACCCCCCTCTCTCACCACCCTCTCTCACCCCCCTCTCTCACCCCCCTCTCTCACCCCCCTCTCTCACCACCCTCTCTCACCACCCTCTCTCACCCCCCTCTCTCACCCCCCTCTCTCACCCCCCTCTCTCACCCCCTTCTCTCACCCCTCTCTCACCCCCTCTCTCACCCCCCTCTCTCACCCCTCTCTCACCCCCCTCTCTCACCCCCTCTCTCACCTCGAAGACTGCCGAACTGAAACGACGTTAGACGATGCACGGCCTTCAAGCCACACCTCCTTCCCGTCGGATCGGGTAAGCGTGAGGTTTTTTCGTTACGGAAATTTTGGATTTGGTCCCCGCGCTCAAGGCCCGCGATAGAAGCTATGCAATAGCTTAATAACTGTCGCTTTGCGTTCCTCTTCGTTTTTCAAATAATAATTCCCTCAGCATTGTGTATTTAAAATCATTGATCTGCTCTCGTCCTGCAGGCGTATACCAATTACGGAGACGTATACCCTGAACGGTCTCTACCCGAACACGTTGTACCACATATGGCTCGCCGCGCGCTCGCAGCGGGGAGAGGGCGCCACCACGCCGCCCATATCAGTCCGGACCAAGCAGTATGGTATGTGACAATGGTGACCCGTGGTCAATCGATCGGGAATGACCTTTCCAAATGTTGGATACGAAAAATTAAAAAAATTGGTGTTCTTGGTTATGGTCTGTAAAAACATTGTCTCTGAAACTATTACTCTAAATTGCCAAGATAAAGAAAATAACAATTGAAATATAAATTAAGTGTTCAACAAAAATATCATTCGTTTTAACAACTAAGATAAATTACCTTCTAGCGTTTATATCGCGTTGTTAAAGTCTACTTTACGAACACAGCTCATTTACCGTCCTACTTAAAACAGCTTCATAACAGTTAAATACCAAGACAGAAGTACGCTAAACAATTTATGAGGTATGCCTTTACCGTTTCCGCTGCCAACGATACCGCGCATAGTTTCGTATCCAACATTTTTGAAACGGAGTTCCTTCCCAATCGATGTTTTGTGATACGGGTCGTTTTCGGCCCGTGAAGGTAAAATCCCTTAATATTTCACCTACAGCACCTGCCCGGCACGCTGCCAGTAATTGAAGCACAAAGCACCAGTTTTTATATCACCAATATGTGTTTTGTAAACGTAATATTGTCGAAACGGTACAGTGTACGCACCTCATTATAATTACAACACATATTACGTCAATTTAATTAAGCTGAAGCGTACACGGTACCTTAGTAGTAGCTTTGTGTTGTTCGTAGGTCAGTCTTAATGAGGCTCACGCCTCGACTTTACTTTTACCAATTTGCTCGCGTCATGACTTACATTTATTTTGACATGTTTATTTTTAATTTAACCGGAATAATAAATGTGTCCTGACGTGAGCAAAGACAAGGAGCAGAAGCAGGACATTTGACGGAGGATTAGAGATGTGTGGGCGAGCGGATCCTACAGTGCATGCTTTTAATTTTTGACTGGGCACATTTTTAGCATTCAGTGATTGCATCGGGTTACGGGTAATAGGGTAACGGGGATTTGAGTTGCAGGGTTTCTTAATAATGAGATTGTTTAGTTCCTGGGGCGCCCCCGATGAATGTGACGGCCGCGGCGGTGTCGCCCACGGCTATCAGGGTGTCGTGGCAGCCGCCGCCGGCGGAGCGCGCCAACGGACGGATAGCGTACTACAAACTGCTGTGCGTGGAATCAGGCCGCGGGGATTCCGAGGCCACTGTGGTCAAATTGAACCAGACTTCTTTCCTCCTGGATGAGTTGAGACGGTGGACCGAGTACAGGATCTGGGTGCTGGCGGGCACCAGCGTGGGCGACGGGCCCGCCTCCTACCCTGTCACCGTGCGCACACACGAAGACGGTACGTGTCAACAATATGGACTATAACCTCTTATACTTTATGTTTCGACGCTCGATTTTTTGATAATTTTCTTACCAATTATTCTTTTAACAATTTTGAAATTTTAACTAGATATAAAAGAAGTAATACAAGATATATTTTTACAGTTTTGATATTTGTTTCCTTTCAGTAATGAGGTCTTTAATTTAAGTGTGGGTCATATTTGACCCGTAAACGTAAAATCCCTAATAAGACACTAAAGTTTTATACAGATGAATGTATATTAAATAAACTGCTTCTCCCCGGCCAGTGTCATGATACTTTTGAAGTAACATTAAAAATGTTCTCGGTACATTATCTGATGCCACTGACCGACATTTCAAAGTTGATAATGGAATTGTTTCACAAAATGGCGTCCCACTTAAAATGTGCCGGCATTATTTACATTTTTACGAAAAGTACGCATCAAATTTAACTTCCCTCGAACTTTTATTTTCATTATTGTCGAGTTTATTCGTAACGTAATGTAAGAAAATATTTAATAAATCATAAAATCGAGCGATCCCGCCAAAGAAATTATTCAGAACAACAATTTGATCAATAATTTAATTATCTTCAAAATTAACGAAGTTCTTTGGCAGTGTAATATCAAAGAGTTATTAACTTTTTAAATGTTTCAGAACTTATTTGTTCGAAGAGTTTTCAATTTGAACCAAAAGTATAAAACCTATTTAGTTACGTAAATTGTGACTGACCTTAAACCGTTGATATTACACTTAACCTTATATTTATTATTTGTACTAATAACTATTAACAATTATCTTACAATTACAATGTATATCAATGGTCTGGGATTGCAGTGGTGGTAATATTATTTTCAAAATAATCCATAACATAGAAATGAATGGACTATTTATTAATTAATGTATGGATAATTTTGTTATTGTTGCAATCAAAATATAAACGTAAATTTCAATGTGTAATTAAGTGTGTACACAAACTATCGTTAAATTATGGTTGTAATGTTTAATCCTTTGGTAATTAGTGTTCCGATTCGAGTTTCTATTTTGATTGTATTTTGTGAAATATTTGTTCAACTGGTGAAGGGTTAGCGACTATCATTATCATAGGCGGTAACTTTCATATATCATTGAAATTCTTAACTGCAAACGTATAATTCCAAGATACTAATGTCATTTTTTCTTTTGTTCCTTTTTGTGAGCATATAGCAGGATACTTAACAAGGAGGTTAATTCTCGTAACAAAACTTTACTATGCTTGCTGACAATTGTATTATCCATGTATTATCACATCACAAACTTTGGTTTATTGTATTTGGCCGCTACACTGCGGCATAGAGTCGATATTTCCACTCACTGTCACATGTAATGATTCATACGAGGTCGGGCCCACAAGGCCCGGCGTCGCCTCACTAAGATGGCACTCACTGAAATGCAATCTTTATAATGCACCTGGTATAGTGTCAAAGGCACCGTTATTGTTAATTTTGGCGCACAGTTGTTGAGTATTTAGCGATGGACACAATTTTGCATGCTTTCTTTACCGACACAGCACCGTTTTTCGTTCAATTGATTTCACTGGGCACCAGTTAGGTTGGCGTATTGTCGTATTCAACTGTGTCGATCGGCCGGTTGAGTTAGGCAATCGCTGCACTTATAGGAAGCACTCAGCACATAGCGACGACACGAGGTGAGAGATCGAGTGCGTGCCCGCGGGGCGGCGGAGGCGCGGGCGCGGGGGCGCCGGCCCGGCCGCCCGCCGCCGCCGGCCGCCGCCCGCCGCCGCCCGCGCGCTCCGCCCGCCCCCACACGCACCACGGCCCGAGCGCCGCATTTGAATACCAATACCGTCCCCACACGACACGCGCGCATGCTACTCACAACTACCTACTTCTACTCACTATACTCTACCACTATTACTATTAGCGGGAACGTCCGGGTCGAAGTAAAGTCCCGAGGATCCACTAAATTACCTACTAACCGATTGGCCCCCGGATCCGAAGGATTTAAAACCGCGACACTCTTCGCCTGAACAGCCCGACTGCTCGGTACTAGACTTCGCGCTACCTCTATCTTTCTCTATCTCTCTGTCTATCTCACTTGCTCTTGTGCTACAACTTCTTGGCAGTAGCATTTCGATCTCGCCTTTCTTCCTTCTGTATTCTCTATCAAACTATCGTCGTGCATGCACACTAGTTTATTGTGACATACCAACAGAATACTATTATGGCTAACGTTCGCTATTGCCGTTAAATTACAAATAATGAAAGGGATCCAAAGAACGCTCCGTGTCACACCGGCATCGATAACTCCTACAATTAACTACGACCAACTTCCTCTACAACAATAATACAGAACAATATAACAACTAGAAGACAGTCCACGGCCACAGACACAGTACTAACATCACAGCGGACACGAGGTACGAGCCAACCAACAACACACACACTGAGGCATCGACGGACGCACATTGACTAATAACCAGACACTGAGAAGCACACACACAAAGACTGGCGCCGTTCCTTAATCAATACATGTGCGTGTGAGTGACTTTCTACAACGTGGGACCTTTGTATTACGATGCATTCGCCTTTTTCTCTTTTGAACTCTAGAAAATATCGCAAAATCCGTAGTAAAAACTTTTTAGTCAATAAATATGAATTTGTTCGGTGTACAGAAAAAGGCAATGCACTTTTAAACCTAACTTCGACCGAAGCCGACGTCCCAAGCGGCTTAAACCGAATGCGCCTCCTGAAAAGCTCAAAATACACGAAGAAATAATATAAGAGAGCCCCCATTTGCCGAAGCGTTCTACTCGTAATCTCTCACTTAGTAGTTCCGTTCGCCCTGCAATGTTCGCACAATTTGTCTTAAATGTATTTGAATGCGTTTTTCTCTTTTTTTTCTCTCGTCACTGACTTTGTATGGGCCGCTGGTAACCCGTACAGCCATAAGGAGTGAGTATAAATTACTTTAGTGCTTGTATCGGTGTGCGTTGTGCTTGTGCTCAGCTTATTGTAGTTATCTTCCTAGCACTCTTACTCGAACAAACTGCAAGTGGTAACCTCTGAGCATGTCTTCGTAGACGTACTGACGACAACTTTATTTTGAGACTTGGTGTGTCCCCCAAGTGTGTCTAACGTCCCGAGGCATGGTCCCTTGCAGAGTGTGATAACTAATAAACCTAGTTTTAGACATGCTGCTTTGGATAACCTAGATAACCTACTAAATGTTCATTCTTTGTAAAGCTTGACTATTTTAGTTGTTCTAAACGATGTGGATTGGAAGGTAAAGGTTTTTAATTGGTTAATGTGATGTGAAAGGGCGTAAATGATTTTGTCTCAGTGTGTGTTGGTATTCAAATGCCCGATCGAGATGCTGAGAGGCGCGTGTAGCCACCCGCCGGCGACCGAAGTGAACTATCAGCATCGAGGACGGTGATACCGACCGCACTTCCATAACTGACGCTTATCGGAATTCTCAGTGCAGAAGCTTTAATATTAGACCCTGTAAAAGATCGCTTTACATTAGATTTTCTAGTGCTCCCGTAGATGCTGATAGGGCATTTAGGTCTGTATGAAAACAGGTACGGTTCAGGCTTTTAACATTTGTCTGTGTACTCACAGTGCCTGGAGAGCCACAAGACGTGAAGATCAACGCCATCAACTCTACATCCATCCATGTGACGTGGAAGCCGCCGCAAGAGAAAGAAAAGAACGGCATCATTAGAGGCTATCACGTACACGTGCAGGAGATAAGAGATGAAGTACGTACAAACCATTATATACACCTTATAAAACAGATTGAAAAAGTTACATTTGGATCTAACACTATCTCATTATTCCCTAGGGCAAAGGTCTTCTGAACGAACCGATGCGTTTCAACGTAATGGATGAAACTACTTTAGAGTTGAATGTGACCGGACTTCAACCAGACACAAGGTACAACGTGCAGGTTGCTGCCCTGACGAGGAAGGGGGATGGAGACCGAAGTGCGCCAGTGACCGTGAAGACTCCTGGCGGTGTGCCAAACCGGCCTACTGTCGCCCTCAAGTACGTACACATTTACATATATGTAGAGAGATAAAGTTATATCTAAACCCAACAGGAATACCCAATTGATAATAACACCCGTCCTTTCCCTTCCAGATTATTAGAGCGTGAACCAATCGTATCAATAGAATTAGAATGGATGAAACCCACACAAACGTACGGCGACCTACTCGGATACAGACTCAAATACGGCAGCAAAGATCAACAGCCGTTAGAAGAAATTAACTTCCCAATCAAAGTTACTTCTCATAGAATTACTGATTTGGAAAGAGGAGTGCAGTACGAGTTTAGGATAGCAGGCAAAAATCATATAGGTGTTGGTCAAGAAACTATTAAGTATTGGCTGACTCCCGAAGGCGCGCCTAAAGGACCACCAACGAACGTCACATATCACTTCCAAACTCCTGATATTATTAGTATCACTTGGGAACCGCCAATAAGAGCTGATCGTAGCGGCCAGATTAAGAAATACGACATTCAGTTTTACAAACGAGGCGACCAATCTTCTCTTATTGAGAAAACTACGGAAAACACTAAAGCTGTATTTCCTGGCCTAGAAGAAGATGCTCATTATGTATTTAAAGTAAGGGCTTACACTGACCAGGGTGCAGGTCCCTATAGCAAGGACATCACAGCGCATACTGAAAGAGATATAGGAAGAGCACCGATGTCTGTGAATGCTGTCGCAACCTCAGAATCTGGAGTAGAAGTTTGGTGGGAAACATTCAGGTCGAGAAAGAAGATTATAGGCTACGTGATCTTTTACACGATGACCCCAGTTGAAGACTTAGATGAATGGCAACAGAAGAGTGTTCACGTCACGCATTCGGCTGATCTGGAAAACTTGGAGAAGTTCGCAGAATATGCTATTGCAGTTGCAGCTAAGACGGCTGATGGTTTAGGTCGATTGTCCGAGAAAGTGACTGTTAAAGTCAAGCCTGAAGAAGTGCCTTTACATCTTAGGGCTCAAGACGTATCCACGCATTCAATGACACTGTCGTGGTCACCGCCATTACGCTTAAACCCCGTTAGTTATAAGATATCGTACAACGCCATTAAAGAATTCGTTGATTCTCTAGGAATGACTCAGTTACAAGAAATTCCTAAGAAGGAAATCATCTTGAAGCACGTTAGGATGTCGTATTCGATCGATGATCTCTCGCCATTTACTACGTACAATGTTAATGTTAGTGCCATACCTAATGACGACTCGTATAGACCGCCAACGAAGATTACTGTCACTACGCAAATGGCAGCACCGAAACCGATGGTAAAGCCAGATTTCTACGGTGTAGTGGAAAATGAAATACTTGTCATTCTTCCACAGGCTTCAGAAGAATACGGACCTATTTCGCATTATTATTTAGTAGTAGTACCTGACGATAAGGCTCATAATCATAAAAACCCCGATCAGTTCCTAACAGACGATTTAATTAAGAATAACGCTAGAACCGATGATGAAAATGCCCCATATATTGCTGCCAAATTCTTGCAAAGAAATATTTTGTACACATTCCACTTAGGTAACGACGAAATGTATGAAGGATTTTTGAATAGGAAACTGAATCCCAGTAAAAAGTACCGAGTATTCGTAAGGGCGGTTGTAGATACGCCTCAGAAGCATTTGTACACCTCGAGTCCGTTCTCAGAGTACTTATCCTTGGATATGCGTGAAGCGCCTCCTGGCGAGGAACCTAGCAGACCGGATCCTAAAGATATCAATGGAGACCCAGAAATCAGGATAGAGGAGAACCGAAAGGAAGCCGGCATGATTTGGGTTATCGGACCAATTATTGCAGCTTTAATGCTGTCTCTGCTATTAGTTCTTCTGTTTATTGTAAAACGACGAAGGCAACCATGTAAGACGCCTGATCAAGCGGCTGTGACTCGACCTTTAATGTCCGCTGACGTCGGCTTCGGCGCCCCGTCCGATCCCGTTGAAATGAGAAGGCTGAACTTCCAAACTCCAGCCATGATTTCTCACCCGCCCATCCCTATATCGGAATTAGCCGACCACATAGATCGACTCAAAGCCAACGACAATCTCAAGTTTTCACAGGAATATGAAAGCATTGAGCCCGGCCAACAATTCACGTGGGACCATTCTAATATGGATGTAAATAAACCCAAGAACCGTTATGCTAATGTTATTGCTTACGACCACAGTCGTGTAATCCTCCAGCCTATTGACGGGATACTGGGAAGCGACTATATTAACGCCAATTACTGCGACGGTTACCGTAAACATAACGCTTACGTGGCCACTCAAGGGCCTTTACAGGAAACATTTGCTGATTTCTGGCGAATGTGTTGGGAATTAAGAACATCTACTATTGTTATGATGACTAAACTGGAGGAGAGAACAAGGATTAAGTGCGATCAGTACTGGCCGAGTCGAGGGAGCGAGACTTATGGGACGATGAGCATTACAATTGCGGAGGTACAGGAGCTGGCTACGTATTGCATTAGGACATTCCAAGTGACGAGGAACGATAGTGCTGAACGCAGAGAGATTAAGCAACTGCAGTTTACTGCGTGGCCTGATCACGGTGTGCCGGACCATCCTGCGCCTTTCCTACAATTCCTGCGTCGCGTCCGTGCTCTTAACCCTCCGGACGCCGGTCCACTTGTAGTCCACTGTTCTGCCGGCGTCGGTCGCACTGGATGCTTCATCGTTATCGACTCCATGTTAGAAAGAGCCCGACACGAACGCACAGTCGACATTTACGGCCATGTCACTTGTCTGCGAGCCCAACGTAACTACATGGTGCAGACTGAAGACCAATACATTTTCATTCACGATGCTTTACTCGAAGCTGTCGTTTGTGGAGACACGGAGGTACCAGCTCGCAACTTGCACGCTCATATTCAGAAACTCATGCGTATCGACGCCATTGAGAATATTACTGGAATGGAACTGGAGTTTAAGAAATTGGCTAACATGAAGGCTGATTCTAGTCGCTTTGTGTCTGCCAGTTTGCCTTGCAACAAGCATAAGAATAGACTCGTCCATATTCTACCTTATGAGTCTACTAGAGTGTGTTTGACTCCTCGCGATGGGTCGGACTATATCAATGCTTCGTTTGTCGACGGGTACAGATACAGGGCTGCCTATATCGCGACACAAGGTCCATTGCCTGACACAACTGACGATTTCTGGCGAATGCTTTGGGAGCACAATTCTACCATTATTGTAATGCTGACGAAGTTGAAAGAAATGGGCCGGGTAAGTGTTATTCCTCACGATTTCTGGTATAAATATATGTTTTGAGATGTTATACTAAATTGTTGTTGTATTTTTAGGAAAAATGCCACCAATACTGGCCTTCGGATCGCTCGGTCCGTTACCAATGTTTCGTAGTGGACCCCATTGCTGAGTATAATATGCCACAGTACATCTTGAGGGAATTCAAGGTAAGTTTGCAAATATACATATATTATGTAAATACTCATATTTTATTTCGGGTCTTGATTTATTCCTATCTGTGAGTGGTTTCGTGATTGTGAAATCTAGTGAAAATAAAATCTTTGCGCTTCGAAGTTTCAGGCAATCAGCTCAAAGCACTTTAAACCTCTAGAAAAATATATCTTTTATCTTCACAATAATAAAAAGTTCCCTTGAGTCTGATAAAAGCTTAGCTAAGGATACCTACTTCGTGCATTTTAGTATTAGTATTAGCGATGAGAAAGTTTCTGAGAATAAATGGTTTTTTGTAAGTCTTTCAGTCTGAACGCACTGAAGAATTTGTAATTGAAATTAGGGTTACAGATTACTATTGGAATAACACGTTTTTTGTTGGATACTATTTAGTGTAATTTGATGAATGTGTTCAAGATTTATTCTAAATTCTTCTCCCTACACAAATCGAGATTTGTGGTGTCGTAGCTACGAAACGAGTGAACCGATTTTAGTTGAGTTTTTAATTAGAAAACTACAAATTATGTTTTAACTAAAAATTAGAGAGGGTTCAAACACCTAAAAGCCCTCTATAGGTGCACGGGTCACTTATACTGTACCTACATGATTTTTCCCAATAAACCTTACCCCAAGATCAACAAACCTGCAAACTACATTCATTCATTCATGTCATTCACCATGCCATAACAGGTGACCGACGCTCGCGACGGCGCATCCAGAACAGTTCGCCAGTTCCAATTCACCGACTGGCCTGAACAGGGCGTCCCGAAAAGCGGAGAAGGATTCATCGACTTCCTGGGACAAGTCCACAAGACGAAGGAGCAGTTCGGACAGGACGGACCTATTACTGTGCATTGCAGGTGAGCAAGGAACAGAAATTGTAAAGGTGTCATAGACAAAGATGAAGGAAGTGATACGAAAAAGAATATGACATTCTATAGGCGTCTTATGTCATTGATGGAATAGGAAAACTTGAATCGAATCTAAATACGAAAATAATATAGTTGTGTTTTATTTTCGGACATCGACTCGATTCATTCATGTGTCGCACGGCCCGAGGGCTCGCCCGATTTTTAAATATTGACCGGTTATTTTAGGCGGAACTGTTTTGGTCACCACCCACATTTTTACTGTTAGCCTTTTAATTTTTTTTGTCAATTGTTAAACTTAACATTTGCTAATAGTAATAATATATCTTAACCCCTTTTTGACACGTATTTACGACATTATGTATATGACAGTATGAATGGCATTATGTAAATGACGGTGTGTGTGCTAACATGATAGCATGAATGACATTATACGTCCTGATAGTGGCGTCAGCCTTACTTTAGTTTCCTCCACTGTTCCACTGTTAACCACCCCAACCCCCACAGCGCCGGCGTGGGCCGCACGGGCGTGTTCATCACGCTGTCCACGGTGCTGGAGCGCATGCAGTACGAAGGCGTCGTGGATGTGTTCCAGACGGTGCGCACGCTCCGCACGCAGCGCCCTGCTATGGTGCAGACTGAGGTAAGAATAGGAGTTAACCTTAGGCAGACTGAGGTACGGATAACAACGTATCCTGAGGTAACTCTAGGATATTAGCGAACGAAACTTTGGACGTAGTTATGACTTTGTTATGGGATTGGAAACTTCAGGGGTGTTTGCCAATACTAGATGGGAGGGGTGTTAGAACGACTATTGTCAAAAAGTGTCAAAGTCTCTCCTCCCTTTATATACACCCATGTAAAGTTAAAAGGTATAGTGAGATGCAGTTTTGTGACTCAGGTGCAGAGACAAATTTAAATATTAATTAACTTCGTTTGTCAACAGGATCAATATGAATTCTGCTACCGGGCCGCGCTGGAGTACCTTGGCTCATTCGATCACTACACAAACTGTCGCTGAGACAGGCTCGTTTAAACGCGTGCTTAGGACTCTGTCGCTCGCTTAAATACGTACTTAATGTATTACACGGAATCAAGGAGATTACTGATATTTTTTTATGTTTTCTATTCTACATTTAAATTTGGGAATTGAAGCTTCATTTGACGTTGACAGGTTATGGCAGTGTCACTTTGACAGGTGACGATCCTGTCACTTTGACAGATGTAATGAAACTGTCATTCTAATAGATTTGTTTTTTGTATTCGAAATTGTAACATTAAAAGCACTAAACAATACAAATGATAAAGTAACAAGACAATACCTTAATCTTAATGTACGATAGAATCAAATAATGATAATCATCATCTTTTCACATAACACGTTTCTAAATATATCCTCAAACACTGTCATAGATTCCCTTATCATAAACTTAGTTAACTCCCTAATTTCGTAGATTTTTATAAGTTTTTTAAATGTAGACTGATATACATGTCATACGCTCCACTTTGACGTTTCCCGATAGTAAACGTCGAATTGATTGATCAAATGATTACGTGGAATGTGAAAATGCGAGGGTTACGTCAAGTGGCAGCGCGTGACATGTGCTGACAGAGTTCCAATCACGTTGACACCGTAGTGATGTACCCGTTACATCGACTGACTTCAATATACTCACAATCGGTGTTGTACCACATGAGGCTAACACAATTTGAGTGCCTACGAACGCTACTTATGATATAATATATAAAACTATATGTGACCATTAAAATCTTGATTGTGAGTCGAAAGGGTAATAAGTTTAATATAATTATTATCCTATAAAACTTATGATAGACATATAATTATATAACGCAGCTGTTCACGCTATTTTTATCTCTTAAAATCGAACAGTTTAATGTTAAAGTCCATATAAACGGTTGATAAATTAGATGCGTTTAATAAAGTTCTATATTTAAACATTGTAACGGTTATGCCGCGTATAATTTGCTATAAAAAGTAATTTAGTGAAAACAGTGCGCTTAGATAATACTTATGCGATATAAAGTAATATGATAATCAATACTGATCATTTATACAGACATCACTTATACAAACATTATTATAAAATGTATAAATAGTTACAGTGGTAATTAGAAGTTTATTTTTCATATCGAGTGTTAAAATAATATGTTTAAGTAGTGTAATATTGTGGTGGACGTTCATTTCATGCAATATTGGAGAGGTTTTTAGACGAATCGGCTGTGTCGTGTGAAATATGTGTCAGTCCTTTATCATACGTGTGCGTAGTACATACTTCTCGAAACATTGTGTAAATACCTTCATATACTTATAATCTCATATATTCTTAACATTTTAGTTTACTATATGCATTTAAAAGTTATCTTGCCTATTTTGAGCAGCTTTGTCCAAATGTCAAATTGACATTTGTTTTGACAGTCGTTTGACAACTATTTACCAGTTCTTGCTTTAAATTTAAGTCTTAATTTTTTAATGCGTTTTACTGTAATTATATTTTTAAGTATTGTTTTAGGGATATTGCTTTTGCTCTTGATGATCGTGATTCGGTGACATATCTATTTTAGGTAGAGAAAATGTATATGTCGGTGTGATGTAACTTAATGTAGAGATACGGAATGGATTGTTCACGTCGTTTGATGTTACGTGACTTGCGAACGAATGTGGGGAAATCATTGACGAATATTCGTCATTATTTCTTATGACTGCGGAAAAAGTTTCTTAAATCAACTTTTTTTTTCTCCTTAAGGCGTAATCCTGACTGCCAGTCATCACACTATTTAAGCTATCTTTAAGTGTAGTTCCCCTTATATTTTACAGTAAGTAGTGAAAACTAATACTCCTTAGGGTTTTCACTCGTTTTATACAACTATACTAACCTAATACTTGTATCGATTTAACTACTTACGTATAAGTTGAATTTGAGCTTGTATGTAAATTAGTATGTAAAAAAAGCAGTTTCTCGAACATATGTTATTGTAGTTATTGCGAAAGGTAAAATTAAACTCATATCTAAGAAAATATAAATAAAATAATGCGTAGCGAAAGGTCTTACTTATATAGGCCTCGTTCATTGTAACTGGTAACTGCCAACCATTGATTTAGTGTATTTGAAAAGTAACAATACGGAAAAAGTATCTACGTAGAAATTAATGAAAATATTGTTAAAATGAAGTTTTAGTGAAAATTTAATACTCGTTAATGAATCATGTACCTACAATTTGTAGCGGAAACGGAAATGATGTTACGCTAATGGGCAGCTTAATCTCAGCTACAGCAATATTTACGTATTTTACTTTTAATCAACGCTTTATCTATCATTCCTGACTCTGTTTATGAAATACGTTTATTTTGACTCGTATCAGACTAACGCACATACATATTTTATGTACATATGTTTTTATAACATACGTTTTAAATGAACTAGCTAATTTGTTTATGTTAATGTTTGTGTATTCATAAGGCGGGGTTTACATGGTCAATTTGTCATCAAACTATAGACTGATCGCGTCTCTCGTTTAACTGAAGAGTAAAACGTTCTTTTATAATTCAACAACATGCAACATTACAAACGGTTGGATATTTTGACAGGCAAAATAGTTTGAAGTGTAACAAATATCAAAACAAGATCATTCAATATATTTCATTTTATAATAATATTCCTAGTTCGGCCACCGAAAGACAGGATTGCGTCTTAATTGACATAACTTACGCGTTGAATTGTAAAATAACGGGTTTTGATGTTCGGCAGATGCAGACAGTTTCATAAAGGCAGTTTTTGCTTAAATATAATAATGAAAATACATCAGTCTCTTCAATCATGGTCTGAACTGGTACGCAACTGATCGTGTATACCGCGCCTAACTAGGTGCTGTAATTCCAATGTAACTATAGTGCAAGGTTGTTTCGTTTCACCCCAGTAACTTCAGTTAAAACTTAAAAGACTGATTTGTATTTATCAATTAATTTTCACTAATTGTAATGAGTTCGTATTATTAAAATGTATTTGTAAATTCGTTTATCGCTTCCTTTTTTATTAACAATTTTAAATATTGTATTATTTTTTATTCCCAATCAATTCTTTATAATGGAATCAAATGTATTACCGAATCGATTCGCCACTAAGCATAGCTATTTTAATTTGCGTGGTTTTTCTAAACAAATATTGGCAATTAATCGCCCTAGCTTTAAAATATGTAATTAATTTAGTGCAATTAAAATGGCTGACGCAGATTGGCGGGAACGAGTGAATGTAACTGTAGATGTTTGTAGAAGGATATTATTAATTATTTTGTAAACACCCGCCCTGCGTCTTGGGCACAGTGGATTCGCAAAATTATACATATGTATATGAAGAAATAAATTTATGTGAGACCATTAGTATCTTGTTGTTATTTGATCTTAGTTCGATTCGAGTCCCAGAGTTGAGCGAATAAGGAGAATCAAAAAAAGTATAAGCCTGTAATGTCCCACTGCTGGGAAAAGGCCTCTCATTTCACTGAAGATGTGAGGAGATGTAATCACCACGCCAAAGGTGAATTAGGGAAAAAAATTAGCGTTTTCAGTCATCTGCGTTTTGTATGAAAATCAAAAGAACAGTTTCGGTAGATTCAGTTCGCATCTCTCAATACATTGGATTGATTTTAGTGGATTTCTCATAGAAAATTACTCCCTCTCTCTAATTTTCCCTCGAAAACAAATATAATCGCACAGGTTACCAAATGGATGCAACCTACCTATGAATGTAAATGTAAATGAGGCATAAAGTAAATGACCTTGAATGATGAATTCGCAGAAAAATTCCAAAGGTCAGTGACCTTATTTCTGGGGTGTATCCACATTTTGTAGTTAAACAACTTACAATGCTTAAAGGTTAGTGACCTTCACAAAACATTCCACATTCAAGCGCTAATTCCTAAAGATTTCAAGATATTGGATTTTTTTGTTAATTAACCTTTCCAATAATTTTTTTTGTACGAAGAATCTTAATTAAGAAGCTTATTGTAAATTGCTAGAAGGTTGCCATGTTTACTCTTGTACATTGACCCTCTGGGCTGGGATGGTACGACCCTAAGCTAGTGCCTATTTCGCTGAGAACTAAATCCAGGCTTAGGTTTAACTAAGGTTACTTAAATCAGGTTAATTAAATCTTACTGGACCTTACTTCTGCTTATAATAGTAACTACTTGCCTATAATAAATCTGCCCCCAATATGATAATTTTAGTGATGTTAGGGAAGACTTTGCCCAACAGTGGAACAAGATAGGTTATAATAACCCTTCTACTAAATGCACCCTAATTATTCAACAAGCCCGATGGCACAGTGGTGGCAACGTTTACTGTGTCTGGGGTTGCGGATTCGATTTCCCCTGGAAACATCATGAATATGTGCAGACATCATTGTTGGCTACGACGTCTGGATGTTAATTATATATATCTACTAGCAGCGCCCCGCGGTTTTACCCGCGTTGTGCCCGTTCCCGTGGGAATTTCGGGAATTTTTTTACATAAAAACCTTCCTCTTGAATCACTCTACCTATTACAAAAAACCGCATCAAAATCCGTTGCGTAATTTTAAAGATTTAAGCATACAGACAAACAGACACGAAACAGAGACGACTTTATTTTATACTATGTAGTGATACATTGCAGACATCATTGTTGGCTACGACGTCTGGATGTTAATTATATATATCTACTAGCAGCGCCCCGCGGTTTTACCCGCGTTGTGCCCGTTCCCGTGGGGATTTCGGTTTTTTTTTTACATAAAAACCTTCCTCTTGAATCACTCTACCTATTACAAAAAACCGCATCAAAATCCGTTGCGTAATTTTAAAGATTTAAGCATACAGACATACAGACAAACAGACACGAAACAGAGACGACTTTATTTTATACTATGTAGTGATACAAAGTATTTGGGCCATATTCATAGACGCTTATTAACAGCATTTAACTAGCAAATGGTTCGTCCCTTTCCGACATACGCTATTTTGTGCAAAGTGCAAAAGAGATAAAATACTTTAAAATGTGCTATAGATACTCGTATAGAGCATTTATGAATTAGGCGGTTAGAGTATGTGTATGTAATCATATCAGTTAGTTAGATTCCATAATACAAGCTTATACTTAGTTTGGGTATAAATAACCCTGTGTGAATTTGTGAAATCTATCTCTATTCATCACCAACTTCCACTCCTCGCGTCCTCTTCTGATACGCCACATAAATCAACATAGATCTCCACCTACTACTTATTCTGGAAGCGTCCTGCCACTAATTTTACCAGAATAATCCTGTTATCCAAATATTGCGTCGGATACCAAATTGGCACAATGAATACGTATTTCTGCGCGTTAATTATAATATCTCAGAAACGTGCCCCGTGAGATTGCCCGGCTATTGTGAGACTGCGGGTAACATTGATCTGTGATAGCATGGATGTTCTTGAATGAAATCTCTTCGAGTGAGGTATGATATAGTAGTAGAAGGGTGAATGCCAAAAGAAAGAAAGATGTATGAAAATGTCGATTAATAAATCAATACTATTTTTATAAAGAAGATTTTTGCCTGTTTAACAAAATTTATGGATGTCTCCAATAAATCTGGGTAGATAAAGTTAACGCGATTAAACTAGCGCCATCTATTACATCACGGGTGGAACCACTGCGCGGGACAGATAGTTAACAATAAGTTTTCATGCTCTAACTTGACTCTGGTTTGATTATCTCTACTCCTCCTTACCGCTCTGATATCTTCAGTGAGATGAGCCACCATCCCAGCAGTGGGACATTACCGGCTAATACTTTTTTTCCAACGCTTTTTATTTTTTGTATTACCTATTTACTACAAGCAGTTTAGTCGACCCAGACAAATATGACACATCCAAGCCCTTCCTACATCTCTGCCCCAATGCATTGTGAAGCATACTCAGTTGAGACATTCCGACCCTTTGAAACTGCTGCACAATGTGCAACCATGGATAGATACCTACGCTAAGACCGCCGATTTTGAATATGAAATGGTAGCGGTAAGGTGATAGCGTGTCAATTTAACGGAAGGAATGATATAAACCACAGATGAATATTGGACAGGATTGTACAGATTCTATTCAGATCAGAAGTTCTATTTGCTTGTGTTGTGATGGTACATATTTCTGAAATTGGTAGTATATTCTGTTTGAGGTGTTCTAATTTTAACTGGAAACCAGTGGTTAGGTACTGAGGAGATATTATAGTATTTTTAAAGACTTACAAAAATGGGGAGGTTTTACTATTCGAACCAAATTTAAAAAATCTATCAATAGATATTGTCTGTGGTAATAAGTTAATAACGGTCGACATTTTTAATAATTTTGATGTAAATTTTTAAGCAATTTATGATATTTTAATATTGTGCACTAAAACAGTAAAGATTAGACCATAATCAAATCAACAGGCAATTCATTACTAGGTGCCTTATTGGACACGCTCGATTCCCGCGTTTAATCCTGCCATAAATAAACCGGTTATCGTTGGTCTATGCTTTTAAAAATATTGGCCGATGAACGTACCCTGAAAAAAGAACGCGAGTGAAGTACTGATTGGTGGATTTATCGCCTAACTAATAAACTTTGAAAATGCGCCTCAAAATTGTTGAAATTTTTAAAATTCGATACAAAACTTGTTCCATATATTATTAAAATTTGTATGTAAAGATTTCTTATAAGTTACCTAACTTAATAATATCTAACCTGCCTACCTTTTTATCACACACTTGTGTTAAGTCCAGAAAAGTTTTGCACCCAAATATTGCCTAAACTCAAAAGTAATCATAATCAAGCATGAAAATCGTACATCACCCACCCATAGATCGTCATATTTTTCCGACTTTTTAATACCTACAGTTAGTAAAAGTCATCGCAAACACTTCATATTTTATTAATTCCCCTCGGAGGGTGACACAGATCTTTATAAAGTGGAACAATTCGTCCCGCGAACGAATGTAGACAGATTAATGGACTCCTTTTATTATAAATAATAATTGTTTAACTGGGGAGCTTCACTGAAAAATGAACTTCATAATTACGCCATTTAAGTACCTACTTTGCATTGTTTACGTTTCCAGTTGGTTGGTTTTATACTTTATACTCCATTGAACTGAAGAGTTTGATTGTTTTGATGTTTCGCGTTGGGTAAAGGGGTCGGGGCCAGTCGAACCACCAAGTCTGATACCTGTCAGTAGTCTCCGGTCAAATAGACCACATACAGCTAACCCTGGGCCAGGTAGACTCCGGTCAGGTAGGTCCCGGCTCAACTAAGCTCTAGTCTGGTAGACCCCAGTCAGATTGACCTCAGGGATCACACTGACCACTAAATTAGTTTGACCCCAATTCAGATTGACCAGGGGGTGAGATTATTCTCTGGGTCAGATAGACATCCGGGTCAGATTGACCACCAAATCAGTTTGAACTATGGGTCATATTGGCCACTGATTCAGATTAACCTCCGGTTTAGATTGATCCCCTGGTCCACTGGAACATAAAAACTGTCGCCTCTTTTGTTACACTCAACACCGGCTCTAGTGACACACGACTTGCGACACTCGAAACTTCATTTATCTACAATACACCTACTGAACATTTACTCTAGCAACGACGTCATATTATACCTATATAACATTTGCACTATTTTACCTACTAGATCATATTTTATATACAGAATTAACTTACCCCGGTAAAACCCCATGACGCTAATGCAGAAACCTTCCAAATGTGAAGTTAATCTTGAGTTTTCCTCTTATAAGATGCAGAGTGATGCCTGAATAAATCTGATTACGATTCGAGCCTTTCTACCCCAAAGGTATTCGTAAGGTTCCAACCAATAAGCTTTAAAAGTAACAGGGATGGTTCCCGGTGCGAAATTAATTTAGCCGCACCCCTATGCCATGCCATATGTAAATGAAATTGAGCCCGATAGGAGGATTCGTTTGTTTGAACTTCCTACAGAGGCGATCGAATAGACATGCTGAGATTTTATTACCAAAACCTATTATTTTTGGGAATTTCTGTTCTCTGTGTTTATCGAAGGTTTAAACTGAAACAATGGACTACCTACATATAGTAGGCCTACCTCTTATTAAACTTTTTTACGTGGGTTAAGAAGAACAAGACATGTACTACGCAACATGTTTTACGGCTGTTATGCTGTTATGCGACATCTTTACTTTAAACGCATTAAACGTTTTATTATTATTCACAGGATAAAAGCCAATAAAAGCGTTCCAAAAATATATCATAACCTCATAGTTTCAGTCAGTTTCCGTTAAACCCGTTTTGCGTGACTTATGAAACTTTCCCAAAAATAAAAGATTGAAAATTTTCAGAAATCCCAGCACTGGAATACCTTCGGTATTTTATTCCGTTCCCCGGTACAAAAACACGGAACGTGTTTTTTCAGGACGGCTCAATTTACTATTCGTTTGTTGTACGTACGAAGTAAACGAGATTTATATAAAACAATAGGTAACTACGGTCGGCCAAGAAAGTGGTCTACCACTTTTGACAAAAGTTTCTGCGAGATGTAACGATCGCTAAGGTTGACTTTTCTATGCACAATTATGTTATGACGTTTAAAATTGACCTTGTTGTTTCATGACGTTCAAATGAATCTCAACCGTAGGGTGGTAGACCACATATTTGGCTGACCGTACCTACATATAGATGGACAACGAAATAGAATTCACGATAAAACGTTGACAATCTGAAGTCAAGAGTAAAGTTAGGTTTTAGCACAAATGTGGTTTTAGTCAAGTTTTATATAACTACTTAGTTTAGTGGGACTAAGTTCGAGTAGGTCAGTGGACCGGGACCGACAATTTACATAACGAACTTTCTGAAGCACGGTAGCGCTCAGAAAATGCCGCTGTCCCCCATCCAAGAAACACGTTGCTTTACAATCGCGATGAGCATCGCTTAGTCAAACTACAGCATGTGTTTTAATTTAGGTCAGAACTGAGAATATTGGATACCTACTGTAATAATCAGGGATGTTACGAATATGGATATTATTGTACATAACTACATATATTATTGTAAAAAAAATATTCAATTCGGGTGTATAATTTCGTTCTATCCTTACGCTTCCCTTACGAATAGTTTTGTATATAAGGAGGCGTCCACTAAATGCCCCCATGATATACCTACTTAAGTTATATTTTTTTCCTTTTTTTCGCACCGAATAATTCCATTGACCAAGGATTCTTACAATAAATCAACAATAAATACTGTCAGAAATATATACCAGTTACCATCTCATTTCGCTCTTTATGTAAACGGCCTCGCGATGCCCAAGGGAACCCTCTACAGGGACTTCAGTTGACGTAATAGAATAATGCGGATCCCTATTTCATACCAAAGTACTTGCCTACCTATAAATAGAGTATACATTAATCTGACGTCTAAAATTACGTTAACTTTCACAACTTTCGAGTGAATTCATGGTTTTATTTTTGGAGGCATTCATTTGTTTGTTTAGCAGGTTTATTTCCTACATTGAAATATATTTCTTGGTACATTTGGCGTTTCAAAAGAAATTTCTTAAGAAATATACGACGCAACCAGGTTTAGGGCTGCAAAAGATGTCAAGTTTTTTTTGTAGTGAAATCCGCACGTACTAGTTGTATGCCGTCGAATGTTGATGAACTGCAATCCTGTAAATCATACTTACCTTGTAGTCTGTACTTCTCATGTTGCGTATTACGAGTGCGTTTTATTATGTATCCTTATTTCTAACCAGCTGTACCCAGCGATTTCACCCGCAGTGCCTCCCCCCCACCCCCGGATCCCGTGGGAATTTCGAGATTTTTAAACTTTTCAGGGATTTTTTTTATTGTTTCTTTCCGTAAGAACCATCCTCTTTCTTCAAGGAATATTATAAAAATAATTAGCGAAATCGGTTCACCTGCTCTCGAGATTTGAGCTTAGCAACACATTCAGCGATTCATTTTTATATTATAGATGTATGACGAGTCGATAAAGAACGAAAGGTCATAATTTTCATTGAAACTACACACTCAATCAAAGTCAACAGATATTTTAATTAGTACAAATTATACACGGTTTTGACCATAATCATTATTTGTACATTATTATTACGAAATTAACATAATTATCATTAATTCAACATAAATAGTCACAGACTGTCATCACAATTGAAATTATAACAAAAATTCTTACTTATAAATAATACTATTAGAGGTTTTAATAAATTCACTTAAGGCAGTGTTGTACTTCATGTTTTACGAAAAAATAACTGAAACGCAGAACGTCTGGGAAATATATTATGTCGTGTGGCGACGCGTCGCCACGGTCATTCATCAATACACCATCGAACGGTCAAACTCAGCGCATTATCTTTATATATATATAAGAGTCACTGAACTCCTCCTAAAAGGCTGGAACGATTTTTAAATGCTTTTTTGTATACGTTTGCGTGGCACCCTGGATGGTTTAGATTCACACTAGCGACATCTATTAGGTCGCGGGTGGAACCACCGGGCGGGACAGCTAGTTTAACATAAAAATGTGATATTGATTTCTAGTACTTCTATAGATTGTACTGTCATCTTATCTCTTCATTACCGGCCTGAAACAAAAAGTAATAAATCATGTGATTTCAATGTTAAACATTCTTTTTTTAAACACAGCTACATTCAACGGGAAGGTTATAGAATATTTTTCATTTAGAAGTTCCTACGGGAACAGCCACAACGCGGGTAAAACTGCGCAGTGATCCTAGTTCTACTATAATATTATAAATACGAAAGTTTGTGAGGATGGATGTATGTTTGTTACTCTTTCACGAAAAAACGACTGGACGGATTTGGATGAAACTTGACAGTAATATAGGGTATACATCAGAATAACACATGGGAAACGTTTTATACCAAAATTCCCGCGGGAATGGGTACAACGTGGGTACCACCGCGGGGCACAGCTAGTCGGTTATATTCGAGTAATTGCGTGGAAGGTAAAGTCGAATACCTACTTCTTCTGAAATCCGAACTTGCTCAACAAGGTTGGTTGGTTGCTAGGCAGTGAGGCCGTTCTCTTCAACCCTGGAACTCGACAGTTCGACTTCTTTATACCGTTGTGCGTTTTATTAGGTTGGCTGCTTAGTAAAGGTGGGCTGCGTTTGAAGAAGGACGGTTTTGGCGGTGATAGGGCGGTTGATTCCTGGAATAAAATTGTATTAGTAATTGGTATGAAGTAATAATGTAGTAGAGTTCGGCTAAAGTCTAAGGGTCTTTATTCATAAACGATTATTAACAGCACTTGAGCTAACAAATGGTTTGTCCCTTTCTGACATACGCTATTTTCCAAAGAGCAAAAGAGACAAAACACACACTAACAGTGTTTTGTCAGAGAGAGTCGTAGTTAGAGAGCGTTTATGAATGAGGCAGTAAATAATTAGATAGTCTGAAGTCACTTTTACATTAAAATTTAATATTTAATTTAGTGCGGAAGTTTATGTATGTGTTCAATAGCAAGGAACGCCTTTTAGCGTTTTAGGCTTGTAAGTAAATCTGCTTTGAAGCTTATTAAGAAATGGATTTCAAACCCACTGTAGAGAAATAATTATGTTTTACGCGCGTGTCCACCAGTCTACATACAATTATCCTAAAAAACACTTATCACTACATAGTATAAAACAAAGTCGCTTTCCGCTGTCTGTCTGTCCCAATGTATGCATATCTTTAAAACTACGCAACGGATTTTGACGCAGTTGTTTTGAATAGAGTGATTGAAGAGGAAGGTTAAATGTATAAAAAGTCCCGAAATTCCCATGGGAACGGGCACAACGCTGGTAATACCGCGGGGCGTTGCTAGTAAAAAACAAAGAGAAGTTACCTGAGACTGCACGGCCGTAATCAAACTATCCACTGGATAACTATTTTCAATCACTGAGTCCTGACTATCGCCCAAGCCGCTGTCTCGATCATCCATCCGTTTAAAAGGATTCCTACTTCTCGGACTCTCTAATATTGGACTCTTTTTAATAGGACTCTTAACTGGACTATTACACGGAGAATTCTCTTTCTGAGAACTATTGATACTCTCGCACAGAGTTCTATCACTATCTTCATCTAAATCTATACAATCAATTCTGTTTTCAATTTCTTCCTTTTTCTCTGGTGATTCCTCTATAATTATACTATCTGTACTCTTGTCTATAGGTTCTGAGGTAGAAAAGAACTTACTCTCTGTCACGTTATTGTCTATGATTGTTCTAGGAAATCTACTCAGTCTTTTGAGCATAGAGTAACTACCATTTTGTAGACATTTTCTGAATGAACGTTCTTTGTTTTGTAGTATGGGTGATTTGTTGCTGCGAATTTCGTTTACTATTTCTTCGTTGTTAAGAGCCATGTTGTGCGGGCTTTGACTGTCTTGTGTGAGCGATTCTTGGTTCATTTTCTGTCGTTTGTTACTGGGTTCTACGCAATACATATTGCTTAATGTTTGTATTGATAAACTGAAACATATTGTGTTTTATAAAAAACTATAGATTTTTAATGTCAAATAAATCCTACTAATTGCGAAAGTTTGTGAGGATGGATGTATGTTTGTTGCTCTTTCACGCAAAAACTACTGAACGGGTTTGGATGAAATTTTACAGTAACGTTCACATCAGAATAACACATGGGATACATTTTATCCCGTAATTTCCGCGGGAACGGGTACAAGGGGGGGGTGAAACCGCGGGGCGCGGCTAGTAATAAATAATTGTAAAATAATATTACATACCTTTCGTCCTGAGTCTCAGGCACATATTTGCTAACTAAATTAACGATTTTCTTCTTCGGCCTTGTATTGGCGGCCATTAAAATCGGTTCAGTCTTAACCTTCTTCAACCAAGGAGTTTCATTGTCAATGTGCTTCCTGAACTCTTCGTTCCATATGCTGGGATGATTTGCTATTGGTCTGTTTGTCTGGTTTTTGGTTGTGATTGGCTGAAATAATTCAATATATAAAGATAGATCGAATCTACACTAATATTATAAAGAGGAAAACTTTGTTTGTTTGGTTGTAATGAATAGGCTCAAAAACTACTGGACTGGACCGTTTTTAAAAATTCTTTCACCATTCGAAAGCTACATTATCCACGAGTAACATTAGCTATTTTTCATCCCGAAATTCCCACAGGAATGGACACAACGTGGGTAAATCCGCGGGGCGCTGCTAGTAATAAATAAGTAAGGAGGTAAGTTCAAGTAGGTTAGTGGCCAACACTGGTGTCGGAGTTTTGAGGCCGTTTTCTTAGACTGTATAATGGCAACCCCAGGCAGATAATCTATAATGTAGGGTCGCCGAATGAAATGTATTTGTAAATATATTATTTCATGTCATTCCATTCCAATTATGTTTTGTAGAGTGTTAACTCTGTTACAATACTGATGTACTGTAGTTGTTGCAACACGTTATTTAACTGACTACAAATGCAAACGTTGTTCATTCGCCTGAAGTGATTCTTACCGGTCTATTGTCAGGATGCCAATCGTCCATTTTCTTCAGTGTGAAGGGATCCAAATTACCAAGGGCCAGTTGAAATGCTATTTTAGGGTCCAATAGTTCACCCGCATTGACGCATAGGGCTTGCTCGATATCTGAAATAATTACGGTTATCTTAAAATATAAATATGAATCGCTGAATCTGTTGCTAAGCGCATAACTTCAGAACGACTGCACCAAATTGGATGATTCTTTTTTTAATGTGTTCCTTATTGTCAGGACAAGGTTTTTATATAAGAAAAATAAGGAATAAAAATCTCAAAATTCCCACGGGAACGGGGGCGCTGCGGGTGAAACTGCGGGGCACAGCTAGTTAAATATATTTTTTTAAAACGGTTTTTTTACTATTATTGAAAATACAAAGCCGAAGAGTTTGTTTTTTTTGTTCGTTTGAACATGCTAATTCCTGGTTTTATCAATTCTATTTGTATTACAAAATTCCCACGGGAAGGCAAACAATGTGATTAAAACCGTAGCGCGATCCTACTCTTACACTAATATAATAAAGATGACGAGATTTATGATTTTTTGTTTGTTTGAACGCGATAATCTCTGGAGCCACATTTAAGAGTTTATATGCTACTTTTTATCCCGAAATTCCCACAGGAACTGGTACAACGCGGGTGAAACCGCGGGGCACAATTACTTTATATTATAAACTAGCTGTGCCCTGCGGTTTCATCTGCATTTTTTCCTCACTGCTTACCGTTTAAACCTTCTCGAGACTTTCATGAATATTTCAAGAACAAAATTAGCCAAATCGGTTCAGCCGTTCTCGAGTTTTAAGCAGACTAACGAACAGCAATTAATTTTTATTTATATAGATAGATGTTGGGGAGTAGACTTCTTTTCATTCAATCACCTTCATCATCCGGTTCAGTCAATCGCACCATTCGTCTCTCAACAGGATCGTAAACATACTGATGTTTGAACGTTGCTTCAGCTTTCAAGAAGTTCTCTCTGTACTCGTCGGTAACTACCAAAGCAGATCGGTTGAAGAAACTTGGCAGTTTTCTTAGAGCCTGAAACATTATAGTAATAACTTAATATCCTTTTTGAATAGAACTGTCAGTCATTTATTTCAATAAGTTAAAATTGGGTCGTTTTGGAAGTAAGCCTGCAAAATGGCTTTGCAAATTAAGGTGTCTTCTGAAGCTATTGAAAATGAGGATATTATTGGGATCATAGTTTATTAGGTCTTTGTGTTAATCATTAGTAGTCTTGAGAGTGAGATACTTCTGCAAATACCCTGGCATTTCCACCAAATATTGGATTCATCTATGAATGTGTTGCTAAGCGTACATCGCAGAAACTACCATACCAATTCGAATAATTCCTTTTATAATGGATAGCCACATTCAACAGGAAGGTATATACAGGATAGGCTATTTTTATCCCGAAATTCCCACGGGAACGGGCACAACGCGGGTAAAACCTCGGGGCGCTGCTTCATTGCTGCATTCTTATAATGCACATACATGAAAATTATATATACTCGTAATTTGGGTCCTAGGCTATACATATTATCAGACTTCACAGACACTTACATTAGCCAAATTACTATCCTGTGTTGCTGTTACAAACTGCCTCGCTTTAGCCAGTCCTATACCGGGCAACGAAGCCAAATAGTCACACCCAGACATGATACACATCTGTCTAAACTTGTCAAATGTATAATGTTCTATAGGACACTTCATTACTAGAGGCAGTTTAACAGTTTCCACTAGAGTGCCCATACCGTCTAGGTCCATTTTGAATAGCACCTGCAAATTTTGATAACATGTTTAAAAAAAAATCACATACATAAATAGACAACCACATTATTTTCCTAGTATTGTGCAGATGGAGAATAAAGATAGATATTTCAGGAACTAAATGGTTATTGGACATTTTGTGGGTTAATAATGGTTTCTGTGATTGAATTGAATATTCAATCAAACAGTTCAGTCAGCCTGCATGTTAAGAATATGAATATGACTATGTCATATAATATTCATAAGCTTCTACAATAACTAGCCAGTTATGAAGGCCTTTGCCATGAAGTTTAACTACATCTCTCTCTAAAAAATTTCAAATTCAGGTCATCAGTCATCAACCTTTTGGTGTCAGAGTTTTTAGACTGGCCTAACGTTGAATTTTAAGTGCCCTCCGAAGCATGGTAGCCCTCAGATACAAACACCACCATCAGCAACCTATTCAAGTAAGGACCGAGCTGCATGTTACTTAACAATCGCAATGATCTAACATCGCTTAGTCTAACTACGCCATGAGTGCTACGGGAGGTCATCAGTACGAGCATGAAAATGTACTGTACTTTGTATCAATCATTTATACAAAAAACAGATTAACAAATATATAATTGTTATTTCTCATTTATAAGTAAGTATGGATTTCGAGACTTTACCTTAGTACACCCAAACAAAATCAAATCTGAATCCTCAGTAATAACTAAATGCGCGATATTCTTTATGTTCAAATATGCTAGCTGAGCGTCCGCCTCGTACGGAGCCACAATACAATCAACATTGTGACTTCTGCACTCTTTAATAAGGTTCAAAGCCATATCGTGGGTGATGTCGACGCTACGGCGCATGAACGATCTAGCTTCTTCAATCTGAAATGGATAAAAAATTATTGAATTATAAAGGTTTCTTATGAGATGTATGAGATATTTGAGAATGTTATGAAAAGAAAGAAAATTAAATTAAAAGAAATATTGATGAACAGGCTGCAAATAAACTTGCATTATAGCTAAAAGTGAACATTGTGTAAAATAATATTCAATTTTTTTAGTAAGCTTGTGAATTGTAAAAGGATTTGATGGCCAGTTTTATACATTTATGCGTAAAAAGGCAACTAAGAGTCAGGACTTTGAAATCAGACCATTAAGAATGCAAGGATTACTTGATTATTGTACTGAATTAAAATGGTACAAACATATTGGCTTACCTTTCCTAGACTAAGTAACTCAGCAGCTCTCTTCTTTGATATGTTTCTAGATCTGTAAATAAATTCATTGGTAGTTTTATTTATTCCTAGAGTAATAAATAAATCAGAATAATTATTAGATAGTAGAAAAAATCAGTAACATTTTTTAAATTAGATGTTAGATATAAAGTTTACAAGTAGAAAAAAAGTTATTCAAGTAAAAAATTTATAAATACAGATAAAAATTAATAAAACTATAATGAGTGTTTTTGGATGGAAAAAGCACACAATAATAGTAAGAAGACTTGATACTTCAAATCCAAATGACAAGTTTCTCTACCAAGTCTCTCTAGAAGAGTAGAGATATATCACTGCTTAAATGCTTGCAGAAAGTACTGATTTTTAAAGCTTTGTTTTCACTTTTATTATATCACATCACCAACTAATCACTAAAAGAATGTCTTATGAGTATTACCTAAAATGTTAATACTTACTCTCTCCGTTTACTCTCAGTCATGGCTTTAGCTGGTAGATGTCTGCCATCAAATACTAGTATTGGTTTGATGTTCTTCGAGAGTAACATGTTTACATATTTCATACAGTATTTTATGTGACTGAAAATAAACAGATTGAAATTATTTCGCTTAATCCCCTTCACTGTACTGACATCTACAGTGAGATCAGAGACCTTTGCCCAGCAGTTCGACATAACAGGCTTTTAAAAATCATATAGGTGCTTTGGGGTAATTATGTTTTTTTTTATTTGTAATAATGTAAACTTTACTCAAGAACAAAAATGTCTTGACTTGTATGAAACTTTACTTACACATAACTTACATTAACTAGGTAAATACTAGTCTCAGACTTAAACTCACAACATCTGGTAAAACTAAACATATTCTTCATAAGGTTAGTTTAAATAAGGGATTCATGAAATTAGGATCGGTAAGCAACCCAGAATACCAGAACACATTATCGATATAATAATAATACCTGGACAAATTCACACACGGTTAATTAGACCCAAAGTAAGCTCTAAGCTTGTGTTATGGAATCTAATTCACTGATACTACTACTTATACATACACAAATACTTTATAAGAATATATAATTGACACCCAGACGTCGTCGCCAACAACTATGTGTGCACATATTGTTGACTCCGGGCGGGAATCGAACCCGCAACCCCCGAAACAGTAAGCGCTCTCACTGCCACTGTGCCAACGGGCTTGTCAAAACATATAGTTATGAACATTTACTTACATATCTGTTTCTTCTCCTCGCACTAGCTTATCAGCACAGGCAAAAGCTCCTTTATGAAGCCAGCAGTAGGAATCTATAGCCACGGTACACCCATTAAACTCACTAACATTAACCCGCCTCGAAGCTTTGTCTATAAAAGGTAGCAGACCCGTGATACCCATGGTTGGTTAGTTACCTGTCGTGCATTAATAATTAAATATAAGTGGCAAGTGATGTGTGATAATTATTAAACGATAAAAGAACTCTCGTGTATTTGTTTGTTTTCTACTGGCCTGGCGCGAAAATTTTCAGGCAGGCAGGAGTTTGACGGACGTGACAGCCTCTCAGCTCAGCCAGCCAGCCAGCTGTCAGCTGATGTTGATAACAGGATGACAATGACAGTGACAACAATTATTGTTTTTCAAGTTATTTGCACAATAATGATGACTACAGATGACCACAGACTTCATAAAATCGTAACTTCTGAGTGCATATTTGAACAATACCCATTATAATAGTTTTTCTGTTTACTGTTTCGCATTAAGCAACAAACAAGCTATGAGTTGCTTAAATCAATTAAAATAATAATTTGCCTTGGGTAAAAATTAAGAGTAACTTGTATAATTTTATTTGAAGGTAGTATTTGCCTAAGCACCTTATTTCCTAATGAGTAATGAGGGTAGGCAAAAATCTGTCATTTTGTACTCACGTTGCACTTTGGGTGTCCCGAAAATTACCATTTATGTTCGAAATTACTTAAAATGCGATTAAATCCGCGTATAGTGACATCAGCAGCTGCATTAGCATTAACTTGTGCGGTTACCGCAGCTGCTTACTTTTATCAGAACCGGAATCGACCAATAAATGAAGTGATGGTGTTTTGCAAACTACAGTTCAACGCATACCACTGTTTTGATAAATTAATGAGTTACATAGAAGCAGCAAAGACAAGCGTCAAAGTTTGCATGCCAGGGATTCAGAATCCATCAATTCAGGGACGCCTTATAAGATTAATAAGAGAAAAGAATATCAAAGTGCAAATTATCATTGACCGGTCTGGATACAATGAGTCAAATTATTTTCTACTGAAAGAACTCATTGAGGCTGGTAAGTACTAAAAGAACCTTAATTTTTTTTAAATAGTAGTCACTGTTTCAAATCTTGGCCGACTTCCCATTATGAGGTTAAAAATATTAAAAGTGTACTTAACTATAAGGAGCTTCTCAATTATTTTAATTGTTCCAGGTGCAGAATTAAAATACAACATTAATGAAACTGAGTACAAAATGCAACACAAATTCTGTCTAATAGATGATAAACTTCTCATGACGGGCACTCTTAACTGGGGCAACGATCGTTCGTCGGATCATTGGAACTACGTGTACATAACGAACAAAATTCAACTAGTTGAACCAGTTAAGCGAGAATTTTATCAGATGTGGAACGAATTTACAACAGAAACAGGGCAGGAGTCGGATTTTCCAACGGAAGATGACACTAGCTCCGACGATTGTGAGGAAAAAAAAGATGTTGTAGCTGAGAGAGATCAGAGGGAGCAGCCTTCGACGTTTAGAGAGACAGTTACAACTCCAGAAATATTTATTACGTAATTTTAGTTTTAGAACTAACTACCTCACTAATCTCTTGACACCTATGCCCTGCCATATTGCCTACTAATTTTTTTAATTATTTTATAATGCCAGACTTTTTTATTGTACAGATTTTTTAATTTCATGGCTGTATGTGCCTATTTCCAATTCAATTTCCTATTTTATTATGAATCTAAATTCTTAATTTTAGAATCTGCTTTTAATTTTAAAAGCATTTCCTCTTTTTATTCTAATTTGTTATTATCTTATTTTCATTTATCTTTCAGTCTTTATTCTTTTATTCATAAAATTGTTTTATTTCCAATTTATTATTTTTAAAATGTTTAATGTTAAGATTTTTAAAACATTTATTTGTAATTTATTGAATTTTTAATTATTATTGTAGTAAAAACGAATTAACTGATATAACAATAAAATGATATTCTGTAACAAAACATCTTTCTATTCATACTTGGGAAATAAACCAATATCAAATACAGTTCTCTATCTGCCCATTTTATTAATAAACTCTAGCTTAGAATCAGGAATACAGTAAATATTACACAATAACTGTTTAAATATTATTTACTTAATCTAATTACACACTTATTTTACATAGCATTAAATATTAAAAATCAGTTGTCACCACCCCTCAGAGCTTTATACTTATTTATTTCTGTAGGGAAAGATTTGGTTAGTTCAGAAAGGAGGTTGCTTTTGAATCTTTTGTAGGAGTCTATCTTGCCTTTGACTTCTTCGTTCTTAGCTAGAGCCTTGTCTATGCAATCTTTGGTGTAAAGTTGAGGATTACGGCCCTGGTCTATGTAGCTGAAACAGATAAATAGGATACTAAATATGTATAAAGAGATAATATACATAAGAAAGGGACAGACTCTGATAATTATCACAGGAAATAATTATCATACAGATAGCATCATAGACAGCTTGAGTAGTATACTATGGCTCTTATTTAAAAACGCTTATTATCAGCACTTAATCTAACAAATAGTTTGTCTCTTTCTGACATAGCTATTTGCGAAATAGTGAGAGACAAAATACTTTAAAACCGTGTTTTAGTTAGTGTTTAGGAATAAGTTGGTATGAAAGTAACAACTTGAGTAATGATTTGGTTTATAAAAGGTACTCAAATTGTTTAGCAACAAATACAGACAATGTGCTCAATACTTATGTATTTGTTACTCTTGACAGCTCTAGTGAAAATTATCTATATTACAAATCTATATATGTATATAAAAGAAACTTGTGTTAGTTAAACCATTTATATCTTGGTCAGGAATAAGTAAAAAAAATCCCGAAATTCCCACGGGAACGGGTTCGCTGCGGGTGAAACCCCAGGGACAGCTAGTACAAATATAAAGTAAAGTACTCACTCAAATACTTCTGTAGGAACGTGAATATCATGAACTTGTGATTTCAATTTATCAACTTCTTGGAGTCCAGTTACGAGAGATTGGCTGAAAGTACATTGAACAAGGGTTTAAAAGATAGTAAGTAAAACACCAAGAACATTGCCCGGTATAAAAGTGGTCTTCTAAAGTATGAAAGTTGAGATAGATACATATTCAAAAGAAATAAGAGAAAGTATAAGAAGCAATATACAATACCTATGGAATGGCAGGTTGCAGCAAAGAACTTGTGTAATACGGCAGAGTTGGACTTATTACATTTAATTTTTTGAACATTTTGTGAACATCACTAAGAAGGCGTCTACATAATATCATAAGTTGTATGTATTCATCTAGATATTCAATAATAGTTCATCCAGGGTTCTTTAATTTACTTAAATTCTATGGTCTAATAAAACCTGTAGATAACTTTCAAGGATTATTGTGGAAATAACAATTGACTTACATTTTTTGATTCAAAACACTCTGTCCCTGCGGTTGAAAGTCGCTGACGATAATACGGATTTGTCGTACATTCTCGATGAACATCTCCAATTGCGTCTCAAGATTTTCCAGAGGAGAAGACATTGTGAAATTTTAAGTCTGTATTTATTTTTAGGAAAATCAAACTTAGGTATTACTATGCTATTGTTTGTTTGCGAGAAAGTGGTCTCGAACGTCAAAGAGCGAAATCGGTAGAGTTGCCCACAAAAAATCGGTATATTTGTACCCAAAATCGGTATATGACAAAAAACATACAATATTCAATCAAACACGTTTATTTAAAAAAAAAACAAACGAAGCCTAATTAATATGTAACATAAAAACACACTTAAATATAATTATTTTTTACTATCTTTAGGATCATACCAATATTCTTTGGCCATAGCCGCGGTCATATTTGAATTAATTTCCAAATTTTTTAAAATGATTACTAAATTTTTGTAGGCACTCCACATCTAAAAACTTTCTCTTCGAAGTTAAGAAATTAATGAAAAAATAAAACCCGAATTACTGTTTATATAGACAAGTGTATTTCCGAACGAAAAACGGGAAATCCCCTAGAATATAAAGTTGAAGGACTCAACTCAAGGGTATTCCCCAAAAAATATGGAACATTCCGTAATTTGCATTAACTCACTATTCATCCATTCTTACAATTGAGGGATTCCCCGTATCCAAAAACATAAATTAAAAGGGTTGGCAACTTAGAAATGTAAAATCGGTAGGAAAATCGGGATAATTTCCTTGTATTCTCTGAAATCGTGGAGAAATCGTTGCATTTCGGTATTTCGGTAGGACAGACCCCATATCGGTAGAAATACCGAAAAATCTGTAGGTTCGAGACCACGAGAAAGAAATGCACCACAGAAATGCACCATTACGGTTACGCACAGAAAATAACAAAAGAATGAATGAAATCTTGTTTCGTGGTCAGTTAATGAAATGAAATGAAAATGAAAACATCATCAAACGAAATCAAATCCTTTGATGTACAGTCAATACGTCAGGGCAAGCAAATGTCACTGTCAAGTGTCACTGTCTATCTGTCATTCAACTGAGTGTAGTAGGTAGCTGTATTTTTGTAATTTTGTAGGTTGGTTGAGTTAGGTTAGAATTTTTGTAGATCTGAGCTCTGCGATCTTTTATAAATATTTGGGTCTCAGCAGAGCAAGTCAAGAAAACCTCGTAAACCTAACAAATCAATAACCAAAAAATTACAAAACTCTCATCATATTATGACGGTCGATGTGAAACCTACTTCTGAATCAAAAGAGAGTGTTGTGCAATCTGCTATAGCCGGCGGAATAGCTGGTGCATTCACTAGATCAGTGGCTCAACCGTTGGACGTTCTAAAAATAAGGTTCCAACTCCAATTAGAACCGATCGGGAGTGGTTCTAAATATAGTTCGATACGACAAGCTTGTAAATCAATCGTTAAAGAAGAAGGTTTCTTCACACTATGGAGTGGTCATGTTCCCGCGCAAATACTATCAATAACTTTTGGGATAATACAGTTTTCTACATTCGAGAAACTGACACAACTGTGCCATCAGACTGACCTCTGTTTTTACGTTAGAAATAAGATGATGATCAACTTTTGCAACGGTGCTATTGCTTCTTCTGTGGCTACGTTCGCTTCCTTCCCATTTGACACAGTGCGCACTCGACTTATAGCAGAGAAGAAAACTAATAGAGCATATAAAGGTTTTATTAATGCTTGTTACTCAATTGTCCACAATGAAGGGCCATTAGCATTATATAAAGGGTTAGTGCCTACTATAGGCCAAATAGCACCACACACAGGAATCCAGTTTGCGGTATACAAATTCTGTACAGAAACCATTTTCACTCGAATGGGTTTCTTTCAAAGATCAATAGACTTATCACAGAGAATGGAGTCAACGCTGATAGCTAACCTATTGGCAGGGTCTATAGCCGGCTTTATTGCTAAAACTGCGATATATCCCTTTGATTTGATAAAGAAAAGACTTCAAATACAAGGGTTCCAACAGTATAGACAGGGTTTTGGTAAACAAATGTACTGTAAAGGGTCTGTAGACTGTATAAGACTTATTATTTCCAATGAGGGTTTCTTGTCATTGTATAAAGGTTACTGGCCAAGTGTGCTCAAGGCTATTTTAGTGACGTCATTGCATTTTGCTGTCTATGATGAGATTAAACATTTCTTTTCTGGACAATACTAATCTCTAGTCCTATGAGTTACCCTGAAATGTTCAATTGTTTTCTTTGTTTATGTATTTACATTAATTTTATATAAAAATGTATTTAAATTAGCTGTGATATTACATGTAAATACTTTAGTGGTTAGACCTAAGTACTCTGTTTTTATATAATCCACAATAATGATTAAAGTATTATTGAAATTACTATGAGATTTATTTTTAATCAATAAGACCTTTAACATAGTATTGCATAACATTACAAATATTACATTAACATACACTTAACTAATATATTGATATTTATACTTAAATTAACCATAAGATATCACATAACCCATATTCCTCATTAGTGTGTCTTTGATAGCCGGCTGCAATTCTTTCTTCATATAAGTAGTCAATAATGTCCTTATTCCTTTAGTAAAAATGTCTTCCATTTCTCGAGAAATTTCTTCAACCTCATCCAAATCGTCATCGGGTCGGAATAGTTTACTTCGTTCGTAATTTACTCTCGAATGTGGTTCGTAAACGTCCCAGTTGGAGTCGGCTGATCTGCTCTCGATACCTCCAGAATACGGATCCCTTAAACCAGGTTCGAACGAAAACTCATCAGACCTTTTCCTTCGTTTCAAAGGCAGGTTATCCTTATTCCGAATGGAATTCCTGTTAATGTACTTCTCGCAGCCGTAAGCGTATACACTAATGAAACCTGGTTCAACGAATTCAGAGTCTGTTTTGACATTGAATTTCCCAGGGTGTTGGTTTAGCGGTCGAGTGTGGAAACCGATACCTGCCTTGCGTAATCGCAGGATCATGTTGCATCCATTACCGCGATGCCGGTTCAAATCATCTGGATAGTTGCCGTCGAAAGATCTTCTATCGGCGTAATGGCGTCTCAATCTTCTGCTGGGTGGTATTGACCTGTCTAGATCGTTTGCCGTATAAAGATCGACGTTTCCACTTATAGTTAGGTCGTGGAATAGAAGCATGGTGTCCAGGGAAACATTTCTAGGGTCGAAGTAGCATTTTTCCACTCGAACCCAGTTACTGTTTTGTGGAAGTCGCACCCGCATCCTGGTGACGTACATATCAACTGGTGCAGTCCTCATTTGCTGGTACAAGCTGTATCCATCAAGTTCAATGCTCTGGCTCTGCAACAATTTTATGGTAATTTTATAATTTTAATGTGAAAGTGACTTTTACTTGCAATTTTATGCACTAGATTTGTTTGTCATGAGATGTTTTGTTTGGTTTATGAATGATTAAAGATTGGGTTGCGTCTGATTATTAATGCCAAATTAGATTGGGTACAAATCTTTCAAGCTTTTCTACTAGATTCACCGGCCAACATTCTTATTAGATTTCTAGACAATTGATGCAGTCAGTAGTTCAGCAATGAATGAATTCCCTTGGAAAGTACATTTCATGAAATTGCACCTTGATTCCAGTTGGATATTATATAGACAAAATCACGTATAATATCCTACTGGAAAAGTCTCCAACATACTGAAGATGTAAAACAGTAAAGTAAAGAGGATTAAGGAGCATTCCAATTTCCACCATAATTACGAGTACGATGATCGTAGAAAATTCAGTCTCAAAACTTACCAAAGGCTGATCAATATTCTTGGACTGCGTTCTCTTCCGCCTCTTGAGCTGATCTAATGCGGTCTCCAGTCTTGAAGAACATCTTTCCCCAGCAATCGGCACGGTGGTGAGAGGTGGTAGCCCACCAGAGTTAAGCGGAGCCGGTCTGCCGTCATATCGCTTCACTTCGAAAAGAGGCAGGAACCGGGATTCTGGAAAATGTCCCAGAAATCAGATATCTTGTGAATCCTTTGAAATAGCTCAATCAAAGTAACATAAAGGAAGATGTATCCATATAAAGTTACAGAATTATTAAGGATTTTGGAAGTTGCCTTGAGATGGATATCTAACAGGATATGGGCTATGGATTTTCTCGAATTTTCTCGAAGATGACCTATACCTATTTGCGTTCAATAATGAATCCAACCAAACAAACCTTTTTAATTTTACCATACGTACATGTTAAAACATAAATAAATAAATACTTGGACAAATTCACACACGGTTAATTAGACCCAAAGTAAGCTCTAATCTTGTGTTATGGAATCTAACTAACTGATACTACTACATATACATACACAAATACTTTATAACAATATATAATTGACACCCAGACGTCGTCGCCAACAACTATGTCTTCACATATTGTTGACTCCGGGCGGGGATCGAACCCGCAACTCCTGACACAGTAAGCGCTCTCACTGCCACTGTGCCAACGGGCTTGTCAAAATGTAATTGTAACATGTAATTTGTAATAAGCTGATAGGTAGGTTACTACTAGGTACGTAAATACCAACATGTGATAATAAGTGAAGATAACAATAGGTAAGAGTATAATAATAACCTATCTTTTTAATTGAATTGCAATCCAACTGCACAAAATTAAAAAAAATCTAAAAATTGAAAGTTAAATTGTTATTATTTTCTAGAACGTCCGCAGAGTTTTCACTCTATTGTTCGCTGTTCAGAACCGTAAAATGGTCGTGAGTTTACCCATGCACCTTACTAACTACCGAACGCACTATCGTGATGTGATATACCTACTTATTCTGAATTAAAGTCTGTAATTAAAGAAACAATGAAATCTAAAGTCGTTTAGTGAAAGTGAACGAGCTTCTGGTGATTCTTTTATGATTTAATTGTTGTGTTTAGTGTTTTAGATGGGGTGATAGGTAGGATAAACTGGTGAATAGTGGTAGCAAGATGCTTGTTTCCACGTTCAGTTAAGTACTTCCACGTTCATTACTTTGTGTGCGAATTCTATTTAAAAAACCAAATCAAAATGATCATTTATGTTTTACACTACAGCTTGTTTATACCTCGAGCAAAGTAAATATTACCTTAGTGATCTAACTAGTTACCTGACCCTACGTAACGTAGGTATAATACGGAAGGGACTTTAGTTTAAAACGTATTTTAGCCCTCACACATAAATATGGTTAACGTTCTTAGCCTTACTTAGTTAATCTTGCTTATTTTTGACCACAGCGATTGCTGAATTTACTAAAAACAAAGAGCTCTGATGTTCAGCCCACACTGTGAGCGTGACCATAGACTACATTATAAGTAAGTTTACTTACTTAGTACAAAGCTTGATTTGAACTTCGCGCGTGGATAAATATGACAACACCACAATAAAAATATATAACTAATTATCGGTAGTTAGGTACCTACATACAATAATATGGTAAGCTGGAACAGTGACGGCTTAAGAGCTCAAGCCCCCAAAAATACCATAACGTCATGTTTCCCCTGATAAATTATTACCATTTATATTACAAAAATTACCATCACCAGGGTCAAGCCCCCAAACCAAAATCTTTGATCTGCCACTGGGTGTAGGATAGAGTATCATGACTCTTCGAAACAGATGTTCTATTAGTATTCGTTGTGAGACGTTAGATTCATCTTTATATGCAACAAAAAGAAAAAGCTGATCTCGTCCACATTATTCTTCGTGAATCATTGTGTAGGTAAATTGACAAAAACATAAAATCGTGGGTACAGATGTTGCAGAAAACCATATAAGTTAGATATAACTAAGTAGCGATTCAAAAGATGATTCGAAGAAGTTTCAAACATGGAAGGTATAATAACCAAAAACTAGACATATTTTCATCACATTTCAAACAAAAAGTTATTGAGACGACACATTCGCCTAAGATCCTGAGACTTAAATGATATTAGACAGATACACACACACACACACACACTTTAATTCGTTTCGTGCTAAACATTGAATTTCTAAAACGAGCTTTCAAAAGCTATAAAGTACCTATTAAAAACGTTCTTTCCCACTCCTACAACGGACACACCCCACACTTCATCTATTTAAATTTAAAACTACCCTAAAGGTATAACCATAGACATAGAAACCTCTTTGTCATTCTAGTTCTATGGTATAACCTACCTTTCTCACCTTCCGCGCTAGGCACTTCATTATCACTAGCAGACGCAGTCTTCGCAAACAATACGAACATCCACCAAAACTTCATCATATTTTAACAAACAAATCATAAAAAAAAACTTTTCTTCACTTTGAAAATTAACCGCGAAAAAACAAAATGGCTGCCAAGCTACAACTGTTTCCCGCGAGAGTGGATTCACGAATAACGTAAGAAAAGTAACGCGCGGTCTTTGGAAAATAATCCCCGCTTTGATCTAAAAGTATTGTCTTTATAAGCCATAGAATATGCAAAAGTATGTACCGCAGGTGCGAAGCTTAGGTACGAGAACTAATAACATGGAAAGATGAAATTACTAGAGCGGAGATTACAAAGCTTTGTGGTTACCTATTTATGTCTCTCCTAAGAAAATGATAATGAACTCAAGCGTTCTACCTACATAGGCATATTAAGTAGTAGTTCTACTGTATCAAATAGGTAACCTAACCTAACTTATTAGGATACCTTTAGAATGACACTTAAGAAAATCACCTTTATTTTGCCTGTTATCCTATCTAACAATGGTAGGTTAGGTTAGTGTATAAGCTTAAAGGCTTGAACGAATAAAATTATTGTTAAGTATATAAAAACTGTAAGGAATATTAAGACCTCAATCCGACCGAACCAAGCTTTTCTTTTTTATTTCCAAAAAGGTCGCCAGTAACTTGTTTCGCATATTCATAGACAATGTAGAAGATAATCTAGACTATGCACAGTGGCCTAGAATATCTTATGCGGACTAGAATCTAGAATAGTGTGAATCTCGGCAAGCAACTTGTCATTATTAACTTTATCAGATGCGACATTAAAACTACCTGTGTAAGTAGACTGTGACGTTATTACTAAAGAAATTAGGTTGAGCACAATAAATGTGAATAGAAAGGAGAATGACCTCTATTGAAGATGATTCCCCTTGGTGACAGATTAAGTGGTTGTAGAACAGCTACGATCCAATCTACCATTTTGTTAGATGTACTCACGAAATTGAGACTGACGCAGTATGTATTTTTCGTGGAAATATCTAAAGTTTTTGAAGTCGAGTTAAAAAAAATTTTGTCTATTCCCTAGCATCTGAGTAATGTTTTTTTTTGACAAGCCCGTTGGCACAGTGGCCTGTGAGAGCGCTTGCTGTGATGGGGTTGCGGGTTCGATTCCCGCCCGGAGTCAACAATATGTGCAGACATTGTTTTTGGAAAAGACGTCTGGGTGTCAATTACATTCAAATAAAGTATTAGTGTATGTATATGTAGTGTAGTATCAGTTAGTTAGATTCCATAATAGTTAGAAGATCCTGGATTTATGTCCCACCCTGGTATCGGAGTTTTCAGATCGCCTAAATGCCTCCAACATAGTCCGAAGATTGGAACTTCCGGGACAGAAGATTTAATGTGAACAGTAGCGCTAGGTAGAAATGCCACTATCGGCCACCCATCCAAGTAGGGGTCAAGCTGCACATTGCTTAACAATCATAATGAGCAAACATCGCTTAGCCAAACTACGCCACGAGTGCAACAAAGATATAGGGGAAACATTAATAAAATTACTTACTATAAACAATGTTACATCTTATGAATGAAAAGTAACTAAGAAGTATTTAGGTAAGGAGGTATACATCTATCTTTTTTAAATTTGCTTTAAGGTTGAACGCTCGTCCGCTGTGTGCTGTGTTAGAGCGGTTTCACATTATCCGATCCGATATCGGTATCGGACGCCGATCCGATATCGGGGTAAGTAAAATGTATGAAATATGTACCTGGACCTTTCACATTGTCCGGCCCGATATCGGATATCGGAGCCGACACCGATATATCGGCGGCACCATCGGACGCCCGTGAGCCATCGGACGATAATGTTTGCATGTGTGCTATACGTGTATCTAAATTGTCTCTGTGTGCGTAGAGCCCGATGCGCGGCGGTAATTTTAAGCTTGTTTACTAGTTTGGTTGTCATCATGGCGTCGTCATCATTTAAATATGATATAATTACTTTAATCGAACTGGTAGAATATAGACCATGCTTGTGGGATAAAACTCACGAGGAATATAAAAATAAAATACTTCGAGACAACAATTGGCGAGACGTATGTGAATATCTTGAAGAGGGATACGAAGGCTTAAATCAGGATGAGAAAAAAAAGACTGGTTTGTAATTTACACTTTTAATAAATCTGAAAACAGAACTACTAGTTCAGTTACTAATGGCCCTACTATAGCTAATAAATAATTAATGTACAAGTTATGTAAATATATATTTTTATGAACTAGATCTTGGACAGTTGCCATGGTAATTTACCTACATCTGAAACGAAATAATCAGCAAAGGTTGCACGGACTCCACGTCCTGTTTTATTAGTGGATTTTGTCTGGGGACTGGACAAAGATTCTAGAGATGATCTCTCACTTAAAATTATATCGTCTATTCGATATCCATCACGCTTCCTCACGATGTTATGTAAAATAACACAAGCTTTCACTATGTTTTTGGCAAATTTTGGGGACACATCGATGGGTCGATGGAATATTCTCCATTTATTACTCATAATTCCAAATGCGCACTCAACATATCGACGTGCTCTGCAAAGTCTGTAGTTAAATACGCGTTGTTTTTGACTTAAATTATGTCCAGCATAGCTTCGTAACATATGTTCATTCATTGGGAATGCATCATCAGCAACAAATACATAGGGAACTGTAAGTCCTCCTTCAGTAATGGGTTTTGGCTGTGGAATGTGTAAATTTCGATCCATCAACAATTTCCAAAAATGAGTGTTTTGTAGTATAGAAGAATCACAATCTTTGCCATATGCGCCTATATCAACAAAAATGAACGAATAATCTGAATCTACAACTGCCAAAAGGACAATTGAAAAGAATTTCTTGTAATTCATATACATTGAACCGCCATGTGGAAAATTTTTAATGCGTATGTGCTTTCCGTCTATAGCACCGAGGCAATTGGGAAAAGATGCTCTTTTTTTAAAACCCTCTGCTACTGTTTTCCACTTTTGTTCAGACATATTTTCTAAATGTTCGCTACGGAAGTTTTCCCATATATTTAGGCAAACAAAATTTATAATTTCACTCAATGTACTGATTCCTAGCCTGTAATTGTAGTGCAGATCGGTCAGAGAGCAACCACTGGCCAGGTACCTGAAAAGTAAAAAAAGAAATTGTAATCTTGTTTATCAATTGCCTCAGCCTATTTAAACTATGTAATGATACCTAAGTACATTTGTATTAATAAGCTAATTATTGTTTCAGCACAACTCATTATAAACAAATGGAATAATATAAGAGACGCGTTCATTAGATCTCTTAATGGAAAGTCAGGGCAATCTGCAAAAAAACCATATGTGTTTCATGAAAACCTAATTTTTTTTCTGAAATTTACAAAAAAAGCTGAAACTGATGCCAACATTGTGGAAGAAACAGAACAGGAGCATAAAGTGATCGCTGCTAATGATAATGAACATTCTGAGAATGTTGATATACATGAACCAAAGAAGGAACCGTCAAAAAATAAAAGGAAACTAGACAACATTGAGGCCGCAATATTAAAAGAAATAAAAGAAAATAAAACTACCAACTCTGAAAGAGTGTCAACAGAGGACAGTTTCTTTACGTCTTTTATACCATATGTTAAAGATATGTCAGAACCAGAGAAAATACAGCTACAAATGGACCTTCTATCTAGTATACAAAAAATTAAACAAAACCGGGTCCTTCATCAACGTGTACAATCACCATATATTATCGTAAAGCCTGCATCTAGATTCAGTAGATCATATCCAAAACATGGCCATTCGATTCATAGCAATTCAATAAATTCTCCCTCACCTATATTACTGACATCTCCTTCACCTACAAGCAACTCCTATATTAATATACCAAGTTCACAATCAGTTGTAATTCAACAAACATCGACTCCGAGCAACTCCTACATTGATGTACCCACTCCACAACTAGTTGGAATTCAACAAACATCGACTACAAGGAAGTCCTGTGAATCGGTTACAGAATCCAATACTAATAAGTTTCAGCAATTTTTCGATAAATATTCCTAGTTGTAAGTTTACCTTGTCATATGCTATTTCATTTCCATTTTGATTATAATACTTTGTACAACAATACCTGTTTCTGATTAAAATACTTTTTATAACGAACTTTCTTTAATTATAACTAAGTAATAATGTATGGTGGCCAGTGTATCAAGCTAGACACACTAGCGCTCTGCGCTCCGTTATCCTAAGGGCTATTTTACAATTATTGTGTCCAGCTTGATGTGCTTCTTCTTCTTCTTATCGAGTGTATGGTCAACCTGACCAATGTGATGATGTGCTGCCCACTATACATGTACAGTGTTGACCACCAGCCAACAAACGATAATGATAGAAAACAATGATTAAAAAACAAACATGAAAATAGTAAACTTACCTTAATGTCACAGCCAGCATTTCTTTAGGCCCCACAGCCATTCGAAAATGTGTGTCTTGTTTCTTGATACTGTTTGTGAGATGAATTAGCAAATAATTGAATGTGGATTCACTCATACGAAAGTAATTAAAAAACTTTCTAGGTGCGTTTTGTAGCTTGCTAAAAATAGTATAAAATGCTCCCTCTGAATATCTAGCTTCCACAATGGGATGTATCCAATACTGTCTGTGGACAGATCTTTTTTTGCGTCTCAAATATAATAGATACAGCAAATAAAGTTTTCTATTATAGTCTGCCATGATAACCTGCCCGCACTAAGCTATCGAGCAAATGGCCGTATCGGAACGATTTTATCGGAAATATGTGAAAATAGCACATGGTGTCTATCGGCTATCGGATATCGGCTATCGGCGTCCGACACCGATATCGGATCGGATAATGTGGAAACGCTCTTACATTATGTTTGATAAAGCATTAGATGCTGTGTTGTGACCCACATCTGTTATCGGTTAACTTGATGTTATCTAATTAACTGCGGAGTTTTGTTACTAAGTTCCTACTTGAATATGAAGTGGTTTGTAAGTGGGTAGTAACTATATGTTTAAATAAGTATTCAAGTAGGTACCTCAGACCATAAGCCAAATGATCTTTCTTCTATACATAAGGAGGTTTCATTCATAAAACTTATCCTCTTCGGAATCAACCACCCATAGACCAAAATCCCCCAAAGCCCCCCAAATTAAAATCACTGATACCAATTCAATTTGGGGGTGAATTTAGAACGTTTTCTTATAGGTATGTAAATTGGTATGAGATTAGGTAATGGATTTTTAAGCTGTTGCAACTCCACTTCTAAGGTTTGCATTGTTTATTATACTATAACACTGATTCTTAGGAGACCTTTATCTATTCCATTGTACTATCTAATAATAGCTTTTGACCTCATGATGTTGCAAAACCAAATATTTTATGTGATTTTTTAGCAGACCGTTGCACCAAATAAACAAACATTTATGTCTATTGTTTGAGATTCATATTAACTACGAACATAATAAAATAAGTACACTGTTTAGAACCGTGTCAAATTAAACTTAGAATAAACATCAACTGAGAACAGTCTGTTAGCATCCTCACTTTAATTTGAAAAGGTGCTAAAATGTGTAGTAATATTGTAAGTACTTTTATGAGACATTTTGTGTAATCAAAAGTAGATGCCCATTGTTACTCGTGTTACATTTTTTCTTATGAAACCGTGAAATAGAAAGATTTGTTTGATGTAAGCAACTAAAGAAAAAATCTCATGTGTGAAGTAATATTCAGAGCAGAGACTAAAAACGCAGGTACAATTACTACTAAGTGCTCTGCTTGCTCTAAATACCTAGCTAAGTTGAAATACCGAAATATCTTAAAAGTTGGTTAAAGTTGGATAGGGAGATGTGACTACGTTAGCTCGGTGTCTACAACAAGATATTGACATTACACCGGCTTATATTTAACCCCTGGGCTATCTTACTTTTTATCGTAGTGGGTGAAATAATATGTAGAGTATGTATTAAGTCTAGCTATCATTACCACAATGATTACGCAGCAACTAGACAAGGCAACCTACCTAATAATGCATTTTAGGGACTATTGAGAAAATTGTCTAATTTATAATTGTTGGTAATACTTAGTTTGTCTAACCCAGAAAATCTAAGTAAAAGAAAGAAATGATCAGAAGAATAATATTTTCACTGTAAAACTGTATGACCGTAAACTTTTTTGATCGTACGCTCATGTACCTACTAGGTATCTACTAGGAGATAATAACTTACCTTTAATGCGGTTTCCATAGACTACACAAGACAATTGGCGTCAGTCAACGATCTTAAAAACAAAACAATGTTAAGACCTTTAATAAAAACAATAGACAAACAACAATAGGTGCAGATATTCAAATAGATATGTGGACTATAACATTCATAGGGTAGTGTAACAATGCAGGTAGGTAAATGTACTTACGCATAAGATTGGTAGCGAAGAACCTAAGATAAAATTTAATTCTTTTTTTTAAAGAGTTAAAATGTCATAGACATAGGAAAATCTACGATTTTCCAACCAAACACTATTCCCTCTTTTTATAACTGTTTTATGAGAAATGAGGTAGGTACCTATATTTATACTTGAATAAAATGATTAATGACATACCTACCTACTAATACCTACTAGTGCCAGGGTCATTATGTTATCCGCTGGGGCAAGAGCGTTGCTATCTGGTGTGAGTAGCGAGGTGGGGGTGTAGTGATATAGATGGGGAGTCTGTACAGGGGCAGTATTATAGCCGGGGGCTATAAACGCAGGGGGATGCATCTCCACTGGAAAATAAATTGGGCGTTAAATTTTAATCTTGCTGAGGGCACTCATTAAGAGCCCTAACTCCAATTTTAATAAGTATAGCACTGCTCTACCAAATCAATGCTATTCTTTTATCTGGAGGTTGAATCTAAATATAGGTGCATACTACCTCCATGGAACAATGTCATTGACTCATTGTGCTAGGACGTTGCGTTGTGCAAGCCTCGTCGCGTCAGATGGTGCAAGTTCCTATTGTGACCAAACAATGGGGAAAGCCGCGTCCACTCTAACGATTGAGCTTTTATTATCGCAATGTTTTATTTAATTGTCGTTTAATAAGTCTGATGGATATGTCACAACCTTTACTCTTTACATAATAGGCCTAGTTTTCTAGTTCCTGATATATTTCCTAAAAGAGTTAGATCCAATATAGGTACCTAACTATATTTGTAAATTTTTTTACAATACCGTTTTAAAATGTGAACTGATATCAAAAACCCCAAAAGAAAAAAAAAATTTAGGTAAGTACCTAAGAACATTGAGTTATATGTACTAACGTTAGTACATATACTAACTAACTCAATGCCTAAAAACAATTTAAATATAACAATTATTACAACTACTTAAGTATAGTTACATGTAAAAGAAGGGACACCATCAATTTATTCCGCTGTATATGCCCACAACACATCACATGTTATGAACGCATCGTATGAGGGGTTGAGTTGAAGGGGGTACCTCCCGTACCTCCCTAGGGGGCGTAAAGGGAGAATAAAGGTGTTTACTGTCTGCGGACGCAATCATTTTGCGTCTGTCGTATCGTTAATTAAAATACATATTCGTCACGGGCGCGCCTGTGGGGTAGAATTTAGCTTTGGAGTTTATTTTTATATTTTTGTTTGCCAGATATATTCCAATATTGAGATTATGTTAGTTAGTACTTACTTACCTATATCTACCATTCTTGTTTAAGGTACCTACCTAACAATATTTAATTGACAATCAATAGGTACGTTTATTTTTCTTGGATCATGAAAATCGAAGAAATCTCGTTGATGTCTTTTTTATGTGACTCACCATCGCCTACAAAAGATTTCAACGCAAACCATCTGTTTCCTTAAATTAGAATTTAATTACTTTTTTTAAAAGTAGATTGCATATTTGTACTAATTTGTAAAACTAACATCTGTTTTAAAATAAGAGTTAGTGTCAACAAAATCAGAGACCTAACAATTGATTTATCTATTACATTATACCCTGAAAATAAAAAAAAGTATCGAAATAAAGTATACTCGTAGTAACATAGTAACACTACCTACATTGTAGGACCTTTTTAGGTACCTACCTATACCGTAACCGTACATTCCTACATTGTCAATTCTTTTCAAAATATTAATATGAATGTTACAAATCTCTGTTCAGTCATCTTGTTCGTCGAATATCGATCATTATATTAAAACTGCACAACTGCGCAGCGCATGTTACTCCTACACGCTGTTAAAAATAAGCGATATTTGATTGGATGCTGATGAAATGAGAGTATGTACCTATGACTGACTGAACTCCGACGTAATTATTTCTGTTCAATGCTTGCTTCCCTCACCCGCCCCGCCCGCCTGGGTAACAATGGATGGACGGATAGTGACGAATGACTCAAAATATGTTTGATGCATGCGTATCTATCACTGTATATAATAGAGGTCAGTGGTATCTATGTATTATAATGTAGATTATAGATAAATAAATATGTATACAATTATGTACATACACATTGTTCACACCTTCAGGCATACGTGTAACGTCTGTTGGTACAAAAATCCAACAGATGGAGCCACAAACAAAACTTTTAATTTGGGAAACAAACATTGTTACATACGTTACAGATGTTAAAAAAAGGGAAATATACTAGGAAGATAAATGATGTACTGTAAGCTACTGAATTTAACTGTCTTTTATCTTTTTTCCCAAAAGTAAAGTCGAGTTTTGGCCTGTATGCTGGTAATTACTTACGAGTTCAATAGATGTCGCTAGTGACGCCATTGTTTGACAGCAAACGTCATCCTGTTATCTCTTTCTCACATTCGTAAAACGTCGAACCATCTTTCATGAAGTCATTCAATCAATTTTTTAAGTTTATATTGTTTTTCGTTAAAGCTTGTGGTGGTTCATTTGTTTATTTTAGTGAAATAAGGAAATAATAATCGAAGTAAGGTCAAGAAGATGTTAAACGATGTGTTAACAAGTGTGATATCGTCATAATGGTCGCGTATTGTATTGCTCGATGTATCGGCAAGGTAACAGAAGATGTTCCTATTTTAATGAGACAAAAGGCTCGTCCTTCACACATTTGTAGAGCATCGCTGTACAAACAAGCCTGTTATCTGCACGCCGCGTACATTTAGAGGTGATTATGGCAATGCTAACGATGTTTACACACTGCATGTAAGTACATATGTATTACGTTGAAAGTTTCCTCTATCATCGCAGCGACTAACTTAAGGTGGCGGGTTACTATCGCTTGTTACTGTAATTTCCAACAAGAAGAGGTTCATGCTTACTAATTGAGCATAAATATAGAACATGGCTAACGCAAAGAGTAGACTAAAAGCACCTAAAAGTGCAACTACTAAGCGAGGTCGCGTTACAAGACAGTCACTCACTGAAAATAATGCTTCAGATCCCAACAGAAGTGCTGATAACAGTAGTGATGTCATGAAGAGCCCCGGCAGCCTCAAATCAATGAGATCACAAGCAAAATCGCCATTTCTACACAAAAATGGACATTTGAATAAAGACAAATACAACATCAAAACTAAAAGTACTAAAAAAACAACTAAAAGTGCTAAATCTAAACCTCAAAACAATGGGCGGGTATCTAAAGATAAACTTTATATGCCAACACTTGGGTTGAGAAGCAGAAAAATAATTAAGAATACGAACATGAAACTTATTAAGAATATTCTTAAGAGTGAACTCTTGGTCAGTAAAAGAAAATCTAGACGAGAATCTGTGATAGAGACAGTCGTACAAACAATCAACAATAACAATGAGATAGGAATCACCGACCAAAATGAATCAAGTCAAGATTCCATTGAAATCATTGAAAAAAACAAGTGTACTAAACCCAAAGGTACTAAAAAAACAAACGGTATTAGATCAAAGAAGCTAGCGTCCAAAAATGATAAGAAAAATAACACTTCCAATAATAAGACCCCGTCAAAAACTAAACAGGTGACTCTAAGTAATGGTCTAGTTCTTTCACTAACACTTTTCCAGTGTGATTACTGTCAGAAAATGTTCTCCAGCAAGTCATCACTCCGTAGACATATCTACGGGCACTTGAACACCAAACCCCACTCCTGCAAGAAGTGTTCTAAGAAATTCAAATACAAAGTACATCTAAGAAACCACTTGGACAGTCACCATTTGGAGAAACCATTCTTGTGTGATATTTGCAATAAAACATTTACTCTAGAAGAGAATTTGTGTATTCATCTTGAGACCCATGTGAAGAGTGAAACCTCATTCAAATGTATTTACTGCAACAAGAAGTTTTCATACAACTTCTTGCTTAAACAACATGAGAAACAACATCTAGTTACTGGGCGTTATCAGTGCACAATATGCAGTATGAGTTATGTATGCCATAACCGTTTGGCTGATCACATGAAGAGTCATCTCAATATCAAAGACTATATCTGCCAACATTGCGGCAAAGAGTTTCTCCGAATTAATTCTATGAGGCGCCATGTTCAAATCTGTCATGGCGGACACAGAATCCAGTGTCCGATTTGCAAGAAAAAGCTTAAAGGTCATCTGACCGAACATATGAGGTTGCACAAGCAGGCTCGACCTCATGAATGTGATCGGTGCGGTCAACGGTTCACTCAGGCCACTCAATTGACTGTCCATAAGAGATGTCATACTGGAGCCAGGCCTTACATATGCAGAATCTGTAAGAACGCATTTACTCATTCAAATGCCCTCATGTTACATATCAGACGCCATACCGGCGAGAAGCCGTTCCCTTGCGCGATGTGCCCCATGCTGTTCTCACAGCTGCCACACATGAAGTCTCATATGCGGAAAATCCATGGTAAAGAAAACCCTTACAAATGCCCCAAGTGTGATCAGTTCTTCAAACTGAAATCTGAAGTGGAAGGGCATGCGAAGGCTTGTACAGTTGGTGAAAGAGAGCTGACTTTCGAGGAGAGCATCGAAGCCTCCATGCAGTACGAAGAAGTGGTGATGGAGTCAGCCATGACCCTCTCCAGAATGAGGTTCCTGCTCGCACTCCTACTCACTATGATCGCAACCAAAGAGAAACTAAAATTCCTAGGTAATTATTTTCACTTATAAATTACACTATTCATAAACCCAGCACAGTTTTCGTGTGGAAAACGCTTCGTGTGTGTGCGCCAATAACGGGAGCCCATTCCGAACACAGATCATAGTCATTTTACAAACAATACCAAGTCCTTTTAAAAGCGAGAGCTCCAATAATCGTTTCCCCCGTACATTAGACATCAACGGGTGTGCCATGTCGTACGTAACGTACATTATCAGGGGTCATTGATTTAATGGGTGTAACAAGCAAGGTTGATCAATAACAAACAATGCGCTGTGTCATTGAAAATGCTAGTGCGATAACAATAAGAATACGAATACAATAAGAGCACTGATATTAATTATTTCACACTGGGTTGCGAAATATTTGTGTTCGAGTGTGCTTGTGTGACGCAGTGTGTGGCACATAGATGTGTAGCTTTATCATGGTTTCTCTATTTTAGTTGTCATTGTAAGCGGGCGCTGCGGCGATACTCGGTAATGTTCGATGAGTGAGTTTCATTTCTCATTGTGTTGTCTAAATACCTAATTTATGGTGTCGGGCGGTGACGGAGCCAACAATTGGTTAGGGGGATATGGTTCTTTATACCTTCGAATTACGATGCTTTCTTGGTGATGGATGTTCCCTGTTCCACGTTCAATAAAAGTAGGATGCAACTTTGTCAAAGTTAAAGAATATTACTGACTTATAATTACACTCTTTGAGAGTCTAACCACAAGCCACTTACGTCACAGTAGTTATTACTTATTACGTTTTACTGTGCTTTCGTCTACTTTGACAAGGTTACATCCCATTATATTAGCGAGTGGAATATACTTTAGTTCTACGGCTTTGTCCTGTGAATATTGTAAGCTTTCAACTGTCTTCTATATTTTCTACATTCTAATACTAATACTTGTATGACAGGTTTTAACAAACGTCTCGTTGACGATTTATTGGTGGAGTCTCTAGAAGCCATGGGCAAGAAACCTTGCAAGAATGAATCTCTATCGCCGATCAAACGGTTGAAAACCAACATCCAACTATTGCTAAACAGCACTATCCCCAAAGAAGAAAGGGACAGATTTCAAAAAGAAAACATGTCTACAGAAGAGATTCTGCAACTGCTAACTGATGAAAAAACTAGCGAGAACTAAAATATGACATTGTCTTACATTAAAGAACGACGTATTATGACTAAAACTAATGACTTAAACGAAATAATGACTTCATGATATGGCTCAAACTGAAATGAGTTTGTCTAAACTGGAGAAAACTTTTTGGTATGTGGGAAGGCAATCTTATATACCTACTTTATTAAAATGTATATGCTTAAGCTATGTACATAAGCCAAGCGTTAAGTAGAATGCAGTATTCTTCTTTTATAACTGCAGTTATATCAATACTATATCACATTTAGTAATCAGTAGTAATGCTTAAGTAATATCTATGTATTTTTTTATTAAGGTATATACAGCAATTTTAGCGGTTTACCATTTTAGGCGCGAATAAAGGTCTACGTTTTTTTGCAAACCGTTGCGTAACTACAACCAGCAAAGTTGGTAGATGGCTATATAACATGGACAATGAAAACTTTAGATTACATCTTATATCGTTTTATACAACCAGTACATTCTCTGCTATGTAAGCAAATCTCCACCGAAAAGTTATAAATTACTCTGCCGTAATACATTGCCTAAGAATAGTCCACCGCTAACTTTATTATGTGTACCTAGTCATAATATTTAGTCCATACATCATATCAATAGATAAACTCCAAAGAAAATTCTATAAACATATTTGTATAGACTTGTCTATATTACTAACATTGCGAAAGTATGTAAGTTTGTTACTCTTTCACGTCAAAACCGCTGGTCGGATTTGCATGGATTTTAGCATACAGTTAGTTGATATCCTATATTAACATAAAGGATAGTTTTTATCCGAAAATTCTTATAAGAAACAAGTTGAATTCAGGTGTAACCACGAGGTAATGCTAGTGATATGTAATCATATTAAACATTGACATAGTTTAGGACGGTTCACACCTACATTGCGTAACTTATAATAATTATATTGTGTTACGTGAACCTCGTAATATAATAGCCATAGCGAAAATTGTTTTAACGTGTGAACTATTTGATAATATTAAGGGTATTTTTGTAACCATTGTTGCTGTTACATTGAAATACAAAAATTGGGTCAGTGATAGGCATTTTTATGATAATCAGTTTTAACTAAGATAGGTATTTTAATTAACACGATAAAACGAATCATGTTTTATATTTCGAACTTATTTAAAGTGCAATATTGAACATTACAATTCGATTTTGGAATGAAAATGTCATAGAGCAATGTTTTACTTTTTTTAAAGTAGTAAATCTTACTATTTTTTAAATAAAAAAATAGTATAGGACATAGAGTCCTTTTGTATTATTTTTTTTATTAAAGAGACGATATTAAAAAAATAACAAAAGCTAAATTAATTAATGTTAGGTTAAACAGTTTAAAAAAAATGTTATTATTTGCACACTTTGAGTATGAATAGCAACATTATCCCACTGTATACTTGCCATTAAAAAATAAAAGCGGCCAAGTGCGAGTCGGACTCGCCCATGAAGGGTTCCGTAGCAGCGAGTAACATAATAAAGAAGTTCTTGAAGTTCGTTGTACTTACTACTACTTACTTACTTAGCGTGTGGGTTGTGATCGATTAACGACCTCACAAACCAAAAAACTAAAAAAATAAAAAAAACTACTAACTAGACCTCGTTCAAACCAATTTTCGGTGTTAGATTACATTGTTATGTACATCATATATTTTTTTTAGTTTTATCATTCTCTTATTTTAGAAGTTACAGGGGGGGGGACACACATTTTACCACTTTGGAAGAGTCTCTCGCGCAAACTATTCAGTTTAGAAAAAAATGATATTAGAAACCTCAATACCATTTTTGAAGACCTATCCATAGATAACCCACACGTATGGGTTTGATGAAAAAAAAAATTTTTTTTTCATTTCTAAGTATGGGAGACCCCCCTAAAATTTTATTTTTTTTCTATTTTAGTGTGAAAATATTAATGCGGTTCACAGAATACATCTACACACTAAGTTTCAACAACATAGCTCTTATAGTTTCGGAGAAAAAAGGCTGTGACATACGGACAGACGGACAGACAGACATGACGAATCTATAAGGGTTCCGTTTTTGCCATTTGGCTACGGAACCCTAAAAACTAATTAATCCAAAGAATATACATAAATTATTGCATTTTGTTCATTATTTATTGCGTTATTTATTCAATTTCGGTAAGAGAATGAATGTGCCATCTGTTATTGGATGTTTAAGTTTATTATTATGTTATAATTTAGATGTTATTTTATTTTATTAAAAAACTTCTGTAAATAACTACATTATGTAATTTAAGGACTATTTTATTTAATTGATAAGTTTTATTTTTATTATTCGTCTAAGAGAGACAGTTATGCGTATAGTCCAGTCGAATTGTAAATGACTAAATGTTTTCTTTGTTTACTGTGTTCATAAGGTTTATACTAGCGCCTAATAAGGGATGAAATATTTCATAAACTGATGTCTAAGTAGTGAATTTGGGCCGATTTCATACTTTTAGTAGACAGTTGTTTTATTGCAATTATTATTGAAACTCGAATGTACACACGTTCCTTTTAACTTTGAATCTATTTAAAATGTGAACTTGATTCGATACATAAACTTAAATTATTCACTTTCTTTATTTTTTACTGGTTAATTAATTAGCACTGTAATATGGATATATCAATAAGATAATACTACATATTATAACATTTGAAACATAATTTAAATAGTTACTTAGTAAAATAAATATAAATAAACAAAAAAAGAATTGTCTGTAATAGATGTGCCATTTTGATGTAATAACTTTAAAACATTACATTAACATTTGTTTTTTTGCATCATTATTAATATTTCAACTTCAGTTTTGTAAACATTTTTTCAATTTTATTTATTGGTGCTTATCATTTGTACTTTTTAAATATATCTCGTTAAAAATCTTCACTGTAAGCGTGCCTATCCATTAGACGAGAGCTATGCTACGTTTGTAAGAGTTAGTGGATACTACCATTCGCTATGTTTGGTGTGTTAGGTGGGTACCAAACATAGCTTAGCAACGTATATCATATCATAACTCTGAAGGATGGACACCCTTAAAATTGTTCTGTAGGAGGTATGCAGTAAATTTTTAAACCTTTGGTATCTTTTAAGATTTCGTCAAAGTTCCATGTAAGTATTTTTTTACTGCTTATTGTATAACATTTTTAATGAATATTTTTTTAAACCAAATATTTGAATATAGCTTATAGATTATGTAGTGTTTAATATAAGTAACTAGGTAGGTAGCCGAAGATGTAACGTGAAAGTGAATTTGATTGTGTATTGTCTATTTTAAGTGAATACTAAGGCCAGTACTCTAATTACATATAAATTAGTTTTTTAATAAGTTACTGAATATACAATGTAAGTTTTCAATTGATACTGAAACTACCTAGGTATTTTGTGTTGCTCGTAGATTGTGTTTCTTTAGAACATTTTGCTACAAAACATCCTATAGATTGTATATGAGAGTTAAAAAAACTTTGTCTTTAAATGAAAATGCCCCAAACATATTTGATTATTAGTAAAACGCATTGAAGTTTGTATAAACTAAAACAATTTGTTTATTAGATACTGGCCGAAAGTACCAAAGAATATTAAAAAATTGTCTAATAAAGTATTTCGTCGTACAAATATATTGTTTTATTTCAGGTAACAACCAACCTTCAGGTATGTATATTGAGGAGGGTAAAATTTTATTTATTTGAAGTTATGTAAATAATATATAAATAGCCCGGACCAATTCACACACGGTTAACTAGACCCAAACTAAGCTCTAAGCTTGTAATCTATCTATATAAATAAAAATGAATTGCTGTTCGTTAGTCTGCTTAAAACTCGAGAACGGCTGAACCGATTTGGCTAATTATGGTCTTGAAATATTCATGAAAGTCCAGGGAAGGTATAAACGGTAAGCATTGACTTAATTAAATGCGGGTGAAACCGCAGGGCACAGCTAGTATGGAATATAACGTAACTGACACTACTACATTTACATACACAAATACTTTATATGAATACTAGCAGCGCCCGCGATTTTACCCGCGTTGTACCCGATACCGTGGGAATTTCTCGATTTTTTATACAAATAAACCTTCCTCTTGAATCACTCTATCTATTTTAAAAACCGCATCAAAATCCGTAGCGTAGTTTCAGATCTAAGCATACTTAGGGACAGACATCGGAAAGCGACTTTATTTTAGGTATGTACACTATGTAGTGATATAATTAAAACACAGACGTCGCACTTACATACGGTTAGAAATCGTTTGTAGTATTCTCTCACCCCCTCCCTGAAAAAGTAAATCTGAGTTTGAAACTCTGAAACTGGAAAAACAAGACTACAAACTTCACATTGCATGTGACTCAGCCTCCGTGGTCTTGTGGTTTGAGCGCCTGGCTGATGATCCAGAGGTCGGGTCCGATTCCCGGTGGGGACAATATCTCACAAAAATCTCTTTGTGAGACTGTCCTCAGTTTGGTTAGGGCATTACAGGCTGAATCACCTGATTGCCCGAAAAGTAAGATGATTCCGTGCTTCGGAGGGTACGTGAAGCCGTCGGTCCCGGTTATTTTTTACGGATAGTAGTCGTTACATGAGCCATGTCAGAGGCCTTTGGCGGCTCAATAACTCTGACACCAGGATTGGTCAGGTTGACCATCCACTCGATGAAGAAGAATGTAACTGAAAAACACTTTATTTTGCTTGTACTACTTAGTATGTATAGTAAATACAGTACAATAGTATTACTTACAACAAACAATGCACGTGTCTAAACGCTAAATACGTACGTATCTTCGTGTGAGGACAACTTCATAATAATTTAGAGGCCACAGTTTGCAGTTTGTAATTAAATTCTCGTCACGATATTACCATTGTAGGTCGACACATACATCATATTGTTCATTTCATTATATTAATTGAATGACGTAAAGTAAATGGTATCCTTAACGAATAAAAATATTTATGATTGAATCTTGTAAAACATAATCAATTATCTTTATGTGATTGATTACAGTCATGTTTCGTTTAATCATTTATAAAACTACTAGCAGCGCCCCGCGGTTTCACCCGCGTAGTACCCGTTCCCGCAGGAATGTCGCGATAAAAAGTAGCCTATGTCCTTTCTCAGGCTCTGTGTACCAAATTTCATTGATATCCGTTCAGTAGTTTTGGCGTGAAAGCGTAACAGAAAGACAGACAGAGTTACTTTCGCATTTATAATATTAGCTAGGATTTGATTTGAGGATTTGTATTTCTAACCCTTTAAGCTCGTACGATGATTACGCCTAATATTTTTTAATCACCAGCATTGGATAATATAAACATAAACGTAAATATTTTAAAATACTTTATTTAATACACAATCAGTCGACGGAACCGTCACAATATTACATAATTGATGCGCATTAAATTATTAATTAAATATTGGCATCATTACATATCTATAATACTTTTATATTATATTGAACCAAAACTTTTCTTGGTTTAAACCATTAAACTAAAGTATATAATGTGCAATAAATAAAACTAATTAGTATATAACATGTTTGACATGACAATTAGTTCGAGAACACGATTAATATCAAAATCTTTCAATTCAATTATACACAGAGCATAGAAGCACCGCGTAGGAGAGCGCGGTGCTTCTATGCTCTGTGCAATTATATCTATAAAAATCCCCAGTAATATAAAAAATACCGACTGAATTTAGAACACCCTCCTTCAATATTTAAAGTCGGTTAAAAATGTAACTATCTTTAAAAAACTTGTCTCAATGTGAATAAAATTTTGTTCAACATTTTAACGTAGCCGATTGTTATAATCTAATTATATTAAAGTTACCTTTATTTAATAAAGTGAATTATATTGAGATCACCATATTGTTTCCAGTTTTGCACCCGAAACAGTGAAACTTAAATAAATAATAAATAAATGCAGTGAAGTCCAATTTTTATGACAAAATCATAATAAATGGTTTTTTATTTACATTTTGAGGCAGTCTGTAAAGTTGTGTAATAAAGGCTCAGATTCAAAATCTGTCACCAATATTTGTTCAAAATCTTTTAGGATAGACATTGAACACAAACCAAACCAAACTTTCCAAATAAAATAAGTAAATTACGAGTGAAATATGAGTTATAAAAATTGGACAACATTTAAAATCCTTACCGTTCTTCTTTAAAGCTTTTCAGTGATCTACTAATATGGATAGGGTCTATAGGTAGCCTAGATAGTTCATCATTTAAGTCCACTTTAGGAAGAATTTCAGGTTTTTCATGAATGTCTAATTTAGGGAGAATACTCGATTTATCTATTACATTGATTTTAGGGACATTTTTATCACTAAGCTTAGGAATAACTAAACTATCGCATATTTTTCTATCTCTTTCATCTATTTGTTTATTAGTGCAATCGACCACTTCTCTCTTTTGCCTCTGGATTGGCTCTTGTTTTTCTTTAGCGTTTTCCATTTTCAAATCATTAACAACAGGATTTTCTCGCGTATTTTGTATGACGCCATTTTGTACTTTTAAGCCGTTCATAGCTAGAGGTATGGGAAGATTTTTGTTTAGTTTATTTTCATTTTGCTTCGCTTCTGTATCTTCGCCTACTTTGTATGATTGTGGTTCGTCTGGTGAATGAGAGTGTGTTTTCAATTCTTGTACTATGTTTTCTACTGGAACGTTTATGTCTATTTGTTTGTCTGTTTCTTTATTTTCTTGAATTTTTACATCATTTTGTGTTTCTTGTTTTTCTTCATGTTTTTGTGGAGGATTAAGTTTTGCTATATTTTGTAACGGAGCAATATTCTCTATGGGAGCTGCGTTTAAATTGTTATTATTTTGTATTACTTCGTTATCGTGTTTATTATCAACTTTGACCTCCTCTACTACTTTAGGTTCTTCTTTAATTTCCTGTATAGCTTCTATAGTCTCAACAGCCTTTTTAGCTATCTCTTGAACAGCTTCATTTGTTAACTTTTCAAGTATATCAGCCTTTTTATCTTCGTTTTCTTTGACAATCGGTTTATCAGTAGCACCACCTATACTTTGAATAGCAATATTTGCTATTTGTTTTATACTTTCAACTGCTATTTTCTTTGCTTCATTATTTTCCGCTTCTTTGTTTTGCTGCAGTTCCTTTTTAGTTTTAATTATTTCGTTTAGGATTTCTTTTTGTTCTTTCATTAATTCTTTTTGTTCCTCGCCATGTTGTTTTATTGTTTCTATTAGCTGCTGTTGTTTATTGGATTCTTCCTCTTTAGCTTTTTCTATATTAGCTTCCTTTTCAATCTTTTCTTCGTTTTTATTCTTGATAATTTCATCTAGAATTTCTTTTTGTTCCTGCAATAGTTCCTTTTGTTCTTCGCCGTGTTGTTTCATGGTTTCGATCAGCTGTTGTTGTTTCAATATATTAATCTTTTCATTCTTTATCTCTTCGTTGGACGGTAGCTTTTGTTTTTCTTCTACGTTCACTGGACTGTCTTCGTTAGCTAGTTTAGCATCATTGAGTTTCCCTTTTAAATTTTTGGGGTGTGATTCTGATACTCTGTCATTTCTATCTGCTGCTTCCTCTTTAAGTTTTTCTGGTAATAGTACATCATTGAGTAGATTATCGTTTTTGATTTTGTTTTCTTTGGCAGGCTCTGGGCTTTTGACTTCGTTGGAATGAGACTCAGGAGGCACGGGGTTTGGAGGTTGGACTTCGGAATCTCTCAACATATTGTTGTTGTTATCACTGTTGATATTTTTCACTGATTTTAAGATATCTGAAATTGTAGAAAAGTTATCTTATAAATATATTTATTGACCTTTTTTAATGCATGGTTGATAATCAGGAACGTAATCGTTTCTTGAAAAGAATTAAGTGTTTTTTATAACTAGCAGTGCTCCGCGGTTTTAACCGCGTTGTGCCGTTGTGTGAATGAAAAATAGTCTGTAACCGTGAACACGTTGAATGTGGCTATCGCTTCTGTACCGTTTCTGATATTACAGCGTTCAAACAAACAATAAACTCTTCTGCTTTATTATATTATTATAGATAACTAATTTTCAAGATTTTTATGTTTCTACTAGCTGTGCCCCGCGGTTTCACCCGCAGCGCCCCCGTTCCCGTGGGAATTTTGAGATTTTTATTTCTTATTTTTCTTATATAAAAACCTTATCCTGACAATAAGGATCACATTAAAAAAAGAATCATCCAATTTGGTGCAGTCGTTCTGAAGTTATGCGCTTAGCAACAGATTCAGCGATTCATTTTTATATTATAGATATTATGTCACTTTCAAGTTGTATATTTAGGTTAGCACCTATACTTTGCATTTTATCAAAAAATTTATATGTTAATTAGGTCAAGTGGCTCTTCAAACTTTATACCGTCAAGCTATGGAAAGTCTTGTAACTAAATGATCGTCTTACCTTCATTCTTCCCTCTCTTTTCGAAAAAGTCCTCCACTATCTTATCAATACGTTCCTGAGTGATGTACCTCTCGTCGTATTTGTCTATTTTGTTCTCAGCTGCTTGCAAGTTGGCGTACGTGCCTAGCACCATTATTATTAGCCCGAAAACTAGAACGCCCTGTGGAAATTGATATCATATTTAGTCAATTAATTTAGTAACGTTAATGCGTTGATTATGGACTACATAAATCAGGAAATTAAGTTTCCAATTTGTCCTTTAATTATTTTAATTGTCTTTGACCCCTCAAAGACAATTAGAAAATTACACCTTATATGTATATGTTTAACTCGTTTTCAACTCGACAAGAGTTTTCCTTATAGCTATATACAAAAATATTTTAAACCCTTGTAGTAAAAGAAAGTAACGCAATCAAATGTTCAAACAAACAAAAAACTACAGCTTTATCTTATATATAAAATTCTCGTGTGACAGTGTTCGTTCGCGTACTCCTCCGAAACGGCTCGACCGATTCTCATGAAATTTTGTGAGCATATTGAGTAGGTCTGAGAATCTGCCAACGTCTATTTTTCATCCCGAAATTCCCTCGGGAACGGGTACAACGCGGGTGAAACCGCGGGGCGCAGCTAGTAATATCTAATATACAAAACTCTCGTGTCGCGGTGTTTGTAGTTAAACTTCTATGACACAGCTTGACTGATTCTCATGAAATTTGTGTGCATATCGGATAGGTCTGAATCGGACAACATCTATTTTTCATGCCCCTAAATGTTAAGGGTAGTCAACCCCTAAATTTTCATATGGCAAAACAACGTTTGCCGGTACAGCTAGTTAGTAATATATATTAAAAATATACAAACCTTAGCCAAAACTCGTTCATTAGTATTCTTAAACGTTAAATTAACGAAGCAAGCGGCAGGAAACAGCACACATATTATCACACCTATAGTCGAGCCAACTAAACCTAGCACCAGCTCAATGTTGGGTATAAGCAGGCTGATGAAAAGTGACACCGCGACTATGCCGACTGTGATGCAGCGGAATGTGGTCTCCGGTATCGAGTGGTTTATTATGTGGTCGTGTTGGGAGGAGTGGACCTGGAAATAAAAGAAATTGATTATTTAAATAATAATATGTTTATTTACTACCAAAGTCAGTTCGAGCAGGTTAGTGGCCAACCCTGGTGTCGGAGACTTTAGACCGCCAGAGGCCTCCAGCATGGTCTAACGATTGAAACAACCGGAACCGATAATTTAACGTGCCCTCTGAAGCACGGTAGCGCTCAGATAGAAATGCAACTATCGGCCACCCATCCAAGTAGGGATCGAACTACACATTGCTTAACAATCGCAATGAACTAACATCACTTAGTCAAACTACGACACGAGCACTACTATTTAGGATCCTAGATAGGAAGACAGTGCCATATACCCGTATGACACTGTAGATTTATATCTTGCTAATGACTCGTTTACATTAGTCGAATGAAACAATTTCGATTTTCAAGTTCATTATATTGGCAGTATTTAACTGCCCCCGTTTACACCTAGCTTACAAATTAGTGTAAACAAAGATTCTATCGCAAACTGCTTAGCAATACAATTATATATTCTTATAAAGTATTTGTGCATGTATATGTAGTAGTATCAGTTAGTTAAATTCCATATTACAAGCTTAGAGCTTAGTTTGGGTCTAATTAACCGTGTGTGAATTTGTCCGGGTGTATTTATTTATTTACCTTCTTATAAAGCAAGGAGTACAAGCTGGCCCGACACGGGAATATGATCAATGGGAAACTGAACGCGAGTGACATCACGAATCCGAGCTTTATGACGTCACTCGCCATCGTAGGGCTGAGGCTCATTAGGATGTTTCCTGAAAGGAGGAAATATGTTATTGAATAACCTTTTCAACTAGCATGATTTAAATGATGACAAGGAAGTAAAAATAAATATATAATATTAGCAGCGCCCCGCGGTTTTACGCGCGTTGTGCCCGTTCAAGTGGGAATTTCGGGAATTTTTATACGTATAAACCTTCCGGAAGAATCATTCTATCGATTGGTGCAAATCGTATGAAAATCCGTGCAGTAGTATTTGAGTTTATCGCGAATATACAGACAGACACTGCCGAGGACTATGTTTTATACTATGTAGTGATTCTTCTTTTATAATCTTTCTTCTCTGTCTTTTTATAGGTTTTAGCAAAAACAGTGACATAAATAATTAATATTATTTTATTAGCAGTGCCCCTGGTGACCATAACCTGTCTTTCTTTTGTGGCTATCAAATTAGGTGTTCCTGTGGATTCAGCTGCAGCGAATTAGCGAAGCAGCCAAGTGTTTTGAGATGAAAAGTAGGCTATGATCTTTCTCATAGTCTAGGTTATCTCTGTACCAAATTTAATCGAAATCGGTTCAGTGGTTAACCTTAATTCCTATTTAGAGTTTAACCTTGATAAGGCTAAAAATAGATGCATATTTGAGACTAAGTTAAAGTCTGCCCGAGCGAAGCGCCTTTAAATCATAATACCTCATTGCTTTTACTTGCTTAAGCGACCTCAGCGAAGCCGTAGTAATACTGATACGCACTGATACGTTAATAAAGTGTACAAGTCGCGAAATTTTGAATCTATATTAATATGGGAAATTATAAGTCTAGCCACAAAATTATTTATTGGACACGTGATTAAACTTCTAATTTTATAACTAAGCAACGGGAAAATGACATAGCCTCTAATAATGTATGTTGCCTTCTAAATTACTAAGTCAGCCACAATTAACGAGCATCTAAATAATACTATCTTAGGCGTAGGTACTATTCGGTAGGTTAGGGTTATTTTTTTTTTATTTAGAAGATAACTAGTGGCTAAGATAGTATTATTTAGATGCTCGTTAATTGTGGCTGACTTAGTAATTTAGAAGGCAACATACATTTTTGGGGGCGAAATATGATATTAAAAAGAAGCCTGTTTAATTAGCACCCTATTAATATTATAAAGAGGTAAAATTTGTAAGGTTGTTTGTTTGTTTGTATGTTCGAGGTAATCTCAGGAATTATCAGTCCGATAGCCACATTCAACAGGAAGGTTATAAACTATTTTTCATCCGAAATTTCCACGGGAACAGGTACAACGCGGGTAAAACCGCGGGGCGATGCTAGTTGAAGATAAGTTTACAAACAAACTCACCGGAAATTTCCTGCTGTGAGAATGCGATGAACCCAAACAATCCGAGCGTGAAGTAAACACAGGTACAGATGTTTATAGCATTCTTTGTGACTACATTCATCTTCTCCAGAGAAAGGGACGGGAGAGACTCGAATATCTCGAACAGTTGTCTGGAAAGGAAAGTGTAGAAAGCTTGTAATGTGCGACTGCTGGGAAATGCCTCTCATCTCACCGAAGATATCAGTATAGTAAGGAGGATTAGGCTGGAAATATAGGAAACATATTACCTAAAGAAAAGTCTATAATAATTATATACTCTCACTGACTTTATGAGTACACTGAGCTGGCTTAATGTTTGTGATTTCAATGATGAGCCATGCTTGAAAAGTTATTTAATAAAACATGCCTTTTCTGGACATGAAAATTGAACTAGGACCTTCAAATTTTGTCAGTTGCTTAATCAATGTCAAGACGGGATATTTTGTATTAAGCTTTTAATTTTGGTAAAAGAATCATAAACTAGCTAACTTAAAACTATCATGTCACTTCCCTAATACGCCCATGCCCATAGAACTTACGTCTGACAGAATAAAGCCATAGAGAATATGGGCATGCATTGCAGCACTCCCGAAGGCTTCCACATCTCCAGATTGTGCCATTGACCTGAGGGCAACTGTGTCGCTGCCTCAGCTATAACCTGAGAAATAAAAAATATTTATTAAAAACTGTTTCTATTTAAACTATGACAATAAATAAATTATTACAGAACCAACCTTAATAACCAGGCAGAAGTAGAACCCTATAGTGGCCGCACTCACATTGCTCAGACTGTCCACATTCCGGAGTAATCCGAGCGGTAACACACACACTAGAGACACAATCACCATTATAGAGGTCCTGAAACAATTAGGAGAGTTAATAAGAGGGAATGAGCTAAGTACAATTCAAACAGAGTTGTGACTCTTCAAAGGTCTAGCGTGGTTTTCTGTCACATACGCACGTACGTTAAATAAGATGGGTATATTCTATTTTTTTTGGATTGGCACAAAATGTGGACCAATGTCGTCAATTTTCCAGCCGAAGACGATTGCTTCTGAAGAGGAAAAAGGTATAGTGATTTTATTTCATTCTTACCCTATCTCTAAACCTTTTTCCTCTTCAGAAGCAATCGTCTTCGGCTGGAAAATTGACGAAATTTAACCACATTTTGTGCCAATCCAAAAAAAATAGATTATAGATACCTACCATCGCAATTTATTGTTGCTATCCATACTAATATAATATACCTGAAGAGTTTTTTTTAATGCGCTAATCTCAGAAACTATCAATCGGATTTGAATAATTCTTCTTGTAACGGATAGCCACATTCAATGGGAAGGTTTTAGGCTATTTTTCATCCCGTAATTCCCACGGGAATGGACACAACGCGGGTAAAACCGCGGGGCGCTGCTAGTCTTAAATATGATTGAATACCAAATATACTGTAGTATGTCTATAGTGCAGAGGCACCCTTAGTAATCCGAAAATTGTATTGCATAAGTTTTATTTATAGGCATATCACAATGTATTAGCCTGTTATGTCACACCATTGGGTAAAGGCCTCTTATTTTACTATTAATTGAAACGTACGTTAACCCGCACTGTGCGGGGAGAGACGCTGTCGCGAGCGCTTCACCCACCTCCTGATGAAGGTCACGTTACGAGACCGAAACGTGTTGAGGAACTCTCAACAGTAGCCTCCATCGTACGTAAGTTCCCGTTTAAATAAATAATAAAGGCCTCAATCTCACCGATGATATCAATATGGTTCAATATGGTACATAGTAACAGAAAATATAAAATCAAACTTACCTCAATATATCACTCTGGTTGATATTGAATATCTTGGAAATGATCTGAGGGCCAAGGTCTCCGACCACTACAAAGTATGCTATGCATGTGCCCATTAGAAAACCTATTATACCAATTTCTACAGCCAGTTTACCCACTGGTCCAAACACATGAAATGCTGAAACATAGAATTGTTTTGTTACATTCAACTGATGCTCAAAGACTTCTGTACTTAAAGATGTACATGAAAGAAATCAATACTTAACTAACGGAATTATATTTTCTTACACATCAAATTCACTCATTAAATCTCTACTAAGGAAGCATTTGACGTCCGTGAGTATGGGTGATACTCTCACTAGATTATTCTTTTATGATAATAGATTTTATTTATAGTAGAGTATATAGTACTCCATTGGGTATCTTTATTAATCCTACTAGGGTTCAAAGTGTTTTATCTTCTAATATATAAAATTCTCGTGTCACGGGGTGCGTGGTTGAACTCATCTGAAACGGCTCGACCGATTCTCATGAAATTTTGTGTGCATATCGAGTAGGTCTGAGAATCGGACAACATCTATTGTTCAACCCGAAATTCCCGCGGGAACGGGTACAACGCGAGTAAAACTGCGGGGCGCAGCTAGTTTATCTATCTAATATATAAAATTCTCGTGTCACCATGTTCGTTCCCATACTCCTCCGAAACGGCTCGACCGATTCTCATGAAATTTTGTGTACATATCGGGTAGGCCTGAGAATCGGACAACATCTATTTTTCATCCCGAAATTCCCGCGGGAACGGGTACCGTGGTTGAACTTCTCTGAAACGGCTCGACCGATTCTCATGAAATTTTGTGTACATATCGGGTAGGCCTGAGAATCGGACAACATCTATTTTTCATCCCGAAATTCCCGCGGGAACGGGTACCGTGGTTGAACTTCTCTGAAACGGCTCGACCGATTCTCATGAAATTTTGTGTACATATCGGGTAGGCCTGAGAATCGGACAACATCTATTTTTCATCCCAAAATTCCCGCGGGAACGGGAACAACGCGGGTGAAACCGCGGGGCGCAGCTAGTACTAATATAATAAAGCTGTAAAGTTAAAAAAGTTTAAAAAAAGTATTAGCCTGTAATGTACCCCACCACCATGTGGGACACATAGCCAGGAAGAGAGAGATTAGCCTGTAATGTACCACTGCTGAGCAAAGGCCTCTCATCTCACTGAAGATATCAGTACAGTGAGGAGGATTAGGCGTGAAGAGTTAGTTAAGATTAATTCTCTAAACTCTAAATACACTACTCATGGTAAAATAACAGGTCGCTGCTATAAAAACTACCTATAATTGTTAAACAAAATGTTTTTGCTGGAACCTTGAAGAAACCATCAGAATATGAAATATAATTTTATTTGCTTATCATCCTGAGTGTACATAACATACATAGTTAGGTAGTCAATACAATTACATCATAATATTGATGTGAAACATAATCAGGTAACCTTATTATTTTTCATTATTTATAAACTTTCGTATTCATATTAAATTACAGCACACTGGAGTCAATAAACCTTTAAGTCTTAACATCATAAAACTATCAGATTATCAGTAACTTTGTAGTCACTATGTGATTATAATTTTATGAGTCTATCAACTGTAGATGCCTATAAAAATATTAGTACCATGAAATTAAAAAGGTAGGTTTGTGTATGTTGGTGGTAAATCCTCGTGGCCGAATTTATACTGCTTTAAGGCCGTCAATATCATCTTATTATAGGTAGTCAGATGTTACGTTTGTTTCTTAACTTACCTAAATATTCAAAGTTCCTTCTTCTAGCTAGAATTGCAGATTTAAGCAGGAAATAGCAGCATAACCTTGACATTAACCCCATAGATAGAAGAATAACAGTTGCTAATAATACTCCACACTAAAATAGAGAAACATAATATAACAAAAACATAATATTCTTCTTCATCGAGTGGATGGGCAACCTGACCAATCCTGGTGTCAGAGTAATTGAGCCACCAAAGGCCTCTAACATGGCTCATGTAACGACTACTATCCGTAGAAAGTAACCGGGACCGATGGCTTAACATGAAGCACGGAATCATCTTACTTTTCGGGCAATCAGGTGATAAAAACATAATATAACATTAACATATACATAATTTCTAAACAATATTATGTTTACTGTACATACATAATTGCCAATAAAATTTAGAAACGATACGCTATCAAACTAACTATTTGTAGTCAGCCATTAGTCGCGGAAGGTTATTAAGCTCGTTGGCACAGTGGCAGTCAGAGCGCTTACTGTGTCGGGGGTTGCGGGTTCGATTTCCGCTCGGAGTCAACAATATGTCAAGACATAGTTGTTGGCGACGAACGTCTGGGTGTCAATTATATATTCTTATAAAGTATTTGTGTATATATATGTAGTAGTATCAGTTAGTTAGATTCCATATTATTATACAAGCTTAGAGCTCAGTTTGGGTCTAACTAACTGTGAGTGAATTTGTATATTTGTTTATTAATTTTTTTAATTTAGTACTGAAAATAAGTTTAAAACCATAGTTTAAAACTTACCTGTTGGAAGCAGAAAGGCATCGCTAATATTCCGACGCCAATAATACTATTAGCTAGAGTTATCGATAGCCCTGTCGTCCCCATTTTAACGGGGCTTTTCTTTCACTATTTGAGTTGGAAAACAATGAAAATGTTTGTAATTTTTTTGAAATTTTATTTCGTTCCAACACCACAACAACACATCATGTTGTGTTGTGACTTGCTTTGACATTGACAGATCAACAGTCATTTCTAGATATGACATTGAAAGGTCATGTGACGTTACGATCAACATGATTATATAAAAAATACTTGCGTTCCGTTCGATGGTTCCCTGTAACCGGTGTTATTCGGGACATTTTTTTTGTTCAAAATGTAATTTCTCGTCATTGGTTGTGTATATAAAAGCTAGATTTCAATCATAGATAAAGAAAGTCCTATCCTCTGTCTACGATTTCAATCTACTATTGACATCGTGCATTGATTGATTTGAGACAAGGTCTCAAGTGGGTCTAGTTTTAGACAGAAGGTATTGTAAAATGTTCCTGTAAGAATGCTTTATATTAACAAAGGTGGCGAATTTCATTTTTTTTTGCCATGCAGGTGCAACCCGCCAACTTATTCTTTTTCTCTCATAATTTTATTTATAAGTTCATAATTTCTACACAATTGTTAAAAATAAAACAGTAAATATAATCACAATTTTATATTCAAAAGTAAATGCAAAAAACACAACTTAGGATCCTTACATTGTTAATTAACTAGTATAAATACAACTTAAAATAAACAATTACTTCTTAGTTTTTTCTTCTAGTACCGCCAACTTCTTAGATCTGAAGAAGAGACAAATAATTTATTTTCAAACTATCATATCAAAGTTTTAGGGAGCCTCCGACCAAGGCTTTGCTACATTTGATATGATTGGTGGTTGGTGAACACTACCATCGTTAAGCTACGTTTGAAATGATGATTGGTAGATTCCACCAACGCAACGTTTGATAGGATTGGTTGCCGTTTAATTTATGCTTCGTTTAGACGACTGTCGCACACTCGCATAATCGGGAAAAGAGACTGCCACTTAGTAACCAAGTAGATATGGTTCACACTCAAATCAAATATATGAAACATGAATAAAAAATAAAAATAAATAAAAATAAATAGTGGGAAAGCATTCTCAAATTTTAAACCACTACTAAAAAAAGTATTAGCCTGTAATGTCCCACTGCTGGGAAAAGGCCTCCCTCTCACTGAAGATATCAGTACAGTGAGGAGGGTGAGGTGTAACCACCACGCTTGCCTTATGCGGGTTGGTGATCTCAAACTCCAGCCCCATTTGAAAAGTAGAAAACATGTTTTTTCGCTCGGCCCGGGAATTGAACCCGGGGCCTAAGTCATGGCAGGTGACTGCACATACCACTAGACCACAGAGGCGTTGACTATAGTCAATATATGTATATAAGTGTCATCACCTTTTCCCGGCCTCCGACTTGGTAACACTGGTATTTGATTGCGTGGACGCGCGGCGCGGGCGACGCAACGGAGTAACGAGCACGTCGGTCTCTGAAGGCGCGGGGGAGTCCAATGGGCTGTCTAGTTCACTTTTCTGTAATAAAACATATCTATTGAATAATGTCACTTTATTAAATACTTTCCGGAGAGAGACTGACTTAAAATAAAACGTCAAATAGACGCAGTCGGTGGCGGTCTCTAAACCACGACAGTCAGTCAATATTTTTGAGTATACCAACATCCATAAATGTACATCATTGTCCGTTCAAATAAGTACTTGTGTGTTTAACGTACGTATCATTTTATAACAAAACTAGCTGTGCGGTTTCACCCGCAGCGCCCCCGTTCCCGTGGGAATTTTGATTGTTATTCCCTATAAACCTCACGGAGCCCGAGACCTTTCCAACGAATGCAAAACCGTGGAAATCGGTCCAGCCATTCACGCGTGATGCCGCGACCAAGGAAAACGGGTTTCATTTTTATATATATAGACTAGCAGCGCCCCGCGGTTTTACCCGCGTTGTACCCGTACCCGTAAGAATTTCGGGATGAAAAACTAAACCTAACCTAACCTAACCTTCCCGTTGAATGTGGCTATCCATTGCAAAACTAATTATTCAAATCGGGCTGGTAATCCCCGAGATTAGCTCGAACATACAAACAAACAAAAAAAACGTAAAAAAATTACCTCTTTATAATATTAGTATATATAAGAGTAACAGTTTTTGCGTAGGGGTTTTAAAATATTTTCTATCCTCTAGCGACTTGAATCTTCTTCGAGTCAATGAGTCTATATTGATAAATATGGTAGGCAAGTAATGTAACCAATTAAAATATTTACTCTAGTATCCGTAGAAGTTCTCCTTCCTTTAGGCGTGTGCAGCGCTTCACACGCGCGCGTGAAGGACGCACGGCGGCCGCGGGACGGACTCGCTGTTGCAGATTCATCTGTAAGAAAGTATTCGTTTTAAAACACATATAGGTAAGTATAAGTATTGGCTTATAACGGCTCTCGTCTCACTGAAGATATCAGACAGTGAGGAGGATTATAAGGAGGCGTTATCACCACGCTTTCCTAATGCGGATTAGTAATGCATTGAAGTAAGTTTGTTTAGGTTGGTGGCCAATCCTGGTGTCGGAGTTTTTAGACCTCCTTAAGGCCTCCGACATGGTCTAATGATTGAAACAAACGGGACCGACAATTTAATGTGCCGAAGCACGGTAGCGCTCGTATAGAAATGCGATCGGCCACCCATCTAAGTAGGGATCGAGCTGCACGTTGCTTAATAACTGGGATGAGTTAACATCACTTAGTCAAACAGCGCTACAATTGTGGTTTGGTCCATTGAGTTTGGTACTTCGCTCCTCTTCTGTCGAATCGCACCCGAATTGCTTCTAACCTGCCTATCTTTATCTTATATATAAAATTCTCGTGTCACAGTGTTCGTTCCCGTACTCCTCCGAAACGGCTTGACCGATTCTCATGAAATTTTGTGAGCATATTGAGTAGGTCTGAGAATCGGCCAACATCTATTTTTCATCCCGAAATTCCCGCGGGAACGGGTACCGTGGTTGAACTCCTCTGAAACGGCTCGACCGATTCTCATGAAATTTTGTGTGCATATCGGGTAGGTCTGAGAATCGGACAAAATCTATTTTTCATCCCGAAATTCCCGCGGGAACGGGTACAACGCGGGTGAAACCGCGGGACGCAGCCAGTATGTATATATAATTTTAGTTATTATCTAATTCACATTTGCATGTCCCAAAACTTACCAACATCAACGGATGCGTTTCTCCTATTAATTTTGGCAGCTCTCGGTACTGTTTTAGCTTCGGAAGCGGCTCGACCGAAACGAGCTGAAATAACGGATTGCCAATTAGAATAGTACAAAATATTGATTACAATTTTAAATTTGGATTTATGTTTAATAATGTTTTTCTGAAAATGTTTTTTGATGGCAAATTTTTGACTCGCGAAACGAAAAGTTGACTCGCCTCGCCAAACGAAACTAGTTCTAAGATACATTTACAGTAAATCAAATGTCATGCAGTTTAAATTAGAAGTATACCTAGCGAGAGCCACTCCATACAAATTCTCTATGTTATGCAAGAAAAAACAAGTATAAGGGAATCTATCAAAGCCATGCTTAGACATAGATTTAATATAGTGACGTTTCAGATTTTGAGAAACAGAAATTGGAGAATCGAAAGGAATGAATTGAGATGTACTTATTTAGATGTCTAATTTCCATAACAAACGTCTTTATACTAAATATATGGTATAAAATAAAATATATAGTATCTAAGTAAGCGTATACTTACATCTCATAACACCACTGGCGTCTGAAGCGATCGATTCGGGCGACAAGTCTCGCATTTCATCCAAATCGGGAGGGCCTAGTGCAAGCAGTTAGTGTGCACATGTTAATGTGATTAGATTATATAGTTTGATGCTTTTGAAGTAAATAGTAGTGTAGTGATTGATTACAATGATGAGTTTAACAGTTAAGTTTATAGTAAAAGTGATTTTTTATTCAACCTTCAGATGTCTAATATAATTTTATTTTGCGTGCGACCCCAAATATAGGAAAATAATGTAACCGTGATTCTACAATATGTTTACACTACCGCCCTCTATTGGAACGCGGGTGAAACCATCGCGCGGAAAAGCTACTTTTATTAAAGAAGACTTTTCTTCTTTTTGAGTCAATATGGTTTATAACAAGTACGTTGTGTGATTGTGTGTTTAAAGAGATGAATAATATTTAAACAATAATATCAATGAGAAACTTATTGAATTAATAAATTTTATCTGATGGTTGAACATTATCGAATTGAGAAGTATACGTAAGTAAAAGTTGAAGTGGAGTAAGTAAAAACAAAACCGTTTTACTACAAAAAAGTAATTCATACTAATACTAATATTATAAACTAGCAGCGCCCCGCGGTTTCACCCGCGTTGTGCCCGTTCCCGTGGGAATTTCGGGAATTTTTTTACATAAAAACTTTCCTCTTGAATCACTCTACCTATTACAAAAAACCGCATCAAAATCCGTTGCGTAATTTTAAAGATTTAAGCATACAGACAGACAAACAAACAGTGTGACAGACACGAAAAAGAGACGACTTTATTTTATACTATGTAGTGATGCGAAAGCGCGTGAGGATGTATGTGTGTTTGAGGCTATTTCACACAAAAGTTACCGAACGGAACTGGATGAAACTTTACAGTAATATTGGTTATGCATCAGAAAACCACATGGGATACATTTTATATCAAAATTCCCGCAGGAGCGGGTACGATGCGGGTAAGACTGCAGGCGCTACTAGTTTTATATAAACTAGAGGTATATGACTTTAATGGTTTAAGTTTTTACATTTTTGTAGTAAAACGGTTATAAGATAAAAAGAGTTTATATTCCTTAGAGCGTATATATCTAAGTTTACGTCAGTAATAAACACCGTGCATTGTTATGCGTTACAAATATGAAGTAAATGCTCCTTTACACGACAACTTTACTAAATATTAGCAGTTGCTACTAGGGACATACAGTACAACTTTACTAAATATTAGCAGTTGCTACTAGGGACATACACTACAACTTTACTACATGGTAGCAGTTGCGACAAGGGAGGTACTCGTACATTTTATAGTAAGGGTAAGTATCCACAAAGGAGAAGTTGAACATAGTTGACTAATTATAATCTCTTACAATCATAATTTTTAAACTTACACAATTTACACTCATTATACTGGATGAACGGGTCTGTATCGCGTTAGAACATATAGCGTGTAGTGTACGTTATAATATATTCTAACGCTATACAGACCTCTTACATGCAGTGTTAACAAACGACATTGTCGATGGTATAACCATTGAGAGACAAGTCCATAAGACTGACCGAAAACTACGTTATAGCTTCGCTTTTGTAGAAACGCTTACTATTGTTCTCGAACATATACGAATAGAATAGTAAAACCACATCTTTACTACTTTTCTATCTTTCTTACCTTCATAGTCAGTCTTGTTCAACAAAGTGATACGGTCTATTGGTTGCACGTCGAACGGTGATGCTCGGCCGTCGTCGTCTATTGACGACGCGGAAGCGACGCTTGGGCGACGCGCGATCATTGAAGATGAGAGAAGGGACTTTTGACCGCGGGTTAACCTATGAAGACGGTTTTTACAAGGTTAAAAAATTAAGGTGCAAATAAACGGTCTAACGTTCTAGCAATTCAGAGTTGTTGAATTAATTTAATTAGAGTTTTCTGTAGATCAAGAATTCGGTTAAATTAAGGAAATTGGTATAGGTAGGCTACACTTAACACATGTTCTAAAATTTGTAGAACACTTAAACATTATAGTCGTTCCATTTCACGAGTGCCCCTGAATCATACTTGTACTTGTAATGAGTATAAACACGCCTTTTTGTGCGTAACCAAGTACCGTCGGCAGGATCATTGTTTATATTCATTTGACATACGTCACTGCGAATAACCATCGAATTACTTTTCACCATTTACTCAAATCTACCATGTTGTCGCTAATTCGAAGACAATTTTGACGCGGACCATGATGCACACTAAGACAATGAGCATGTACTATTACCTACACAAGTATAACTCAGGGATACTCTTGAGACAAAACTATTAACCATAGCCTTATTAAGTACTAAATATCACTATCTCTTACCTTCTAGACCCAGAATACTCCATCAAACCTTCCTGAGTAATGTCTTTACTTTCCTCAGCCACCGCTTCAGGTATCACAGACAAATCAGGTTTAGTAGCCACCACCGATTTCTTTACCTTCCTCACTTCACTATCTCGACTCTTATTCGAAACAAACGAACTTTCAGACGCCACGCTTTCATTATCATCAACAACAACTTTCTTAGCGCGAGTTTTCTTGGGAGTTAGTGTTATAGAGTCGTCTAAAGAACGATTGGAATCGTTTAACTTTTCAGCCATTTCGCGCGAAACGCGTCGCGTTATTATTTTTCTAACTTCAGTGGCTAATTTGCCTCTGGTTATTGTTGGTGTGGTTTCTTCTGGCGTTTTTTCTTCGCTTTTGTTTGAAGCTATGGATTGCGATCGTTTTCTTGTTATTGGCGTTCGTGGTTCTTCAGTAACTTCAGCTTCTTTGGATTTAGTTATCGAAGCGGCACGTTTTCTTGTGCGAGGCGTACTCTTTTCTGTATCAGCTGTTATCTGTTTGTTGATTACTTCTTTCTCTTCTTTAGTATTCGCTTTAGATTCTGTAGCTTTCTCTTTACTTTCGATAGGTTTAGCTTTTTCATCGGATTTGACTGTGGTAGTGTCATCTTTAGTTGTTTCAGTACTCTTTACACCAGCTTTCTTAATTTCTGGTTCTTCTTTATCAATTTTCTCTTTGACTTCTTCTATTTTAGTATCTGTAACTTTAGATTCTTGTATAAGGGGATTCTTGTCTAGAGCATTAGGTGATGTATCAACGACATCTACACTTGATACTTTAACTGCAGTAGGTTTAACAGCTACGTCTTTCTCGCTTGTATCTTGGACTACTATCTGTATTTGTACAGCTGTTTTGGGTTCTGGAAAAAATAATAAGAGATAATAAAAAAAATTGCAATAATTATTTTTGTATTGGATAGCTAAGAGCTTGTAGGCTATTTTTTATTCCAACATTCCCATGGGAACGGACACGCGTAAAACCGCGGGGTGCTGCTAGTTTAATTAATATATAATTTATTACCCGCGTTGTGCCCGTTCCCGTAGGAAATCCGGGATAAAATGTAGCCTATAGCCTTCCTCGATAAATAGACTATCTAACAGTGAAAGAATTATTCAAATCGGTTCAGTAGTTTCTGAGATTAGCGCGTTTAAACAAACAAACAAACAAACAAACAAAACAAACTCTTCAGCTTTATAATATTAGTATAGATTTAATTGTACATTAAACTAGCTGCGCCCCGCGGTGTTACCCGCGTTGTACCCGATCCCGCAGGAATTTCGGGATAAAATGTATCCCATATGTTATTCTGATGTATAACCTACATTACTGTAAAGTTTCATCCAAATCCATTCAGTAGTTTTTGCGTGAAAGAGCAACAAACATACATCCATACATACATCCATCCTCACAAACTTTCACATTTGTTCGCAAACATTAGTAGGATGTAGTATAAAACTTATATTTCCATCTTATCAAAACTTACCACTATCCACACTTTTAACATCAGGATCAATTTTCTCATCTGAATAATTCAAACTGATTTCCTGTTCCGAACTCTCCAAGGAGTTATCATCAGTCATCAATGATACTTGGGCTTGATTCAATGGATCTATTGCACTGGCCTCTTTACTAGTAACTTCTTCATTACTGGCGATTCCTTCTTTATTCGAAATTCCTTCTTTAACAGAGCCTTCTTCTTTACCAGCGGTTTCTTTGGCTGGTTCTCCAATTTCCTGATGCTCGATTGGCGGGTTGGAATCATCGTCTTGGGCGTCAATGATTAGATTTGGTTCGTTTGAATCGTTTGATTCATCTGAATCGCTGTCGCCAATTGAGATTACTTCGTTCTCTTCTTCTTCGGCGAGTGATGACTGAAAAAGGAGACATATTGAAGTTATATTTATGAAAATTACAAGTAAGTAATGTTTGGGTTAAGATTTTTATTGTTGGGTTAACAAATAGGAAACTTCATTAGAGACATATGACTAAGTCTAGTAACGATCGTATCACTAAAATATTACTTTAGACATAGTAATACAGTATATATAGTAATACAATGGTTCAAGGTTAAAGTATATGATATTAAGAATAAATATCTAGTATCATCACTATCAGTAATTATATTAATGTTTATCAACATCACTTACCTCTTCACTACTACTCTCCGTCCCTTCACTATCTTCAACCCCATCACTAGATTCGCCCTCCTGACTATCATTAGACATATCATCTTCTATCTCATTAATCTCTCTTTCAATCTCAACTATCTGTTCCTTCTCTTTCTGCGCCGCCATATCTTTATTAGCTTCCATATCGACATCACTATCGTTAGTAATTAAACTCGATTTCTCTTGACTCGATTCAGCTAAGCTGCTCTGATGACTTCGCAGTACCGATTTTTCGAAATCATTATCGATCATCGCCGCGAATGCAGCAAACGGTTTCGGTAAAGGTTTTTCCGATTCGATTTCTTTGGTAATCGATTCTTGCATGCTTTGTGAAGTTTCTGCTACGCTGCTTTCGTAGCTGTTTAGTACTGATTTGTTGAATTCTTCGGTTATCGTTGTGAACGCTGGTAGAGTTTTCAGAGCAATGTTTGATTCATTGTTCTGTTCTTCTTGCATACTTTCTGAGGAATCAGCTACACTGCTTTGATAGCTTCTCAGTACAGATTTTTCGAAGTAAGTTTCTTGTAGTGTTGTGAACGCTGGGAGAGGTTTGAGCCCTTCTGTTATTTTGTCCTTTTCTTTGTCTACTAAACCAGACAGAACGCTATCTGAAGAGCTTTGTAGTACAGACTTATTCTCTATTGGTGATAGAGTGACATCCATTAAACTAGGCACTTGTTTCGCCGGTTTCGTAGGTGTACATTCAATGACACTGTCCGACTTAGTTTCAGAGATATCTGCCTCTACAACTTCTAATGTCTGTTTAGTTTTAGCGAAAGTGTTAGCTTCTAAAACTAATCGCGATAGAGATTTCTTACTTTTGGCCAATTGATCTTTTTTTGGTGACATTAACTTTTCTGGCGTTTTCGAGCGAGCGCTAGAAAAACAAAAATATTTTTTCGAAGTTTATTTAAAGAACATAAACAAAAAATGCAAAGTAAATTAAAAAATATCTAAGCAATAAATATCTACCGTAAAGAACGAGGACTTGGTATGGTGGTTGGTTCTGGAGGTATTTCCACATCAGGAGTGCGCGAACGGCTCCTAAAAGATAACATATTATTTGTTAAATTTAACTTTATATTGCTATAGTAAACACTATATATTTCATAACTCGCCTCACTGCAATAGCCGCGTACCCACCTAGCGCACAGGCTCGCGAGCCAGCCTCAGTAGTTTTGTTCAATTTACACGAGGCCGCCTCGCGAGGCAGGCTGAGCCATCATAAGTCGTGTATATTCAGCTGCAGCTATTTTCCTAGCTTCGCGCGCGAGCCAAAACATAACCGTACCCACCTAGCGCACAGCCTCGCGAGCCAAATGCTCGGCTGGTGTGGACGTGCCTCGGGCTGCCTCGGGCGCGCGTTTGCTCGGCTGAGCACGGCTCGGCCCCGAGCCATCTGTTGTCGGTAAACTTGACGCGCTCAAAGGTGCCTCGGTGAGCGCTGTATGTTAGGTGGGTACGGTTATGTTTTGGCTCGCGCGCGAAGCTAGGAAAATAGCTGCAGCTGAATATACACGACTTATGATGGCTCAGCCTGCCTCGCGAGGCGGCCTCGTGTAAATTGAACAAAACTACTGAGGCTGGCTCGCGAGCCATGGCTCGCGAGCCTGTGCGCTAGGTGGGTACGCGGCTATTGAATTGTTCAGTAAGATGAGAGGCCTTCCTTTGCTCAGCAGAGGAACGTACCAGGCTAAGGGGCGTTTATATTGAAGCTGGGCAGAGCTCAATCGAACTATCTCAACGCATTGCAATTGATAAACAAGGCTGTACCATTGTCTTATTGTTGCCCTACTAAGCTCCGGTAAACAAGCAGCCTATTATAAATGCGAGAAGGAACAGATAAACTTTACAAGTTAGTTACAAATTCTGTTACTTTGAATGATAAAAGAATAAAGTTACCTCAAGCTCCGTGTACTTGGTGTCGAAGTGTTAGATCCCGAACTTGTTGATTTAGTGGGGGATTCCTTGATAGCCTCCAGTTTGGGAGACTCGCTGATGATCTTTTCACTTCGCTCGGGAGTGCGGGAGAGACTTCTGTTGAGACAGTTAAAATATGTAGAGTAGAAATTAGAAGTATGTATGTTGGTTGTTTGTTACTATTAGTGGGAATATATCTCATTTTGTCTATATTACTTGTGATGATATTTTTTTTATATAATGTGTGTATATGCCATGTGTCGGATGTATATGCGAACTTATTAAAAATGCGAAGTAAAGAAGGGTGGGTGTGTGGTAATATAAGACAGAAGTAGTTAGTAGCGTAACTATCCACCCATTCAAGTAATATACATACAAGTACTGTAAGTAAGTACTATTTTACATTCCGAAATTTCCTCAGGAATGGGCACAACGCGGGTAAAACCGCGGGGCGCTAGATTCAACTGTTTAGGCAGACACCGGGCAGACTATTTACTATTTAGACAGACTAGCTTAAAACTAAATAAAAGCTACTAGCCGCGCCCCGCGGTGTTACCCGCGTTGTATCGGTTCCCGCTGGAGTTTCGGGATAAAATGTATCCCATGTGTTATTCTGATGTATTACCTATATTACTGTAAAGTTTCATCCAAATCCGTTCAGTAGTTTTTGCGTGAAAGAGCAACAAACATACATCCATCCTCACAAACTTTCGCATTTATAATATGTACTAGCAGCGCCCCGCGGTTTTTCCCGCGTTGTGCCCGTTCCCGTGGGAATTTCGGGAATTTTTTTACATAAAAACCTTCCTCTTGAATCACTCTACCTATTACAAAAAACCGCATCAAAATCCGTTGCGTAATTTTAAAGATTTAAGCATACAGACAGACAAACAGTGTGACAGACACGAAAAAGAGACGACTTTATTTTATACTATGTAGTGATTAGTAGGATATATGATCATTCAGTACAGCTGTTATCTTCGGTGAGACGAGAGGCCTTTGTTCAGCAGTGGGACATTACAGGCTAATGCGAGGCTCGTACTTTACTTTTCTTTAATATAATATGATCATTACCGAAGTGCTCGCGACACACTGAGCACACTTTTCTCTGCATGCGGTTCGCTCTCGACTTCTTGTTTCGGTTGTTCCAGTATCGGAGCCAGCGGGGACGACCGCGGGCTCAGGTCGGGCGTCCTAGATCTACTCCTATACAAATATATATTGGGGTTATTAGCGTTTACATTTGAATCATTCATTAATTCATTACGACTAGGTGTTAACATTCGAATCATTCATTCATTCATTTCATTCATACATTACGGGTAGGTTAGGTTAGGTTAGTGGCCAATCCTAGTGTCAATCGGAGTGTTAAGACCACCCAAAGGTATCCGACATGTTCTAGCCATTGAAACAACCGGAACCGGCTGCTTAACGTGCCGAAATTAATATGAATAATTCTTGTTATTCAATTTAGGTGTATTATTTACATTTATCATTCTTATTCAATTTAGGTGTATTTATTTACATTTATTTTTATAAATCCCTATTAGATGCAGTGGGTATGGACGGCCATTTCCAAAAATATTCAAAACTATTTCACTCGTATTTCCAGAGACAGAACTGCGCCTATTATGAAAGTAGGATATTTATGAAGCTGAGGTATCGCACGATAGTTTATTGTTTTATATGTTAGTGTTACTCAATAGGAAGGTTATTGTTACCTCGTTATTCTGCTTCTCAACGGCGTTACGATTGGAGAATCTTGACGTTCAGGGGTCGCGGAACCGCTTCTAAAATAACAATTAACAATATTTGTTCAAGATACCTTGTGAAATAACTGAGTTAACGTAGGAGCGCAGATTTACGCTTTAGTGACTTATCTAATAATGCTGGGTTTTGGGAACGGAGCATGAGCATGTCTCAATGTACCTATGCTTCTACGAAAACAATTGGTAATTTTCATAAAAGTGGATTTTATTTGGAACTAGCTGTGCCCCGCGGTTTCTCCCGCAGCGCCCCCGTTCCCGTGGGAATTTTGAGATTTTTATTCCTTATTTTTTTATATAAAAACCTTGTCCTGATAATAAGGAACACATTAAAAAAAGAATCATCCAATTTGGTGCAGTCGTTCTGAAGTTATGCGCTTACCAAGAGATTCAGCGATTCATTTTTATATTATAGATAGTGAGGCCATAATGTATTCTTCTACGAGAATACTTGTATTACAGTATAGGCCTATTTTGGAATACCATATGTTATAAAAATATATTGAATATTTTAAGTAGGAATAGGCTCTGATGATTTCGATGCAGGTACCAGACATTTTGAGGAAAGGTTATTTTTATTCTGAGATTCTTATAGAACGTAACGTAGTTATTATATTTTGGGATCCACATTTATATCCGGAGACGCTACAATCCAATGCAGACATATTTAGAGCTGAAACTACTTAAAAATAATAAAACTATTAAAACTCACCGACTGCCCATCGGCGTACTCTCCCCAATAGACCTAATCCCCCTTCTTCCTTGCGGAGTTTTCGGCACCTCCAATCTCTCCATCTCTCTCTCTCCCCCCAAAAAATCTTTCGTCTCACTCCCACTTCTTTTAACCAGACTATCTTTTATCTCACTAATATTTCTTTCTTGTCTATCTTTTGCTTCGCTCGCACTTTCTGTTAATATATCATCTTGTATCGTGCGTCTCTTTTCCGCGGAGTAGCGGGGGTTTATAAGTGTTATTGGTATGTCAGCGATGCTTTCTGTTGAAGTGTTTGGGTCTTCTGATAGACTGCTGTTGGCTGATATTGATAGGGACCTCCTGAAATAAGATTGATGACATTGCATATAGAGGTATAATTTCTTAGTTAATTTTTGAAGATTTTTATTTTGAACTAGCAACGCCCCGCGGTTTTACCCGCGTTGTGCCCGTTCCCGTGGGAATTTCGGGATAAAATGTAGCCTATAGCCTTCCTCGATAAATAGACTATCTAACAGTGAAAGAATTATTCAAATCGGTTCAGTAGTTTCTGAGATTAGCGCGTTTAAACAAACAAACAAACAAACAAACAAACAAACAAACAAAACAAACTCTTCAGCTTTATAATATTAGTATAGATTAAAAAATAGGTCCTTTATAAAGACCGAATGGAAACAAATGAAGACTTAACAGCTTTGTGGAACAGATAAGAATCTTAAAATAATAAAATACTTATATTTAAAAAAGTGTTATTATATAAGCACTTTTTATACAATCAAACGAACGAGTTATTAATTTAATTAATATCATTAAATAAATAAATAATAAATAAAAAAAAGACGTGTGGCACTCGGGGACTGCCGCGGTGAAGCTATTGCATAGCATTTTGTATCAACTTATGCAATTATATTTGATATATTTGATATCTCTTCTCTCTCACCCCACCCGCCTCCTCTCTCACACCCCTCCCGCCTCCTCTCTCTCACCCCTCCCGCCTCCTCTCTCTCACCCCCTCTCTCACACCTCTCTCTCACCCCTCTCTCTCACCCTCTCTCACCCCCCTCTCTCACCACCCTCTCTCACCCCCCTCTCTCACCCCTCTCTCACCCCTCTCTCACCACCCTCTCTCACCACCCTCTCTCACCACCCTCTCTCACCCCCCTCTCTCACCACCCTCTCTCACCACCCTCACTCACCACCCTCTCTCACCACCCTCTCTCACCACCCTCTCTCACCCCCCTCTCTCACCCCCCTCTCTCACCCCTCTCTCACCCCTCTCTCACCCCTCTCTCACCCCTCTCTCACCCCTCTCTCACCCCTCTCTCACCCCTCTCTCACCCCCTCTCTCACCCCCCTCTCTCACCACCCTCTCTCACCACCCTCTCTCACCCCCCTCTCTCACCCCCCTCTCTCACCCCTCTCTCACCCCTCTCTCACCCCCTCTCTAACCCCTCTCTCACCCCCCTCTCTAACCCCTCTCTCACCCCTCTCTCACCCCTCTCACGCCCCTCTCTCACCACCCTCTCTCACACCCCTCTCTCACCACCCTCTCTCACCCCCCTCTCTCACCACCCTCTCTCACACCCCTCTCTCACCCCCCCTCTCACCCCTCTCTCACCCCCCTCTCTCACCACCCTCTCTCACCCCCTCTCTCACCCCTCTCTCACCCCTCTCTCACCCCCCGCTCTCACCACCCTCTCACCCCCCTCTCTCACCCCTCTCACACCACCCTCTCTCACCCCCTCTCTCACCCCCTCTCTCACCCCCTCTCTCACCCCCCTCTCTCACCACCCTCTCTCACCACCCTCTCTCACCACCCTCTCTCACCCCCCTCTCTCACCCCCCTCTCTCACCCCCCTCTCTCACCCCTCTCTCACCCATCTCTCACCCCTCTCTCACCCTCTCTCACCCCTCTCTCACCCCCTCTCTCACCCCCTCTCTCACCACCCTCTCTCACCACCCTCTCTCACCAACCTCTCTCACCACCCTCTCTCACCCCCCTCTCTCACCCCTCTCTCACCCCTCTCTCACCCCCTCTCTCACCCCCTCTCTAACCCCTCTCTCACCCCCCTCTCACCCCTCTCTCTCACCCCCTCTCTAACCCCTCTCTCACCCCCTCTCTAACCCCTCTCTCACCCCTCTCTCACCCCTCTCACGCCCCTCTCTCACCACCCTCTCTCACACCCCTCTCTCACCCCTCTCTCACCCCTCTCTCACCCCCCTCTCTCAGCACCCTCTCTCACCCCCCTCTCTCACCACCCTCTCTCTCACCCATCTCTCACCCCCCTCTCTCACCCCCCTCTCTCACCACCCTCTCTCACCCCTCTCTCACCCCTCTCTCACCCCCATCTCTCACCCCCCTCTCTCACCACCCTCTCACCACCCTCTCTCACCCCCCTCTCTCACCCCTCTCACACCACCCTCTCTCACCACCCTCTCTCAACCCCCTCTCTCACCCCCCTCTCACCCCCCTCTCTCACCACCCTCTCTCACCACCCTCTCTCACCCCCTCTCTCACCCCCCTCTCTCACCCCCCTCTCTAACCACCATCTCTCACCCCCCTCTCTCACCCCCTCTCTCACCCACTCTCTCACCACCCTCTCTCACCCCCTCTCTCACCCCCCTCTCTCACCCCCCTCTCTCACCACCCTCTCTCACCACCCTCTCTCACCACCCTCTCTCACCACCCTCTCTCATCCCCCTCTCTCACCCCCCTCTCTCAATCCCCCTCTCTCACCCCCCTCTCTCACCCCCCTCTCTCACCCCTCTCTCACCCCTCTCTCACCCCTCTCTCACCCCCTCTCTCACCACCTTCTCTCACCCCCCTCTCTCACCCCCTCTCTCACCCCCCTCTCTCACCACCCTCTCTCACCCCCTCTCTCACCCCCAACGCACAATCGTACACAACGCCGTGTCGAAGACTGCCGAACTGAAACGACGTTAGACGATGCACGGCCTTCAAGCCACACCTCCTTCCCGTCGGATCGGGTAAGCGTGAGGTTTTTTCGTTACGGAAATTTTGGATTTGGTCCCCGCGCTCAAGGCCCGCGATAGAAGCTATGCAATAGCTTAATAAATAAATATACCCGGACAAATTCACTCACGGTTAATTAGACCCAAAGTAAGCTCTAAGCTTGTGTTATGGAATCTAATTAACTGATACTACTACTTAGTGCTTGTCCACGTTGAAAGCGCGGGCGCGGGCGCGGTGGAGGGCGCGGGAAACGTCGCGAGCTCGTGTTCACGTTAACCGCCAGGCGTTCGCGCGAATGTGACGTTTTGTCAGAGGTCGTAAACATATCAGGAAACATTATACTAAATGAAACGGGTCTGTATCGCGGTGAGTTCACACTAAATGTTGTCTATTCGTTAATAAGTGACAGGAGTAATTTTAAATATTTGTATATATAGACCTTCCGCTGTCACTCAATTTAGATCTCATTTAAGTAAACTATTATTAGAAAAATGTTATTATTCTGTCTCAGATTTCCTAAATGATTCCTGTTTATAGTTATTTCATAGTTGTTTGTATATTTTATAGTTGTTTATGGTTAGTTATGTTTATGTTTTTTATTTTTATATAATAATATTATTACATAATTAGTTACTTTATGTTTACGTTATAAGTTTCTTCTTTAAATTCGTATGCCAAAAGGCGGAATATGAGTTTTAAAAAAACAATGTAACCCGTATTCGAACAAATAAATAATTTTGATTTGATTTGATTTGATTCAGTCCTGATTTTAGTAATAAGTCCATGGGTTGAACTTACCTGACGTCGCGAGTAAATCGCGCGCGCCACCGCGCTAGTTTGACGTGAACACACACAAACGTCTCAAGCGTTTGAAATTGGAGCGAGCCAGTGGTCCGATTTTGCAAAGTTGGGACATAGGGCTTCAAAATCATTTTTTTGTATTCTTTGCATGGAAACAAACATTTTATGTTCCAATTGGAAAACTATCAGAAGAAGCTGCAGAGTCTAGAAACAAAGATTTCAGAAGGTACCGTGAAAGTCATTCACGTAAAATTAACCGGACTGCTTGTAATCAGGATATTATTAATAACTTGTTGATTAGTTCTGATCCCTATATATCAACAAAGAGGCATAAAATAATTCGTGTACATAAAATGCTTTCAGAAGACGCGAAAGCATTGCTATTACCTGATAGTTTTGATAAAGATGATGAGCAAGAAAACATTGAATTTATAAATGTAGAAACTATCATCGAAGGACAATGACAGGAAAATTTGATTTGTGTAATTTACTTTTTTTAAGTGCTTGTTTTTAAGTCTGTGTGAGTGGAATATGCCTCTTGGGGACACCACTTAAAAAAAACGCACTTTATTCTCTACCTCTGGGGTGGTGTGGAAATGAGAATGAAAAGTGAAATTTCTCAAAAATCGGAGCAAATCGAGGGTTGGCATATAGCTTTTAATTTAGCACTAAAATAGTGTTATCCAAATCTGAAAACCATATTTTGAGACATTTTGAGACTTTCAAGATATTCGAAATAATGTGTTTTTTTCCATACAAAAAATAATTCAATGACGTATATCTCGAAAAATATAAGGTTTTATCAAAAATTACCATCTATAAAAACATCTTGTATATGCAAAACCCAAATATGCAATAAAAATATTAAAAATACGAAGTCAATTTTCGCGATTGCCTATGTCCACTACGAGCGATTTTCGGACCATTGTGGAGCGCGCCGCGCGCGCTAGTCGCTAGTTAGCTCGCTACTTACACCGCACTCGCGTTTTGAACGTGAACACTTGGATATCACGTCATATGTTTGATATTTCGTGACCGCGCCCGCCACCGCGCCCGCGAGTCAACGTGGGCAAGCACATATACATACACAAATACTTTATAAGAATATATAATTGACACCCAGACGTCGTCGCCAACAACTATGTCTGCACATATTGTTGACTCCGGGCGGGAATCGAACCCGCAACCCCCGACACAGTAAGCGCTCTCACTGCCACTGTGCCAACGGGCTTGTCAACAGGCTTTTGGGAAATCATTCGACAATAAATGACTGAGTAAAGAAGTGTACCCCAAAAAGTGTACGTAAGAAATAATAAACATCTGGATAGAGAAACTGACATACTTTTATGAAGTCTGTTAAAAATAAATAGCCAATAAGTAGTACCTCGCCCGAACGGAATCCTTATACGCTCTCCTAGTTTTGACGTTAGCTTCAGTTGCCAACTTCTTTGGCGGCGACTCTAACGGATGAGGTTCGTTCTGTAATAAATAGTTATATGGAATAATATTATATAACGAAGTTTCGAATTAGTATACCGATATCTTGAGCATTACTAGAATAGTACAGCCAATCTAGATTTTTATAAAGGATCTTTTTAAACATTTCTTACCATAGGCTGCGATGTAGTAGTAGCATAACTATCAGTAGACCCTTCCATCTCTTTCTCCCACATAGCCAGCGCTGGTTCTCTCTCTTTCACTTCAAACTCTTTAGGAATCACGGGTTGTGGTGAGGGTGTAGACCCGGATTCAGAGGCAGTCGGTATTGTGAACCTTAAGTGCCTGGGAATAGAGGTTTGAATAATTACTTATTTAAAAACGGGAAATTACGTACGTTTCTGTATGTCGAATGTCGACATACCCAAACGTAACTAATTACTAATAATATTATAAAGAGGTAAAATCTGTAAGTTTGTTTGTTTGTTTGTTTGTATGTTCGAGGTAATCTCAGGAATTATCAGTCCGATTTGAATAATTATTTTTGTAATAGATAGCCACATTTAACGGGAAGGTTATAGGCTATTTTTCATCCTGAAATTTCCACAGGAACGAGTACAACGCGGGTAAAACCGCGGGGCACTGCTAGTTGTGTATATGTTAGAAAAACACAGCTAAAAAGCTCGATTAATGTCTGTATACTAACTTGTTAGTAGAATCGCTGTAGTGAGTGTGGTTGCTGGCCGTCTCCAGCATGTCGTCGTCGCTGTCGCCGAGGTAGCGCGAGTCCACCGGCGACGGCATGTCCTCGCGCTCGGCCCGTCTGATCTGTTGGAACATTTATTGGTGAGGTTTGTACATACTGTTACTGATGTAATTTTGTCATTCATTCATTTCAAGTAGGGTAGAAGCCAACTCTGTTTTCGGAGTTTTTAGACCATACAAAAGCCTCTTATATGGTCTAACGATTGGAACTACGTAACGAGCACTACGGCCAATATCCACGTCCATAAACGTCAAAATTTTATTAATTATCATGTTTATTTCATGATTAAGTCCCGTCAGTTATCGCGATAGTTTAATTAGTATAAGACGAAAGAAGATAAAGAATATGGGCCTTATTCATAAACTTATTAACAGCACTTTAGTTATCAAATGGTTTGTCCCTTTCCGACATACGCTATTTGCCAAAGAGCGAAAGAGATAATAGTAGTATAAGCAACTGTCATATAATGAAGGGTATTAAAACACGAGTGTGAGTTTATGAAACGAGCGCAGCGAGTTTCATAATAGTAACGAGTGTTTTAATACCCGTGTTATATGCAGTTGCATACACTACTTTATCTTCACTAATGCAATTAATCAAACAACAAGAGTAAAAGCTGACAATAATTTTTCATTGTCACAGTGACCTTGCCGCCATTAAAATCTAACCAATGAGAGCGCAGCTCGCGCAGGGCCAATCAGGAGCGAGCGCGCGATGTTATAATGAGACTTTACGATATCGATGTGGATATTATACCATCATGTGAAATTGCTTAAATTGAGTGTTTTGTTGTCTGCGCTATAACAGTAGTAATTATAAGTCAAGTGTTGGAAACATAAGTAGAATGTTACAACATTAGTGTAGATAAAACACTTTAAAATATTGTTTAAGTTAAATTCGTTTATGAATAAGACGGTATAAGTATAAAGTACCTTCAAAATGCTATGCGGTGTATCAGCCCTATCGGGATACGGTCTCACGAGCGGACTCTGCACCTCGGGCATGTCCAGCAGCTGTTCCATCTGCGCGCTCAACGCAGAACTCACTTTAACGCCGGTCGGTTTAGGCGTCTTCGGTGTTCCGAAGTCGAGCTTAGCGCGTTTCGGTGGCGTCGACTCCGACTGAATCTCTTCAGTGAATATGCTGTAAGAAATTGCGGTTATTTAGGGCTCACGCACACGGGCCACCGGCCACAACCACAAAACGCCGCCACCGGCATATTTCCTATAGTTTTCATACATTTTATATGGACTCGCCGCACACGGTGCGCCGGTGGCCGCCACACGCTACACGCCACACACTACAGGAAAGAAGCCGGTGGCCGCGTTTTGTGGCTGTGGCCGGTGGCCCGTGTGCGGCGACACTAAAACATGATTCCTACTTTTCAAACATGGCTCGGGTTTGAAATCACCAAACCGTAGGCATGGGTGATTATGTCTAATCCATCTCACTATATTGATATCTTCGGTTAGATGAGAGTCCTTTGCCCAGCAGTGGGATATTACAAGATAATACTTAATTTTACTAAGTTTTTAATGATTATGGAATTGAAACGTCTTTTCGAATCTATGGATAATGAATGACTAACATATGACTAGATATTATTTAAGAATAATTCTAATTGTTTTTGTTATTGTGATTGAATGATTTAGGTATTCTGATGTTGGTTTATTAAAAAACAATAAAGGCACTTTTTGATTTAAAAAAAAGTTATATTGGAATTAACTAAAACGTTTATGGGTGAACAAACCTCAATTTAAAGGCAAGTTTTTTCAAAAAAAAAGTATGAATATTTCAAAATATGACAACGTGAACAAAAAATAGTCTTTTTTAAACTAAGTCGATTTGAACACATAGTAAATGTATTCACACGGGGATGTTCACGGTACAAAGTTTATACATTCTTTAGTTCACCTGCAATCACGAACGGTACAATTCACTCAAAAAGTAAGTAGTTTGCTTGCTTTATAAACTTTTTATCGCGAAAAACAGTGTGAGTACGTTTACTATATGAAAATTAAATGTTGAAATATTCTCATTCTAAATTTTTTCAAAAAAATATAACTCCACTATAAGACTATAAGACCACGAATAATATAGACCACTATAAGAAATGCTAAAAATTATATAAAAAACATAACTAACTCTAGGACTTCTTAACAAAGTTTCCAGTAGATAAACTAGGTACTCTATGCTTCTTATAACGTTAATAATAATCGTGTCTACACTATGACAATTCTAATACTGTGTACAGAAACAAAATATAGCTAGCAATTACTACATAGTATGAAACAAAGTCACTTTCCGCGGTCTGTCTGTCTGTCCCTATGTATGCTTAGGTCTTTAAAAATACGCAACGGATTGTGACGCAGTTTTTTTAAAAATAGGTAGGGTGATCCAAGAGGAAGGTTTATATGTATCAAAATTCCCGACATTCCCACGGGAACGGACACAACGCGGGTAAAACCGCGGGGCGCTGCTAGTAATACATAACCGTGTCAGTTATGTTTACATCTAACAAAAAGTTTATTGTGCTGTGTACATCTCGACTTCGGCACAGTGATCTCATTATCATAGTTACTCGTATGTATTCGACATAATTATTCGAAACATATTTCAAATATAATGTGCAGATTTTGTATGCTATATTGTTGTGTAAAGTTGGTTAGTTCCAGACATAACAATATTGCTTTCATTTTTGTTAAAAACAGTTTGGACAAGTGACACAATAAATATTTACGATAATGTATAAAAGTAATTTATTATTCATTATTCTTATTCTTATATAACAGCCTTTTTTATCTTTATTGCTTATCACTTATTACAATGTAATTTGTGACACCCCGTAGGGGCACTGCAACTATTTTATAACAACCTTTTTTATAATCTTAGCATGTTCAAACAAACCTCTTCTCTTTATTATCTCAGTATAATAAATATTTCAAGTTAACATCTTTACTAAGACTAAAATATTTTGCCGTTAATTTTCTACCTAATGTTAATAATATTTTCAAAAAACTTACCTCCTAGATCTATAAAGTTTTGGAGTGCAGATGAATGGTGTTTCTTCAATGTTGAGAGCTCGCTTCAGACCCTTTCGCATTTTAGGCTTGTTCATCCAAGTTTCGCTTGCATTTTCAATTGTGTCCTAAAATAATAATATGATTGTCACAAAAAAAAATATAAATATTTTTTTTACATTTGTATATTTTGAAGGCAGATGAATAGTTTATACATTACTCACATAAATCTATATAACATACAATTTACCTTTAATGTCAAATTATGTTATTTTGTATGGAAAATTTAATATAATATTGAGTAAGTTAAATGTTACCTGTATGAACGTTGATTTGTATGTAAATGTATTCTTCGGAGACTTCGCTTGGACGTATACGGACATCGGTTTTGGTGCGCTGACTGTGAAATTAACAATGAGTTATTTATTATTCAATCAACAATTAGTTTCTCAAATTTAAGTGAAATTCATGTTCTATTCTAAAAGGGGATTGTTTGAAAATGGTTTGACATAACGAGATGTCGGAGTCTTACTGCCTTATACATAAACGCTCTCTCAATAAAACACTATTAGTGAGTATTTTGTCTCTTTTGCTCTTTGGAAAATAGCGTATGTCAGAAAGGGACAAACCATTTGATAGCTAAAAGGCCTTTAGGTTCTAGGATACGATATGAACAGAATGCTGTGATACTAACTAGGGTGATGGTGTGCGAGCGCGCCGCCCGCCGCCGCTACCAGAGCGGTGATATTCGGTAATGAGTCGGCGGCCGCCGCCACCACGTGGTCCCGCGCTGACGTCGACCACGAGCTCTTCAGGCGAGCGTTGCAGCGCTCGGCTTCTAGATATCTGCGGTGAGGGCTCAATTACATTCAGTGGGTCATGCAGATACACATAACGAGGACAGATACAGTTGATAAACTCGAAAATACGATGTCAATAATGTAGTATCCATTATGAAGTTAAGACGGGATATGTCATTTTAATGAAAAGAGAGAGTTTAAACATGAAAAAAAAAATAACCCTAACCTACCGAATTACTTACTATTCGGTAGGTTAGGGTTTTTTTTTTAAACTTGTAAATGTCTGTAAAGAGACACAAGGCCTAGACTGGCTAATTGACGAATAATGCCCACTTATCAGATACATTCGTAGTTCTCATATGTGCAAGGTAACACTAACAAGGCGCAATTATGTTACTACATAACGTATGTAGTAGTATATTAAGACACTCAGCAAATGCAAGATTAATGTTAGTTTATTACTTTATCTACACTAATGTTGTAACATTCTACTTATGTTTCCAATACTTGACTTATAATTACTACTGTTATAGCGCAGGCAACTAAAACACTCAATTTAAGCAATTGCACATGATGTTATAATATCATTATAATTTAACATTATAACATCATTATAACGCGACCAATTAACCTGGCGAGCCTTATGTCAAAATCCTCATACTAGTTGTATAAAATTTTGATATTAGGCTGGCTTTTGAAAATAGTTGGGTTATACGTGAAAACTTCGTCGAAACTACATACACAAAACTCTTTGGTAAGATCTCGCTCGCTCCTGATTGGCCCTACGCGCAGCTGCGCTCTCATTGGTTAGATTTTAATGGCGGCAAGTTCACTGTGACAATACACGTACCTACGCGTGAATTTAATGTTTCGCAATGTGTTTTGTTTTTAAAATTTTGTTTGATTAATTGCATTAAATAGTGAAGATAAAGTAGTGTATGCAACTGCATATAACACGGGTATTAAAACACTCGTTACTATTATGAAACTCGCTGCGCTCGTTTCATAAACTCACACTCGTGTTTTAATACCCTTCTTTATATGACGTTGCATAAACTACTATTAACATACTATTCTTGGGTGTTAATGACGCATAGAGGTCGGGCGTAAAAAAAACACTAAAAGCGTGAAAAAAACGTCGTGTTCAAAAGCTCTTAGAGACAAGCACCAGCCACAGCCCACAGGTATGTATAGCCTTGTGTTTCAAAAAAGATACTTCTATTATTTAAAATTTAACTTCACTACATAGTATAAAACAGAGTCGCTTTCCGCTGTCTGTCTGTCCCTATGAACGCTTAGATCTTTAAAACTACGCAACGAATTTTGATGCAGTTTTTTTAATAGATAGAGTGATTCAAGAGGAAGATAAGTATAAAATTATATTAGTAAAAAATGTTTATCTCTATATATCATACCTGGCTTGCTGCAAGTAATACATGATCAGTATATCATAAGTCTGCGCCTCGTCACAGTTCTCCAAATACTTGATAAACACTTCTTCTTCGAAAGGCAGCAATGTCACTTGTAAAACTTTCGATAAGTTGCCGGTATCACGACATCCTGAAATTAATCGTATTATTATGGTAATAAGGATGATAACGGTGTTATTGTATTATTTAATTGATTGGTTTAACTGGTTTTTATCGGTAAAGGATTGGGAGTTATTATTTTGTTTTTCAATTATGGGTTTATTTTTGGAAATATAATGCATCGTTTTAATTAAGTAACACGATATTTCGCTTGAAGAAGTTAACAGCAGACCGATGTTAAGTCTTTTTATTTTATTATTTAATTTGAGTTCGTTTCCACATCATACTACTTTTAGTATCCACCAATGAAATATCAAAGATAGCATAAAAATAGCAGCTTTGGAAGAAAATCTATCATAAGTTGCATTATCCCACTGCAAAGGTCATTACTATCATACCTATAACCTCCGTATTTCTATCAACACATCTATACTAATATTATAAAAAGGTAAAGTTTGTTTGTATGTTTGTTTGTTTGTAAGGACTAATCTCAGAAACTACCAATCCGATTTGAATAATTCTTTTTGTACTAGATAGCCTCATTCAACGGGAAGGTTATAAGCTATTTTTCATTCCGAAATTCCCACAGTAATGGGCACAACACGGGTAAACGCGCGACGCTGCTAGTATATCATAAACAATGAAAAAACTCACCCTTAAAAAAGAACCGTAGCACCTCCGCTTTGGTACTCAAACTACCCATATTTTGAGCGCACATTCTAACAACATCCAACGCCTCAAACACCAACCCTCTCGCCAAATACAGATTACAACAGGACTGCCAATCTTCTAACTTATCGTGGTCATTTATCTTCAAGCCAATATCGTCCTTATTCTGTACGGGTGCTGGTTTTCTAACGTGCAAGTATTGCAAAGCGGCCTGTGTTTTCTTTTGAGCGAGCAGAGATGATAGGACGACGTTGTGTTGCCATTCGGATAAAGTGTTGCCTGTTAGACATTGTAGCTGGTCTAGGGCGAACTGTGGATGGGAGTTTGTTTTGGATGACATGGTGTTGTTAATTTAATTGAGTGACACATTTTGTTGCTTTTGGATATCAAATGTGTCAATACTATAGATTTGTATTATATACATTAAATGAATAAATACCTAACCGAGGTATCAAAGTACATTTCGAAAACAACTGACCACGAGTGATATAATTCGGTCGAAATGTATAGAAATGTCGAAATGTATTCGGTAAGTATTTTTGTAAATACGTCATATTTTATTTAATTAAACGAGGTGAAAGTTTTTAAGAGAAGAAAGACTTTTTGTTTAAAAAGTGTATATAACAGACTCAATTGACAGTACTTATTTGACTGATTTATTTATCTAGAATAAAATTAACAATTGGAACTAAAACAATATACTTACATCAAAATCTCTATGGTCGAGATGCCAGAACGCCTGCGTGGCTTTAATAGCGGTGTTGCTCAAACCAAACATTGTTGGGAACTGCATTAAACGACGGATCACTGACTCGTATCTGTTAATAACATTAGGTTTAATTATGAAGACTGGGCAAGCTAACTAAGCTAACTGGGCAACTAAATGACAATGAATAGGATATAATATGATATATCCTATTCATTGCCATTTAGTTTCATTACAGTGTGGCCGATCACCCCAATAACCGAACTATCGAGAAGATTTGTTTTTTTTTCATTAAAATAAATGTATATTTGACAATTTTGACAATAGTTTATAAAAAAAAAATAGTTATTTACACAGAAAGGTTGCAAATTGGGACTGATTGTAACTCAAACAAACGCTGTAGACCTAAAATAAAATACTATACTTAATACCTTAATAGCATATCAAAACAGTTATTTAATACTAACCTGACGTCATCATAGACCATAGAGTAATCTACAAGTAAGTAGAGCACTAGCGAGTGTTTATGCTCTTCCGCTATATCCGGCATCAGGTATAAACGTAGCAGAGAGTACAAAGATGGAGGAGGGTAAAGACCGTTGCATTCGCTGCCGCCTTTTATCCACATTCTGAAATAAATATTGTTATGATACAGACCCGTTTCATTTAGTATAATGAGTGAAAATCGTGTGAGTTTAAAAAGTTTGTTATAATTTGTAGTTCATTAAATGTAGTATTATGGATATAATATAGATATCGCGAAGTATCTGTGTGACTGTTACGTTTTCAAGTCGAACTACTGAACCGATTTTCATGAATTTTGGCATGTTAGATTTTGGAGACGAATAAAGTTTATTACAGGGAGTAGTTTTCATTAAATAAATAAGTAATAATATACTGTGTTAGCTGAGCCTTCTCCAATTGCTTTTTATCATTGTTAGTTTTACAAGATACTTTATATAATATTGCGTTCGTAAAATAGTAATTAATGATTTATTATTAATTTAAAACTAGCTTGAAGTTTAAGTTAAGCGAACACTACTCATTTTGAATTGAACTACGTTTAGCCGTAAACCGTAGTTACAGAAGGGGCCGGAACGTCAGATAAAATGTTAAATACAAGCGAAGTGTATCTGTAAACGTAGTTTCAATTTAAAACTAGCTTTAGTCACTCGACGTTAAGTTATACGAGAATTTCATTGACAAATAAACCAATATACTCACTGATGTATCCTATCCCCTCCAAACTCGTTTTCGATCAGCTGATCGATGTACAGTAGTTGACACGATTTCTTCTGGTCGTCTTCATTCACTTTGTCTTGGATCCGATTCAGTTTTATACGCCTGAAAAGAGGTTTTGTTTTAAAGTCTGATTGCTAGAGAATGTTAAAGTAACTCTGTTAGTATATTAAGGTGTATGCCTAAACAACGAAATCAATTTTAATGACAAGTATTTGACAAAAATATAGGAAGAGATTTCAAAAAGGACATAGACTACATTTTACCTCGAAGTGACAGTTTTTGAATTTTGGGGATAATATAGCTGTGATTTCCTTATTTATGTACATACATTTTCATCTAACCTATATATCATAAAGTTACTGCGTATTGCGAGTAAGAAAACATCCATCAATCTTTAGAAGCTTTCGCATGTTCAAAATTACAGAGTACATATTGCTGTATAATCATACTATTTTAACTATAATGATATGAATACATATACACATATTATGTTGAGGTATGCATTTAGGGTGCGTCCACATCTGGCGAATGCGCCGCGAATGTGCAGCTCGCCAGCCACGTGCGAGCTGCCCGCAAGCCGCGCGCGTGCAGTCACGGCAATGGTTTGGTGCACCTCTTTAGTGCAACTCATGCAAGGCTCGTAAAAGGCGCGCGCCCAGCGCGCGCGCGGCCCGCGATCTGCGCGCGCTCAATTATCGCGCTTACAATTGCGCTTATTGGCTCAGTACTTTAGGCAGACGCGAGCAGCTAGCGCGCCGCCCGCGCGCTGATCGCATACGGCGCTTAGGTTGCGAGCGAACTGCGCGCGAGCGGCGCAAGAGCGGCGCACGAACAAAAATGCACGCGCGCAGCTCGCGGGCAGCTCACAAACGGTTCGCGACCTGCGCATTCGCGGCATATTCGTCAGATGTGGACGCACCCATGTTTTATCCGCGATTAAGTTCCGTCTAGATTAGTGTTTTTGACGATGTATGTTTGTTACTAAAAAACTACGGGACGGATTTGGATGAAACTTTACAGTAATATAGGTTATACATAAGAATAACACATGGGATACATTTTAACCTGAAATTCCCGCGGGAACGCGTACAACTCTGGTAAAGCCGCGGGGCTGCTAGTTGCTGTATAATCAAGGTTAAATATAATTTCACTTTAAACATAAAATGGTGGTGACCTCTTGTTGTAAGTGTCTAGGAGCTGGTCCGCGGGGTAGGGCAAGGCATCGAACCCCTCGTGCCGCGCCGGCAGCAGGCCCACGCGCAGGAACCACTGCACCACTTGGAAGTACAACGACACCGTCGCGATCGCCTTGTGGCGCTCCTCCATCTCACTTAGAGCTGTGGAAACATGGATGGATGGATGTGGAGCTTGCAACCGCAAGATGTTCGCGGACATTCGTCTGCGGTAGCCGCTGAACGTAGCAACGAAGTTTAAAAACTACCTGTGTTTGTAGTTAGGATTTTTTTGAAGATGTATACATAGTATTATGTCAATGTCATCACAATCCTACATAAGTATCTGGCGATTCAGTATATTATCTTGTAGAGGTAATAAGTGTAACAACAGTATACCAGGCTAGTTGACAAAATTAATAAAAAGTTAAAAGTTAGTAAAATTAATAAATGAATTTAATATGTTAAATAATTACTACAATCTATCCGATTCATTCTAAGAGGAAAGTAACCTATTTTAATTTTATGTGTACTTACCATCAGGCACAACTAAATTGCAGCATTTAGTGAGTATACTGTCCATGAGTCCGGTCAGCTGAGTCAGCTGTTGAACGCAATGTTCCAGACATCGTACTATGTTCCTGTGAACACAATATAAACATTAGAAATAAAACAACTTAAAGATATTGCTTGATACTTTATATATGCATTTTGCACGGTTTTTTTTATAGTGTCTGTGTGCGAGTATTTAGTCATAGTCATAGTCACTCATAGTAACTCCTTTGACACATATGACAAGATAATAATGGCACTTCTTATTTTTCAAATATTGAGGTGCACATTTTTGTAATGTAAAAAGTGGAGCGTCACTTGGGCATGGTGACTATTGACGCGCCAAATTTTTCTCACAACGGACGGTTAAAAGTGCATCGTCATACAAAAACGATGGGAAATCATGACGCATAGTTGCTTCGACTCTGTGCCAGTGTACGTACGTAATTGTGATTGCTCATGGCCCGAAAGGACGGTAATAATGCACGGTCGTACAACAATGATGTAAAATCGTAACGCGGCGTGTTGCTTTGCCTCTGTACCGTTGTGTATGTACGTAACATTAAGATGGATCCATCCCGTACATTGACCGGTGGTACATTGAGATACACTCGCATTACCTGTCGGGCATGCCGGGAGCCACAAAGAGCGGCGCGGTGAGGTGGGTGGCGTTGTCCTTGAGCGTGGAGACGCGGCGCCACGCCCAGCGCTGCAGCGCGGGCAGGTCGCAGCCCGCGCCGCCGTGCGCGCCGCCCGCCCAGCGGTCGTACATTGAGATATAGTCGCATTACCTGTCGGGCATGCCGGGAGCCACAAAGAGCGGCGCGGTGAGGTGGGTGGCGTTGTCCTTGAGCGTGGAGACGCGGCGCCACGCCCAGCGCTGCAGCGCGGGCAGGTCGCAGCCCGCGCCGCCGTGCGCGCCGCCCGCCCAGCGGTCGTACATTGAGATATAGTCGCATTACCTGTCGGGCATGCCGGGAGCCACAAAGAGCGGCGCGGTGAGGTGGGTGGCGTTGTCCTTGAGCGTGGAGACGCGGCGCCACGCCCAGCGCTGCAGCGCGGGCAGGTCGCAGCCCGCGCCGCCGTGCGCGCCGCCCGCCCAGCGGTCGTACATTGAGATATAGTCGCATTACCTGTCGGGCATGCCGGGAGCCACAAAGAGCGGCGCGGTGAGGTGGGTGGCGTTGTCCTTGAGCGTGGAGACGCGGCGCCACGCCCAGCGCTGCAGCGCGGGCAGGTCGCAGCCCGCGCCGCCGTGCGCGCCGCCCGCCCAGCGGTCGTACATTGAGATATAGTCGCATTACCTGTCGGGCATGCCGGGAGCCACAAAGAGCGGCGCGGTGAGGTGGGTGGCGTTGTCCTTGAGCGTGGAGACGCGGCGCCACGCCCAGCGCTGCAGCGCGGGCAGGTCGCAGCCCGCGCCGCCGTGCGCGCCGCCCGCCCAGCGGTCGTACATTGAGATATAGTCGCATTACCTGTCGGGCATGCCGGGAGCCACAAAGAGCGGCGCGGTGAGGTGGGTGGCGTTGTCCTTGAGCGTGGAGACGCGGCGCCACGCCCAGCGCTGCAGCGCGGGCAGGTCGCAGCCCGCGCCGCCGTGCGCGCCGCCCGCCCAGCGGTCGTACATTGAGATATAGTCGCATTACCTGTCGGGCATGCCGGGAGCCACAAAGAGCGGCGCGGTGAGGTGGGTGGCGTTGTCCTTGAGCGTGGAGACGCGGCGCCACGCCCAGCGCTGCAGCGCGGGCAGGTCGCAGCCCGCGCCGCCGTGCGCGCCGCCCGCCCAGCGGTCGTACATTGAGATATAGTCGCATTACCTGTCGGGCATGCCGGGAGCCACAAAGAGCGGCGCGGTGAGGTGGGTGGCGTTGTCCTTGAGCGTGGAGACGCGGCGCCACGCCCAGCGCTGCAGCGCGGGCAGGTCGCAGCCCGCGCCGCCGTGCGCGCCGCCCGCCCAGCGGTCGTACATTGAGATATAGTCGCATTACCTGTCGGGCATGCCGGGAGCCACAAAGAGCGGCGCGGTGAGGTGGGTGGCGTTGTCCTTGAGCGTGGAGACGCGGCGCCACGCCCAGCGCTGCAGCGCGGGCAGGTCGCAGCCCGCGCCGCCGTGCGCGCCGCCCGCCCAGCGGTCGTACATTGAGATATAGTCGCATTACCTGTCGGGCATGCCGGGAGCCACAAAGAGCGGCGCGGTGAGGTGGGTGGCGTTGTCCTTGAGCGTGGAGACGCGGCGCCACGCCCAGCGCTGCAGCGCGGGCAGGTCGCAGCCCGCGCCGCCGTGCGCGCCGCCCGCCCAGCGGTCGTACATTGAGATATAGTCGCATTACCTGTCGGGCATGCCGGGAGCCACAAAGAGCGGCGCGGTGAGGTGGGTGGCGTTGTCCTTGAGCGTGGAGACGCGGCGCCACGCCCAGCGCTGCAGCGCGGGCAGGTCGCAGCCCGCGCCGCCGTGCGCGCCGCCCGCCCAGCGGTCGTACATTGAGATATAGTCGCATTACCTGTCGGGCATGCCGGGAGCCACAAAGAGCGGCGCGGTGAGGTGGGTGGCGTTGTCCTTGAGCGTGGAGACGCGGCGCCACGCCCAGCGCTGCAGCGCGGGCAGGTCGCAGCCCGCGCCGCCGTGCGCGCCGCCCGCCCAGCGGTCGTACATTGAGATATAGTCGCATTACCTGTCGGGCATGCCGGGAGCCACAAAGAGCGGCGCGGTGAGGTGGGTGGCGTTGTCCTTGAGCGTGGAGACGCGGCGCCACGCCCAGCGCTGCAGCGCGGGCAGGTCGCAGCCCGCGCCGCCGTGCGCGCCGCCCGCCCAGCGGTCGTACATTGAGATATAGTCGCATTACCTGTCGGGCATGCCGGGAGCCACAAAGAGCGGCGCGGTGAGGTGGGTGGCGTTGTCCTTGAGCGTGGAGACGCGGCGCCACGCCCAGCGCTGCAGCGCGGGCAGGTCGCAGCCCGCGCCGCCGTGCGCGCCGCCCGCCCAGCGGTCGTACATTGAGATATAGTCGCATTACCTGTCGGGCATGCCGGGAGCCACAAAGAGCGGCGCGGTGAGGTGGGTGGCGTTGTCCTTGAGCGTGGAGACGCGGCGCCACGCCCAGCGCTGCAGCGCGGGCAGGTCGCAGCCCGCGCCGCCGTGCGCGCCGCCCGCCCAGCGGTCGTACATTGAGATATAGTCGCATTACCTGTCGGGCATGCCGGGAGCCACAAAGAGCGGCGCGGTGAGGTGGGTGGCGTTGTCCTTGAGCGTGGAGACGCGGCGCCACGCCCAGCGCTGCAGCGCGGGCAGGTCGCAGCCCGCGCCGCCGTGCGCGCCGCCCGCCCAGCGGTCGTACATTGAGATATAGTCGCATTACCTGTCGGGCATGCCGGGAGCCACAAAGAGCGGCGCGGTGAGGTGGGTGGCGTTGTCCTTGAGCGTGGAGACGCGGCGCCACGCCCAGCGCTGCAGCGCGGGCAGGTCGCAGCCCGCGCCGCCGTGCGCGCCGCCCGCCCAGCGGTCGTACATTGAGATATAGTCGCATTACCTGTCGGGCATGCCGGGAGCCACAAAGAGCGGCGCGGTGAGGTGGGTGGCGTTGTCCTTGAGCGTGGAGACGCGGCGCCACGCCCAGCGCTGCAGCGCGGGCAGGTCGCAGCCCGCGCCGCCGTGCGCGCCGCCCGCCCAGCGGTCGTACATTGAGATATAGTCGCATTACCTGTCGGGCATGCCGGGAGCCACAAAGAGCGGCGCGGTGAGGTGGGTGGCGTTGTCCTTGAGCGTGGAGACGCGGCGCCACGCCCAGCGCTGCAGCGCGGGCAGGTCGCAGCCCGCGCCGCCGTGCGCGCCGCCCGCCCAGCGGTCGTACATTGAGATATAGTCGCATTACCTGTCGGGCATGCCGGGAGCCACAAAGAGCGGCGCGGTGAGGTGGGTGGCGTTGTCCTTGAGCGTGGAGACGCGGCGCCACGCCCAGCGCTGCAGCGCGGGCAGGTCGCAGCCCGCGCCGCCGTGCGCGCCGCCCGCCCAGCGGTCGTACATTGAGATATAGTCGCATTACCTGTCGGGCATGCCGGGAGCCACAAAGAGCGGCGCGGTGAGGTGGGTGGCGTTGTCCTTGAGCGTGGAGACGCGGCGCCACGCCCAGCGCTGCAGCGCGGGCAGGTCGCAGCCCGCGCCGCCGTGCGCGCCGCCCGCCCAGCGGTCGTACATTGAGATATAGTCGCATTACCTGTCGGGCATGCCGGGAGCCACAAAGAGCGGCGCGGTGAGGTGGGTGGCGTTGTCCTTGAGCGTGGAGACGCGGCGCCACGCCCAGCGCTGCAGCGCGGGCAGGTCGCAGCCCGCGCCGCCGTGCGCGCCGCCCGCCCAGCGGTCGTACATTGAGATATAGTCGCATTACCTGTCGGGCATGCCGGGAGCCACAAAGAGCGGCGCGGTGAGGTGGGTGGCGTTGTCCTTGAGCGTGGAGACGCGGCGCCACGCCCAGCGCTGCAGCGCGGGCAGGTCGCAGCCCGCGCCGCCGTGCGCGCCGCCCGCCCAGCGGTCGTACATTGAGATATAGTCGCATTACCTGTCGGGCATGCCGGGAGCCACAAAGAGCGGCGCGGTGAGGTGGGTGGCGTTGTCCTTGAGCGTGGAGACGCGGCGCCACGCCCAGCGCTGCAGCGCGGGCAGGTCGCAGCCCGCGCCGCCGTGCGCGCCGCCCGCCCAGCGGTCGTACATTGAGATATAGTCGCATTACCTGTCGGGCATGCCGGGAGCCACAAAGAGCGGCGCGGTGAGGTGGGTGGCGTTGTCCTTGAGCGTGGAGACGCGGCGCCACGCCCAGCGCTGCAGCGCGGGCAGGTCGCAGCCCGCGCCGCCGTGCGCGCCGCCCGCCCAGCGGTCGTACATTGAGATATAGTCGCATTACCTGTCGGGCATGCCGGGAGCCACAAAGAGCGGCGCGGTGAGGTGGGTGGCGTTGTCCTTGAGCGTGGAGACGCGGCGCCACGCCCAGCGCTGCAGCGCGGGCAGGTCGCAGCCCGCGCCGCCGTGCGCGCCGCCCGCCCAGCGGTCGTACATTGAGATATAGTCGCATTACCTGTCGGGCATGCCGGGAGCCACAAAGAGCGGCGCGGTGAGGTGGGTGGCGTTGTCCTTGAGCGTGGAGACGCGGCGCCACGCCCAGCGCTGCAGCGCGGGCAGGTCGCAGCCCGCGCCGCCGTGCGCGCCGCCCGCCCAGCGGTCGTACATTGAGATATAGTCGCATTACCTGTCGGGCATGCCGGGAGCCACAAAGAGCGGCGCGGTGAGGTGGGTGGCGTTGTCCTTGAGCGTGGAGACGCGGCGCCACGCCCAGCGCTGCAGCGCGGGCAGGTCGCAGCCCGCGCCGCCGTGCGCGCCGCCCGCCCAGCGGTCGTACATTGAGATATAGTCGCATTACCTGTCGGGCATGCCGGGAGCCACAAAGAGCGGCGCGGTGAGGTGGGTGGCGTTGTCCTTGAGCGTGGAGACGCGGCGCCACGCCCAGCGCTGCAGCGCGGGCAGGTCGCAGCCCGCGCCGCCGTGCGCGCCGCCCGCCCAGCGGTCGTACATTGAGATATAGTCGCATTACCTGTCGGGCATGCCGGGAGCCACAAAGAGCGGCGCGGTGAGGTGGGTGGCGTTGTCCTTGAGCGTGGAGACGCGGCGCCACGCCCAGCGCTGCAGCGCGGGCAGGTCGCAGCCCGCGCCGCCGTGCGCGCCGCCCGCCCAGCGGTCGTACATTGAGATATAGTCGCATTACCTGTCGGGCATGCCGGGAGCCACAAAGAGCGGCGCGGTGAGGTGGGTGGCGTTGTCCTTGAGCGTGGAGACGCGGCGCCACGCCCAGCGCTGCAGCGCGGGCAGGTCGCAGCCCGCGCCGCCGTGCGCGCCGCCCGCCCAGCGGTCGTACATTGAGATATAGTCGCATTACCTGTCGGGCATGCCGGGAGCCACAAAGAGCGGCGCGGTGAGGTGGGTGGCGTTGTCCTTGAGCGTGGAGACGCGGCGCCACGCCCAGCGCTGCAGCGCGGGCAGGTCGCAGCCCGCGCCGCCGTGCGCGCCGCCCGCCCAGCGGTCGTACATTGAGATATAGTCGCATTACCTGTCGGGCATGCCGGGAGCCACAAAGAGCGGCGCGGTGAGGTGGGTGGCGTTGTCCTTGAGCGTGGAGACGCGGCGCCACGCCCAGCGCTGCAGCGCGGGCAGGTCGCAGCCCGCGCCGCCGTGCGCGCCGCCCGCCCAGCGGTCGTACATTGAGATATAGTCGCATTACCTGTCGGGCATGCCGGGAGCCACAAAGAGCGGCGCGGTGAGGTGGGTGGCGTTGTCCTTGAGCGTGGAGACGCGGCGCCACGCCCAGCGCTGCAGCGCGGGCAGGTCGCAGCCCGCGCCGCCGTGCGCGCCGCCCGCCCAGCGGTCGTACATTGAGATATAGTCGCATTACCTGTCGGGCATGCCGGGAGCCACAAAGAGCGGCGCGGTGAGGTGGGTGGCGTTGTCCTTGAGCGTGGAGACGCGGCGCCACGCCCAGCGCTGCAGCGCGGGCAGGTCGCAGCCCGCGCCGCCGTGCGCGCCGCCCGCCCAGCGGTCGTACATTGAGATATAGTCGCATTACCTGTCGGGCATGCCGGGAGCCACAAAGAGCGGCGCGGTGAGGTGGGTGGCGTTGTCCTTGAGCGTGGAGACGCGGCGCCACGCCCAGCGCTGCAGCGCGGGCAGGTCGCAGCCCGCGCCGCCGTGCGCGCCGCCCGCCCAGCGGTCGTACATTGAGATATAGTCGCATTACCTGTCGGGCATGCCGGGAGCCACAAAGAGCGGCGCGGTGAGGTGGGTGGCGTTGTCCTTGAGCGTGGAGACGCGGCGCCACGCCCAGCGCTGCAGCGCGGGCAGGTCGCAGCCCGCGCCGCCGTGCGCGCCGCCCGCCCAGCGGTCGTACATTGAGATATAGTCGCATTACCTGTCGGGCATGCCGGGAGCCACAAAGAGCGGCGCGGTGAGGTGGGTGGCGTTGTCCTTGAGCGTGGAGACGCGGCGCCACGCCCAGCGCTGCAGCGCGGGCAGGTCGCAGCCCGCGCCGCCGTGCGCGCCGCCCGCCCAGCGGTCGTACATTGAGATATAGTCGCATTACCTGTCGGGCATGCCGGGAGCCACAAAGAGCGGCGCGGTGAGGTGGGTGGCGTTGTCCTTGAGCGTGGAGACGCGGCGCCACGCCCAGCGCTGCAGCGCGGGCAGGTCGCAGCCCGCGCCGCCGTGCGCGCCGCCCGCCCAGCGGTCGTACATTGAGATATAGTCGCATTACCTGTCGGGCATGCCGGGAGCCACAAAGAGCGGCGCGGTGAGGTGGGTGGCGTTGTCCTTGAGCGTGGAGACGCGGCGCCACGCCCAGCGCTGCAGCGCGGGCAGGTCGCAGCCCGCGCCGCCGTGCGCGCCGCCCGCCCAGCGGTCGTACATTGAGATATAGTCGCATTACCTGTCGGGCATGCCGGGAGCCACAAAGAGCGGCGCGGTGAGGTGGGTGGCGTTGTCCTTGAGCGTGGAGACGCGGCGCCACGCCCAGCGCTGCAGCGCGGGCAGGTCGCAGCCCGCGCCGCCGTGCGCGCCGCCCGCCCAGCGGTCGTACATTGAGATATAGTCGCATTACCTGTCGGGCATGCCGGGAGCCACAAAGAGCGGCGCGGTGAGGTGGGTGGCGTTGTCCTTGAGCGTGGAGACGCGGCGCCACGCCCAGCGCTGCAGCGCGGGCAGGTCGCAGCCCGCGCCGCCGTGCGCGCCGCCCGCCCAGCGGTCGTACATTGAGATATAGTCACATTACCTGTCGGGCATGCCGGGAGCCACAAAGAGCGGCGCGGTGAGGTGGGTGGCGTTGTCCTTGAGCGTGGAGACGCGGCGCCACGCCCAGCGCTGCAGCGCGGGCAGGTCGCAGCCCGCGCCGCCGTGCGCGCCGCCCGCCCAGCGGTCGTACATTGAGATATAGTCGCATTACCTGTCGGGCATGCCGGGAGCCACAAAGAGCGGCGCGGTGAGGTGGGTGGCGTTGTCCTTGAGCGTGGAGACGCGGCGCCACGCCCAGCGCTGCAGCGCGGGCAGGTCGCAGCCCGCGCCGCCGTGCGCGCCGCCCGCCCAGCGGTCGTACATTGAGATATAGTCGCATTACCTGTCGGGCATGCCGGGAGCCACAAAGAGCGGCGCGGTGAGGTGGGTGGCGTTGTCCTTGAGCGTGGAGACGCGGCGCCACGCCCAGCGCTGCAGCGCGGGCAGGTCGCAGCCCGCGCCGCCGTGCGCGCCGCCCGCCCAGCGGTCGTACATTGAGATATAGTCGCATTACCTGTCGGGCATGCCGGGAGCCACAAAGAGCGGCGCGGTGAGGTGGGTGGCGTTGTCCTTGAGCGTGGAGACGCGGCGCCACGCCCAGCGCTGCAGCGCGGGCAGGTCGCAGCCCGCGCCGCCGTGCGCGCCGCCCGCCCAGCGGTCGTACATTGAGATATAGTCGCATTACCTGTCGGGCATGCCGGGAGCCACAAAGAGCGGCGCGGTGAGGTGGGTGGCGTTGTCCTTGAGCGTGGAGACGCGGCGCCACGCCCAGCGCTGCAGCGCGGGCAGGTCGCAGCCCGCGCCGCCGTGCGCGCCGCCCGCCCAGCGGTCGTACATTGAGATATAGTCGCATTACCTGTCGGGCATGCCGGGAGCCACAAAGAGCGGCGCGGTGAGGTGGGTGGCGTTGTCCTTGAGCGTGGAGACGCGGCGCCACGCCCAGCGCTGCAGCGCGGGCAGGTCGCAGCCCGCGCCGCCGTGCGCGCCGCCCGCCCAGCGGTCGTACATTGAGATATAGTCGCATTACCTGTCGGGCATGCCGGGAGCCACAAAGAGCGGCGCGGTGAGGTGGGTGGCGTTGTCCTTGAGCGTGGAGACGCGGCGCCACGCCCAGCGCTGCAGCGCGGGCAGGTCGCAGCCCGCGCCGCCGTGCGCGCCGCCCGCCCAGCGGTCGTACATTGAGATATAGTCGCATTACCTGTCGGGCATGCCGGGAGCCACAAAGAGCGGCGCGGTGAGGTGGGTGGCGTTGTCCTTGAGCGTGGAGACGCGGCGCCACGCCCAGCGCTGCAGCGCGGGCAGGTCGCAGCCCGCGCCGCCGTGCGCGCCGCCCGCCCAGCGGTCGTACATTGAGATATAGTCGCATTACCTGTCGGGCATGCCGGGAGCCACAAAGAGCGGCGCGGTGAGGTGGGTGGCGTTGTCCTTGAGCGTGGAGACGCGGCGCCACGCCCAGCGCTGCAGCGCGGGCAGGTCGCAGCCCGCGCCGCCGTGCGCGCCGCCCGCCCAGCGGTCGTACATTGAGATATAGTCGCATTACCTGTCGGGCATGCCGGGAGCCACAAAGAGCGGCGCGGTGAGGTGGGTGGCGTTGTCCTTGAGCGTGGAGACGCGGCGCCACGCCCAGCGCTGCAGCGCGGGCAGGTCGCAGCCCGCGCCGCCGTGCGCGCCGCCCGCCCAGCGGTCGTACATTGAGATATAGTCGCATTACCTGTCGGGCATGCCGGGAGCCACAAAGAGCGGCGCGGTGAGGTGGGTGGCGTTGTCCTTGAGCGTGGAGACGCGGCGCCACGCCCAGCGCTGCAGCGCGGGCAGGTCGCAGCCCGCGCCGCCGTGCGCGCCGCCCGCCCAGCGGTCGTACATTGAGATATAGTCGCATTACCTGTCGGGCATGCCGGGAGCCACAAAGAGCGGCGCGGTGAGGTGGGTGGCGTTGTCCTTGAGCGTGGAGACGCGGCGCCACGCCCAGCGCTGCAGCGCGGGCAGGTCGCAGCCCGCGCCGCCGTGCGCGCCGCCCGCCCAGCGGTCGTACATTGAGATATAGTCGCATTACCTGTCGGGCATGCCGGGAGCCACAAAGAGCGGCGCGGTGAGGTGGGTGGCGTTGTCCTTGAGCGTGGAGACGCGGCGCCACGCCCAGCGCTGCAGCGCGGGCAGGTCGCAGCCCGCGCCGCCGTGCGCGCCGCCCGCCCAGCGGTCGTACATTGAGATATAGTCGCATTACCTGTCGGGCATGCCGGGAGCCACAAAGAGCGGCGCGGTGAGGTGGGTGGCGTTGTCCTTGAGCGTGGAGACGCGGCGCCACGCCCAGCGCTGCAGCGCGGGCAGGTCGCAGCCCGCGCCGCCGTGCGCGCCGCCCGCCCAGCGGTCGTACATTGAGATATAGTCGCATTACCTGTCGGGCATGCCGGGAGCCACAAAGAGCGGCGCGGTGAGGTGGGTGGCGTTGTCCTTGAGCGTGGAGACGCGGCGCCACGCCCAGCGCTGCAGCGCGGGCAGGTCGCAGCCCGCGCCGCCGTGCGCGCCGCCCGCCCAGCGCGCCGCCGTCTGCCGCAGGAACGACGTCAGCCGCGCCTCCAGCGCCACCGACAGCAGGTACTCGCGCTGCTGCTCCTGGAGTAGGTATACAAACCAACGTCACATGATGCCAAGAGAAACTGGATATTAAAGTACTCAAAGTATATATTCAGTCATTTTACATATAGACCTAGAGCCCGTGAACCCCATACCTTCGTTATTTTATAAAAGCTGAAAGTTTGTCAGCGCATGTTCCCAACACAGGGTAAGAACGATGGACTATTATGCAGTTTGGGTTACCGTGGCTTTGGCAGGTAAACGGTACTAAAGGTGTGTAAAATACCGATCTAAATTCATCAAATAATAAAGTGTGATTTGTGTGACATGACATATGTCATTTGAAAGCTCTTGAAGAGTTGTACAAGTCACCCTTTGACGGTGATATCGAAATCGACGGCCAACTTGGTGTTTTCGACCATTGAAGATTGGAGTTGACCTATGCTATGGACGCTGATCCTAATGCTCAACAGTGACATGACCTATATCATTTGAATGCTCTTGACAAGTTGTACAAGTCACCCTTTGACGGTGATATCGAAATCGACGGCCAACTTGGTGTTTTCGACCATTAGCCGCGTCCACACCGGCTGAGCGCCGCTCGCGAGCCGCGCTCAGACTTCCTGCTCGCAAGCCGTGGCACCCGAGCGAATTTGTGTTAAGTTCCGAGCCGGGCTCGCGAGCTATAGTGAGCCAGTTTGAGCTCAGTTTCTCTCCGTACAACGATGGAAAACCACGTATTATTAGCTGCTACGGCGCTTATGTTGTCTGGCTATATAATAAAAATAGAAAAGAGAAACGAAATCTCTGGATTAAAAAATTGTACCAAAACCGAAACCAATACGGTAACAGTTTGTTAAAGGAACTAACAATCGACCATTCAGTCTCAAATTTTACACGCATGTCTGCGGGAGACATTGAATATTTGTTCATATTGAATATTTGTATAACATTTTGAAGCTTCCGTAAAATTGTATTAAGCGAATACTGTCTTCTTTATCCATTTTGAATTCATGGCTCGCGAGTGTCGTTATGTCCGTCCACACCGGGCGAGCAGCTCAGACTGAGCCGCCTTTGAGCATCGCCAAAAACCGACATCGCATGGCTCAGGGCCGAGCGGCGCTCGGCCGAGCCGATGTGTGCCCGAGGAAGCCCGAGCGCCGTCCACACCGGCCGAACTATTGGCTCGCGAGCGGGACTCGCGAGCGGCGCTCAGCCGATGTGGACGCGGCTATTGAAGATTGGAGTTGACCTATGCTATGGACGCTGATCCTAATGCTCAACAGTGACATGACCTATGTCATTTGAAAGCTCTTGACAAGTTGTACAAGTCACCCTTTGACGGTGACATCGAAATCGACGGCCAACTTGGTGTTTTCGACCACCGAAGATTGGAGTTGGCCTATGCCATGGACGCTGATCCTAATGCTCAACAGTGACATGACCTATGTCATTTGAAAGCTCTTGAGGAGTTGTACAAGTCACCCTTTGACGGTGATATCGAAATCGATGGCCAACTTGGTGTTTTCGACCATTGACCTTTAGTACCGTTTACCTGCCAAAGCCACGATAACCCAAACTTCATCATCGTTCTTACCTGTGTTGGGAGCATGCGCTGACAAACTTTCAGCTTTTATAAAATAACGAAGGTCTGGGGTTCACGGGCTCTTGGTCCAATATAATCTATCGTTTTACAGTAGTGTACTAATACAGAACAGTAATAGTAAGAAAAGCAAATTAAAGATATCATAATGAAGCTTAGATCCAAAGGAATATAATGAAGTGATTAAATAATTTCCATGCTGAATAATGGACTTAGGAATATTTCCTTTAAACACAATGCGTTATACATTTAGACCATTCTCACTTATGCCTCTATATCCTAGCTCTATATACTCTGTGTCTGATAAAATCTTCAGTCATATTAGATAAGACATACGGGCGTGACGGTAGTAGTGTAGTGGTCGGTGTAGAGCGGCGTCAGGCCGCAGGCGCGGGCGGCGCGGTAGAGGCGCTGCGGCGCGAGCAGCGCGGCCGGCCCGAGCTCGTCCAGCGAGCTGATGATCTGCCGCTGCGCGCCCAGCGTCGCCAGCACCGACACCTCCGACGTGTTCAGGGACACGCACTCTGCAAGTATTCACGCGTCACAGGAACATACTGGCTAATTATTTGTGACTGTGGAGAATCATCCCAAACGATAACGCATTTGCTGACCTGCTCTTTATGCCTTGTTAGATGTACTAAATCCGACCTCAACAGGGCTACAGATGATGCAGTCACCCTGGCCAAGTTCTGGGCTGGTTCAATTTAATGCCAGTGATACGCAAAGAATAATAGTTATAGAAGCACATATTTTGCTCATACATATATCAATTACCGAAATTATGGATGTTATAAAAGGATGAAAAGAGATGTACAGGCCAATGATATGACACTGTCTCGCTTTGAAGAGCTAATTAAAAGTATTGAGGTAAAAAAAGGTAAGAGGCAGAAAAGTGTGTTTGTGTGATGTTTTTTTAATTCAATTTCTGTTTACTACTTTATTGGTTTTATTTTATTACTAAGTAGCATATCATCATAGTAATGATACACCACTTTATAATACTAGTATAGATATAAACCATACTTACTATACTGCAAAGAATTCGGGTAGAAATGTTCCTCCAATCTCGTAGCGTGTGAATAGACCAACAAAGAGGAAGGTGCTAGTCTCACATGTAGTGCTTCGCCCGACCAGCGGGCCGCCGACATAAAGGCGTTGCTAGACACTAGGTATGTTGCTGGAACAGCAGACAATTCATAGGTTAGTGATTAAGAAAGTAAGGGGTTGATATAAGGTAAAACACAAAGTTTATAGGTCAGTGATTAGGCTAAAGTCGGACTGTAGATTACATAAGCCCTTGAATAACGCTTGCCTATTCAAGGCGTTAAGTGCAGCTTGCTGCCAATTGCAGGGCTACAGTTCCGATTCTCGAAGATCTATTAGTTTTAGCAATGTGTATAATAACTTTATCGGAGTACTTTAGGTCACTGTACTAATATCTTCTGTGAGATGATAGTTCTGTGCCCTGCAGTGACATAACAGAATTACTTTAACTAAGATTATTTTAAATTTGACTTATGCATGATCTATTGGACATCTTAGTATAATGGGATTAATAATAGCTAGTATGTAGCTAGTACAAACCTGGCATCTGATCCTTATACCACTGGTCCAGATCAAACAGTAGCATTCCATATTCGAGGGGGGTGTTAGCATTGTCACCCCAACATTCCCATACTAATTGACAGATATTTAGCATGCCTGAAACAATAAGTGATATTTATTGATAAAAAAACATGAATTATATCTATGGGCAGCCTAGTTTTTAGAAGCTTCCAATATAGTATGACTGATTGAAACAATTTCAGAGTTTCAGTGTATCTTGTTGAAGAAACATAATTAGGATGATTCACTTACTGTCTTCCCCTTCATCTCCAAGGGAAGTTTTAATAGAGTAAGTATTGCACGCGATACACTTCCCGCCCAGTTGAGGAGCCTCGTCTGAGGCAGTTAGTTCCACTTGGAATCTTATTGTTGCTGATGAGAAATCCTGTAACAATATGAGTTGGAAATTAATCTGTAATTTGAGGAATGTTGGGTAATGAGATATTTTATGTTGTGTTGTATCAAGAGTTGAAGAGGATGGATGGAGATAGGGAAAAGTGGAAGGAACTTAATCAACAAGAGCCCGTCTCTAAAGTTTATGAATGAGTCTATAGGAGTGCCACATTACGCAATGTATCACTTAGTGCAGGGCCTTTAGATTGAGTGTTTTCACGAAAATGACAGATTTCTCACGTCTCAGTGCTGCCGCCTGGTGGGTGTCATTTCAGAAAACCCTCAATCCTTCCTAAGGATCCTTTCTCCTTTTCTTTTCCTTGTTCCTTGCCCAAGATTCACCGCCATTTATAGATTATTTTTATAACTGACTAATTAATATTGCTATTTTCTTACAAGCTCTAACTCTTATCAAACCTCACCTGATAAAGACACTCATCATCCGACAGCATCCTTTTGCCCTGGTAAGTGAGAGAGTACATCACAGCCAATGGAAACTCCTCTTCTTCATACTTGTCCATCACAGAGAACACCACCCACAGGTAGCAGAAGGCTCGCGGGTCATCGCAGGGCTCCTGAAATTGTGATGGTATAGATTAGGTGAAAAATAGTAGTGCACATATATTTATTTAGTGTTTCTCTTTCACGAGTCACAGGACAAGCCCGGGTTATTTGAAAGGCATTTGAGAGGATACAGATCCAAATCATAGAGGTCTTTTGGAGACGTTTAATGTAATGGATCATATGCCCTATTGTAGAAAATGAAAGAAAAAGACTGGACTATTATTATTATTGTAATTCCTAACAGTAATTGTGGCTTTAAGGGGAGGAGGCAAAGCATCCAATGTGATAATATTTACCATCCAATGTGTTAATATTTGATAATCCAATGGTGTAGGTCAAAGTAGCTATCGTAATACAAAACAAGATTCCATGCCACAACTGACTACTTGTATTTTCGCGCGAATTAAAAAAACCACTGAACAGATTGTACTAACAGACTGAGTGATTCAATAGGAAGGTATGTAGTATTTTTTCTTCTCTGCGTTTTTACGGAAACATTACGCAATCTCGATAAATCGAAACGAAATGGGGGCAGCTGAAATACTAGGTTTATGTAGTTAATAAATTATTAAGTACATCAATAGATACTCACTTGAAATCCAAAATGTGTGACGGGCAGACATTCAACATTGATCTGCGATGTAAACTCCAAACCCAGCGTCATCAGATTCCATATTTGAAATGCGCCAAAATTGAATCCTACTGCCAAACTTCCTAGTTGTGGAATATACTGTATTACTGTAACTCTAACATCATCTCTTTTAGCCTTCATTCGGGCTGACCCATTGGGGTTACGGAAGATGTATTGATTGTCTACTATAGAGGTTTCATTCAACAGTACTCCTAGATGATGATCATTCTCTATGGCCAGTTCTCTTTGCTCTTCGATGCGGTTTATTGAACTAAGTGGTAGGAAACTTAGATTTGATGGGTTCGATTCATTTTGGACGAGATGTTCGTAGCCTTGGGATACATCTTTTAGAGCTGGAAGTAAATCATATTTTTATTAAATAGGAACCCTTGTTTTTAATAAAATTTATCTTCTAAGTTAACAATGCAATTTTTTCAATAACTGATTATTGAATTCCAATTAGATACTGCTTCATAAATATTCATGAATGAACAATACAAAACTGAAATACTTCAAGAGGCAAATAACATTAGTCAGATAATTATATTGTTATAAATGTATACTGAATGCTTTGTCTTTCGCCAAACCACAAGAGCTATGGAGCTATAGGTGCTATTCTGCAGTACTATGATATTTACATATTACTAGCTGCGCCCTGCGGTTTCACCCGCGTTGTACCCGTTCCCGCGGGAATTTCGGGATGAAAAATAGATGTTGGCCGATTCTCAGACCTACTAAATATGCTCACAAAATTTCATCAGAATCGGTCAAGCCATTTCGGAGGAGTACGCGAACGAACACTGTGACACGAGAATTTTATATATAAGATTGGTAAATACCATATATAGCGAAGGGGAAAAGCAGTTTAATCCTTACCACATTACTATCTTGTGAAACCCAGAAACCTCTCTTTTACAATGTGTTCTTATAAGAAAGACATTTATCATGCATATCACAGCAGCGTACATGAAACAGCTTAATTCACAATAGATATTTTACCAAGATGAAAAACATTAACTATAATTCATTCATTTCATTTCGAGTAGGTCATCGGCCAACCCTGGTGTCAACATGTTCAGCTGGCTTAAGATGCCCACCAAAGACAATATGTTTCTATCTTTAATAACTTTTTTCAAGTTAAAAGGAGGGAGAGAGATGTCTTTATGGAAAAGAAAAATGTACATTATAAGAGCACATTGTAAAAGACCTTTGCCTTGGTTTGTATCTTAGACCTGAAGGAATATATTTTATTATTAACTACACATACCTTGTATCAAGCCACTCCTATTCAAATCAAAGACAATAACTTCTCCCCTCTTCGTCCCGGCCATGATGACTCCATCGAAACATGAGAACGGTCCATCATGAACTCTTTCACAGACTGAGAGCTGTGTTACCACTATATCAGTCTGTATACACTTGAGGACTTGCGAGCCGTTCACGTGGAGTACACAGATGATGCTGATGTCATCGCATTGGAGACTGATGATCAACTGCTGGGAGTTTGGGGTTAATGGAGTCGGGAGCTCGACTACGCTGGTTACAATTGTGTTGTTGCTGGAATAGTAGAGATGTAACTGTATTCTAATAGGATATGTTTTTGTTTATGCTAGGGCCAGATTTATGAGAATTAAAAGTACATATTACGGCAATAAAAATTGTCCACTTCAACATTCTTTTACTCTAAACAAAATAATTTAAATAGAAATATGATATCACAAGACATTACCTGTATAACATTGACATTGTAAGTACTTACCTCAATGTAGCTCCAAATATATTGGCTGCAACTTTGAGCCCAGTTCTTAGATCAACAACACAAAATTTCGAGCCCAAAGCCAGCCATCCATATTTAGTATCTTGAAGGATGCCTCCTAATGGCGTTACATCTGAGAGAGAAATTAAACAAATAGTTACTAACAAGTGAATATACCTATTTATTTATACTGATGTTGTCATTCTCTTGTGTGTTTTACTTACCGCTATATTCATCCGTCGGTTGAAGGAAATTAAAGACTGCAGGCGATAGGTTAGTTGTTTTAGTTATAGAAAATACACTGTCTTGCAACTTTTGCATATTTTCTAAAAAAATAACGAACTTTTAGGAATAAATTCTTATCGCCTAACACTTCATTTGAGGTTATGGGTCATTATCAGAATTTATTTACTTTTTGAGGTAGCTTATGTTTAACCTAAGTTTGCTTGACGTTCTTCAACTAATATTTTATCGCAAGAACGTTACCACTTCATGATTTTAAACGCAAATATAATTTAAACTGATAAAAACAACGCACGGTGGCGGTTTTTCACGTTCCCGAGTGAAATTTGTTTTGACAGTTCATGACAGGCAGGCAGGACAGTTGATCGTTTTTGACTTGACCTCTCAAATTGACAACAGAGAACCACAAAGAACTAAATATGTAATGACAGTAAGAGCGTTTCCACATTATCCGATCCGATATCGGTGTCGGACGCCGATCCGATATCGGGGTAAGTCAAATGTATGAAATATGTTCCGATATCGGGCCGGACAATATGAAACACAGGTACTTATTTCATACATTTTACTTAACCCCGATATCGGATCGGCGTCCGATACCGATATCGGATCGGATAATGTGGAAACGCTCTTACATGACAACAGAGAATAACTGTCTCACCTGAAGTTGTTACATGTGTAAATTTAACTAGTCTGTGGTATTATTTGATTGGTCCTATGAAGCGGATTTGGCGGGAACTTAAAAATAATAATGATTTATCACACGCAAGGCAAGGACTTTATATTCAACTAGCAGCACCCCGCGGTTTCACCCGAGTTGTGTCTGTTCCCGTGGGAACTTCGGGATGAAAAATAGCCCATAACCTTCCCGTTGAATGTGACTATCTATTACAAAAAGAATTATTCAAATCGGACCGATAATTCCTGGGATTACCTCGAACATACAAACAAACAAACAAACTTACAAATTTAGCTCTTTATAATATTAGTATAGATAAATCCATGATCACGCGCTTAGTGACACCACCCATGTGACACCAAAAAACAGAGAAGTTTAGTGTAAGGACGTCTCTCTCAAATTACTACGGAAGAGCGTGGTACCTAAAATACAGCCTCTATGTCTGTCTTGATACAACTCGTAGTTGATCTATTTATTAACATGCTACATAGTAGTATTATTATATTACCTAGCTTAATTGATATTTATTTTAGATGTGTAAATAAAGAACAATTTGTAAATAATAATTTATTATAAACATCATAAACAAAATTTACGAATGCAGAGCATGCATTGGCACTTTATTTTTATTTAAGTATGTACCCAAAGTCTAAATACAATGCGGTAAATAATTACCTACCTAACTTAAGAAATCTATCATTAAAATAAAATAGTTTAGATATTCTAGATTGAGCATTATGATTTACGATTCTTACTGACTGGTGTAACAGACACCTTTACAACATTTTTATTTATTTCATTTTCGTGTGGACTAATTTTAATTTGACCTTGGACAATGTTCACCATCGAAGTGTATGGACTATTGTTGGATGCTATATTCGTATCTGTCGCCATATTACTAACTTCACTACGAGAACTAACGTTATCGTAAATTGTACTTTTCATTGAGACGTATCCTGGATTAGATTTTTGAGTTTTTTTTTGTCCTGGGCTGAACCCGTTTTGGGTCACTACTGGGTTGTTGGGTCTCAATGATGCATTGTCGTTGATTGTTGCCATTTCATTGCTTCCTGATAGTGGACTATCCAAAGACCCGTTGCGAGTAACTTGCAGACTGTTCGATCTTGAAGAGTTGCCCAATGACTGAAGAGTAGACGAGCTCCCTTTCATACTTTCCAACTCCTTTGAATAAACCTCTTCGCTTCTCTGAAATCTCTGCACATGGTTGCTCATAGGCGAAGCGTTTTGGTTTATCGACACAGCACTTAGCGATCTGCTTGGAGAATGTTTTATACTGCCATCAATTGACGGTAGAGTACCCGTACCATGTCTAGAATCATACTTGTAATGTGCTTTAGTTGTATTTCCTTTAGCTTCCATGGAACCGTAAGCGCTGTCTTTTGTGGAACTGTGTGAGGAGCCTTCTTCTTTGATTCCGTATCTTCTGACTACGTTAGCTGGTGCAACCGGTTCTATATTTTGAACGTCGTAAGATAAAGGATTCTTTTCTTGATGCTGATGTTTGACGCCTTCGATAACTTCTCCTGTTCTTGGGTTGATGTGTTTCTCTGTATCGTATCTGAGTGTGACTCTATGAGCTTCGTCTATTGGATGGTCTCTCGGTCTGTGGTCTAGTTCTTCGTCACTGTCTTCGTAGGTATTAGGGTCCTCTTCTTCCTGTGGATATAGGAGAGTAAATTGATTTCACTATGAAGCAAGGACTTAGGTACTTATGGATACCTCCCACTACACTCTACGTTTAATTAGGATTCCTTTTGATAAAGGTCGAGCGAAAACATATTGTTTTCTACTTTTGAAAACATGGCTCGGGCTTGAGACCACCAACCCGCATTGAAAAAACGGATGATTACGCCTAATCCTCCTCACTGTAATGATATCCTCGGCGAGATGAGAAGCCGTGGGACATCACAGTCTATTCCTTTTATTTTGTAACTTTTGATAAATGGTGAGTTATTGACATATGATTCTTCACTAAAATATGGATGGAAATCTTTTTTAGTACCTATTAGAAGTTTTTAAATGATCTAATTTAAAAACATGCATTTATTTATTCATTTATTTCAATTAAAACGGGAACCCAATTACATCAATACATACCTCCTCATCAGCCTCTTCAATAACACTATTCTGAATCCAGTCTCGTATTCTCTGTTTTTTTGCTTGTCTGTCTACGGTAGTCTCAATGCCGTTATCCCTGAAGTGTTTCAGCAGGATGTTCTTCTCATTTGGGTCGCTATGGAAACTGTACATCGATGGGCAGAGTTCGTCGATGTCACCTCCGGCTAAAAGGATACATTTTCAGTTAAGGAATCTTTGTCAGGAGTGAAGCTATGCATAAAATGGAAGATTTAGGGTCTTATTCGTAAACGCTTATGAACAGTATTTTAGCTATCACTTGGTTTGTCCCTTTCCAACTTTATTTTTCGAAGAGCAAAACAGACAAAACAATTTATAACAGTGATTTAGTCAAAAAACGTTATTGAATAACGGTTACAATTCTCTTACCAACTCTATCTGTGTATCCTTTAGCCAGCCACCGATCATCATAATAACGCGCCAGCTCCAAAAAATTAGTCGCCCTTTTCTCTTCTCTCGGCTCCACAAACTTTTTAAACATCCGCTGAGCTCTCGACGATACCATCTTCCACAATTTCGGTTGCTTCTTCAAAGGATTCGAACTGTTATACCAGTTGTAAAAACTACAAAGTGAACGATTACGTATGTTATTAAAGATCCATTGTTTGAAGAATATCAAAGAGGTTTGTTTAGTGGCTTGTTACTAAACGCAACGTGTTTAAATTTACCTAGAATAACGAGGATCGTCAAACGCAGCTTTCTGCCAAGGCAAACAACCTGTGAGGCAAATGAAAATAACTATGCCAAATTGCCAAATATCGTGAGTAATTAACGCTCTGAAAGCAGAAAATCACAAATTAATAACATTTAGGTACTTAAACATTCAACAGTCTAGTTTGAAAAGGATTTAATTCAGAAATTGCGCTTTTAGTATAGTTACAATCGTGTTAGTAGATTACGAGTTGGTAGCTAATGTAACATGTCAGTACCTATGACTACAATTTATTACTTATTTAATGTAATATTAGTTAATTTATAGGCTCGAGTTTCTGTTTAATGTTCATCTCAAGAACTTGTAATACTAAAATAAGCTCACTTGTAGCTACTGTCCATTGATAATTTTAGTACTTCAGGAGGCGAATATGGAAGCCATTCGTTTCTTCTTCTCACAACTGAATTAAATTTTCTTGTTTCACCAAAATCACATAGTTTTATTCGAGAGAAATCAGACTTGAATATAAGAATATTGTCTAGTTTAACATCTCTATGAACTAATTCTCTTTGGTGAAGATGTTCTAAGGCAGCAGATAATTGCTTCGCTACTCTTTTTGTGTGAATTTCACCAATCCCTGTATCAAGCATGTTTGATGTCAAATCCCCTGAAAAAGAACAATCCGTTAAGCAAGTCCCGAAAATCTTTCACACATGAATCTATAATAGATTTAATATTCATTCTAAATGTTTCAATTTTGGCGTCAATCCAACGTTTCACGGGAAATCTAAGTAAGTAATTCTAGTAAAATAGCATCGAGGAGATACGACTACAAATTAATTTAATTAGCCATTAATTTGCATTGTTATACGTGGGCTTACTAAATGTCCAGACAAAAAGCAGGTGGTTTTGACAAAAGGCAGGTCAACATAGTAGGCATGAGACCATCTTTGAAAATAACTTTTTGTTGGTCGTAATATGGACCAACATTTCTGGTTGGTCCATAGTAGTAGCAGAAGGTAGAGAAGCTCGGTTTTTTCCGAGCATTTGTATTTAAGGTAGCAAAAAAACAATTTATAAAGGCATTAGGACAACAAACATAATTAATTAATACGCGATCATACACCTATTGCAGGGTGTGTGGTGGAATAAACATGCAAATGTCAAGGTGTGTCCCATTGAAGCTGAGCGGAGCTGAGCGGAGCTGTGCGGAGTTCGATTCACCAATCACAACGCATTGACACTGTAAAAATCTTTTCTCGTATTCTGATTGGTCAATTGAGCTCAGTACAGCTCCGCTTCGCTTCAATGGAAATTACGAGTAGGTACTCTTACCTAAAGGTGCATATTCTTGACAGAATACGTAAAAACCAGCAGTCTCAAAGGCAACATCGAACGAAGTAACTATATTTCTGTGTGCACTTAAATGTAAACTATAATGGAATTCCCTGTAAAAGTCTCTTATTGACACGTAAGGCTTTGGCAATGCTTTCAAAACTATTTCTGTGTCAGAAGCTCTGTGTTCCACTAGAAGAATTTTTCCGAACCATCCTTCACCCACTATTTGTAGGATGTCAAATTCTTCTACTAAACTTACCTGTAATGAAATTACAGCAAGATTAATAAAGATAAAAACAGTCCGTTTGGCCGGACTACGGTCCCCTTTTGACCGGAACCGGATGCGGTTGCAATTGCGGCTAGTATAACCACTGTATAAACAATTAAACTTCTGTCTGATGATCGCCATTGCTATACCATGTTGCTGTGAGCAACTGCATCATAATGTGAATAAAGAAACTTTCTAAATTGTTGTTTTTAGAAATTAGGTATATATTGTCTGCGATTAGTTTATTTATCGAAGTAACCGAAAAAATATATTTCATTGAGATGTTATAACTCAGAAATAGTCTGAAGTGAAAACTTAGAAATATTGCTAAAACTAAGCCGTGTATACATAAGTACTTACTTTTTCTAATTCAAATTCTCTAATTCTATGTATAGAGCCCGTCAAGGCTCGTCTATTGCCGTTGTTCATATTCACTTCTCAATCGAAGACCATGATTAAATAATGTCAGAATCCTAAAATGAGAAAATAATGTCAGAATTACATCAAGTCATACCAACGCCGCTGTAATATTATAACTGCTAGCTTTTCATTAAACTGCCCTGTAATATCAACAGGTTAGTTGAAATAATGAGAAGGATCATACATAACTCATAAGCAGTAGCTATTATTAGTCAAAGTATCAATGCTCCGAACTTCCTAACCATCGACAAACAATGACCCAGTAACTCGTACAGTCACAGGTAACCGCGGCGCTAGCTAGCATCAAAACGTCCCCATTTCTCATGAAACATGTCGACCGAATACTCTTGGCTGATCGCCAGGGTTTGATGTCTACTCCAGATCCAGACAGCCGGCATGACGTCACAACACGTCATCGGACGGATAAAACGGCTCGGATTCATGATGTAATTTGTATTGTTTTCCAATTTTATACTTTGTTAACGTTTAGTGTTTAATGAAGTATGGTTTAGTACCAAAAAACTTTGAGTTGAATCTTATCCTGATTCTGTTTTGCGTTTATTGTTTAATATTGAATTCTGTTGCTTTCGTCTTGTTATTAGTCGATAAAAGTTTATGTTTCTACTATTTAATTCTATCTCGTTACAGTAAGTTAGAGTGAAAGTGGCCAACCCTGGAGTCGGAATTTTTAAACCACCTAAAAGCCTTCAAAATGGTCTGAATATTGCAAGATTCGGGACCGACTGCTTAACGTGCCCTCAGCGCTCAGATAGAAATTAAACTCTCGGCCACTTATCCAAGTAGTAGTACTTGGATCAGTCTTAATTACTTAAAAATGATAATGTCTACTCACCTATTTAAACAAAATCTATTCATAAAAACATAAGTTTATTCTTATGAATTTGTTATGCAAAAATAAAGAAGCGTGTTTTAAGGCGCCAGTTCTTTGCTTTCATTCTGGTAAATTAATAAACAAACTTCAACTGAATTTATTGGCACTAGATTTGATTTAGTACATATCATTCAAACATTATTTTATAGGTACACAATTATAAACGAGAAGGTGAACAAAAGTTTCCTTTACTAGTATAACATACGGTAGGTACAAAATCAGAAGACAATATCATTATTAGCAATAACTAGTATCAGAAACAGTATTAGCAGTAGTCAAACTCGGACTGTGCCTTTAATAATTTGGTTGTTCCAATGTCTTCTTCTTCTTCTAATTTCTTTTTTTCTGCTAATAAATTTTAATTTCTTCTAATTTCTAATTTTCCTCTAGTAATTTAAGTATACTTAAGTTTTGTATGATTGGTCCTAACCTTGTAAGTACCTACGTAGGTAACCTAACCTTGTAAGTTCACCTTAATATAGTTTTTCAGGTTAGATGTCCTAACCGCTACGCAATACAAATGTAGAGACATTCAAGTTACTTTTAAGTCTTTACAAAAGAGTTATTTCCTCTTTAATTCCGCCTGCCGAGACTATAAATATTTGGAAAGTTATAGAGGCACTCATATTTCTTCCAACGGAAGGATGACATCATTATCTAGCTGTGTCATCCCATAATTCGTCAATGCAATATTTATAACACTTTCATTAGTGTCACAAAATACAGCTCTAACACATTTTTAAGCAATAAGGAAAGAACTTCAAATGACTTATTTGAAATGATGATAAGTTTATGTACGTCTATGTACTTCTATTTCAGAAAATGTTTTATTTTATTTTTTATTATGTCTAAAACAATTTTGAAGCTAAATCAAGATGATGTTTTATGAGACATTAGTTACCTAGAGTATCACGCGTACCTATCATTCTTTATATTCAGGAACTAAGTTCATCATTATTGTTTGTGCGAAAGGGGAGAGAGGAGCATTTTCCAAAATTAGACCTCCCTAAGTTCTTTGTGCGTCATAGCTTCAAATTGCATTGTTTGTAAGCAGTGCCTTTATAGCACAACTCAATTAGATAGGTATAATGTAATTTATCTACACTAATGTTGTAACATTCTACTTATGTTTCCAATACTTGACTTATAATTACTACTGTTATAGCGCAGACAACTAAAACACTCAATTTAAGCAATTGCACATGATGTTATAATATCATTATAATTTAACATTATAACATCATTATAACGCGACCAATTAACCTGGCGAGCCTTATGTCAAAATCCTCATACTAGTTGTATAAAATTTTGATATTAGGCTGGCTTTTGAAAATAGTTGGGTTATACGTGAAAACTTCGTCGAAACTACATACACAAAACTCTTTGGTAAGATCTCGCTCGCTCCTGATTGGCCCTACGCGCAGCTGCGCTCTCATTGGTTAGATTTTAATGGCGGCAAGTTCACTGTGACAATACACGTACCTACGCGTGAATTTAATGTTTCGCAATGTGTTTTGTTTTTAAAATTTTGTTTGATTAATTGCATTAAATAGTGAAGATAAAGTAGTGTATGCAACTGCATATAACACGGGTATTAAAACACTCGTTACTATTATGAAACTCGCTGCGCTCGTTTCATAAACTCACACTCGTGTTTTAATACCCTTCTTTATATGACGTTGCATAAACTACTATTATCAAATTAATAAGGATACCTATGTAAACTCATTTAGGTTGGCTTTGATTATGGATATGACTATTAAAAAAGGTTTGTAAATATTCGCGCTCATTATATTCGAAAGAAAGTTTTGAAAGATAGAAGTAAGTATACAAGTGATAATCGAGAAAATAAGGAGTACACGTTCTTAAATCTCAAATCAGAGAATACATAAGTTTGGGAATTAATCAGAGCACGATCAAAGTTTGTTAGATTGTAAGCAATTGTAAGCATAGGTCGAAGTATTCGCAAACGCTAGTAATAATAGATCTTCCGTATCCGTTTTCATTAACTTCCGGTTGTATATGAGCAGAACTTTCTTGTTTTTATTTTGTTCCAACTTCCACAGAGCTATTTTTTTATTTGTTCAAAATAAGAACGAATGTAACGGCGCGAAGATGGTAGGAAAATGTATGTTGACCCATGGATTTAGTTAGTATTCGTTTCCAAATCTGTAGTTCTTCTTTTCTAGCTAGTAAAATCATTGTTTGCATATTCGGATGAAGGACAATACTTTTCCCGACCTTCAATAATACTTTTCAATATTTAATTTAAATGGGTCAAGTATTTAGTACCCAACTAGAAGATTGGGAGTAGGTTGTGGACTCGTTTAATGGGAGTATTCTGAGGAATTTTACTTCATTAAGTTTTATTTAGCTTTCAAAATCATACGGTTACTTCCCAAAAACTAGGTACCGATTAAAATAAATACTTAAGTATAGTATATCACTGATAAACCTTTAAGATAGGTAATACCTACCCATACGGCACAATTGCCCTTGTTCAAATTAACGCACTTGGACTTTATCCAATCACATCACATCACAAAGATCACATTATTTTCCAATTCCTCTCTTGTAAATCACGTTTATTTGTCACAGAGTATCAACATGCAGTTATAACGTTACAATTATGGTTATTGTTCGTGTATTTCTGATGTAGGGCGGGCGGGTTGGACGTCCGACAGTGTTTTCACGACTGAAGGCGCGCGCGCAGCGACGCCCGGCCGGTTATTTTCGTGCTACTGCACATACAAAAATCAATTTGTGACGGAAATGTTACGATCAACGACCTGGTAAGTGAAAACTTTAATGCAGTTCTGTAATCGTAGAGTATCAACAATAATATTTTGTATGCGTTTTTTCTCTCCAACTAATGCGGTTTTTATGACTAAATTCAATAGGGCTATAAATAATCAGATATGGCAGGCAATAAAGCTAAAAAGGACCCTGCCTGATAGGAACTTGCAGCTCCCAATTGTCTACCTGTCATAATTGTACGAGCCAATACTTTATTGCCCATACAGCACTTTGATATAATTGTACCTAACTTTAATTAGTCGTTACTTGACAACACTACACACCGTACGTCACAAGTGTAATAACAAATTGTATCTATCAATAAGTGCGACTCAATAAATACTTACTACTAAACTTAACGGTAGTTTGCTTTGTGTGAACATAACAACATAACCGCGGGTATTGCTTACGGTAATAACTCCAACAATAATACTATGAGAAGATCAGTTTTTCATGTTATGGTGCTTGGTCTTAAATCATTATCTAATGCGCGTTATTATAAAAATGCAATTTTGTGGACAGCGATTACTTATGATTAAACGCAATAGTTGTGTTTCATTAAGTCCAAAACGATTACTTAAACTCTTATATATTGCGTAAATACAATTGTTTTTTGAAATTTCAGTCCAAATAAGAACCATCGTTTTTTGAAAAGTCGAATAATATTATTTTTTATTTCCTCCGCGGTAATTTTATTTTGACAATAACCACTTTTGACTAGGATTCGACATTGACATCTAATTGTTTGTCATTGTCAATTTCAATTTTGACACTTATTTGTTGACATGAGCAGCTGTGTCCTTGTTTTGTTTATGTATCCAAAAGTGATTATTTAGAAATATTACGGAAAAATAATGAAAAAGGTCAAGTGAAGTTCATCAAAATTAAATTGTGTAACTAGAAATATTTGGACCGTATAAATGCAGTAAACTACGTAAGTGATCTAATATTATGATAGTTTGAGTGAGTTTTTTAGGTTATGACAATGTTTTGGTGTACACAATCGCTTTAAATAGCTTTATCGTAGCTTTTCTTCTTAGTATTTAATCGTTTGTCTCATACAAACTATTTTGGGAAGGTAAATTTACATGCTGTCAATTGTAGTCTATAGAAAGTTTTATTTTAGATTTGATAATTTTACTAACCAGGTTTTACGAATATTGTCCTTGCTGTTTAAATCTGGCAAAACATTGAATACCGTGGATGTAATACAATTGCCTCTAAAATTTCCAGGGTGACCACTCTTTCAAAAAATTGAATAGAAAGCCAGAGATCTTACTGTGGATAATTTGCTGATAATAAAATAAAATCAACAAAAATCTATGTTGTCAATGCTTGATACTCTATGGATTCTCATGGGTCAATTTACTGGTATAGTGTATTTTCATCCTGAAAATCCAAGAGGATTGGGCACAAAGTAGGTAAAACTGAAGTGCGCTGTTAGTTTCTAATTATAGTTTAAAACTTCATATTTACAGTTATCTCAAGAACATGTTCCGGACTTATTTTGAAAAATTTCAATGACTTGCTAGTAACATACTATTAAGAAGTTTGAGTATGATAAGGTTTTTATTATACTGTTACTGTTAGCCTATATCGAGGGTCCAGTGCTAAAACCCAATAAGTACCAAATTTATACTTTCGAGTTATTTGACTTTAAAGGTTTGATGCCAAATATACCCATCTTATTCATATAATATTGTCACACTAGGTATTTGTGATGAAAGTATATTTATTTAACTGATTACTAAACCTATTTTAATGTGTCCAGTGTGGACCATTTTTATAATAATAGAATATTAGTTACGTAGGGTAGCGACTTATTGGGTTTTACCCCAAGAGAGAGATGAAATTAAACATTATTATTGTATTTATAATTCGTTTTATTAAGAAAAAAGTATTGAAAAAAGACAAAATTAATCACTCTTCGTCACTTTCGAAGGCTGGTGGTTTGGTATACGTTTCCATATCTCGTATCCAAGCATGAAGTTCTTCAGGAATGATTTGTTTTTCACACATATTAAGAAGATCTTTCTTTTTGGCGAGGCTTATTGGTAATTGAGAAGAGTATAAGAACTCAATTTCTTCAGGAAATTGAACGTTAACGGAAGGGGGATTTGAATTCCTTTTAGCTCTGGTTCTAGGTGTATTTACAGGCATCTTAAAAACATCTATAGTACGAAAATTATCAGACATGTCATAGGTAAAATAAATTTTTAAATCTCCTTTTACGTATCTCATCCTTTTTATTTTAAGCCAATTCACAGTTTCGTTCATGTTATTTTTATTTTTGTTTTTCATTATCGTAACGCCAAGGCTCTTCAAGTCCAACATTTCATAATATTTAAATTCTTTCACTTTGTAATTATCAATTTCTATTACTTCCTTTATGTCTCCTTTCTTTATAGTTTTAGTTCTCTTCCTTCTGGCCGCTTTAAATACGTTTTTCCATTCACATACGCTATTTATTGTTTTATATTTGGGTGCTGATTCTATTGCAGCGTGCATTGAGTCTACTTTACGGAGGAACATTACGGAGGAAGAAGTGAAAAAAAAATTAATATACTACGTACAAGTTTCAAGCGCGAAAACAACAAAGTGAAAAAGTCTATGCTTTCTGGTTCTGGTACCGATGAACTATATGTACCGACATTATGGTATTACAAAGAATTAGAATTTCTGCAAGATCAAATGGAGGAAGAATCAGGAATTAGCACAGTAACAGAAACACAGGTAAACTAGTAATACAGTTTATTGTGAGATATTTTTTACACGTTCAACTTATAAAATTACTCTAAACATTTGTTTTGCCATGGAACAGCACCCGTTGTGTTAAAATATTCACAAAAATCATCTCTTACTTGTTTTGCTAGTGCAGCGCTATTTCCAGCTCGAGTACGCTCAATGCTTAACGACATTGGTTCATTTCTCCAAGTACCATGCATGACAGTCCCCGTAACACAGTCTTCTAAGTCTACTTCTCCATGGCGAATGTAATTCTTTTGTTTCATAAGTAAATTATGTAGATGACAACACGCCATAACTACAATTTTTGCTTTTGTAGGAGATAATTTAATAGGCTTTTGGAAAATCTTAAAACGAGTCGTGAGAATGCCAAATACATTTTCAATAATTCGTCGAGCACGAGATAATCGATAGTTGAATATCCTTCTGTTATCATTTAACACTTGTTTGTTGTAAGGTTTCATGAAATTTGGAAGTAATTGGAAAGCTTCATCGCCCACAAACACATAGGGCATTATTTTCTTAGTATTCGGCAATTCATCTGGCTCTGGAATTTGCAACTGATTATTCTCAAAGTATTGCCAAAATTTTGTATTTTTAATTACTCCTCCATCTGACACTCTGCCATTTGTACCGACATCAACCATGATGAGTTCATAATTTGCATTAGCTATACCCATAAGTACTATGCTGTATGTTCCTTTGTAGTTATAATAGTAGGAACCGGAATGCTCAGGTTTTTCTAAAGTGACATGCTTCCCATCTACAGCTCCAATGCAATGATCAAAGTTCCATCTATTTCCAAATTGTCGTGCCAACATCTTCCAATTTTCCTGTGTTCTGGGTACCTAAAACAGAAAATATTTATCACACTTTTATTTTAATTTCTAGCAATCATCATCATCACAATCATCAATTGCAACACCTTCGTCGGCATCTACGAATCCAGTGCAACCAAAGAAGAAGAAAAAGGAGGACTTGCAACATGACTTAATGACATTAGCCAGGGATCATTTCAAAAGACCTGAAAATGAATATCAAGCAATGGCAAGAAACTGGGCCTTTAAATTAGAACGGATGTCTGCTGAACAAAGACGACTGGCAGAAAAGTTCATTAACGAAATACTCTTTGAAGGTGAAGAAGGAAATCTTCGCAGACATTCAGTTATAATAAATCCGAGCAGTCAATCTCCCGTTCCATACATTCAATCTCCTATCTCTTACACTCAGTCTCCTGTTCCACAAACTCCATCTCCCATTCCATACATTCAATCTCCTATCTCTCACACTCAGTCTCCTGTTCCACAAACTCCGTCTTCCATTCCGCACATTCAATTTCCTATCGCTCACACTCAGGCTCCTGTTCCCCAAGCATCACAATTAATTCCAATAAAACAAACATATTTGTCGGATACGGAGCAGCCAGTGATGATTCATATTCCAAATACGCAAACAAACGAAAATACTGAAGTTGATACAGCAGCAAAATACTTAGAAAGTTTTTATTCATTTTAATTAATATTAATATGTCTTTTTCTTCAAATTAAAACCTTACCTGAATATTGTTCCTTAGTTTTTCATTTATTGCTTCACACGTTTCAATGATAATGTCGCTTAATGTACGAGGTGCAATGCAGCCTGTAAATTTTAAATCTTCGAAATCAGCGCCACTGGCTAGGTACCTCAAAGTAATTGATAATCTTTGAGAAGCTGGTATAGATTTGCGCATAACGGTGTCCATCTTTTCAATGCGAGGACGGAGTAATGTTAGTAATTCTTCAAAAGTTTTATGATCCATGCGCAGGAAGTTTGCGTAGTCTTCTGGTTCTGTGCGTAATATTTCGCGTAGCAAATTTTCGTGAGTAAATTTTTCTCTTAATTTCAACCATTCTCTACTCCATAGCCTTCTTTTTTTTCTTTTCATACACAAAGCTAGAGTCAATGCCAAAAATGCGTCATCGGTATTACTCATTATATTTAAGCGCTCAGCACGTCACGTCACGACAAGGAGAAAACTGAATCTGCAAGTTAGACCGTTTGCGTTGATGTTTGATGAAAACGTAAAATTTGACAAACAAATTTGTCAAACAAATTTGATCGTTTACAGGGCGCTTTATTGGGTTATTCCTCAAACAATATTTGAAATAAACTTTTTAAGTGAAGTGAGTAAATCCATATAGCTAAACATATCGGATTTTTATTTTAAAATCGTCGAACAATGAAATCCAATAAATACGTTTGTTGTTTTTTAGCTTTCAATTTTGTTAAATTTCTTAAATATTAAATTAAAGTTAAAACTCGATAAATGGAAATAATTGGTTTTGCCTTTTGTTTATTTCTTTTTATTAATTATGTGGGTGAAGTTAAAACCCGATAAATAGGAATTTAGGCTATTACCATAAATGCTATAAAGTGATTTACTAAAGTCATTCGACGCTAAATACAAATAATTAAAGTTATTTGATTTAAACGTGAGATAAAAATATAATTTCTTCAGATAAATCTCTTTTGAGTGTTTTGGTTTCTTAGTTTTGAAAAAATACCATGACTTTATTGGGTTGTTACCCTAAGTAAATCAAGTTTTACTGCGAATTTCGCTTATTGGATTAGACCATTGGAAAGAGCGTAAAAAATCGATTAAGATGGGCCAAAAAAGTCGATTTTGGATTTTTGGTCACTTATTGGGTTTTAGCACTGGACCCTCGATATCATCCCACTGTTAGGCAAAGGCCTCCCCACATTCCCACCACTCTTCTCGATTGAAGACACCAGTTGCCAGTCCCTCTTGTAGGTGTCCAGTTTGTTTTATTATAACAATAATTTAATTGATGACTGAATATATCCGTTGGAAATGAAATCGCATAGTGATCATGTCAACTGGAGTATTCTCGAGGGTTGTAATATAAAATATGGTATCCATCAATTTTTAAAGGTGCCAATAATTGTTGTGAGTTACCATTACCAATATCTTAGCATCCAAATAAGAATAAACACTTTAAGTTGGTTATTCGCTTAAAAACACAAATTTATGTTTCAAATGAATTTTTCACTAAAAACTGGCAAGAATGCATTACAGAGATGACCAATGCAGACTGGAATAAAATGGCAACACATTTTTATTTTTATAAAGCAAATATATAACTTTATTTAGTAAATAGGTACTTATATGATTCAAATTTCGAGGCATCCCTTTGAATCCCATTGCATATTTCGTATTTCCTCTAGATAAGGTGAATGTCGCTACTCATTCGTAGTATTTGAAGGACATTATAAATAAATAAATAATAATTATGCTTTACTAGCTGTGCCCCACGGTTTCACCCGCAGCGCCCCCGTTCCCGTGGGAACTTTGAGATTTTTATTCCTTATTTTTCTTATATAAAAACCTTGTCTTGACAATAAGGAACACATTAAAAAAAGAATCATCCAATTTGGTGCAGTCGTTCTGAAGTTATGCGCTTAGCAACACATTTTGCGATTCATTTTTATATACTCGTAATAGAATATGTGCGCCTAATATGGCGCACATATTCTATTACGAAAAATAAAATAGAGTTACCCTATATTTTGTGCAGCTAGAGCACGAAAAAAATTGGTATTAAAAACACGAAACACGGGTACGGAAAAACTGCGGGTGAAGCCACGAAGCACAGCTAGCAAGGAGTATGAAAGGATGCAAATTATATTCGTTGCTCCCCATGTCGTTTCGCCATACATTCCTCAGTTTTAGTGAAGTCTGGCTCTAAACCTTAAACGGCTATAAAAAGGATTCCATTTGTACTTTTGTAGTATTTTATATCGTTTCGTTACGTCCGATGTGATGGCACGGGTGTAAAAGCTGATTCGATTAGTGTAAGCATCTAATGTGTGACATTGGCTACTTTTTATGAGACCACACGGCGAGAGCTTTTAAACGACTTAAAAAAGAGGAGGTTCTCACAAATACTTTGCATGAATTATATGATTGACACCCAGACGTCGTCGCCAACAAATGTAACATATTGTTGACTTCGAGCGGGAATCAAACCCGCAACCCCCGATACATTAAGCGCTTTCACAAACCACTGTCGGTTTGTCGAATTGGATTAGTAGATGATTAAAATTTAAATTGAATTTGTTTAATTAGTATTCTCTAGTTAGTTTTACACTAGTGCGCAAACTCGTTTAAAATTAAATGCATATTCCGAGAACATCTAATTACGTTTAATAGGTCCTGTGCAGTGCTAAAGTTTACCGATCACAAATAGCGTAATAGTCTGTTATTACCGCCGTGGTACTAATAAAGTTCTCGTTCCATCTACATAAGGGATTCCCAACCTTTTTCTACTGCGGACCATTAGCACCAACTTAATAATGTTCCATGGACCCCTTAGTCAAAAATTCCTGAAAACATTCTTGTAAAACAAACAAATAAGTGTTTTTTGTGTGAACTGTTTTTTAGGCCTGCAAGATCATTATATTACCATAATAGCAAATGTATATAGTGCTTTTTATTTGTGTTTTATCTGCAGAGCTTAGTGGACCGTGGGCCCCCAGGTTAGGAAACCCAGGTCGACATAAATATCTTAATACGAAAATGAATATCGTGCTAAGATTTATGCAAGTTATTTAGGTAACAGTAAAAATTAACTAGTTAACTTAATTGAGTATTAGCCTGTAATGTCCCACTGCTGGGCAAAGGCCTCCCATCTCACTGAAGATATCAGTACAGTGAGGAGGATTAGTGTTTTCAACCGTAATCACCACGCTTGCCTAATGCGGATTGGTGATCTCAAACCCGAGCCATGTTTGAAAAGTAGGAAACATGTTTTCGCTCGATCTCGGAATTGAATTGGGTGTGATGTATTTACGTACATTATCACTACATAGTATAAAACAAAGTCGCTACTTTTGTCTGTTTGTTTGTCTAAATGCTTAAATCTTTAAAATTACGCAACGGATTTTGATGCGGTTTTTTGTAATAGGTAGAGTGATTCAAGAGGAAGGTTTATATGTATAAAAATTCCCGAAATTCCCACGGGAACGGGTACAACGCGGGTAAAACCGCGGGGCGCTGCTAGTGGCAAATAAATAAATGATGAATTTGAATTTTAACCCAGAACCTCAGTCTTGGCAGTCGATGGCACATACCACTAGACCACCGTGGCGTTGTACATTAACGTAGTTTCAATTCAAAATTATTAGTGTTTGCTTAAACTTAAGAAACCAGCATAAACCTATATCAGTTTTACCCAAATATGAAACAAAATTGTCGACTTATGATATTTACGTAGCACTCAGTTCAGTACGATACATCTTACAGACGCAAACATTTATTATCTTCGAAACATTTTGTCCTCTATTGTAATGCTAAATGATTTATCAGTGAGCATTCACGAACGGTTCACATTTCAATTGTTGCATTTGCATTGCTAAATAGGTTATTATTAACCGAGTTTAACATTCAGCGGTTCAGAGTTGACATCCTGCGTGCGTTTCGAATTATTCTCGTACGTAGATAAGTTTATGATGCTAATGTAAGTGGGTAATAATGTTATCATACTAACGTTAGTACTTTATGTAGATCTAGCGTTGTCTATCTAAACTTCAATCAATTTTGTTTGGTGGCTATTTAGGTTTCCGTACCCAAAGGGTAAAAACGGGACCCTATTACTGAGACTTCGCTGTCCGTCCGTCCGTCCGTCTGTCTGTCACCAGGCTGTATCTTAAGAAGGGTGATAGCTAGACAATTGAAATTTTCACAGATGATGTATTTATATTGCCGCTATAACAACAAATACATACTAAAGTAATTTTTAAAGAACGGAACCCTCCGTGCGCGACTCGCACTTGGCCGGTTTTTTGCTGATTTTTGTCGAAATGCTGCCAATGTTAGTATAGAATAGGTCTTAACGTAATATCTAGTCGCTATAAGCCATCTGTCTGTAAGTAATTTATTTTCTCAAACTCTCGAACGGATTTCATGCGGTTTTCACCATACCATAATATAGAGTATTCAAGTGGAAGGTACATGACTTTTCATGCCAAAATTAAACATGGTCACTAAGTGAAACTACCGGGACCGACAATGTAACGTGCCCTTCGAAACACTCCACCGCGGCTGTGCATGTAGATAACTATTATAGTATATTGACAAAATATTATTTTATAAAATAATCATTTTACCATTAGCATATATACTTATTTATATATCTTTATTCATATATATGTATCGAAAGCAACACATCAAGCGAATAAACAAATATAAAAACAAGTACTACGGAAGCTTACCATTTAAAGTCTATTGCATGTCTTTTTACGCATTTCATTAAATGTGGTTTTTCTCAATAAACTAAAGGGGCATTTAAACGTTGCCAATTAAGGGATTCTCCTAGATAAACGCAAGTGCAGAAGCCGAACGTATTGGGCTTATTAATTAGTTACGGCCCTTGATTGATAGATAAGCTGCTTTAAACTTTACTGTTACCGCGTTAAGAGGAGTTTACATTTGTAGAATAAGTGATAGAGTTGATGAGGTTAGTGGTAGAGTTAGTTCGAGCACTCTACTGTCGTTATGTAAATACTGTTGATAAGTAGTAGTAATATTTAGTAGTAATTACCTATTAGGCTTTTTACACATACTAAACAAATCGAAGTAATGGGATAAGTAGCTTGCCATGACTCTATCAATGACTTAATGTTAGTTAGATAGAGCTGTTCTCTATTATATATAGTTCTAGCAGTGTGGGTTGAGTTGACAGCAATGCTCGAACAAGTCTGTACATAATAAAACATTACTATTATACCGGTACGTATAGAGTGTACGGCGATATGATACATGATACATACGGTAACCCGTACAAGCAGACTCCAGTGGTACTTACATCCAATTTGGATATTTATTTTAGTATTGGATAGCCATATTCCAGAGGAAGGTTCTATATCCCGAAATTCCTAAGGGAAGGGTCTGTTGTACGAGGGTGAAACCGCGGGGCGTTGCCATTCTATGTTACATTAGTAGTTAGTCATCTACTAACTCGGTTCCCTTAACCACTACCATCATAACACCACCTCTATACTAACGAGACATTTTAAGCTTTTATGTTGTGCTTTTCGTTTCTTTAACTTTGTTTTCAGTCGTAATAGCTTATCGTAAAACGTATTACTGTTTTCGCTTCACTGTTTTAGCAATTGACCATCAATATTTACAGAGAAGTAAAGTTATTGGTTTCCAAATATTTATCGCAACTAGGCATTTCAGGTAGGGGAGAGTTGGAGAATGTTGATGTCGGAAGCTATAACTATTTTTAAGGGCCTAGAATGTAGTAAATCTATATATATATGTAAAAGGCCAACCTGACTGACTCACTGACTTGTATATGAACGCACAGCCAAAACTGCTGTACTAGAAACTTGGCATTTGATACAGGGGTTTCTTTTATGATATGAGTGACAGCTAAGAAAACATTTTGAGAAATTCAACTCTTGGTGGCCCTTGGTGGTCAGATTTTAGGTTACATTAGCAGCGATCCCCGCAGTTATACCCGCGTTGCGTCCTTTCCCGTAGGAATTTCGGGATGTAAATTAGCTTATAACGTTCCCGTTCAATGTGGCTATCCATTACAATAATAATTATTCAAATCGGAGTGGTAGTTTCTGAGATAAGTGCGTTTAAACAAACAAAAAATCAAAATCTGCAGCCTTATTTTATTATTATAAATACATTGTTGCTAAATATGTATTTATTTGTATGTAAAACAAACTATACTGTGGTTAAACTTCACACGTCGGTGTCGCAGTCACTGGCCATTGTTTAAAGATCTCTTGCCATGATATCTTCGTAATTTAATTTTAGTGTCGCAACATACTTGCTTGTTACTGAGCTAAAGTACTATTAGCTATTGCATGTGACTTTGGTAAGGTTTAAATGGAATACAAAGTTGAAACAGTATAAAAAAATAAATAAGGGATGGCGGGTATATATAAAGAACTAGCAGCGCCCCGCGGTTCCCGCAGGAATTTCGCGATAAAAAGTAGCCTATGTCCTTTCTCAGGCTCAGGACTAACTGTGTATTAAATTTCATTCAAATCGGTTCAGTAGTTTTGGCGTGAAAGCGTAACAGACAGACGAGACAGACAGACAGAGTTACTTTCGTATTTCGGGGTGCAAAATAGCCTTCCGGTTAAAGTGGCTATCCATTACAAAAATAATTATTGAAATCGGATTTCTTTGGATCTGATTCAACAAAAATCAAACTTGTTAGAATTATTATATGTAGTATAAGTATAGCTAAGAAAACGTAAATAAAAGTTTCAGGATAAAAAGTACCTATCATAGCTATTACTTGTTCTTTATATTAAGTATTAAAAACTTAAATATTTCAATATTCCTTAGACCTTCAATAATTTTGGGGGTAAAGGCATGCCCATACTGACTCCTCACTATATACAAGCTTCGGAAGACTAGGCTAAAACGTTACGATTATATTATCTTTGGACTAGGCTTAAACCACACTATAAGCAAGTATAAAAGAATGGCTGAAGGTAAACAAACCATGCGCCCGTTAGATGCCCGCGCCATTCTCGATGCAGGACGATTTAATTAACGTATTGTGAACATACCGCTATTAACGTACCGTCTTTGCTTTGCCTTAAGGGTAGAGCGGGCATATATATTACTGATTTAAAGTTGTGAAAACACTATGAATTTTGATTTCACAGTCATCAGTTTGGATGTCAGTGTTCGACAACTGAACTCGATCATAGATCAGACTTATTACTAGTTCAAGAGCTGAGATTAAAACTTCGAAATAGATTTACTGAAACCGAGTTCAGTTGATCGTGGTTCGAGATTGAAACGGTGAATTTATTGTTATTTATTCATTTAAGACAACCAGCAAAAGTTACGATAAACAAATTTCTACTACCCATGACACAAAATTTAAATTTAAATGCTCCTTTTTTAGGCACCACTTCTTCAATAAAGTATGACTTCATATGACACTGGAAATTATTTATTATTCATTACCTTTCCGTGCGGTGGTCCCACCCGCCCAATAGATGGTGCTAGTGTAAAACTTTGTAGATCGGGCTTATGTTATTTTCCCAGATTTAGTGGGTTCGCGACCGTACATTTTCTTGAGCACAAAAAACTTCCTCTGTATAAAATAGGTATAGATGTTACCCTTGACCATTACTCAGCCATCTTTCCAGATGCATATTGCGTTTGAACCATCAAATTACAAAAAAACAAAATTGTTCTCTAACGTTATTAGAAAGCAAACCCCATCGCCTTAACAAAGAGAGCTGCGATAAGGTATTATGCACCATTATTATGCAGTGTTCTAAGGTTTCGGGAACTCAGCCTCTCGTCAATTAAGGTATCGTAGAAGCACATCTTCTATTCACCGCAGACTCCAGGGTATACTATCCCTTAGCACAATAGCGCGGAATAATGAGACAACCCGTAACTTCACTTAAATGGTTTTCGGTGCATTAAGAGGGCACAGGTTATTCAATGGTGCTTAAATAGTTAAGAATTTGAAATTGTTCCGACGTAATTGGAAATTGGAATAGTAATGGTTTGCGAAAACCTTATATGGCAGTTGAGGGGTTTATTAAGTTGTTCAAGTGGTGAATATAATGGACTAATAGTATTTGTATAGTTGTTTACGCTGTTTGCGGTTGTGTAGAGTTTCTATTGTCTCTATTAGTTGGCTTGACTGATTGGTTGTTTTCAAAATATTTATGGACAGTCGTGGATTCTAACTTTTTAAAATAAGACAAGCACGTTGGCACAGTGGTACGTGAAAGCGCTTACTGTGTCCGGGGTTGCGGGTTCGATTCCCGCCCAGAGTCAACAATATGTGCAGACATATGTAGTTGTTGGCGACGACGTCTGGGTGTCAATTATATATTCTTATAAAGTATTTGTGTATGTATAAGTAGTAGTATCAGATAGTTAGATTCCATAACACAAGCTTAGAGCTTACTTTGGGTCTAATAAACTGTGTGCGAATTTGTTCGGGTATATTATATTATATATTACTAGCTGCGCCCCGCGGTTTCACCCGCGTTGTACCCGTTCCCGCGGGAATTTCGGGATGAAAAATAGACGTTGGCCGATTCTCAGACCTACTCAATATGCTCACAAAATTTCATGAGAATCGGTCGAGCCGTTTCGGAGGAGTACGCGAACGAACACTGTGACACGAGAATTTTATATACATATAAGATTAAGCTATTGCATAGCTTCTATCGCGGGCCTTGAGCGCGGGGACCAAATCCAAAAATTCCGTAACGAAAAAACCTCACGCTTACCCGATCCGACGGGAAGGAGGTGTGGCTTGAAGGCCGTGCATCGTCTAACGTCGTTTCAGTTCGGCAGTCTTCGACACGGCGTTGTGTGCGATTGTGCGTTGGGGGTGAGAGAGGGGGTGAGGGTGGTGAGAGAGGGGGGTGAGAGAGGGGGTGAGAGAGGGGGGTGAGAGAAGGTGGTGAGAGAGGGGGTGAGAGAGGGGTGAGAGAGGGGTGAGAGAGGGGTGAGAGAGGGGTGAGAGTGGGGGGTGAGAGAGGGGGGTGAGAGAGGGTGGTGAGAGAGGGTGGTGAGAGAGGGGGGTGAGAGAGGGGCGTGAGAGAGGGTGGTGAGAGAGGGGGGTGAGAGAGGGGGGTGAGAGAGGGTGGTGAGAGAGGGGGGTGAGAGAGGGGGGTGAGAGAGGGGTGAGAGAGGGGTGAGAGAGGGGGTGAGAGAGGGGTGAGAGAGGGGTGAGAGAGGGGTGAGAGAGGGTGGTGAGAGAGGGGGGTGAGAGGGGGGTGAGAGAGGGGGGTGAGAGAGGGGGGTGAGAGAGGGGGTGAGAGAGGGGATGAGAGAGGGGGGTGAGAGAGAGGGGCGAGAGAGAGGGGTGAGAGAGAGGTGTGAGAGAGGGGGTGAGAGCGAGGGGGTGAGAGAGAGGAGGCGGGAGGGGTGAGAGAGAGGAGGCGGGAGGGGTGAGAGAGAGGAGGCGGGTGGGGTGAGAGAGAGGAGGCGGGAGGGGTGAGAGAGAGGAGGCGGGAGGGGTGAGAGAGAGGAGGCGGGTGGGGTGAGAGAGAAGAGATATCAAATATATCAAATATAATTGCATAAGTTGATACAAAATGCTATGCAATAGCTTCACCGCGGCAGTCCCCGAGTGCCACACGTCTTTTTAGGGTTCCGTAGCCAAATGGCAAAAACGGAACCCTTATAGATTCGTCATGTCTGTCTGTCTGTCTGTCCGTCCGTCTGTCCGTATGTCACAGCCTTTTTTCTCCGAAACTATAAGAGCTATGTTGTTGAAACTTAGTGTGTAGATGTATTCTGTGAACCGCATTAATATTTTCACACTAAAATAGAAAAAAAAAAAAATTTTAGGGGGGTCTCCCATACTTAGAAATGAAAAAAATATTTTTTTTTTTCATCAAACCCATACGTGTGGGGTATCTATGGATAGGTCTTCAAAAATGGTATTGAGGTTTCTAATATCATTTTTTTCTAAACTGAATAGTTTGCGCGAGAGACTCTTCCAAAGTGGTAAAATGTGTGTCCCCCCCCCTGTAACTTCTAAAATAAGAGAATGATAAAACTAAAAAAAATATATGATGTACATAACAATGTAATCTAACACCGAAAATTGGTTTGAACGAGGTCTAGTTAGTAGTTTTTTTTATTTTTTTAGTTTTTTGGTTTGTGAGGTCGTTAATCGATCACAACCCACACGCTAAGTAAGTAAGTAGTAGTAAGTACAACGAACTTCAAGAACTTCTTTATTATGTTACTCGCTGCTACGGAACCCTTCATGGGCGAGTCCGACTCGCACTTGGCCGCTTTTTTATATTTGTAGTTGTGTGTTCTTCCATTCAGCTCTGTCAGGAGCTTTCGGTCGCCAACTAGACTAGCTACCCGTCAAGCTCGTCTCACCATATCCGTGCAGACTTGCCGTGACGTCTCCTGTTGGAGTCTGGACTCTAATTAACAACTATAATAAGAACATACTAAGTACTCACCCAATACCGTAAAACTGAAATGTTTCTCCATCTATCTATATATTAGCAGCGCCCCGCGGTTTTGCCTGCATTGTGCCCGTTCCTATGGGAATTTCTGGAATTTTTATACATATAAAACTTCCTATAGTCTATTTAGAAAAACCACGTCAAAATCCGTGCAGTAGTATTTGAGTTTATCGCGAGCAGACAGACAGACAGACGCGGCCGGGGACTATTAGTTTTATAATGTGTAGTGTTTTAAAAATTACGTGTCACGCACGTTGTTTGTCCGCGATGGACTCCTAAGCTACTGCACCGATTTTAAATTTGATTTGCACACCGTGTGCAATTTGATCCGATTTGAAAGATAGGATAGCGTATATCTTAATTTATAGACCATTTTATCCCGTAATTCCCGCGGGAATGAGTACAACGCGGGTAACACCGCGGGGCGCGGCTAGTATTATAATAGAAAGTTTACTCCCAACATACTCAGTATTATAAACCATTTCGTTACAACCAGATTGAAATCATGTATTATAACTTGTGAAATACTATTTTGATTAAACTCTAGTATGTTTTAATAACAGGTACGTTTTCTATCTTGTTTGTTCTCACGAGTTGTGTCTGTCTAGTCTGTGTGTATACGACCCTAACATGGATTTTAATCGGCGATCAGCATACGTCACAAAGGTGTTTACACCGTACGATTTTAGTGCCAATTAACGCAATATTTCTTAGCTAATCGTTGTCTGTTATATCATTTGGGTTCGGACGGAAAATCGTATGTGAAATCGGATAGTATGAAGGCTCTTGTTGCTGATTTATCGTACTCATGCGGGATTGTACCTAGTTTATGTCGTTGTGGGGACACTTGGTTGTAAATATTTGTTTATGTCTACAGTTAGGTCAGGCCTGTCTGATGGAACTCATATCAATAAATAAGATTTAATCGTTGTGAAATTGTTGGCGTTTATGTACAGGGCAGTGTGTTTTGGACTTATTCTACTTGACTAGCTACGTCTGCGTCTTTACTCGCGGTGTTTTCATAGAAGCCGTGCGGAGCGGTGCGGGGCCAATCAGCGCATTGGGATTGTCAAACAACGCATTGACATTGTCAAAATCTTTTCGTAATGCATTGTGATTGGTTAGATGAACTCTGCATAACTCCGTTTCGCTTAAATGAAAACGCACCCTTTCAGTTCCGGAAATTAAAAAGAACTTATTTTCATCCAAATCTGTTCAGTAATTTTTAGGTAAGTAAGTTCGAGTACGTAAGTGATTTAGATGACAAACAGCATCTATTCAACCTCACAAACTATCGCATTTATGGTTTTAATAGGAGGATTATATTAATTGATACCAACGCACAATACTATATATATTACCTTTCTTGGAAAACTAAGTTGATTTTATATACTCGTACATTGCATGAAATTATATTTAGTTGTATGCAAATTGAATTAACATGAGAAGGCATAAAACCTTTATGACACATGTTTTATAGATTATACTTTGATTGCTTATGATCTTGTTCTATTCATAAAAACATCGTAAAGTTATTAATTTATTTATTATCAACAAATTAATCGTCGCGACACCACACTGTTCAATGCGAAATAGAAAGATGAAACGAAAATATCTGGCTTGCTTTTTATAAGAGAGAGAGAGAGAGAGAGAGAGAGAGAGAGAGAGAGAGAGACAGACAGTGTCTGTCTCTCTCTAACGCAAAAAGTGTCGTTACAACTTTTCGTCTTAATTTTTTCCGTCTAGCCCCCTTTCGCAACGCGCGATAAGGAACTTCGTTCCAACAAGTTTTTAAAGTAGTAGTATCTCTGATAGAAACAAGTAGTTTGCGGTAAATCAGTCTAACAATATTTCTAAGAAGCACCATACATACGTAACTACAGTTACTTTACCAATATTGCACAAATAACACAACATCGTGTACACTGTACAGTTTTTAGGGGACCGTGATTACGTTACGGAGCCGATTGTACCGTCGATATGTGCTTTAATCCAGGGTTTCCCAAAGTGGAGTACACGGACCCTTGGGGGTACCCAGGCCTAGGCCAGGGGTGCCGTGTGACAGGGGGTCACAAAAACTTTAACATTTACCAACTCTGTCGCCTTTTTTCTTTTTTCGCCTAAGAGAACCAGTTAATTGATTCGAATTTTAAACCATTTATTTATTTCAACATTTATTTCCACATTATAAAGAAAATAAAATTAAGAACAAAACTATTTATGATGCAGAGGAGCACACTCAGTGTCTGCCGTGCTTCCGGTGTGCGTCACAACACTGGTTTTTTATTCCGTCCGAAAGAAGTTATTAAATAAAGTGTTGTCAAATAAATTAAGGGTCTGCAGATGTTAGTGTAAGTTGGTACTAAGGGTAAAAGAATATACGGACGGCAGTGTAACTTTATACAAGGTGTTCGCACTTACCGCACTAACAAAGTTTGGGAAACCCTGCTAATCCACGGGGCCGATTGCACCGCCGATTGCGGGCCGATATATGCTTTAATCCATCAAATTACAAGCCGGTCATCATCTTAATATACCCCGCCCCTTAGTCAGCCTTTCAATAACCCGCGCCGCATTGATAGACCGTAATTATAGTAAGGCATGCGCTCGCGCAGCCCTCGCAGGCGAATTTGTTCGATAATACCGATTCCCTCAGTTTGCATTGTGGGATTGTTTAGATGCGAGATACAAAATGTATGTTTTACACGCCTACATCCTACGGGCGTTGTATGTTGTGTGTTTTGTTGATAGAATATTAATATTTTATTGGTTTTGGTTTTGTTAATGGAAATGTTGGTATCTTATCTATTGGCTTGGTTCAGTTTTTTTTACAAGGGCAAGGCTGGTTATTGATATTATGATATGACTAGCAGCGCCCCGCGGTTTTACCCGCGTTGTGCCCATTCCTGTGGGAATTTCGGGATGAAAAAAAGCCTATGTTACTCGTGGATAATGTAGCTTTTAAAGTAGAATTTTTAAAAACGGTCCAGCAGCGGTTATGATTATTATGAATGTAATTTGATGTTTTAATTTCTATGTGAGATGAGAGGATTTTGCCTAGCTGTGGGACCTTAGACGCTAATACTTACTTACACAATATATATCCGTCTCTATATTAGTATTTTTTTGTTTTCGATTTTACCACAAGAATGATTTATTAGTTTCTTAGTAAGTGCTTAGTTATTGGCAGTAAAAACTTTATAAAAATATGTATTACGAGTATTGCTACCTACTTATAATACTATAAATATAAAAATCAATGCCACTTTTCGTTGTAATTTTATAACTCAAGAACGGGCTCACCTATCCATACCAAATGTTTAGGCTTTTATCGGACTATTTAGTAGATGGTTTATGTGAAGTATGCTGTATGCATAAAATCGGTCGAGCGGTTCTTAAATTCCCACAGGAACGGGCACAACGCGGGTAAAACCGCGGGGTGCTGCTATCTTTTTCAATTAGGAAAGTAACCCATTAATCACTTTTGAGTGAAGTTTGAAGTTTTTGTGAAAGTAAGACTATTTTAAAAACGTTTGAACAATAGAATAATTAAAAACCATCGTGTTTCGAATGGGTTGACAAAAACTTAGTTACACCTGCATTTGAACGAACTCATTTGCATACAAAGTTATTTTGTAATTCAATGTTAATGTATGCAAATCGACGCGATATCCTTTGAACAAAACAATACGTAGAGGGAAATGTGTCGTAAAAGTAAACGTTAGGTGGGTAATTAAAAGTATTAAAAATGTATTGGTTTATGGTCATTTAAATATACTTTTAACATTACGAGTATTTACCACCTTTATAATACTCATGTTTAACAAATAAAAATTCTTCTTATTCTTAATTATACTATTCTACTAGATAGAGAAAGAATACTGTGTCCGCTACATATTTATCAAAATGTGTGTAGTCCTGAAAAATACGTGAATTTCTTATCATCAAATGTTTGTTTACATTTTTGGACTTCTAAGAAAAATTGACGATTTATAAACAGTACATGCGCAGTAGAAATATAAATAAATGAAAACATGATTTTTAATAATATTGTGAAGGTAATAGGAAACAATCGCACTATTTTATTTGACGAAATTAGATCGGTATTGTACACACCTTTTAGTACCGCGTACCGGCCGAAGTAACCGTAACCCAAACTTCATAATGGGCCATCGTTCTTGCCTGTGTTGGGAGCATGCGTTAACAAATAGCTTTTATAAAATGACAAAGGTCTGGGGAAGCTCTTTATAGCTATAGCTCACTGGCTCTGGCTCTGTTTGGCTTAGTTAATGTCCATAGCATCAATAGGTCAACTATACTCTACTTATATAAACCAGGGCTTCGAAGTAAACGTCCTTTTCTGTCAAATTGGCATCGTGAGTCTCGTGCAGGCCATAAACAAGAGGACCCGCGGTTTATGATCCGACGATCATGTCCTGAGACAGCCAGTGACAACGAACACTGAATATAACTTGTCTCTGCATTCTATGCTAATGTAAAGGAGCTTCACATACGAAGTACGGAACTATTATTTTTCATTATTTAAAGATAACTTTCATAAAATACATGCCGTAACTACTCGGTTTTACAATTACGCGATAAAGTCCCGTTTTGTCTCGTCAATGAGTGTAAATCGTATGACTTTAAAATGTAATAAAAGTGTTGTGTATAAATTGCGTTTACTGTTTAGTTTTCGCTGTAACATAAAAAGGTGAAAGTATGGTGTATGGTGGGAATTCTGGGATTGAAGTAGTATCTATCTGGGATATCTTTCAACGACCCTTGAATCTGTCTATTAATGAAAACCGCATGAGAATCCGTTCAGTAGTTTTGAGATAAGCGCGAACATAAAGTCAGACGCAGCAAGAGACTCAGTGTATAAACATTATACTACATAGTACTAACTGTACCTCAATACAATACTTAGAAAAATCTAATTAACTCCTAATGAAAGGGACGTAAAAAACCTCAAAAAGTACTGCCTTCCTAGTACATTTCTCAACTCTTCTCAAGTAAACCGTTTCCCCAGAAAACATTATATCATGCAGGCTAATGTGCAAAGATCTCTCTCAGATGTCAGCCATTATTTTGAGAGGTTCTTAAACCAGACGTCAATTTTATTTATATGCCCCGGGCGATGGCAGAGGCGTCGATGTTAGTCGTTAGCCCGAACGGATGCCAATTTGTACTCAGTGCAATTTAAATTTTACTCTAGTGATACATTGAGCTCGTGAGGCGAATCATCCGCGTCCCAAGATTGTTGTACAAAAGCTTATAGCAGAGAATGCAACTAAGTTTCTTGGAAAATGTTACGTGTATTCTGAAGAAGGATATCGTTAAATTAAATTGTTACCTTGCTATAATCATAGAATCTAAATTGCTGCATCGAAATGTCATTGTATAACCGCAGAAGATCATTCTAAATACAAATAATTACTTAAACATTTTAACAACTATCACATAACTAGTTGACCTAATAACAGCCACAACTACCGTTCCAAATAAGAGTCGTCTCGTTTGTGAAATTGTTGGAACTATAGCCGCAGGTCTCAACGGTACGGCGTGCGTGACCGTGCCTTCGGCTTCTTCTGAATTAATCCCGATTGTGTTATACTAGTCGTCTCGCCCATGCCGTGACACTCCGTCGTTAGTTCAAACACTTTCTACACCAATACAAATCTTATTAACTCGACTAAAGCTCAGATTTATAGGCTAGACGGAGTCTCAAGTATCGCTATCGCGGTCGAACGTCCAAGCGTTGCGAACGCACATCGAAACCAATAATTTCCTATTATCGTAGTCGGACACCGCAGACGTTCCCGGCTACTGTATATCTTATTACTGAATATCTCTTCCAGTAATACCAGTACTATTTATTAGATTGAGTCGTGAGAGCGAGCGCGCCGGTAGCCGACACCGCGACTAAAATAAATAAATAGAAATGTATGTTTGAATCCGAAGGCAATTTAATAGAATAACGGCACATGCGGTTTATATGCAACGATTTCAATCAATGAATCAATATTGTTCAAATGTTTGCGTTGCGGCTATATAAACCTACTAGCAGCGCCCTGCGGTTTTACCCGCATTGTGTCCGTTCCCGTGGGGATTTCGGGATGAAATAAGCCTATAACTTTACCGTTGAATATAGCTATCAATTACAGTAAGAATTATTTAAATCGAATTGTTAGTTTCTGAGATTAGCACTTACGAACAAACAAACAAAGTGAGAAACTTTATCTCTATAATATTAATATAGATATGTAATGAAGATGTCCCGTATTCGTTCATTTATCTATTATTGATTCCGATATGAATGTGAATGACATACATTTGCAAATTACACTTAGCTGGTTTGTTTGTAAGTGGATGCGCTCGGAGTATTGCACCCATCTTGGACACGCCATCACGCATAAAATTAGTTATTTATTGCTTTATTACAACATATCATAACAAAATTACTTTTGCTATAACATTGAATTGGAATCTTAAGTTTAGATTCCAAACGCCACTGAACTCTTGCGCTACGAACATAATATATTACTGCCTAATTTTCTTAAAGGCGGATTATGTTGTTGATTTCAATTTTGTAGCCGTACCTCCATTTTGAAATTTGGTTTCATAATAAGTTATTTGTAATAATTTATTTACGAAGTTGAATTATAATGTAGAGACGTAAATAATACGATGATCGTAATATACGATTGCACTTGTGTGTTACTTTACTCGGTTTGTGTTCGGTGACTTATAAAATACTTTACGATGGTAACAAATATTGTGCGTTTTATGAACTTTTAAATGAGACGGGTGCAGAAGTCTTTAGTTTTAAAGTTTTTTTAATTGTTCATTAATCGTGTTTGTGTTTATACATTTCTTACGCACAATAATATTAGGATTAAGCTTCATAAAAGATGTTTAAGTGTATTAATTAATATTAAAAATAATGTAATAAACCATACTAAATACAACTTTTGCATTTGTAATTATGTTAAAGAAAAGTAAGAGTATAGAAATTCCTTTTTAGGAAAAGATCTGTCGCTCACTGAAAATCAGTACAGTGAGGAGGATTTGGTTTAATTGCCAAATTTCCAGCTACGGGTACTTGTGTCTTGAATCTAGACACGCGGCAGCGTGTCAAGCCAAGTTCAAGCAAAGGAATGGCTAGTCAGCGCCGAGTGTAATATTACACGAACCACTTGGTGCCACTTTTGATGGTGCCAGTTTGTTGTTATATGTTGAATAACTTTATAAAATGACTGCTGTAATGAAAACTGGTCAAGTCAAATCTAACCCACTTTAAGATCTCACATTTTTAAATAACAGCAATTGTCATAGGTATCCAATAAAGAGAAGAAATAGAGTTTAATACTTGTTCATAATGTTATTTTGTTCCTTTATGTACATATTGAGATATTGCCTAGAACTTGGCACTCATTTAGATCTCCATTCTTTTTGCAGCGAAGCCCATAGCCATGCATAATTTTTGTATTGAACTTGGCTCTCCTTTTTTACATTTATGTTATTGGTGGGATTTCATATTACAAGACATTAACGCAAAAGTTACTTCCTGCAGTACTAAGCTAAGTTGTATATTTTTTTGATAAGTTGTTAAATAGGCTAAGTTGTATATTTTTTTGATAAGTTGTTAAATAGGCTAAGTTGTATATTTTTTTGATAAGTTGTTAAATAGGCTAAGTTGTATATTTTTTTGATAAGTTGTTAAATAGTAGTTGTCGGTATCGGTTGTTTTAATCGTTAGACCATGTCGCAGGCTTAGAGTTCAGGACAATCCCAATGATTTTCAAAAACAAGAACCGGACTAAGGAATCGTGCAATTAAAATGTTAATCAAAAAGCCGCTTCGAAAATCGCAAAAAAAAATATTTTCTCACTATACCCTTTGTATGACATCCGCTTATTATGACGTGCTTGTCAAATCCCTTCGATGTCATTATAAACGGATTCCACTGTAATTAGATTCCGTAATACAGGCTTAGAGCTTAGTTTGGTTCCAACAAACCATGAGTGAATTTCTCCATATTTATTATATTTATTCTTGTTGACGTTACTGTAGTAATTGTATAAAGCTATAATAATCGTTGACTTTAAAGTGTTGCGATAATCCCTAATAGGCACTAGTTACTGAAAGGTATTTGCATCGATATTAGTTTTGTAATTGCTTTTCGGCGGATCGATGTGCCAATAACCTGTTGCGTTTATTTATCGAGTTTATGCACAATTTGTTATTGTCTATGGGTTGTAATAGTTGGTATTAAACTGTAGTTTGTTGTCTATCGTGGTCTGTGGTCTCTTTTGTTTTGCTATTGATCATAATACTGATACGAATGCCACAGCGTCAATGAGTTTTTTTGCACTTTGGAATTTGGTGCTATTCAGTTGAATTGGGAACAAAGTTACTGTTTTGACTTTCTGAAACAACATTCTGTGGTGCCAAAAACCCGTATTGTCGTAGTAAGTACCTACAGATATACTAGTAACTTTTAAATGTCAATATTTACATATTTTTAATCTTATCATAGACTAGCCGCGCTCCGCGGTTTCACCCACGTTGTACCCCTTCCCGCGGGAATTTCGGGATAAAATGTATCCCATGTGTTATTCTGATGTGTAACCTATATTACTGTAAAGTTTCATACAAATCCATTCAGTAGTTTTTGCGTGAAAGAGCAACAAACATACATCCATACATACATCCATCCTCACAAACTTTCGCATTTCTAATACGAGTATTAATATTAATTAAGTAGGAAGTAGGATTTTAAACTTAAGAAACCATTACACTTTCGTCCTGTTGAATATCTCATCAAAATACGAGTTTGAAATAGTAATTTGAAATCTAATCCATGTTGTTTTTGTTACAGAATCTAAGTGTGATTGCGAGATGAGGCCGTAAGTGTTTACTATAATCTCGTTGATGTTGCCATTTTAAAAATAACTATACAGTACTTAACGGTATTTGTAACGCGTGATTTGATATACCGTTATTAGTTGTTAGAAGTATTGTTTTTGGGTGTCGTATGTTTTATATACTAACCTATATATTTATATATTTTCTGGTAATGTAAAAGATTTTTGGATATTTAATTATTTATAAAAATATATAAAGCAGTTGGTCAATTCCTGCTGTAAAATCCCTTTATTTATCCAACACTAGCAGCGCCCCGCGGTTTTACCCGCGTTGTGCCCGTTAGTACTTATAAACCTTCCTCTTGAATCACATTATTTATTTAAAAAAACTGCATCAAAATCCGTTGCGTAGTTTTAAAGTTCTAAGCATAAATAGGGACAGACAGACAGCGGAAAGCGACTTTGTTTTATACTATGTAGTGATATAACCTATCAAAAAACCTCAAACGTAGCCATGTTCGAAAAGTACTACATACCTACAAATACGAGTAACCACTAGTAAGGGACTGGTTCGACATATGTCCTATAACCATCGAGCATCGTTCCTACCTTGTCCCTAGCATTCCGAGACGTAAAGCTAGCGCAGACTAGATCGTGCCGCACGCTCAGCTCCGCCGGTGTATAAAAGCTGTATAAACGTCATCACAATCGAATCGACCTATTTTTTGCTGTACAGGGAGTGAATTTTAAATCGAACATGTCTTTATGGGAGTTTGCATTACTTGCGCCTTCTACTTGTTACCCCTACTATGGTTGTTTCATTCGTAGCTACTGGCGTGGTTACATCAACGAAACATAAAAACGAATTACAAAATATTTCTTTCTATTACTTAACTTACAGTTACTGCATTTAGTACCGATCAGTAATATAATGTTAACTTTATTACTTTTAAGTAAGACCTAGGGTTTATTAGACTTTCATAAGAAATAACAGTAAGTCAGGTGCTTGGTAATGACTGATTAGTACTTAGCAATTCGATTCGTTTAAGTGCTTTTTACTATAACAAATATAATTTGTTTTATAGTGCTGTAGTGTATCGGTTGTGGCTTGGAAGCCCCATCAAGATACACATACAAAATAAGAAATCTGTTTAGATTACTCAATGAATTTTCTTAAAAAGTTACTTCATATCACTTTAAAATTGTACATAATACCGCTGTACAATACCTCACAGTAGCGACGGGACACATTTCCACTTAGGGATCACCGCAATTTACCTTTCATTCAATCAACTCAAATCTTCTAACTACAAGAAGTTTTATATTATGTTATTTTCTGCGACGGAACCAGAGCGGCCAAATGCGAGTCGGACTCGCCCATAAAGGGTTTCATGGGCGAGTCCGACTCGCACTTGGCCGCTTTTTTTATCTAAGCGCTACCGTGCTTTGGAGGGCACGTAAAGCTTAGTTAACCATGTCGAAGGCCTTTAGGCGGTCTAAAAATGAAACACCAGGGTTGGCTACTAGCCTACTCGACAAGAAGAAGTTCTTTTCTACAATAGTAAGGGCTACATCTCCAGATCATGTAACGGTAGCCGACGATCGAATGAATAATCTATCGGGCGGTTTTGTTTATGAAATTGAGAGGTTGTCGGATCGTGATCTGTATGCGCCTCATTCTTTGAGACCTTTCGCTTCTGCGGACTGTGTTGCGGTTAGTTTTATGGGTTTCTATTTGTTTGGTTTGTTATGAGGCCGTATCTATACTAATATAGTAATGTTGCAGAGGTCTGAAAAGCTAGCAGTGCCAGTGGTTTGAACCGCGTTGTGCCTATGAGTTTTTGGAGACTAATCTAGTAGTAAGTATAATATATCAGATCAGTAGTTTTTGCATCAAAGATTATTTTATTGTGAAGTTATTTATTGTTAAGATAGAGTGTGGGATATAACAAATTATTTTTGTATATGATAGCCTCATCCAAGAGGAATATATCCTACTGGAGGATGGATGTATGGATGCATGTATGTTTGTTACTCTTTCACGTATAAACTACTGAACGGATTTGGTTGAAACTTTACGGTAATGTAAGTTGCACATCAGAATGACACATGGGATACATTTGATCCCGAAATTCCCGCGGGAACGGGTACGGGGCGTGGGGCGTGGCTAGTTTATACATAAATGCAGTTCTCACAGGAAAATCCATTCCGCACTTGTATTAGTGAACTAATACAAGGAAGGAATGAAGACGAGCAGAAATAATTGCCCATTACCGATGCACATAAACCCATTAATGAATGCTGTTTATAGGACCATCAATCTGCGAATTTATTACTAATATTACCTATTTAATTTGTAATATAATTAAATTATGTTGATTAGTTAAGGTAAATCAGTCCAGGATTTAAATGTTTAAGGCTTTTATTTCACTGTAAATTACGATACCAAGGAAAATGTACTGATGTTGAAATACATTTATTTATAAGACTATACGATTTTTTAGCCGCGAAATTAGCCCTAACTGTATTGTTTAGAGTCGCTAATGATTCCTTTATGAGAGGTAAACGAGATATTTTTGACATAAAATTTGTGTAAAATTAAGTCAATTAATTGATTGTCGATTTAATTGACGTATCTGAGTTCAGCAGTAACGGCAGTACGGTCGAGTTGTAAATTTGAGTGATTTTGACGAATCAGACGGATTTTTGGAAAAGTAATTCATCCTTTACCATATCTTTGAAATGAACGTTATATATTTTTTCCTATCCAACTGGTGCTCGAGAGCTTAAAAGCGTTCAAACAAACAAATTCTTCAGCTTTAATAATAAGGAAAATACGTACTGTCCTCACTGCACTGATATCTTCAGTGAGATAAGAGGCCTTTGTCCAGCAGTGGGAGGGCTAATACTTTGCTTTACTTTTACGTTTGTCGATTGTAAAAATTGCATATGACTTAAAACTGCAAGAACCTTAATTAACGTGTGTTTCTCCCGTCTTAAATATAGTTTTGAAATTCTGTATTCTCAGATCTATTTCTAACTAAGAATGCATTATTAATTTATTATAGATCTTGCCGTAGCCTCACTCGATGCCCGACTCAACCCCGCCTGCAGACACACCCTTCCTATCTGCTCTGTTATCTCCGGCTAGATGTTATAAACAATATTAAAATTTGAAAACATGAACCATTTCTTATCTGAGTTAGAGATTGGTATGGCTTTTATTTTTGTTTTGAGCTTAGAGATGTTATTTTGATTTGAATTTGGATTTTCATTTATTGGAGGTATTTGCTGTGTAGTGTGGTTTGTAATCCGTATTCGGTATTAATAATTTTAATGTGAAAGTAGCTGGAAAACGTAGGGCATAACAACTGAAAGAAAATAATGTAGAGTCGTATGAAACGTTAAACAGATATCGGAAGACAGAAAAATGGAAAGAAGTTCATCAACATGAGGTTAGATTCTTAAGTTTAAGATGAGTAAAATAGACAAATTTCAAATTTAGAGTTGAGAATAGTTGAAACCTTGGAGTATGTTGGTAAGCTCATCCTTATACATACTAGCAGCGCCCCACAGTTTACTCGCATTGTGCCCATTCCAATGGAAATTTCGGGATGAAGAACCTTCCCCTTGAATGAGGCTATGCATTTGAAAAATAATTATTCAAATCGGACTAGTAGTTCCCGAGATTAGCGCCTTCAAACAAACAAACAAACAAAACAATCTCTTAAGCTTTATTATCTATAATATAAAAATGAATCTGTTGGTAAGCGCATAACTTCAGAACGACTGCACCAAATTGGATGATTCTTTTTTTAATGTGTTCCTTATTATCAGGACAAGGTTTTTATATAAGAAAAATAAGGAATAAAAATCTCAAAATTCCCACGGGAACGGGGGCGCTGCGGGTGAAACCGCGGGGCACAGCTAGTATTCGTATAGATTCCGATCTCCCCAATGGAGGATACTGCAACACCAAAAACTAATTGAATCCCAATACATTTGTAATGAACTGAAGCGGATATTTGTAACTTAGATTCGTTATTAAGATTACGGATGAGGCATTATTCCCAATGTGATTAGTATTTATTGCATTGGTTTTAGATAAACGTTTCTCTGCTAGTCTATCTATACTAATATTATAAAGCTGAAGAGTTTGTTTTGTTTGTTTGTTTGTTTGTTTGTTTGTTTGTTTGTTTGTTTAAACGCGCTAATCTCAGAAACTACTGAACCGATTTGAATAATTCTTTCACTGTTAGATAGTCTATTTATCGAGGAAGGCTATAGGCTACATTTTATCCCGGATTTCCTACGGGAACGGGCACAACGCGGGTAAAACCGCGGGGCGCTGCTAGTAATTTATAATTATTAGATCTGTTTCATGCTTTGGGCCATGTTTCATAAACGCGGTGTTAGTTCACTTGCTCTTTATACGTTTGTGTTGCAATTTAACGGTTGATATTTAATTGCTACAACTTAATGTTTGTTCAATACAAATGTTATGGTATTATAATTACTGGTGTAATTGCTTCATTGGTTTTGTTGGTTAACGGTCTTGGGTTTAGTTCTATCCATAGTTAATTTGCCTCTAAAACTCTAAAACCAAGTTAACCACTAAGTTCGAGCTTACTGACAGGATATAGTCATCATATCTTAGTGCATCGTTTTGATTTTTTAGACGGGAAAATACTGTCAAGTATCAAGGCTTTTTTGATACCAACTTACCTAAGTATAATAAACTAGCAGCGCCCCGCGGTTTCACCCGCGTTGTTCCCGTTCCCGCAGAAATTTCGCGATAAAAAGTAGCCTACCTATGTCCTTTCTCAGGCTCTGGAGTAATTTAGTACCAAATTTCATTCAAATCGGTTTCGTCGTTTTGACGTGAAAGCGTAACAGACAAACAGACAGAGTTACTTTCGCATTTATAATATTAAGTTAGGATTGACTATCACTACATAGTCACTACATAGTATAAAATAAAGTCGTGTCTTTTTCGTGTCTGTCTGTTTGTCTGTCTGTATGCTTAAATCTTTAAAATTACGCAACGGATTTTAATGCGGTTTTTTGTAATAGGTAGAGTTATTCAAGAGGAAGGTTTTTATGTAAAAAAAATCCCGAAATTCCCACGGGAACGGGCACAACGCGGGTAAAACCGCGGGGCGCTGCTAGTTAAGTATAAGTTCGAGTGTGTGATTAGCCAATCCTATATACTACTAGCAGCGCCCCGCGGTTTTACCCGCGTTGTGCCCGTTCCCGTGGGAATTTCGGGAATTTTTTTACATAAAAACCTTCCTCTTGAATCACTCTACCTATTACAAAAAACCGCATCAAAATCCGTTGCGTAATTTTAAAGATTTAAGCATACAGACAGACAAACAGACAGACACGAAAAAGACACGACTTTATTTTATACTATGTAGTGACTATGTAGTGATACGTCTCATTATTTTTCTCTAAAGACTTCTCTGTCGCTTTATTTCTATTCGAAGAAATAAGGTAACTAATATCCATTCCAGGGCATCTTAAGCCCGCTAGTGTCGGAATATGTAGCAACGACCATAAAGCACGTTGCAATAAATAAATAAATATTTACAGGACATATTCACACAGGGTTAATTAAACTCTAACTGACCTAATACACGATTGGGTTGGGATAAATAAGCACAGCATGCAAAAACATTACCCACTCAAAACTCGTCTTGATCCCACCAATCTGTTATGAAATGAAGAAATCTATCAGTCAGACAAGGTGGTCGGGAACACGTTGAAACAGGATACCGTCTGGATGGATGGCCGCCATTTGTACCGGTCAATGTGACTGGCTTCAAGACATGTAGAAACCATCCGGTTAGGGTGTGTTGGGATTTGTATGGTGTTACGGTGAAGAATCAAATGGGCTGGTAGGGTTTAGTGGACTTTTACTTACTAATAAAAGTTTAGTAAAGTAAAGAAAAAGGAAAAACATTTTAAAAATAGAATCGAGGAATGTAATTTTCAAAGTTTTCATTCACCAAAATGAATGCAACTTTCATCTTGATATGTTTTGTCAATGAATAGGTAGTAACGCAAGTAAATAATAGTCACAGTCTCTCAAGATAACACAATCAGTTCAGTCATTTCATTAGATATTATTTTATTAGATAACGTCTATGATAGGTCTTTAAAAATATTTACAGAATGTTGAAGAAAATAAAAAGTTTAAAAAGCCACAAAATCAAAATACTAAACACAAAACAGACTTTATAATCCCTTAAATCTCAACTAAACTTAATTTACAAACCCTGAACTAACTTGCAATCCGTACTTAATACAATATTCGTGAACCATTAACCCAATAGAGGTGATCAAATTAATGATTACTTATTAATCAGACAAAACTTATGTTTTAAGATTACGTTTGTTTATCAGTTTCCGAAGTTCGGATTAGGGGCAAAGCTTTGCGTATTTTGATGAAGTTTCTAAAGATAAATACTTTGGAGATAGTCAAGTCAAGGGGAGTTTAATTCGAAGGCGTATTGTATACAAAGGGTTATTGCAGATTCTACTCTTGCCGCCGTACTCAGGAACGTTCATTGAATCGACACTTGACTAATTGACGCAATTTTTCATACAATATAGGATACTATTTATCCCGTATTTCCTATGGGAACGGGTGCGCTGTGGGTGAAACCGTGGGGCACAGCTAGTAATAAATAAAAGTCTAATCAAAATTACGCAAGGGCATGTCTACATTTGCTACCTAAACAAACATAAATTCAATATTTCAGCTTTCGATCTACAGCTTCGATTTCATTATTTATCGTTGTAATATTTAAAGCACATTATTCAATATCACTTATAAATTGGACCGGACCGCAGGCGGAGCTCTGGTTAATCGGTTTAAGCAATGTAAATTAATTAATGTCCCCAGTAGATTAGTGTTTTTTAGCCTGTGGTCAGTTGTTAAAGGGAATTTGAACTAGTTATAGGCTTTTGGACGATGCAGGCTCAAGTTTTCCGCCACTTGAATTAAGAATTATTGTTATAGAAGGCTGTATGAATGACGTTATAGTATTAAGGGTGTAAATGTCATAGTCAAGAAAGTTTTAGTGATGTTCATGTTTTTTAGATAAAGTAATTTTTTCAAATTATGTTACTTCGTTAGATCAGTTATCTACTCTGGTATCAGTTTGTCCACCTAATGGCCTCTTACATAATCTTATGATTGAAACAACAAATATGTATGTATAATATCACAAAGGCTCACAGATTAGAACCCCAAAAACCAAACTCAAACCTACTCTTCTCAGAGCCTAATCCAAAACACCTCTTCAGATGTTAAGTTTTCACATATTTCTGAGGCCATTGATATGAAAGAAGTAGACAGATTAGAAAAGTCCTTACTCCCAAAAATACAACTACGTGAGTTCCACGCTTGCTCTCATAAAAGGAGTAACTAGTTTTAACCACCGACCACACATCTTCCTAGAAATCTGATACAAAACTATTACATTAATGTTGAAAAATTACCTGTATCTAATCTCACCAGACACAAGATACTGTATTTATACAAGACCTTAATTAATAAGCAGGTGAAATATCTACTATCATTATACTTAATTAAGTTAACCGTGTATATTAATTTGGCGATAAACATGCAGATACAGACTTATGCAAATTGGTGTTTTTGCGAATCTTTTTCGCGGTATCTTTTGGACAAATGTGGTCCATTTGTCTCAAGTGATTGGGCCGTTTGGGGAATGTATCTTGGTTGATTGTTTTCCGGGCCTTTGGGAATAAATGAAAAGTGGCGACGGTTATAAGGTTCAGCCAATCTTGGACGACGGATTGCTTTCTACGTAATATATGGCTTCATGTGACTGGAGAACTTGCATGATTTTGCATTGTTTGGAATAAGTGAGCTGCTTTAACTAACATCCTATCGTATCCTATTAGAATATTGTGAATGCGAAAGTTTGTGAAGATGTCTTGATATATTAATGCTACTTTTGCACGCAAAAACTTCTTATCAGATCTGAATGACAGTTGACACAGAGAAGTAGATTTGATTTGGAAATAACAAATGGTACAACACTGATTATTTTTTTAACCAAAATTCCCACAGAAACTGGTCCAACTCGCGTGAAACAAGTAGAAAAGGTAAACCATAAAAAGTCCTGTTTCTTATTCCTTTTTAAAACTATCCAGGTCCCACAATATCAACCACAACAAGTCCTAACAAAGCTCCATTATAAAATTTCACAGTAGTTAAAAGATACCCGTCCATATTACGTTACAAGTAACAATGCCTGTAATATATTAAAGAGTTTTTGCAATATTTCTCCGTTAGTCGCTTCATTTGTTATCCGTGGCGCGTCTAGGATTTATACGCTAGCAACATTATCTCGACCCTTCAAAGTGACTAACGTCGTACATGCGATATATTCATATTAATGGTCGCTAGCGCCTTATTCATATTTTACTTGGCCAAACAGATTGTTTGTAATAATTGGACATGCGTCAGGGTGTCACGGTAATGTGGCCATATGTTAGCCGGTGGCTCGGGCCCATGTCATTATGCCAAACCCGACAATTGAGCCGAGAGTCCGACGTGAATTCTGCGCTTATGATCTATGGGCCTCGCTTATGAGTTTACGTTAGGCTGCTTAAATTACGTAAGCGCTGATTTAGACGTTTGCTTGAGATGGTAACATTGGCTTGTGCGATGACTTAGAAGTTGAAGAAATTAGAGTTTTTATAGAAGTATATTTTCTACTACTAGCAGCGCCCTGCGGTTTTACCAGTGTTGTGCCCGTTCCTGTGGGAATTTCGGGATGAAAAGTAGCCAATAACCTTCCCGTTGAATGTGTCTATCCATTACAATAACAATTATTCGAATCAGATTCGCAGTTACAAACTAACAAACAGTAACAAACTCTGCAGCTTTATAATATTAGTATAGATTAGAGGATTACATAAGCTTTCGTTTCTTTAGACATTTACCGAATTTACAAGCAGTATATCTTCCACATGTTAATAAGTGGAGTTGTTTTGAAACACTCAGGATATCCGTTGCAATATCAATAAACATAGTGGTCTAGTTTAATGAATAATGTGTCTAATAATAGTCAAGACACCGGTCAGTTAACACCCACAGTCGCAGTTGGTTTGATTAAGAGCGGGCTAATGAAATTAATAACCGTAGTACGGGATGATGCGATCCTGACTAATGACCGTTTGTTGTTTCACACGCCTCTTGAACAAGCGTCGACGCAACAACTTTTCAAAATGTCTATGTCCACTTGATTTTTTACGTCCTTGTGGTTCGTTATTGTCTATTGTTTGGCATTTGGTATATCTTACATGGTATGTAGGGCATTACAATTTTTGTATCTAAAATGTTTAATTTAGAGTTCTACATGTTAGGGTTAGTGTAGAAAATGTGTATAATTGTTTGTATCTTAGTATTAGGTATATACATAGTTGATAATATTTATTTGTATTAGGACGTAACTTTCTCTTCATGATTACCGTAGCGATCCTTCTGCAATTATGCTTACTTTATAATCTTAAATTTCCCTGAGCTGTGATATAGTGGTATCAGAGTGCAGGTATTTATCATGGTGTTGCGGACGCAGACGGGATGCAAGGAAACGAGATCGTCTGTCCGGGGACGTAGGCGCGCCGCGAGCCCACAACCGATAAATCTGCCGCACTTAACTCGCAACCGGTAAATAACTATGGGATTTCCGCGTGAAGGAACGCGATGCGCCCAGGCATAAATCTATGCCTGTATTGTGATATTGTGTTGCCATTATGGGTCGCCGGGGAGGCTCGACGTCGCATAAATACACGCACTCCCTGAGGCACACCGGCTGTCGCATTCTCAATGGACGCGTGACAAGACCTCTGTCCATATCTCGATGTTATCAAAGTATACAAACATACACTACTAGACGATTTAATCATTTTACAATCGGATATTTAGTTTGGAAACAATTCGAATGGAAACACGATCTGTACGTCCTTAGAACAGATAGCCACGGGCAACATTGTATTGTTAGTAAAAGAGTTCCCAAGGTACAAGTAGATATAGTCGGTTGCGAGCCGATTCTGTCATCTAGCTTGGCGTTTGCACGTCCTAATAGGGCCGGAGCGCGATCTCGATCGGGCGGTGGAACGATGCTACACGTGTTTCAGTCCAAATTACCATTATTATCGATCATCTCGCGCCGGCTCGTAACGATCCTCAATAGGCGTGAGTCCGACTTGGCGATTCCTACTCGTCGTCACAACGCGACTATCTCTCCACATCCCGTTACGGCTATCTTCCTAACCCACCTTGTTTATTTTCCTATTCCGTTACTACATCAAAAGTAAACGCCGAAAATTGATCAGCAACAAATCTCTATTTAATTGCATGTCTAGTTAGATAGCATCAAGACGATAAGCTCCGTCATTGACCACGTTTAGTTAACTCCGAGAAAATTGAATTGTAATTGCGTTCATAGAGAAAACGTGCCATTCTTTCGACCGACGATGGTTCGTAGCAATTATTGCATATTAACTGAAGTGAATACTCTCGGCAATTTGTATGTACTCGCTTTCATTAAATTATTATTGAGTACGTATGTTATGTGATTAATGGGGTGTGGTGGTCGCTCGTTCTCGTGCGAATTATTGATACCGCTTTGTTACTCCGTCTGGTTGATGTTAATTTTATTTAGTGGCCGTGAAATTGGATGCCGCTTGCTTTTTATTCGTAATATCTGTTCTTTGGCGATAATTTGTATTGAAATGTTTAATGCGAAACAACATTACATTGAGAGAGTATTATTGCCTGGCCGGGAGGCTTTTTGAGATAACAAATAGACTCGTCCGACTATCAATGCAATAAAACCGTAGAGAAGTGTATTGGGGGTGCACAAACGACGATGTGCTTTTATCGTTATCTCTAATTTAAGGTTTTAAGAGCAGAACATTCCAACATCATAACGGTCATGAAATATATATATTTCAAATATATGCTGTTAGTTCTTGGAGTGGTTGTGTTTATGGTTTGAGCTCAATAACTCTAAAGTGATAAATAGTTGTTAAAAGTGTTTTATTATAACAAACTTTCAACTACCTGCTAACTAACAGGTCTGTGAGGTTATTACGGCTGCTAGTGCAGTGGTAAATCTTGTCGGGTTTCGCATTCATTCGCTCCCAGCCACACCTCAGTTACCACTCCGATAACTCTTAAACAATACGTTTAAGGGCATGTTATAGCTCTCGCGAGCAATCGCCGACGCACTTTGAAACTAATGTGAGGATTTCCTGAATATGTGTGAATGTTCACTTCACTAACGGCGATGCCTTAATTGGTTTTTATTGCGATTTCTTGAGTTTCACGAGACTTATATTTATTTAATGTTTGTTCAGTGAAATTATTGGATGGTTTTTATTATGGTTTTAGTACCTGCGATGTTATTTGAACGTGTTTTTTATTCTACAAAAACTAAAGACAAGGTTCTCCGTTCGTGTATATTTCTTCTTTAATGAATAGATTTACATTCTTTCATCAATCATGATATTAGATTTTTCTTATGCTTACAGAATTCCATTGTTAAACAATTCATATACGTCGGATTATAGCTTTCAAAAAGCTATATTTTCTATACGTTTACGATATTATATATCCTTTAACTTTGATATAATTCTTTGTTCTTTCAAGATCAACAATATTGTTCTAGATGCTACGTTCTCTTGTAATACATTTTTGGTTTATATTTAGCGCGGAAATGTGTGATGTAAGCCAAATCAATCATTGACGTTGCGTGAATGGATTGTAGAATGCAAGTTGTGCGCATCGCATTTTTATATCTATTTGTGCAATAGTTATGTGGTTTACGATTGTTTGAAGGTGTTACTTAAATAAATTGTAGGTGTTGAGTGACTCGTATGATGATAGATATATTTTGAGGATTTGTGTGAAACTTGTGGTGAAAGCGACTCGGAAATGTCGATTAAATAGGTAAATTAACGAATTGATGAAATTCTTTATGTAAAAATTCACTCATTTATCTCTCCTAGAGAATCATTTCTCGCCTTAAGTGTGAGCGCTTAGTCTTAAAATATAATGATTTGGTTTTGACCTTGTGGCCTTTATTTCAATTATAATATATATACAGGATTACTGGTTAAGTCGACCTAGATCCTTTAGGAGGTTGTATTCTGCATTATTTCTGACTAATTTCACTATGAAACACCATACTCCAAAATGCACCGTTTTCGAGATATTGGACTTTGAAGATTTTTTTAAGAATTCCCATCTTTTTGTCTATTGATCAATTTTTTTTTGGGTTCCTATCATCTGATCTTACTTTTTTTGGTATTGACGGGTAGGAGAAATGTTGTTTTATTATAATCAACACTAAAATTTCAGATACACGAACCGACTGGGTCGTAGAAGACGATTGATTGCAATAAATTTAAATAAATTCGTAATGAGTTTATTTTTCTCTCTAAAATATTGGAAAAAAAATCTATGAAAGATATTCGGCAGATACGTTTAAAAATATCTACGTTTCATTAGCTATCCAACGAGGTATCATAAGATAGGGTTTTATCAACATTCTTAGGAGAAAACATGATGAAAAGTTTTCAGATAGAACTAAGGAATACAATCGAATTTCTTGCTTGAATAGATAAAAACATGTTTATTGGTATTTTACATACATTATTTTTTTACAATATGTTTACTATTTATAGTTCATGTTCCACATGTCCACCTCTGTTTCGCACACAAACTCGCATTCTGCGTCTTAGTCCAGTCTTTACTACGCCAGTTGTCAAAGAGCTTCTCATTTTATTGGCTGCTTCGATAATTCTTTGTCTTAAAACATCAACAGAAGTTATTGGGTTTGGTTCACTGTAGACTAAAGTCTTCATATGCCCCCACACATAAAAATCCATAGGAGTCAGGTCTGGACTTCTTGCTGGCCACGGTATGGGTCCTCCTCTTCCGATCCACTTGTTAGGAAAACTATTATCTAACCATTCTCTGACACTTCTTCTGTAGTGTGCAGGTGCCCTGCGTCATGTTGATACCACATATCTCGAATAAGGTTGAGTGGAACTTCTTCTAATAACTCTGGTAAGTCTTCTCTTAAAAAGTTTTCGTAGTGTTCGCCATTTAAATTAGTAGGGAGAAAGAAGGGCCCTATTAAATGGTTTGATATTATGCCCATCCATACATTTAAACTGAATCGTCTTTGTGACCCTTGTGGCCGTTTTTTATTAGGGTTACCTTGACTTTTCGGCGCCCAATAATGAGCGTTGTGATAATTTGTTATACCGTCTTTATCAAATTTCGATTCATCTGTCCACAAAATATTTTTAAAAAATGACGGGTCTTCTAAATCCGCATTTAACATAAATCTGCAGAAGTCCAACCTCCTGACAGGATCTCCTTCTTCGCTGACGTGTACGGGCGTGTAGTGGTATGGGTATAATCCGGCAGTGTTCACCGTAAACCATACTTTCCACTGCGATAGTTCAAGTTCTTGGGCGACGACATTGGTTGACGTTGTTGGATCCAATCTGAAGCGTTGAACTATCTCATTGTCTTGCTCTTCATCGTCATCATTGACACGTGGCCTACCCAGGTCTGATCGTCGCCTCGAAACAGAGCCAGTCTCTCGAAGTCGTCGGTAAACTCCATCAAAGACGCTAACATCCGGCACTCGGCGGCCAGGAAAACGTGATATGTATTCATCACGAGCTCGTGCGGATACACAGTTACAGTATCCATAACAAATTAAAATATCAGCATATTCCTCATTTGTGAAAGACGTCATCTTTAACAGTTCCAAGTCGGAGGCACAAATCGGAGTCCAGTAAGCAAGCACAGTTATATCACGAATCGAATCAAAGAGTCCAGGAATACAAGCCAAGTCGAATAAAAACACCAAGAGCACAAAGTAATATCGCATCTACAACGGACGAATCTCGTTAGCAGACTAAGACAAATTTCAATAGCAACAAAATGGCCGCATTTTTTTTCTCACTCACACTTGCGAAATTACACTATCCCACTCGCACGCACCAGAACCACATAAAAGACAATAGGCGTAGCAGGTAGCCAGCCTTTCATCAATGTTTTCTTCTAAGAATGTTGATAAAACCTTATCTTGTGATACCTCGTTGGATAGCTAATGAAACGTAGATATTTTTAAACGTATCTGCCGAATATCTTTCATAGATTTTTTTTCCAATATTTTAGAGAGAAAAATAAACTCATTACGAATTTATTTAAATTTATTGCAATCAATCGTCTTCTACGACCCAGTCGGTTCGTGTATCTGAAATTTTAGTGTTGATTATAATAAAACAACATATCTCCTACCCGTCAATACCAAAAAAAGTAAAATCAGATGATAGGAACCCAAAAAAAAATTGATCAAAAGACAAAAAGATGGGAATTCTTAAAAAAATCTTCAAAGTCCAATATCTCGAAAACGGTGCATTTTGGAGTATGGTGTTTCATAGTGAAATTAGTCAGAAATAATGCAGAATACAACCTCCTAAAGGATCTAGGTCGACTTAACCAGTAATCCTGTATATATGAATTACTGAACTACTAGAAGTAACAATTTATTCAAAACCTCTCAAACTCCATTAAATCTCACAACTACATTGCAAACAAAACAATAACAGTAAAGATCATTGGATTGAACAAACTGGTGCAGGTCCCATAGTCACCTATAACTATTTTACCGTATTTTATTTTATTGATAACTCAACACGACCCCGCGGTTGTAACATAAATCTGCGCTTATCACAGGAGTTACCGTTTGTTTGCAGTTTGTACCGAATTCAATGAGACTTGTAGTGAGTGCACAGGAGGCGTGTAGTTGTTGAACTTTATGTTAGGTTGTTCTATTGTTCGGTGTTGTGTAGAGTTTACCCGCGACGAGCCCCGCTGTATCGCTCGTGTATTACCCGTTGGTGTGAGGTGTGATTTTGGCGTGAAAAGTGTTTTTAATATGCTTCTTATTGTGGCTGGGATATGGCATAAAAATATTATACCCGTAAATAAGTCTGGCACTCATAAAAATATTAACCCGCTTAATTTTGGGATAAAAGTAGTTCTCGTCTTAATTTTTGCGAATGTTTTTAGTGCTTGCTGTAAATTTTGCATACCCATTGTACATTTTGGTAATTGTACAGTTTACATTTCGTTATATTTTGCGTATTATATATTGTACATTGTATATTGTATATTGTACATTGTGCGTTATGCTTCGATGCGTTGTTAAAAGGATGATTAGTTTTATGTACTGTCAGTAATTTAAGAGATCGACCTTCTTTTGGAGAGGAGCTTTTACTGAAATATCAAAGCATGTTTATACCAATACCGATATAAACGAAAATTGTAAACTAACCTCCTTTTGAAACTGATCTACGACCAACATTACCGACTCTACCTAATTAGTAAAGTTTACCTGTACCCCTATTTTCTAGAAAGTAAATAAATTACGCTACTCTTTAAAGAATGTCCACATAATTAAAGTTCAACCGACCACAACAACTAGTTAACAGAACTGGGAACATTTATTGATATGCGCATTTGCTGTAGCGGAGCCAGGGCTTTGATTAGGTGGGGGGAAAGGATTTTGAATTGGGGGGTTGGAGCTTGATTTGGGGGCTTGAAGTTTCATCTAGGAAGATACGCTTTTCTGGGAGGATGCAGATGATTTTAAGGGCGGAGGGGGAGGGGTGATATTGAGGGAAATTTGTTGTTGGGGAGGACCTTAGTCTGCCACTGCACTTATACGATTAATACTCGTTCACACGAGTCGTAAGATCTAAGATCGCTAATATCGGTCGAATCGTGAGAACACTACCTTGTTGCAAGTGTGTATTGACATTTGCGATAGTTTACGTATCGGTATTAGTATAATTAGACCGTTATCCGAATACGTGATTCTGTGCCAAAGTCATGCAACATATTCTTTCGTGGTATGGGTTAGTGACGTTTAATGCAAGATGATTTCGTTTTATTTTTATAGTTATAATATTATTAAAATAACATGATAAGACTTATACTGATTGTATGCATTAATTTATTTTATTAAAATTAATTCAATCATGTCGATCTGAGCACTACTGTGCTTCGGAGGATACGTAAAATTGTCGATCCCGGTTATTTCAATCGATAGATGTGTCCGATTGAAACGAGGCCTTTAGACGGTCAACAGGAGTTGCTCACTGACCTACACTAACTTACTATAGTAAATTCAATAACAAGACGCAACACGGTTGTTTTATTTGCTTTTGTAATCCTTTTGCTCATTATGTAACAAGACTCATTATTTCCAAAGTGTTTTACAAAAACATCATTATTTTTCAGGAAATCTCTGCAATTTTGCTTCATTAATTAAAAGTAATTTTCTTCAGCTCCGGGAGTACAATGAACATATCTAATTGTTCTGAGAAACGTCAATGTTATTGTTTCAATCTCGAGCTTCATCTTGATGGTTCGTTACCGGATCTATTAAAATGACTTCTTTACGGGATTTTCTTATACTTACTAGTTTAATGAAAGGAAAGTTAATTTGGTCGATGGCGGTTATCTCTAGAATTACTATCTCATCTGACTAAATGTATGTACCTAAGTTCGAGTTAGGTGCCACCTTTGGTGTAGGAGTTTTAGACCGTTTCAGCATCCGACATGGTCCAACGATTGACAACCAGGACCGACAATTTAACGTGCCCTGCGGTAGCGCTCAGATAAAAATGCCATTGGGCACGTTAGCGAGCTGCACGTTTCTTAACAATAGGAATGAGTTAATATCGCTTAGTTAGACCAAGCCAAGAGCGCTACTCATCTCACTGAAGATATCAGAGTATGAAGGTGTGGTCCACTATAAGGCGACGATTACACGTATAGTAGTTTATGCAACTGACATATAATGAAGGGTTTTAAAACACGAGTGTGAGTTTATGAAACGAGCGCAGCGAGTTTCATAATAGTAACGAGTGTTTTAATACCCGTGTTATATGCAGTTGCATACACTACTTTATCCCCTCCGCCGTGGAAACTGCTTTTAAAGCCGATGTTAAAATTTAATGAATCTGTGGTCACTGCTTTAAAAGCATTAGATGACAACGTCATTACACCGTCACTTGTTTTACCGTATAAAACATAAACAACTGTATCTATTCTACTCTAACTTGCACAAAGTGTAGCGGAAAGAACAAGGACAGCATACAATCACACATCAAGTCTTTAAAACAAGCCAGTGACCGTGTCAAGAGGTTTCAAATTTCGTTCCGTAGTGTGAAATAATGTGCCTGTTGCGTTCGTTCATGGTTCGTACGGTTAAATTAGTAAACACTAAACAATTTTGGTTTTTGTGAAGTGAATTGTTGTTAAATATAATTAGAATATAAATGGGTAAGTAATGAACAAGTTTAAATTCATAGATTGTGTAGTTTATAAAGATTTTGTACAGAAATTGTTATTTCAACAAATAGGTATCGTTCGTCATTTTGCGCGCCAAACCGGCGTCATTCTCGTACTTTGTTGTGTTTACAAATAATAAACTATACACTTTAGACAGTTGTAACTCTGTATGTGTTAAGAGGGCCCTTCCCGGGCCGTCAATCTCCAACGCGAACATTATTGAAAAGCTTGTTGTTTCAACTAGCGCAATTTTAGAAAAAGAGGCACTGCGAAAAGAGTGAGCAAGTGCCTGAGCGCTCGTTTGGCATTCGATAACTTTCGTCGCTCACTCGGGGCGGCCGGCTGATGACGTTACGTACGATGCCATTAATAAGGCGACGATTACACGTAAAGTATTTACTGTGATCCGTCAATACAGTATTTATTGATGGATTTCAGTATTTACTGATGGATTAATACACCGGCCTACACGTACAGTATTTATTACGTCAGTATTGTGTCCGGTCTCCTGCTGTTTACACGTCTAAAATGGCCACAGAGCTGAAAATTAAAGGTTGCGTGGCTATTATTTTAGCACTTAGTTTAAATAAAAAGTCCAAGCGAAAGCGATGGCATAATGGCAGAAATTAAATTACATGGTGAAATGGATGATTACGAGAATTATTTTCGAATGCCTGAACCCTGCTTTGAAGAACTTCTGACAATAGTAACACCTTTTTAAATCATAATCCGACGGATCATCATTACAGAATCAAGAAATCTAGAAATCCATCAATAAATACTGACATCCATCAATACATTAGGTTACACGTTCAGTAAATACCACGATACGTAATTATTTACTGATGGATCACAGTAAATACTTTACGTGTAATCGTCGCCTAATAATATCACAGTAAATCTAGATATCGTATAAGTCGCTATTTTTGTCTGTTTGTTTGTCTGTTTGTCTGTATGCTTAAATCTTTAAAATTATGCAACGGATTTTGATGCGGTTTTTTGTAATAGGTAGGTAGAGTGATTCAAGAGGAAGGTTTTTATGTAAAAAATTCCCGAAATTCCCACGGGAACGGGCACAACGCGGGTAAAACCACGGGGCGCTGCTAGTGATACATAAAAACAATGTTCAACATAATCAAACTTTGATTATGTCGAACATTGCGTTGCATTGCTCATTGCTCATTATTGCGTACAAATAAGTTCGCGAAAGCATACGTGTGGGATACTATGGAAATATATAAAAATCAATGCCACTTTTCGTTGTAATTTTATAACTCAGGAACGGGCTGACCCATCCAAACTAAATATTTAGGCTTTGTTCGGACTATTTAGTAGATGGTCTATGTGAAGTTTGCACAAAATCGGTCGAGCGGTTCTTAAATTCCCCCGGGAACGGGCACAACGCGGGTAAAACCACGGGGCGCAGCTAGTAAAATATATATCGTAGGCACAATACAAAAAACGAAGAAAGTTCTATACGAAGCGAGCGAGCGACCAAACTAGCGAGCTAGCGAGCGAGTGCGCCATTCATAGATAGACTCGCCCCCCGCATACCTCTTTCCGTCACTTGACAACAAGCAAGGGAGACCGCGATAACGTTGAACAAAATATAGTGTGCGGAATCTTCATAAAACATGTTCCAGGATATACGTGTTTTTTAAAAAACCTTGCATGTTTGTAAAATAAATGATCGTTATTTAAAATCTCCATTATATTTACGAGGTTTCTATCATAATATTTTCTTTAATTTTACAATTTATAAGTACAATATGACCGCCCAAAGTTTAGGTAAAATTTGTGCAAAAAGCCGGTTTTCGGAGGCTTATACTGAATTTGTTTCTAAAAATTTAGATTTTCTGTTACGATAGAAACCTAGATATAGTGCATAAGATACTTATTAGCTAAAAAGTTTCAAAGAAAGATCTATAACAACGCCGTAATCACGTAACAGCGTTTGTATGAAAAGTAAGACGGGTTGGCCGCTCTTAAGTATGTGAAGTGTGTGGACGGCGTTGGTTATAAGTGAATCCACTTGACTTACGATGGTCTTGGAATTGAAGGTTTAATTTGACTGACTCGTTTTTGCGGCATGTGCATTCGGGTTGCGTGAAATGGTCGTTTTTTATAAAGCTTCTGTTATAAAAAAAATGTATGGCATGGTGTGTATTTTTTTATTTATTATTGTGAGTTAATGTTTATTTATGGATAATAAGTATATATTTTTTTATAAAATTGTATTTTTATTTGTATTTTAGCTAATTTTGTACAAGAAGCGGGAAAAAAAAGTTTATCCCAAATTCCAATTAGATTTCTTAATGCATTACATTGCTAGACTTAATAAATCTATTTAATAATGTAAGCTTATTTCGTAACGATTCTAACGACATACGTTTTATATATAGCTTCCATACAAAACTTTAGAGATATTGTCATTTTATTCTCACGCTCAACGACTTTCTACTACTTGCTAGAAGTAGCTCCACAGATGCGCGTATTCGCGCAAAATGGCTGCCACGGTTGAGCGGTTATCTTCACTAATACAATTAATCAAACAACAAGAGTAAAAGCTGAAAATAGTTTATTTATTTTCGTTTTTGTTTTCGAAACTTTCACCATGATTGTACTGTCGTCTACGTTAGAGACTTCATCGAACTGGATGTTGTATAGCTCTTGCCTTCGGCATGCCCCCATTATGCCGAAGATTAGTGCAACCTGTAACAATAAACGATATAATAAGCTTGATGTACATAGCCAAGGCAAAAACTATGATTTATGAAGTAGTAAAGTGTAGGTACCTACTACCAAATTTATACACAAAGCGCTTAAACGGAGTGTCTAGATAACTTGCATGTGTAGTACGTAAGTACTAGGTAGATTAAATAACAGAACTAAAATACACTTACCTTTTCAAAAAGATACAAAATATCTGGTGAATCTTCCAGGAACATCTTTATTTGACCTGTTGTAAACGTCAAGGACTTTTTTTCCTTGTGTCCTTCTGAACTGCGTTTCAGGAACGCTATGACTTTTGAATACTTCGTGATATCAATATTGTTGTAGATACTCAGTGTGGACTTGAGCATAGAATATTTAGCCCACATAGAAGATGGCTTGAATTTGTCGGAGAGGTCTTTGAGATACGCAAGAATGACATTTTCAGAAAATGATGTAGTTTTCTTTTCGATCTTCCATGCCAAAAAGTTATTATATTCTTTTTCATATAATTTTCTAGATTTTTCTGGCAAAAGATTGTGAGTTACTTTTGTTGCCAATTCTAGAATATCCGGAGGCGTACAAATATCATCGTCGCTATCCATTTTTAACTTTTAATTTGTATTTTAAAAACAAAACAAATTGCGAAACATTAAATTCACGCGTAGGTACGTGTATTGTCACAGTGAACTTGCCGCCATTAAAATCTAACCAATGAGAGCGCAGCTGCGCGGAGGGCCAATCAGGAGCGAGCGAGATCTTACCAAAGAGTTTTGTGTATGTAGTTTCGACGAAGTTTTCACGTATAACCCAACTGTTTTCAAAAGCCAGCCTAATATCAAAATTTTATACAACTTGTATGAGGATTTTGACATAAGGCTCGCCAGGTTAATTGGTCGCGTTATAATGATGATAAAAAGAGATTTTACGGTATCGATTTGGATATTATACCATCATGTGAAATTGCTTAAATTGAGTGTTTTGTTGTCTGCGCTATAACAGTAGTAATTATAAGTCAAGTATTGGAAACATAAGTAGAATGTTACAACATTAGTGTAGGTAAAAGTATTTACTGTGATCCATCAGTAAATAATGACGTATCGTGGTATTTACTGAACGTGTAACCTAATGTATTGATGTATGTCAGTATTTATTGATGGATTTCTAGATTTCTTGATTCTGTAATGATGATCCGTCGGATTAGATTAAAAAAGGTGTTACTATTGTCAGAAGTTCTTCAAAGCAGGGTTCAGGCATTCGAAAATAATTCTCTTAATAATCCATTTCACCATGTAATTTAATTTCTGCCATTAAATTCAAATGTACCTTTCCCTTTGTTGTAACCAATTTTTTGCCCATCGCTTTCGCTTGGCCTTTTTATTTAAACTAAGTGCTAAAATAATAGCCACGCAACCTTTAATTTTCAGCTCTGTGGCCATTTTAGACGTGTAAACAGCAGGAGACCGGACACAATACTGACGTAATAAATACTGTACGTGTAGGCTGGTGTATTAATCCATCAGTAAATACTGAAATCCATCAATAAATACTGCATTGACGGATCACAGTAAATACTTTACGTGTAATCGTCGCCTTAGAATTGATGTAAGTGCGATCTTACATACTAACAGACACGATAAGGGTTATGTTTAATCCTTATCTCAGTTAAAATCACCGCCACAACAATAACGAAGGAACGCATCACATAATTTATAGTTATTTCAACGTCATCAAGGTCTTTTCCATGCCAATTCTGTTTTTGTTGTACCTAAAGTAAACAAGGAAACTATTAATCATGAGGTAATTGTCTTCTTAGTGAAGTTTACTTGTCGATAGTAAGGTATTGAATGATTAACTAAAGTTGGAGCGGTCGGGACAGGTCAGTTTAAAGGGGTTTGTGTAGGGTTTGTAAATAAGGGTAGCGTGAAGTGATACGTGAAATATTACCTTATTGCATACAGTTAGACAAATCATAAGAGGAATAAATTTAATTAAGAACGCACCTCGATTTTACCAGCGTTATACCTATTCTTGTAGGAATTGTAAGATGCTATTATGTAATTTAATTTTGTTGAAATCAGACTAATGGTTCCAATAATTAGAGATTTCAAACAGAAGAAAGGCTCTTCAGATTTATTACACGACTCATTTCGAGTAGGTTAGTGGCCAACCCTGGTGCTTGAGCTTTTAGACCGCCTAAAGGCCTCCGAAATGGTTTACAGATTTGTGATAATAAGTAGGTACTTACCATTGACATTGCACTACTCAAGACAAAGTACATTATCAACAACGTGCCAGCTTTCGTTAATCTAACTATAGACCGTTTGTGATTTTATGACATCCATCAGTTTGATTTACGCAGTCCTTAATAATAGGTATTGAAGTACAATGTGAGTTATAGCCGAGGGAAGTTTAATACGGACTTTATCGGACTCGCTGAACGTCGGAGACTGTTTAATTGTTATTTCGGAGAGTTTATGCATGCTTCGCTCGTAAACTGTGATTGAGTGATCGGCGGTGGCATTAATTTTATGCTTGTCTGGTGTTGAAAAGATTTTGTGCTGGACTAGAGATGATTTTGACTTTAAACTTTTGGGATTTGTACATATTATTAAAGTGTTAAAGTGTATTCTTAGACCGTAAGAGGGCCTTGGATTTGATTAGCGATTGAAACATGAAACGTGTATCTTTAAAAGCCCACACCACATATCTTTTTGCTATTTGCTATAAATAATAATACATATATTGGTCGGACTCACCATTTAATTACTCATGATTATTGAGTCCAGCTGTTATTGATGATCGATTATTAAAACCAGCCATACTATTTCACCTAATTTTGAACTTGATATAAATTCCGTAATCATTTTACAAAAACAAAAAGCAAACTAGGTATCTACCGCATTAAGATCCTCAATGCTTAACCTAATGAAAACAATTTCCATTATAAATGTCGTTTTCTATCTAATATACCAAGTAGGGAAGGAGTCTCTGCCTCACAATACGAGTTTAGTTAACTTTCTCATAAGAGATTGGGTACTGATAAAAACCTATTGGTGTCGGCTTTGAGATTGTGCCGTACCTGAAAGCGTTTGTACTGTTGTATTGCACCTATCTGAGACCCGGCCTGGGCTAACCAAACATTGCGAAGATGAGATTTGAGCTGTGAGAGGAGAGCGGTTTTGACGTGATAAGTTAGTAAGTAGGTTAGTGGCCAACCCTGGTGTCGGAGTTTTTAGATCGCGTAAATGCCTCCGACATGGTTTGAGAACGTGATAAGTAGAGGCAGATGCTTTATCCTATAGATGACCGAAGATCGAAGAACTTATAACGTATGGACGTAATATATATAGCTCATATGAGCTAATATGGCCACACCTATTTATATCTATATTTTGTGGTTTGAAACAAATATGCAAATATAAAATTCGTCAAGTATAAATGGAGATAAAATTCTTTAAAAAAAGATAAGCATTATTTCGTTATCCTATCTATGTATTTTTACTAAAGGTTCTAATAGTGTGTTTGTGTATTTCCAAAAAAAAATAGAGTAAGTACATATCACTGAATATATTATTATTATATATTATTATTATATTATTATAATATTATAAAGCTGAAGAGTTTGTTTTGTTTGTTTGTTTGTTTGTTTGTTTGTTTGTTTGTTTGTTTAAACGCGCTAATCTCAGAAACTACTGAACCGATTTGAATAATTCTTTCACTGTTAGATAGTCTATTTATCGAGGAAGGCTATAGGCTACATTTTATCCCGGATTTCCTACGGGAACGGGCACAACGCGGGTAAAACCGCGGGGCGCTGCTATCACTGAATATCAGTCGTTAAGCAGTCGGCCGTTTGTTTCAATCGTTAGACCACGTCGGAGGCCTTTAGGCGGTCTAAAAACTCCGACACCAGGGATGGCCATTAACCTACTCGAAATTAATGCATTAATGAATTTCATACATTTTTACAGTAGAATTAAAAAAGAAAGCAAAATGATTGCCAAAGAGCTACAAGCACTGCACGGTATGGTTTCAATCAGTAAGCAGCCTTGTACAATATGACACAACAAACGGATGTAATCTGATCCACCTTGCGTGAGAATAATTTGCCGACAACTATTTCAATACTTATAATTGTTATCCTAGTTTTTACACGCCCGTACTATTATATGTAATGAATAGCTATTTGTTGTTCATTACATGTTGTGGGAATAAATGCATGTTATTATTGTTTGCTGAAACGTGTGTCTCATTAAATTAGTAATTTGGTAATGGCAGAGTATGGGCTCTTAAACGACCGGAAAGTCGAGAAAGCACAGTTTATGGAAAGGACATTTAGTTAAACGCATTTCCTAAATTTCTATTTTTTCGTTAGACCAATAGGTAAAAAAAACACTGTAACTCTTTAATATAGTTTATTATTTTCCCATAACTGCTTAATAACTCTTGTCTAGACACACTTTAACCAATATTAGTGGTTAAAATCCATTTCTTTCTTTTGAATAATTCACTTCATAACCTTACATTAAGTTATGAAACGACCATACCATTATCAACCATTAAACGTTCTCTTATTTTTACCATTATTCTTATAAGTTTTTACACCATTACCCACCATTAAGTTATGAAGTGATACCCGCCAATTCTCATAACTTATGCCACTCACATTTTACCTTTCACCGCGGAGATATTGTCCGTACGGCCGCGATCCTCATGCCTCATTACCATATACTGTGCCAGTGACAGCATCGCAATTAACTATCTGTTTATTGTTGAATTATAAACGGCGTTGCGTGACGTGTACACGTGGTCGCGTATGCGCGTTTGAGCCTGTAGTATGAAGTTATAGAGTATAGATAGACATAAACAAACAAGTCTATGGATGTGGTCTATGGTTTATAGATTTGTTTATTTTTGGATTGTAATGACAAGTTTCATTAGTTTATGCATTTATGATTTAAGAAAAGATTTTTCATCTAGTTTTAGGGATTTTGACTCAATTATTATGAAAAGTTAAATGCAAAGTTGAATGTACACTATCTTCAATTCAACGAAAATAATCGGAATTGATATGTATCAATTTGATACCTGCAAAGTTTATTTGGTTGATTTGTATTTAAATTACATATTATTATATTATGTTAAATGTGTAATTATGACCGGGAATTAGGGTTCGTTCAGACTGAACTGTTCGAATCGGAGAGTTTCCATAATTTTAGATGCGATAAAAATAATGCTCCGATTCAGTCTGGACGGCCTTAGCCAATAAATTCATCATTTCATTATCCAAATTACCTTGTCCAAACACTTCGCTATTTACATAGTTAACAAAAAAATATAACTTAAAAAGTTATGAAATAAAGTTCTGTGCTAATTGCGTTTTAAAATGTCATTTTATTTATCAACATTGTCTCAAGGAGCGTTTCCCAACGAATAAGATTTGATGTCCGAACTATTGTGTGGTATTTGAACGTCCTATCAGTTGATTCCACACATTTTAACCTTTCACGATTGTTTTGCGGTTAACTGTTTGTTTACTTTTGCTGTTATATGAATAAACGTTTTCCGATTCGTACAATACATAAGGGTTAAGTGTTTTTCCGGGAATGGTACCATAGTTTATAGATGGAAAGGTTCTATGAATTATTTATGTAAGATGTTTATAGGATTACGTACTTTTAAAATCACACGATTTGCACTCATTATACTGAATGGAACGGGACTGTATCGCGTTAGAATATATAACATATGTATTAAAATGTGCACTTGACGTTTTGAGCGGATTACATCACTCGTGGTCATGAGATAACTCGTTAGATATTCTAATGCGATACAGTCCTTTTTCATTTATTCCGAGTTATAAGATTAGTTTTAAAGCTGCATCACACAATACCATACATAAGTATTCGATTCAATAAAGTATTTTTTTAATGGATTTTGTCGATTGGATGACACTTTGTCTCAACTTCATTGTACTGATATCTTCAGGGAGATAAGAGCTCTTTACCTTGCAGAGACATTACAGGCTGATGCTTCATTACTTTAAGGTATAAAAAAGAAGGCGAACTAACAGTTTCAGTCAAAAAACCAAACAAAGTATAAAACCGGAATGTTTCCCATAAGTAAAATTTACCTAATCTCAAATTGCCGATCAGTTTTTAATACACTTGAAGAGCGAGATAAGATTGCTATTATGAGTAATACACTATCACTTTTACTGGGAAACGTTATCTGTTTGTCCATCAATATGTCAACGGCTCACACTTCGAAACGTGGTAAAAAGTTACGAGGCTGATGATGTGTGAACGAAGAAGATTTTTTGAATGTTTAGACAGATAATTGAGCTTAGATAGATAATAAGAAGCTTTGGAAGTGTTTAATAGAATTAAAAAATAGTTTTTTTTTCTCGAAGATTTTTTTGATATCTTTTAAAATTTTCTGTATTATTTTAGGAATCCAAGGATAAGCAATCTTATCGCTCATAACTTAATTTAAAGTTAAGCTGATACTTTCTAGTCTTGTAGAAATTGGGTGTTAATGTATGACATTGGTACAAAAAATTGCTGTGTCGCACATATCAAATACAAGCAGTCATGTTGACATTACAATCACTTTCGCTCTCACAAACAATTAAAGATTGTACGTGACAGTGAGGCGTGTTCTTATCGATGTGTTAACATGCGCATACATCATTGTTCGGTGATACACCTGCGAAGCTCCGCCTACTTGGCCCCTGCACCCCGCACCCCGCCGCACCCCCTCTACCACCATCCATCGCCTCCTGTCTTTCGCTGCGCCATCATCAAGATCCAAGATACCATTCCTCGTTTAACCGTCCGAGGGTACGGACGTGCGCGGCTCAATTAAGTTTCGTGTTCAAGTGATAAATGACAATCGGTGTATCATTGTTTTTGTTGGCGCCCCGTTTTTACTGTACTCCTTACCAGTAAGTTGTTTTTTCTACAGTGCTCTTACGTTATCGGCTGATGATAAAATTGACATTAATTTTAATATCGCACAGCGATAAAGTTTTACTGCTTTTTTGTTGGTTAGATAAAGTTGAAGTTTAATTAAAGTCTTGGAAACTTAAATTGATGGTAACTTGTTGCTTGATGGGCGGAGTTAGTTGCGAACGATTTGTACGCACGCGCGTTTCCGCCTTTTTCCAATAAGAAATAACGTGATTCTTATAAATACAGGGTGTTAGTTGAAACTCCTTTGAGACGAGGTCTCTCATATTTATGTATTAGTCAAAAATCTCCTCTGTTATTGTTGGCAGAGTTTCAGACGATAGTTTACAAACATTCCGATGCATAATTTGATATTCATTGAAGTTTGAAATTAAAAACTGAATGGGATTGCGTGTTATTTTTAATCTACTACAAAAGAGGTAGAGTTTACAACTGTTATACATACATCAGAAAGTGTTTTTATTTTGAGAATAACCTAGGTCGATAAACTATGGAAATTCCTTTTTGGTTTATCATTAGAAATGAGTACCGGCTAAGTGTTTTACTTATATTATAACTTTTTCCGTTAAACCTCATAACTTAGTAGCTCTATAATTAAATGATAATAATCCCAACAATTTACTCAAATACTCATTCCATTCGAAAAGATATTAATAAATCATTAAGTAAATAATAACATAGGAAATATTATAAAAGAATTTAGTAGAAAATTAAATAAATTATGTGTTGAAACGTAGAATTACGTATTTTTACGACAATCTGTGCTTTCTAGACATTTGTATTAAAATGAATTTTAAATTTTAGCATGTTTGTTTTGTTTGCATCCTCTTTGTATGAATATTAATGTTATTGTATTGAATTATACTTATTGTTATTTAGCGTGTTAGCATATTTTTTTGTGTTGTAACTTTTTATTTTGTGCATATCTTATAACTTTTTTTTTACAAATTCATTTTAGGTTTTATGAACAAAGAATATTAATGTGTGTAACTTTCTCTTTAAGTATATTTTTCATAATTTTTTTCTTAAAAGTTATCAAACTGGAAACCCTCTTTTATTCCTTTTTGTGTAACAAGACATTATATAATTATCCCTAAGTCCAAAATTAGTTTAAGTAAATGTTTTCATGTTTCTGACGTTTTTTTAAAGTAAGTAACTAAGAATTACACTTCAAAAATCTTACAGAAACAGCAATTTTTCTCCCATCCCAAGGAACAATGGACCAAATAAATCCATTATAACATGATCCCTGCTCCCACCGGTGAGCGCATACGTAAACTATGTCACACGGGACCTATTAGCGTGTCTATCTTGTGTGGGCGGCACCGCAGGTTACCGCACCATGTTTATGAGTTTTATGACCGCTAATGGCCAATAATACGCGCCTTTTGACTCTAAACGCAAAGGTTAAGTTATTGGACCGAACGGATTGAATTGATTGCCTTGTGCGCTGGTTTTTGATAGGTTTTAGTTTGGTGCTCGTGTGGTGCTTTTGGTACTTCCATGTGGCTTTTTGATCCCTAAAAACTAATCTAGACGGGACTTAATCCTCATCGTTTCGGTCGTATCACAAAGTTGTGTTCATGTACTCACTTACTGAGTAATGAAGTTTATGCAGAATCATATTTTTTTTTCCAAGACGACCACCAGATTGATTGTAAAGATAGGACTAATAGAATACCCCTGTTTCTATGATGCAAACTTAGGACACATTTGAAGTCTATCCGTAATTAGGCATCTAAAGATGATACAAAAATTACTCTAATCCATCAGCTAAAACAATATATTATATTTTCCTAGGAAAGTATCCAAGAATACAAAGCGCTTTATGTATCGGATGCCGTGCAGTTATTATTAGAATACTTGGACGAACATCTTTCATTCATAGTTTCAGAAATGACGAACTAAATCCGTCCGGAATGCAATGTCAAATCTGGGTGATTCCGCGGAACAAATTGGTACTTTCTGCTACCAATGTCACGATTGAATAAGTGTGGGTTGTGTTCTTCTTTCTGACCAATTCCCTTATTATATAGTGTCTCTTATGTGTAATTTTGTCCATAAATATATGTGGTTCCTAAAGTCCTTGTTTAAGAAAATGAAAATCTTGGCTTACTACTGCCCGCCCGAATAACATTAACATACTGTCATTTAAGTTATGAGCCTCTTCAGTAACACCACCTCTAATAACATAGAATAAAGATAAAGCTATTAAGTGTATCATATCTCCCTGAAAAAACTTTACACGTTAATTACAACTACGTTAAACCAGAACTATGTACAGGTTCCACTATCTAATCTGAGTGGTTCCATATTAACCAAAAAATTACGTGCAATTTTCCAATTTCAAATCTGAGTGGTTCCAAATTTGTCAAAACTACGTGCAATATTCCAATTATAAATCTGACTGGTTCCAAATTTGGCAAAACTACGTGCAATGTTCCAAATTCAAATCTGAGTGGTTCCACATTAACCAAAATCGTGCAATGTTCCAATTTCAAATCTGTGTGGTTCCCCAAACAAATTGTAACCAATGTCACGATATTAAGCAAGTGAACTCACGTGTAGGTACAACTTTGCATGTCTCCCCGCATTTAACCCCCAGGCTAATAGTTCCACCGTGACTCTGAGACTGATCGAGATACCCTCAACACATTCAATGTGTTTGATTCCATGCTATTTGTTGCTTTTTATGGCTTGTAAGTCGCGATTTGTTGCACATTAAGCTTAACACGTCACGTCGAGTCATAGGGCGCTGCATGGGAGCTTTTAATTTGGTTTAGTGCAGATTTATGATTGATTGGCTCAGTTTAATGACAGATTTATGTTTAATGATAATGATGCATTATAATTTCGTCTTTTAAATCGTTTGTCATTTGGAACCATCGGCTGGAAATTAAAAGTGGTTTCCTTGTTTTATATATTTTTCGGTTTTACCGCGATAAAACCCGTATGATGTTAATACTCTGATTATAATTGAATTTTTTTGAGCATTCAGCTTATCATAATTGATGCCGCCATATTGTAAGTTAGAACACCTATTTTAAGACTGCGAAAGAGTTAAGGGTACGGTTAATGCTATGGTTAAGAAAGTAGGTTCAGTGATGGGAAAAATACTGTTCATTATATTTCAGAATTATGATTAGTACACAATCGAAGTTGTACTCTGTTTTCATTTTGATGTCTTAAAATTACATTAGTTTACGAGAGAGAGTATGTTGCCAATGCATTCATTTATTTGTGATATTTTTAGAAAAAAGTATATGATTACATATCAGTATGTATCTCTACGACAAGTAATATTTTAAAATTCACATTTAGATTCGTTTGTTTTGGACCAGAGCCAAACACATCCATTCCAGTTGATATTTCGCTATTTACTTTGCTGTATCGTTTTTGATTTTGTTTTGAAGTAAATTATGTTTATTTTAACACCTACTAATTATTTGATCTAATCATATTCGCCATATTATCCAATTTTTAAAATCTTTAACTTAAATTCTTCAACGGAATTATTTCCATATATCACCGGCCACCATTCTTAACGAATTATCTTCTAGAATCTCTGAAGTCAATGATTCATTCGGTGTTGGCCCCAAAAAAAACTCTTTTGCAATCATATTCTTAATACAAGTAAACTTCCAGCCCGTTAATACTTTGTCACATCATACAATTTGAAAATTCTTGATGACATATACGGGTATTGCAAAAGTTTGAATTAGATAAAGTTCTAACCAAGCAATCATTATCCTGGACTAACAGTCCGTAGTCATTACTAAAATCGCATCGATTGCATCTAATAAAGCTTGATCTAATCAATTCGAAGCGGCCGACTGCGACGGGAAGTAACCAATTATAATCATCAGGTCCATTCGCACTAATATGATTTCTTATGTTGATACACTTGTGTGTGTGTGTGTGCTTGCTTGTTGAATACACTTTGGTGTAGAGCGTGCGCCTAATATGTTAGTTGATAACGTATGTCTCATGTGTGTGAGTGTGGGCCTGATATGTTGATACACTTATGTCCCATGTTGTGTGTGTAAGCGTGTGCCTGCTGAGTAATATCCGGCGCATCTGCCTACTATATTACTTCAGTTATCAATGTCAATGGTAGACTGTAAGGACGAAGACAACTTGATGGTAGCAAGTAAAACGTAGTGAATTATATACTCTTTGGTAGCAAGCTGAGAGGTCTTGTGTTCTCGTAACTGAATTCAAGTTTGGAACGTTTAAAAAGTATTATTGTCAAACATATATATTCATATAAATTACAGCTGGGATCAACTGAGTTAGCTTGATGGGTATGTCAAAGGTCATCCCGCTTTTGTCAACTAAAATTTATACTAATATAATAATGTCAGAAACTACCAATCCTATGCGAATAGTTGTTTATGTAATGAGTAACCAGATGTAACTGGAAGGTGCTGTTAGTTACAAAATAATTAAATTACCAGCATCTCCTTGCAGATGAAAATTTCAGGATTCCAATTGGCTGTTCTAGATATAAACAACTTCAAACAAACTCAAATTATAAGTATGGATTGTAATGTTTATTATGTTAGTATACATATATTTATTGACGAGAGGATCGTGATTACGTTTTAATTCATGTGGCGGCACGCACCGAATGTCTGCGCGTGGTGACAGCAAGTCTGACATCTATACTATATCTTCGTTATCTTTACTTTTGACAAGCCCGTTCGCACAGTGGCATGTGAGAGGGCTTACTAGAGCTTGGTTTAGGTCTAATCAACCGAGTGTTTTGTCAATACGTATTTATCACTACATAGTATAAAATAAAATCGTGTCTGTTTGTCTGTATGCTTAAATCTTTAAAATTACGCAACGGATTTTGTAATAGGTAGAGTGATTCAAGAGAAAGGTTTTTATGTAAAAAAATTCCCGAAATTCCCACGGGAACGGGCACAACGTGGGTAAAACCGCGGGGCGCTGCTAGTTTATTTATTAAGCTTAAGAGTTTAATTTCTTATTTGTTCGTATAAAAGCTCTAATCTCAGAAACTACTCATCCAATTTGAATAATTATTTTTGTATTTGATAGGCATTTTCAAGAGGAAGGTTATGGACTATTTTTCATCCCGAAATTCCCACAGGAACGAGTACAATTCTGGTAAAAATGCAGGGCGTTGCTAGTTTAAAAATATATAGAAACAAAGCCAAAACTGGTTAGTCGGTATAGTTTATGGTTAGGTTATTGGGACTTGCAGTAGAGAACATGAAAGTATTCTATCTTCTTGTATCAAGTAATAGTCGTGGGTTGATATCATCTTTATTCATTAAATAAAAATATTTATTTATTGTGATTGAAAACCGTTTCTTCAATAGACACTGTAGTAATTTTATAGGCGTTTTAAATTAAAGTCGTAACACATCAATATACTCGCAGGTAGTGTATTTTATTAGTTTTCATTGCAATACAGATATTAATAGTTTTATGGTCTATATTTTGTTTCCGATTCAAAATCGAAAGCGAACCGTCATTCGATTTGCACTAACTAAAATAATTTCAAATAAATTGCTTGGCAAAGGCATCTCATCTCACTGAAGAATCAGTACAGAGAGGAGGATTGGGCATAATCACCACACTTGCCAAATGTCGGTGCGGGTGATTTTTTTGACAATAAACATTATAAGTGAACAGTTTTTTTCAACCTTGCATTGTCATCCAAACGTTGATGTAAAATGTCAGATAGTCAGATCAGTCGGTAAATGCAAAATGGATCAAAAACTTGCAAGATTTGATTACATACAAACATGTAATGAACAATATAAAGCTTGTCGTGGATGCATACATCAATGGTTTTACATTGTATGTATATTATAATAAATCTGGAGAGTTTGATTTTTTTCTGTTTCTGATTCACCTGCTGTTCCCGTTCGCAAAAAAATCGGGGATAAAATGCTTTTGTGGGATTTCCGACTCTAATCTATCTGTGTGCCAATTTTCGTGAAAGAGGAACATACATCCAAACATTCATATATCAATACACCCATACATCCATACATTCATCGTTCCTCACAAACTTTCGCATTTATAATATTAGTAGGATATCTCCGTTCTCTTATTTATAGTCTAACAGTCCAGGATACACTGACACTAGATGAATGTCGGAATACAGATGTTCCTTGAAGCTGTCGTTTGTTCTTGAATTTATTGTACACGAAGTAACGGTAAGGCTTGCTCCCTACGGTGGTCGCTTCTCGCAACAAAATCCTTCAACATAAACAACGAAGTTTCGGAACGATGTTTGTTGCTCTCTACCCACAAAATTATACGACGGATTAAGACGAAATTCTGCATGCAATAAACTCAAATCTTGGAGCAATATATGGAGTATTTTTTGTGCCCAAATTGCCACGGGAACAGGAAGAATGCGGGTGCAACCGCGATACGATACTAGTGCTGTGTAAGCGGTAAGAGTATCCGCGTAAACCTGTTGCTTCTCCTTAATGCTGTAATTTATCGCCTAAATGAGCGTGTGTCTGGTGTACGACGGTACCACGACGGTACGTATCTCGTAGATTACTTATTTCGAATCTAATTGAATACATTTTGCTACGCCCAAGAGCTTTCTACTGTCATCGATGTCATTTAGTGAATGCATAGTTTAATCTTATTGTTAACGATAATTTCATGCCCATTTTTTAATGCAGTTCACACGGTTATAAAACGAATGTTATTTTTTTTTATCTCATGATTAAACAACAACATTTAGTTGTTTAATCATTTCTTGTTTTAGTAACGTAGCTTTTTGTATCAGTTTGTATAAACTATTAAAATATGAGCCGTCAAAGCGGCGGCATTATTTATGGCATCACACAAATATCTGTTTAAACTTGTCAATCACTCCAACAAATGTACTGCTCGTCACAATTACACTTGACTATGGCAAAAGGTACAATATACTGGGATCTCCGTCTTCGGAACAAGACAGGTGGAGAGAAAAAAAAATAAGGCGTGAGGTTCGATCCGGCACGGCCATCCATCATCGGAGCGGTGCGCGTAACGAACCTATTCGAAGCAACCAGGGGCCTGCAGTCGCCTCTACCTCCCTTGTACTACCACAACCGATCTTATTGATGGATCACGAATTTGTACATTTAAAATATACATCATGATCTATCTCCTCAGACGGTTGACCTTCTTTCGTATTCATACATGAATATTATCATATTTTACGTCGTTCTCAATGCCCATTGTTATTCCTCTTTTCACTTGCATCATTGAAGGAAATACCTCGAAAGCTCGCTATCAGATGTAGTCGGAGTTTGCATAATTGAATAACTAATGTGACTTTGAGTTTAGAATCTGACAGAAAAACGGCGAGGGACCCTAACGATGGCCAGATGGTATCGCGGCGTGACGTTTCAATACAACGTGGATCGATAGATGGAGTGTGACGTATGAAAGTATCGGCCAATCAATCGGCCATGGGCTCCCTGGCCGCTATCGGCGCATCGCACCACCCACCGACGGACACGTGCGTCGGCCTGACGTGACCGGCCCAAACTAATGGCCCTCTCCTACCGACTCCCGCAGGTCACACAGACTCTTATAATTGACTGTTACACAGGAATTAAACGTCGTTTTGCATTCGTATTCGTGAATTTAGTGTCTCCCGTCTCAAGGAACTTTGCATTTCGTGGAATGTGAAGAGGTTCGTGAGTGGTGGCTGCAGATACAATCGCACTTTCCTTTCCGAGACGTCTATGAGAATCTTCAAATACCTTTTCATTTCTCTAATTCATACCGACTCTTGAATATCCTGTATATGTACAGTTGTGTCCAAAAGTCCGAACGCCCATGGTTTTTCTCGTCTCATTTGATATGCTATCAAATTAAAGTGTAATGACATCACGAGTGCTCGCTATGAATTCACAATTGAATGCGTTCGTTAATAAACGTTATTTTTATGATTATATTTTATCTGGACGTTGCGACGTCGAGTAATGGAATGCCTTTAGTTGGTGCCGGCCACGACTATAGATACGAAAGTGGGCTATTGTCCGTTGTTTCCGATTTTACTTTATCATTCCGCCGTGTCGACGTATTCTAATCAACGAATTAGACATTTACAAAACTGGTTGGGTTAACGCTGTCTCGCTTATCTGAATATACGACGTTAATATGTTTAATTGTTTGAATTTTTGAATGAGTTTCAGATACTCTGTTGATAATTTGACAAGTCCGTTGGCACAGTGGCAGTGAGAGCGCTTACTGTGTCGGGGGTTGCGGGTTCGATTCCCGCCCGGAGTCTTCAATGTGTGCAGACATAGTTGTTGGCGACGACGTCTGGGTGTCAATTATATATTCTTATAAAGTATTTGTGTATGTATATGTAGTAGTATCAGTTAATTAGATTCCACAACACAAGCTTAGAGCTTACTTTGGGTCTAATTAACCATGTGTGAATTTGTCCAGGTATATTTATTTATTTATTTATTTATAATAGACTTAGTGTATATGAGATTGTGTGTACCGTTAGTAGACCTGTTATTTAGAAGACTTGCTCCAACTATTATGCTAATTACATTTAGAGATAATGTTTGTGTTATGTTTCAATTATGTTCGACCTGTCTTAATCGAGCTGTAATTTGTCATTGTTTGTTGTACTCGTGTAGAATTAAAGGACAATTAACTTTATAACTGCCGATTACAGACTTGGAGCGAATAATAACATTTAAAGTACTTAACTATATGCAAATTGATATCGTTATTGTCATGAATTGAATCTACATTTACGGATACACTTCGCTTTACTTTTACACTAGCAGCGCCCCGCGGTTTTACCCGCGTTGTGCCCGTTCCCGTAGGAAATCCGGGATAAAATGTAGCCTATAGCCTTCCTCGATAAATAGACTATCTAACAGTGAAAGAATTATTCAAATCGGTTCAGTAGTTTCTGAGATTAGCGCGTTTAAACAAACAAACAAACAAACAAAACAAACTCTTCAGCTTTATAATATTAACTAGTATAGATTTTTATCTGACGTTTCGGCCCCTTTACAGGAACCGTGGTCACAGAAGACTCAGACTTAAGAAACCAGTATCTTTATTGTTAATTTGTATTCAACTTTAATATGTCAATATTCGACCTTTTAATCAATTTTAAAATCGTTTACATTTTCATGTCTATTTTTAATAAGTAGACATATTTATAAAGATTTTTTTCAAAGTTTATAATATAGGTTTTATGTTTTCTTACGAGAGTTAAAATTCAAACCGTCAAGATAGTGAGGGGATAAGAATGGAATAACTAATCCTTTGTCCTCTACAGAAGAAATCGTCTTTGGCTGGAAAAACGACCATATTATAACTTTTTAATTTACAGTAAAAAGAAATACAACTGTAGGTACCTACCTAAACTTAGTCACACACTATTAAATAAAAAAAGGTTGTATAACACGATATGTTACTAAGTATTCAAACTATTTGAATCTTATAAATTGTTTCTTAAAACGGTCGGAGTCATTTCGTATGTTTATAAATGACTTGAAATCGACTTATCATGTACGTAATTTAGTGATGTAACGTTTACAATCGGTGTAATCTCTATGTTTTATGCCCGGAGAGACGTGGCTGACGAATGATTAATGACTCGAGACCATCGACCACTGCGGTGTCTATAGACAACAATATTGTCTCATTAATTGCTAATGACGATATTATAGACTGGGTGTAAATCTACTTTCTAACATTCTATATTCAAACAGACTGTAGAAAAAAAATCTATTTGTCGATGTTTAGACATCATTACATTCTATATTTAAATTTCAAATAAACCATAGTCAAGAGTTCGTTTATTTGTCGATTTTGGAATTATAATTTACGCTGAACGTAGTTCTACATTTGAACAAACCAAAAGATATCAAAACGTTCATCGATTTCGTCGATGATTCGAAATTCCTTCTTACATTCCAAATTCAAACTGACCATAGATAAAAACTGCGCGTCCATAGTTTCGTCGAATTTCGGAATACTTTTTTTATAACAAATTGCAGTCACGGCCGCGTCCGATACTTTCCATAAACACACGTTACGTGTAATACCGAACGTGTAATTTCACAAAAACGTTGTTATAATGCCCCACGAAATTGCTGTGATTTGTTTCTGAACTTTGCGAGTCATCGATCCAGTCGCAATTACTCAATAATCGGTGTTGGTTCTGTAAATATCATTGTTCTACGTGACGGGGATGTAAAGTAAACTATTTAATATTATTGCTGCAAATCACATAGCGAAATTGTACTATGAAGTCGTTATATACTTAAATCTACCGTGCGAAACTACAATTACAAAAACCTACGAATTGGAAACAGCGGTTTTTTTGTTGTTGATAAAATTAAAATGCAACCATTCACGTGCTATAAAACTTCCTTTCCTTTATTACAACAAATAGGTATTCTAATTAACTTACACTATAAGCATATTCATATTATTTACATACTACGTAAATTCGATGTCCGTTTGTTTGATGCCTGTAGCGGTATTACAGTCTAATTTTTTTTAAAAATTCAATCTACGTTTTTACATTTTTATCTGACGTTTCGGACCCTTTACACGAACCATGGTCCCAAAAGTCTGTCTTCTAAAATGAGTAGTGTTCGTTTAACTTAAGAAAACAGTCTAAAAACTATAATAGGGTTGGGCTCAAACTAAGATCATTCAAAAAGTATTTTAACGATTACTTGATAACTAATACAGTCCCCATTACATCTGTCGTCGTCGCCAACGGAACGAAACCGTTGGTTTTTATAATTCTCGGAACTAACGATAAGCGCTGAACCGTAGGCATCGGCTGTTTTTGTAATCCAGTGCTCACCTAATTTCGTGGATTTGTAATAAGTATATTTTTAACCGTTCCGTACAACTGTCTGATAAGTTGATTTAACTCTAAAATTCAAAAAGTCCAAAATTTTGACAATTCGTAGTGTTAGTTATATGTTGGTTTAACTCGAAAATACGTTAAATTTTAAGTAGGGGTCGTTTTAAAAAGGTTTACGAAGCTTTTTAAGCTATTGCATAGCTTCTATCGCGGGCCTTAAGCGCGGGGACCGAATCCAGAAATTCCGTAACGAAAAAACCTCACGCAAAAAACCTAACGCTACCACTAACGCCATCTAGTGATAGAAAAAATAACTATGCAATAGCTTTACCGCGGCAGTCCCCGAGTGCCACACGTCTTTTTTTTTCTTCATTTTAGACGTAGGTATAGTAATATTACTGGTACTACTAGTCGTTTGTATGCATTTAAACTTTGTAACCGACTTCATACGACTTAATTCTTCTCTCGTACCTACTCAATACGACTGTATATATTTTTGTATGTTTGTAAATGTTTGGAAAGGTCATATTTGTTTACATTCAAAGAAAATCGACGTCTTAACAACGATGCATTTATCCTTTGGGTTGGATTTAGTGGTTAAGTTCAATTTTATTAATTTATATTTGAAAGCTGGGTTCAATCAGTTTAATTGATATAACTTTGAACCTTCTAACTGATTTTAGTCTTTCTGAGAATCCAGAGCATAAGACATATTATGTTTTTTTGTACTATGAGAATAAAAATGGCAAATATAATAAGAACTAACTAGGCCCCGGTTTCACCTGCGTTCCGCCCGTTTCCGTGGCAATGATACACGCGCATAACATTTGCGAATTGCGATTATAAATAAATAGCCTTTTAGTATCCTACTAATATTATAAATGCGAAAGTTTGTGAGGATGGATGTATGTATGGATGTATGTTTGTTGCTCTTTCACGTAAAAACTACTGGACGGATTTAGATGAAACTTTACAGTAATATAGTTTATACATCAGAATAACACATGGGATACATTTTGTCCTGAAATTCCTACGGGAACGGGTACAACGCGGGTAACACCGCGGGGCGCGGCTAGTATTCTATATTCCCTTTGAATGTAGCTATCCATACAAAAATGATTATTCAAATCGGATTTGTAGTTCTTGAGATTAGCGCTTTCAATCAAATAAAAAAGTTTAAAAACAAACTCGTCAGCTTTATCATATTACTATAAATTCATAGTTAATACTTAAGCGTGAAGCACACCAGCACTATTCGAACCATATTTGCTCATCATTTCATATCGCATGCCGACAGCATCATCAATAACCGAGCTAGTGTATAACTAACCTTACCTTCACTAGAATTAATTTCGTTGTACCTTCTTTGGATCGCTGGCTGCTAATTATCGTACGTTACTAGCAAGGTAATGAAGACATTGTATAATGTTGTATGATCGGGAAAGAATGTATTTGATTGGTTCGTGCTGTGCGGTATTGGGTGGTGCGTTAAGTATACCTAATGGTTATTGTTTACATAAAGAATTTTTGGTTGGTATAAATGGGTCTGATTTTGATAGAGTGTGTGCTCTAGGCTCTTACTATACAGATATATTCTGTAAGGCCTTCGCCCAGCAGTAGGACATTTTAAGACAAGTTAGACAAGTTAAGACTGTTTTTATAAACGTTTTTACTCAGGTAGAGTTCAAATTGTTAATATATGGTTTTAATCATAAAATACGAATACTAATAGAAAATATCTATAACATTCAAACTCTAACATGCAAAAAAAATATAAAATTCAAACACATACAAAAAATAATAAAAATGTATAATTAGTATTATTTTAACGGTAACCATAGTTTATTTAGTTTCGATACCATCACTCGCGATCTATAAATAGATACACCTATTTTGTGATACCAGGCATTGCCCGTGGTACTCCTCGTTATTTCACCAAGATGGACCAGGAGCAAAAATATTTCTCATGGTCCACCTATGTGAACTTCTACCAACATTATGTTGTCACTTGAATTATTATTTCCTTCGTAGTTGTATATACCCAATGATAATGATAAATCCACAAGAACTTTAAATGATTAATCGTTTATCTCAGTAGCGGAAAGTCCATTTTAATTATAACTTATTGTTTTTACGGTACTTTTTGTTATATAACAAAAACAATTTAACTAAAGTGTTATTTTTAAAAGTTAGTATCATTAAAAACGTTAATTGTAGTATCGTTTACTCAATAATGAATTTAATATACTCGTAATATGAGTACTGTAAGGGAAGTTGGCGGGTACCTCTTTTTTGCGAAATTTGCTTTATGTTATGTATTGATTCTTTGTTTTTTAAGACGGCTATAATGAAACTACTAGTCGAGTTTAAAAAAGTGTATGAATTGAATAACAAAAAGTCACATTTATGAATGAAGGTAAAGTCCGCTATTGGTTCTACCTATAAAATAGGAAATAATAAAGTCTAATATAAACTCGTATAATAATAAAAGTCCGCCAACGTCTCTAACAGTACGCACGTTTATTCTCGTTGATGTTTTTTTCTGTATTCCCGCGCACGCGCATAGTTCTGTCGCGGAGGCGTATCACTTGTTTCACGGACAACCTGACGGACGTGCATAGATAATCGTTTGCAATCTCTTTTTTTTTCGACCGATGATACACTATTTAAGAGATCGTTGATCGCTAGATCTGTGGCGTTAAAGATTTTTTACTTTGGTACTTGGTAATTTAAATATCGAACTTTAGAGTTTTTGATTATTGCGTTTTCACTTAGTGCTCTCTCTGTCTGTACAAATGTAAAATCGATGTTCGCTCAAAATGGAAAACATGAGTATTTTTAATAGACTACTGTTCATTCTTTAATTTATTTCAAATAGATCAGTCTCCAACTCTGTTGTCGGAGGTTTATAGATCGCCTGAAGGCCTCCAGCATGGTCTTAACATCGAGCATCACTGGACGAACATTCGCTCGCGCAAGAGTTAGTATTTACCGCACGAACAAACAAATGCTCAAAACTGCACGAAGTAAATCGTGGCTTTACATAGCATATTACATAGTTCGCGCTGAACTCAAAATCCGCTATAGCCGCAGTAACACATGTCGCTCTCTGCGGTACAATTATTATCTATGTACTAGAAGCGCCTTGTCTTACTCGCGTACCCGTCCCCGCCGGATTTTCCGGATAAAATGTATCCCATGTGTTGTTTTAACATATAACCTATATTACTGTTAAGTTTCATCCAAATCCGTCTAGTAGTTTTTTCGTTAAAGAGCAACAAACACATATACATTCTCACAAACTTTTCATTTTGCATTGTTAAGCATGTATAATATTACTAGGTTATTAGGATATATGTATGTACTTACATTACTTGTTTAGGTACTACACTAAGATAAAGTGAACATATAACTGTTTTATTCAACTCTAACAAAATGTCCTTTGTTACAGTTATCACATCCATGATCTGAGGATACCCAGACCGCGTGAAGTCGACGTGATATAAATGTAAGTGGCTAATTGCTAATTACCCATCCGCCATTACTGTGTATAACAACATATTGTCACTTATCTGTCTTTACGAGCAGACTTTAAACTCTGCCGTAATCTAGCGTTAGATGACACAGTTTTATTAATAGGATAGATGGTAATTATGTTTGATGCAGATAATTTAATGAAATCTATACTAATATTATAAAGCTGAAGAGTTTGTTTTGTTTGTTTGTTTGTTTAAACGCGCTAATCTCAGAAACTACTGAACCGATTTGAATAATTCTTTCACTGGTAGATAGTCTATTTATCGAGGAAGGCTATAGGCTACATTTTATCCCGGATTTCCTACGGGAACGGGCACAACGCGGGTAAAACCGCGGGGCGCTGCTAGTAATAAATAAATATACCCGGATTTTACACATTAATTAGACTCAAGGTAAGTTCTAAGTTTGTATTATGGGATCTAAGAAACTGATTATATATTTTAAACGATTTCAAAAATCTGGAAGATGTTCTCAATTCGTATGATTTTACAAGTCTGTTACATCTCACCTCTAAGTCCTCTAACAGATTAGAAAAAATAGTAAGTATAAAAAGCTATAAAGAATGGACTTTACCTAAGTATCTATTTTAAACATAAGAGCTAGGCTCTTTTCGATAAAGTGAAATGGATGTAATTTGAATGATATTAATAAAAGACGATATTGTCATAAAAGTCTAGTTTTAAGTCGGTATTTTGTTTATAATTACTAATTCAGTTAATTCAGATTATAGAGTCAAGTCAACTTTTAAGATCCTACTGCGGGGAAAAGGCTTCGCTTGTAGAAGATAATATTCAGTAAGGAGAATTAACTTTTATTAAACTTATTTATGTATGAGGCATTAAACCTCTAGAATAATATATATTTAAATGTAGTTTGAATTAAATTCTTCATAACCTTCTTTGGGGCTCATTGAATTCTATCGTCTCATATCTATTTTGTAATGAAAATTAACTTCCGTACGCTCAAACGATTGCCCACTACTGCAGCGCAGGACGTTTAAAAACGCTAAAATTGGAAGAGCCCTTACGTAACTAAAGTAAGAAGTAGTAATAACAAGCAGTCTCGTAATAACTTGTGAAGGTATATAGCAAAAAGGTTTGCAGCTAACTATCAATATTTATCGAAGTTTAAAGGGATTTTATTGTAATTTGCAATCATTATTGTAGAGTGTTTACGGAGAATCTCGTAGTTTCGTTGGTTGGTTTCTGGTGGCTGTGAAATTAATTAGTTTTGGTTGGTATCTTAGATTAGTGTAGAAATAATATCCTAGTTATAATATAAATGCGGAAGTTTGTGAGGAGTATGTATGTATGTTTGTTACTCTCTCACGAAAACGTACTAGACGGATTTGGATGAAATTCAACAGTAATATCTAACCTATATTACTGTTGAATCAGAATAACACATGGGATACATTTTTCCCGAAATGCACGCGTGTTAATCATATCACACTTGCAGTGATTGTATCCCATGGTATCCCATCACTGCATACCTACAACATTGTTTTATAATAAGGTTGAATATCTGTTGAAACTAGCAGATGTATAGCTAATTTTCTATTCTTACTTAACCTCATATTTAGCTCGATTTGGCGTTGTCTCCGAGTCAATATTGTATCATAATGAACGACCTATAATAATTACAATTAAAATACGACTTTGCTCAAACGATCACAGTTAATATTATAACGAAATTATGCAACCCAGTTTTATTATTGGTCTCATAATAAACGTAGCTCGTTCAAAACGTATCGCAATAACTAATGAGACGTCTCTAGTTTGTACTTAACAGCATTCTGATCATCTGATAAATATATCTAGATCATTCCCTCTAATGCAATATTACTGAAGCTAGAAAGGGATAGCTATATGATTATTGTTATGTTTTTAAAGATAATTACGTATTACAGGATTAATGAATGGCTTAAGATGGGCAATTTGCTCGCTCGAATGAGTTCTAAGTTTTAATGCTTTTTGTTTGTTTGAAATTAGAATGTGTTCTGTTCTCATAATTGCGTGGAGTTTTAGTTTTTTTGTTAGTTTTGCTACAAAGGTGGGTGGAACTGAAAAGTTGTAGTAGGTACTCGTAATTAGAGTAGAGTAAAGCCTACCTAGGCTAGTTTTATAAAGGGTATTTTATAGTAGAGTCGTTAAGAAAATTGTTATAATTTGAATACTGCAGTTTTTTGTGTTAAAATATTGAATGTGGTGAAATGGCACTTCCTGTCATGATCGTCAAATATTGTCTTTTAGTAATTAAAAACATGTTCAAATTGATCTGCTATCTTAGATTGCCGATCGAGATCGATAATTAGGACCGGCCAGTAAGATGAATAAAATAAAGCTTTCGAATATATCCGATGAACCAATATAGACTATTCAATCTATCTGTATATTTCTTCGGTCAACAATACACAACTAGATGTCGGGTCGGCGCAAAAAATACGTCTCGGTGAATAAGGCCTCATTTGAAAAGTGAGCTCTTATTTTATTCATAAGATTTGCTACTTCATTGCTAGGTGTCATGGTTGTAATTAGGTTGAATTTCGAACTGTTATAAAACTCTTGTTTCAGTTTGGTAGTAAACAAAATAAGCTGTCACACGTCATCCACGCGGACAGTATTTAGCTTTGATTTTGTACGTGACCCGATATCTAGTTGTGTATTGTTGATCGAAGGTACGAGTATATTTGTATACTTAATACAACTCAACCTTCAGTCCGATCTATTCTTAGAGCAAAACCTTCAGCAATATCTAACTTTATCTTTAATTGTTTTAATTATCGGCTAATAATACAGTACAAAGCATTTGCGGCGTTCGATTTTCAACGCGTTTTCAACGGTTACGCCTCCGACGCTCGCCATTGGTCACGCATCTAGATGTCAGATTGTTGCGCATGCGCAGACGTTCTGTATTTAAATATAACCGTAAATTAATAGTTTGTCATATTAATTGGTTTGTGTCGTAGATATCATTATTACAAACTTATAATTAACTGTTTTAAACATGGCTCGGGTTTGAAATCCCATCCCGCAGTAAGCATGGTAATTACGCCTTATTCTCCTCTCTGTACTGATATCTTCAGTGGCTTTTGCTCAGCAGTTGGACATTACAGGGTAATAACTTTAAGTTACTAGGTATATTTAATTTGGCAGTTGGATACAGGCTAATACTTTGAGTTAGTATATTTAACTTGCGATGTTTACTTGTTAGTTGAGGCCAAACCTGTAAACCATTTCTCATCTACTTTGAAGTAATCCAAGGTAAAATCGAGGGTACCGCAATCGCGATGTACTCGCCTATAACATCTTGAAATGACTATTTTATACCCAAACAATTTCTCAAATCCTACTGGCAGTCTCCAGAGATGAACGCGTTCAACCAAACAAACTCTTCCGCTTTATTAGTAAATACTTCTGTGTAGAATTACCTCGAAGGCCTCATTAAAAAACTTAAAATAAACCATCTTATTATAGTTCAGTTTCAATGCTAACCTAGTTTGTTGTACTGTCAGAGGTCTTTGAACTCTAAATTCTGCTAAAATTAAAATATTTCGCACGTAAACCGTAAATCATGTCAGGCGCAATGCCATAGCTATTAATTTTATTCTAATTTTAAATTTTACACGTTATTTTGTAACAATTTATTAAAGCAAGCTCAAGTTAGTCAGGAGCCTATCATCCTAGGGGCTGTCCACAAGGGGGAGGGTGTGTTACTACATATCAAGTGTATTTGTTTATCGGCAAACTCGCGATTACTCAATCAAAAAGTTGAAATATATTATATTAAAAAATATAAGATTCTTTCTAGATACTAAACACGTGATATAGAGGGGGTGGGGTGTGGGACAACCCGTGCCTTGTTTGAAAAGTAGGAAACATAAAGTTAATCCATAACAAACGCTTAATTACTAGCCATGTTAGACGGTACAAGCTGTACAAATTAAGGCGGTTGTACACCGAGTGTATCGCGGCACAACATCGGGATGTGCTGCGAGTAACGGACGGTTCCCACGTGCGTTTACTCATGTAGTATCTTACAGTGCCCGGTGGAAACAACTACCCATCGATAGAAGGAAAAAAAAGGAAGAAATAGTTTAGAAAAAAATAATATCGAATCACCGAATTTTGACAAGTCACAGCGAATTTCACCAAGATGTATTAGGTATCGTAATGCAAGTGTTGAATTTTGACATTTATTTACCTCAGAATACAGAAGTACCTACCAGAAGGAGCATTCAAATGTATTTACAAGCTACACGCTGTGTCCAAAAACAGAACAAAGTCCCCCGCGTAGTGTTGTTAGCTCTCGCATTATTTGCCCATTTTTGGGGTAAATTTTGGGAGTTTTGGAGGTAATATGTTAATAGAATAAAAATTGTCCTTTTCTATATAACTATGTACCTACCTGATTATCTCAAGAAATAGATAGGTATATTAAATAAAACACGGTGTTAAGGTGGATGTTTGCACACTTTTAACGGGTGATGAAAAAACTTTAAGTATATGTTTTTATTTATTTTATTTTAAAGTATTCGGAAAACTTACAGCTAGGTACAAGAGTTACATAAAAAAAGAATTATTACTTAAGTCAAAATGCATCGAGCAAACTACGCTTCGCTTCGATGGTTTCCAGAACTGTTCCAGCCGTGTTCTTTGTATAATTTTTGTCCACACCGCTTTCCTTTCCTCATCAGCAGGGAAGCTAAAATTTAAGATGGCTAATATAGAAACATAATTTTATACCCGCTCCCCCTCTCCCCTTCTCTCTCACACGCACACCAAAAATTTTTTTAGAAACCTATAGACTAACATAGATACTATTTAATAGGATTGTTAGGTTAGGTACATACGAGCCGCACTTACGCTTTATACTTTCTTTTTTCAAGTTGGTTAATTTTTATTATATTACTTATTAATATTCTACAACGAATTAAATCCCTCAAAAGGTAATAAAAAGAAGGGTAAATCAAATCTCTTATATTGGCAACACTAACATAGATTGACGCATCACTCTATATGACAATTGAAATCTGAGAAAATAATTAAATATTTAAATAAGACGATACCTAAATGCGATACTTACACGTGAAATGTGATCCCTTCCTGTTTCTTTTTCAGACCCACTGCATTTTTACAGGTAGGAACGACACAAGACGGCATAGTTTCGTGAAATTGGTCACGGGTAAAACACGTTAGCGCGTTCCGACGGTCACAAAGTGACTGATCGGTTGCGCATAAAACTACACTATTTAAGGCTAGTTTGAGTAGCTACAGTATTAGGCTCGCTCACGGGTTCTGTAGGTACTTCTGTATTCTGAGTTATTTACATAGAAACAATGTCAACGTTGATCTGCTGTTGAGGTAAGTTATTGGGAACTGTCGTTAGTGCGCCGTTCCACTGGAGTTATACGTTAGTAACTCGATATACTACCATATTTTGTATCCACCAATCACATCAAATGTTGCATAGCATAGTAATATAACATAGTTCACAATACAAAACGATAACCGAAATTAGCCTATCTTTATCTATATATACTACTAGCAGCGCCCCGCGGTTTTACCCGCGTTGTACCCGTTCCCGTGGGAATTTCGGGATGAAAAATAGTTCCCGTTGAATGTGGCTATCTATTAAAATAAGAATTATTCAAATCGGACTGATAATTCCTGAGATTACCTCGAACATACAAACAAACAAACAAACAAACAAACTTACAAATTTTACCTCTTTGTAATATTAGTATAGATATACATATTAATCTATCTTAGTACCTATTTGTATACGTATATGTAATAGTACCAGTTAATTAAATTCACACACAAGCTTACAGCTTAGTTTGGGTCTAATTAACCGTGTGTGAATTTGTCCGGGTATATTTATTTATTTATCTCCCGCCATAAGTTAATGAGTAACTGTATCGGCCGCGTACTCACTCATGTAACTCGGAAGACACTTGTGTGTTGTGCTCTCGGGTTTATCTCGGGGTGATTCAAGGGCTACCTTGTTCACTTTGTTTATCTAGACTTCTACAGCGCTTTCTATTCCTTGTTCTTGTTCAAATAAAGAATTCGGTTTTTGAATAAGAAAGCGGAAGAAAGCACTTTTTGCCAGCTTTTATTTCCGCAAAAGTTTAAGTAAAAGGCATTCGATTGGTGGCTTTTTTCAACTAAAGCAGCCTCTGATAAAGCTAGTGTTTAATATACAATCGTTGAATATCAAATATACAATGTTGAAATGAAATAAAATTAGGTGATTAATTAAAAGAGATCTCAGCTAATGAGAGTTTCATGCCATAAATTTTATGTATCAATATTAATTCGTGCCGTATTTTATTAAAGTTGGCATACGACTTCTTTATATAATTAGAGTGTAAAACCACCAATTATAATGTGTTTTCACTCGCATTTCCTTTAAATTGTATACTTTTAGCTGTTTCAATTTGTATAACAAGTTTAGATTTTCGCCACATGTCCGCTATTAAATCGTATTGCGATTCACATCAAGCTTACAAGGTAGTGATGTAAAGAATAGTTCGCTTTCGTGATACGAACATTCGCACTGGTACTGCGCATATTGGCATTCGTGTAACAGTAGATTACCGAACATTCAAAATTAGGGTATACGATTTTTTTTATTCGCATTGTCATTTCCGGACTAATCCAATATTATATACTATTTAATGTTGACATTTACATATTTTCAAAATATTTTTTATGATACCAATCTCAATTAAGAATAAAAAAGCTGGTAATACGTTAAAAAACGTATGTCTTTTAAGAGTCAAGGTATATGAATAATATAAAATAATAAATAATTGGTCGAATACTAGGTGCCAATCCTGATGTCGGGAGTTTTTAGACGGCTGAAAAGAACACCGGGAAAATAATACCGGGACTGACTGACATACGTGCCTTCAGAATCACGTAATATATCAGACAATTGAAAAGTAAAATGATTATTCGTATCCGTAAACTTAGTACCAGTCCCATCACTACACATGTCTAAGTTTCTGTCGTGTTTAGCTTCACCTGTTCCAGTCCCGTTTTGAATGAAAATTCAATTTTATTACAATGTAGTTGATGTATGATGTTCCTGGCAGGTCATGCTGTGCTATTTTGAATGGTACATATCCTTTACGCCTTTAGCCTCTTGTCATATTAGTGTTGTTTCGTTTGATGCGAAAGTAGGAATGTAAATGTTGTGTGTGTGGGTGTGTTGTTTCTATGTGTCTGTCTAAGGCAATTGGTACCTTGGTATTGGCAATAGGCAATTGGTAAAGGTGTACCTATCGATTTTGGTACTAACCAGTAGTTTTTTAACCTGACTTCGAAAAGTTAGAGGTTCACATTTTGGTCTGTAATATTAATCTTCTGAAGATCCATCTTATACAAACTACTGTTATGTTGGTATAGGTACTTTTAATTAGTGTATCAGCCAAGTTAGAGTATGCTCTAATTTGTTGACTAATATGGTCGATTTCCAGCCGAAGATGATAGTTTCTGAAGAGGAAAATGGTTTCGTGAATTAATATATACCTGGACAATATACCTGGACAAATTCACACACGGTTGATTAGACCCAAAGTAAGCTCTAAGCTTGTGTTATGGAATCTAATTAACTGGTACTACGAGTACTACATATACATACACAAATACTTTATAAGAATATATAATTGACACCCAGACGTCGTCGCCAACAACTATGTCTGCACATATTGTTGACTCCGGGCGGGAATCGAACCCGCAACCCCCGACACAGTAAGCGCTCTCACTGCCACTGTGCCAACGGGCTTGTCAAATTCATTCCATTCTTTCCCAATCACTTAACCCTTTTCCTCAATAGAAGACGTGTCTTTAGCTAAATCCTATCCTATCCTACTTCCTACTAATATTATAAATGCGAAAGTTTGTGAGGATGGATGTATGTATGGACGTATGGATGTATGTTTGTCGCTCTTTCACGCAAAAACTACTCAACGGATTTGAATGAACAATTACAGTAATGTAGGTTATACATCAGAATAATATATGGGATACATTTTATCCCGAAATTCCTGCGGGAACGGGTACAACACGGGTAACACCGCGGGGCGCGGCTAGTGCAATATACATATTTCACTTTTCAATCATGTTAAATCGTACATTCTTATAAGTTATCGTAGTTTCTTGATAAAGCGCTTTTGTCATACTTTACTATTATTGCTACATATTTCTTATGAAGAGATCCATTGATAGTGGAAGTAAAAAATGTTTATTACAAATATTTGACTATCAAGTCACAGATTGTGTAACAGTTACTACGGCGTTGGTCATTTATTGTGAGGTATAGACATTGTGTATAGAATCCGGTAGCCATTTATTTTTTGATAGAGACGTAACTTTTCTTAATAAATATTAAGGCTTGTGCTCAAGAATTTATGTAAATTATACGTCATAATGTAAAGAGATAAGATTTGTTTGATTATGAAATGGTTTGGATGGTTTCGTTGTTACTGGGATAAGTGGATAGTGGCATTTCTATCTGAGCGCTACCGTGCTTCGAAGGGCACGTTAAGCAGTCGGAGGCATAGTCGAAAAGTTATATGTTTAGTTTTCTTATATTTATTTTACTTTATTCAATCTATTTAGCATCGGTCAATGGTCAATTCTGGTGGCAAATTTATTAGACCTCCTAAAGACCTCCTAAAGACCTCCGAAATGGTCTAACGATTGAAACATTAGGACCGACTGCTTAACGTGTACTAACTGAATAACTAGTTCTTGTTTTTGTAAGTTTAACTACAGTAAAAACGTAAAAATACACGGTACAAAAAGTCGAGTTTAATTACCTGAACGAGTGCATTTATTTGTAAAGCTATGCCAAACATCTTGGCACACTGCTTGGCAAATAATTGTCATGCCCATACCTCCCGTCTAGACTCATTAACTCGAATTATACGTTGAATGCTCGTACGTAAAATGAGATGTTAGATTCAACGTAATGTTTATTCAAAAAGCTGTATTTTCATTATGTTAAGTCTTCATTTAATTAACATCTAAAGTTAAAATTATCACTGAAGATATAACTTTTAAATCTATGAAATATTGATGTTAATGAAAACTTCAAAAAGATATTTGAATCAAAGTGTAACTGGAGTCTTAGGTGATTGTTATTCAATTATTATTACATTATGCACTTTGCAAGCAAAAATTTTACGAGAATATATTTTTTGTAAGTAAGTTTATTTTTTTATTTTCCTATAAAGCGTCCGCGAGACGATCAAGTGCACTTGACAAGTCTACGGGCTTGAAGTGAATATTGATCGTTTACAGCGTTGACTTGACAATTCCCGTCAAGTATCTACGTGCTGGACATGACTTGACAATAATTTTGATGATAACTTGACAACAAATTTGAACCAACTTGAGCTTGATGCGACTTGACGCGACTTGACAAGTTTTATTCATTTGCGACTTGTCAAGTGCACTTGATCGTCTCGCGGACGCATAAATCATATGGTTGGTCTAGATTTTCTTCAATTCAACTTGAATAACTAAAATATTCCTCTGTTAACTTTAGATTTTATCAATTCTCACTATATTGTTTATCACTAAATTCGCCGTAATCGTATTATCTATTTATCCGTTAACTTTTATATCAGTATTTGCCATTTGTTTATTTATTTTGCAGTCAGCATTTATATTAGCAGCGCCCCGTGGTTTTACTCGCGTTGTACTCTCCTATAACCTTTCGTCTTTAATGTAGCTATTTTGTACTAAGTAAGCGCGTTTTATACCGTTATGGCGAGCTATTAGACATCAATGCATCCATCCACAAACAGACAAATCGTAACAAAATTCTGTATTTTAATTAGGTAATACGTATAGTTGATAATATTATGTGCGATCCCATTTATACAACCCCATATATATATTTAAGAACAGCCGAGAATAACCCGAAATAAACATCTTTAAATAAACTATAGGTACATACATTCGTACAAGTATTCCATGTTGTAAGACACAAGCGATTAATCCAAGAAAAAGTGATTCATCTCACAAGCTGTCTGTCTTATAATAACGCTAATGATGTAAGAAATCAATCACCTACATCTAAATATACAAAGAGATTGTAGATAAACATCCATTGGCGTCTATTTGGACGGATACTGATGTATCTTATTTGATTTGCTGTCTCTTTCTGAATAGTTTATAAGAAAAGAGTGGGTACGTGGAAAATACATTGTCAAAGTAGTGAAATGGTTCAGGTCAGTTTGATACCTTTGTTCCTAAATATACTACTTTTATGTCATTGGTGGATATCACTAAAATACGGCCATCGCTTTTTTTACGTTGCGATGCTCTACGTTGGATATGTTGGTGGGCACTGCACGTAACATATCAATAAACTAGCTGACCCGGCGAACTTCGTACCGCCTTAGTGAATGACATTGACATTCGTTACGCGTGTTTTGTTAAATATGCAAAATTAAATGTATATTTTTCAATATTTCGGAGAGATTTTCTTAATATTTTTTTCCGTAAGAACCTTCTCCTAATAATAACAAATACAACAAAAAAATAATTAGTGAAATCGGTCCAGCCATTCACGCGTGATGCCGCGACCAAGGAAAACGGGTTTCATTTTTATATATATAGACTAGCTGCGCCCCGCGGTTTCACTCGCGTTGTACCCGTTCCCGCGGGAATTTCGGGATGAAAAATAGATGTTGGCCGATTCTCAGACCTACTCAATATGCTCACAAAATTTCATGAGAATCGGTCGAGCCGTTTCGGAGGAGTACGCGAACGAACACTGTGACACGAGAATTTTATATATAAGATGTACTGTCCTTTTATTGTGTGCGTTTCCAGAGCTGTGCGATCACCAATCACAACACATTGAAATTGTCAAACAAGGAGTTGACATTGTCAAAATCTTTTCGTAATGCCTTTTGATTGGTCGTTTGAGTTCTGCAACCTTAAGATCCTCATAATTAAGGCGAGGATATGTGGCGCTCGGACAGAGCTGAGGGGGTGTTCTTAATTCTATAAAATAAGGTTGAGATTGGTGAAGCAAGACACGAGTGCGTGATACGTGGCTGGCGAATATTTGAACTCTTTTGCGTTTTTATAGAAATTGGCGGGTCAAATGAAAAATGTAACTGATTTAAAATCTAAGTGAGTATTAGGAAATTGATATTCCTAAAAAAAAAACTATGACTATCGCTTCAAATAACGAGATCTAGGACGAGAAAATAATATTTGGTGCTACTTTTACATAATCTTGTGCATCTTATTTCTACATTATTATAATGAATTTTAAAATTCTATTCGATTTAAAATTTAATTAAGGATATATTCTTTTAATTGGTGTTTTAATTTTATTTATAGAATCGATAGAAGTGTTGATATTTGATCGTCAAAGTAGCGACTATGCGCATTATTTTCACATATCCTCGCCTTAAGTGTATTAGTTAATTAGACTAGTACTGCACACGGGCACACTGGTAAAGCAGTTTTCATTTCAAAATCGAATCTTATCTCAATACTAATTGCTGAAATAACGTCCACTTTATCTAAATCTCTAAGGAGACCTATTCAAGTGTAACCGCGGGGCAAGTGTAGTTAATTATATTTGTTTTGCGATCGCGTGCGCCGTCGCCCGATGTCTATGCGATACGTTATGTAAAGACTTCCTGTGGTTGAGCCATGGGCTTGTATCACGCGAATCTTGAAGATGACCCAGCGGAGATACCAGCCGACGTATGGACGATGCTTAACGATTCTGATTTGTTCGAACTGTTTATCTGGCTGTTTTGTAACTGTTAAGATGGTTCTATTGGTGGTTGAAATATTTGATCGTATTTTTGAAGGTGTTTGGCTTAGCTTGTTGATTTTTTTAAAATAAAATACGGCACGGTGTACCGAATGTATGTAATGTATGAATACCAAAAATATTACGAAATGGAATAATTGAATTCATTGGTGCTTAATAGAAATCATACAGATGTCATGAATCGAAAATGTATTAAAATCGTCTTTCGAGACCCTTTAGAGTTTATAATGAAAGGCTATAAACCTTCACAATGTGACAACGTGCCGAAAGTTTCAAATGAACAAAAAAAACATCTGTGCGTTACTTTCTTTGTAATATATTACTATAGCAACACTCCATTATACTTACTAATGGACAGTCAACTCAACGCTACACAGAAACTTATAAATAAATGCTTTCTCAATGATTATCTTATAGAAAAATCATGTCTTAGCTCATCAAAGCGAAACTTTCGTTGGAGTTTCCACAATTAGCGCAATTTACGTTAATGCGCCGCGCGACGCTACTTCGTTAGATAAACTCTTGCGCAGATATCTGATCGGTTACGGGGTGTTCTGCTATTAAGTATGCTTGGAGAAAGTTTTCATTCTACATATTAGAGATTTCCTTTTGTTTCTCTATTGCCTGTTATTGAGGAAAATTTATTAAGTACATTGTATACCGCATTTACTGATGTCTTGATACTTATAATGCATTGTCAGTCAGTTGTTAATTGCTTTCGGTATTGGGATTGAAAAAGGCGTATATTTAGTCTTCTCGTTAAATGTGGCTATCAATTACAAAAATAATAACACAAATCGGATTGGTAGTTGCTAAGATTGGGTCGTTTTTACAAACAAAAAACAGTCTTCAGCTTTATTGTACTACTAGCTGACCCGGCGAACTTCGTACCGCCTTAGTGAATGACATTGACATTCGTTACGCGTGTTTTTTTAAATATGCAAAATTAAATGTATATTTTTCAATATTTCTGAGAGATTTTCTTAATATTTTTTTCCGTAAGAACCTTCTCCTAATAATAACAAATACAACAAAAAAATAATTAGTGAAATCGGTCCAGCCATTCACGCGTGATGCCGCGACCAAGGAAAACGGGTTTCATTTTTATATATATAGATAGATTTTTATCTGACGTTTCAGCTACTTTACAGGGGCTGTAATCAGAGAGACTCTTCTGTGACCATGTTTGTTTTCAATTCAAAACAGTAAGAAAAGTTGGTATAAGAAAATCACTTTGTGAGACTGTCCTCAGTTTGGTTAGGGCATTGCAGGCTGAATCACCTGATGGCCCGAAAAGTAAGAAGATTCTGTGCTTCGGATGGCACGTTAAGACGTCGGTCCCGGCTACATTCTACGGATAGTAGTCGGTACATGAGCCATGTCAGGCCTTTGGCGGCTCAGTAACTCTGACACCAGGATTGGTCAGGTTGACCATCCACTCGATGAATAAGAAGAAGAAGATAAGAAAATATACATGAACACGATATAACTCTGATAGAACACTCCATATACATTGTAGCGGTACGGAAACACAAACCAGTTTCTAATCGAATGAATGCGAAACAAATTTTTATTGAGCTTTTGCTTTTACGATGCCCTACTGTTAATATTTTATACCATTTAATATTGTGTCCCGTTGTGGTAAAATCAACATAACAATATGTTGATTTATATTTTAATCTGTGATATTGCTCGTAAAATTACTATATTAATGTTTTTTTTTGTTGCTGAATATTCATTGTTTCTTCAAGTGATTTTATTTAGATTTTTAGGAGTGTAGTTTTTGGCTTATAGTACAGTCTCAATTATAATTTTAAAATGTTTTGTTGTTACGTATTTTTGTAGTCAAAAATTTGGTCAAACCCATATTATTTCTGGTTTCTTGTATTTATCGCAACATCTCCAGTAGATCCATTACAACAAACGGCAATAACCCATCTTTTTCTGGAGTAATAATAACTAAAATAAAATCCAAAGTCTCGTATTTTACAGACATACTTAATACATACTGTATATATTAGACTGTAAATTAATACGATTTACTGTCACATATAAATAAATAGTTGGCGTAAGCAATATTTTATCATCAATAACAGCTTACATTAACTTCGATGCTAATGAGAGGTACTTTCAACAAGTTGTTGCCCAAGAAATGGCACAACTACGCTCCCAGTACATTTTATTAACGCGCCGATATGACCGCGTACCTGCGCGATATACCTATCTAATTAATATTTATGCGAACATTACATTCTTTATCTCTCGGACCACTTGTTTACATTCACGTTGAGACCCGGATGCTCTCGACTTGAGAGTCTACTTCATTCCAGTGAGGTTTGGTTTAGTAAGATTTTAAGTTATTCCATCTAACTTAACCGAAGCAGAAGTGCCACCTGACTAAATTTAGTCGGTAGCTATTCCACTTGCCTATATTTAGTCGTCTTAAATGACTAAATTTCGTCAAGTCAAATTGAATTTAGGAATCAAGGATTGTAATTATAGGACAAAGTGTGATTTGTGACTTAGTAAATCATTTGGCATGTTAACTAGGAAGCGATTTAGGATGACCGAATTTAGGCAGGTGGTGTAACTACTTAAGGGTTTAATGCTTATTCTGATCCTATACGAACTCTGTAATGTTAAGTATTAGCCTGTAATGTCCCACTGCTGGGCAAAGGCCTCTCGTCTCACCGAAGTTATCAGTACAGTACAGTCCCACCTCTGTGGTTTTTCTATTATGACAGATAATTTTCTTTCATTGTTCTGTGTTTGGTTGCACAGTATCTCAGTCCCATTACTCGTTGAGATTACAGAACTATCTTGATCTAGCTTTCCATTCGTCCAGTCAAAACCCACCTTAACTAAACTCCTCAGACGTAGCAAAATCTTTATCGCCACTAAATCGACTGTCGTAAATCGAACGCTCCATTGTTACCGCACAATACTTATAAGGGAGCGACCAAAATAAATCACGACCAAAACCATATCGGCGCGATCGCAGCCTATCTCCTGCGATCGACTGCGGGAGACCGCGAGATACCGCGATATATTGCGATATACATCGATATACGGTGATATTACGCTATTGAATTAGCATTACCGCTGTTCTCGATATTGTTCGTGGGAGCATGCTTCATAATTCAGTGTCGCATTATTTTAATTTTCGTCGTGCGGTGGACGCGACGGCGCGAATCGTGCCTGATGCATTCTTGTGATAACTCTACACATATATATGTATCACTCTGTATGTCTGTATGTACAATAACATCTCTTTTTGATTCTGTATCTTTCGTGTTCACCACGTGTTGTCCCTTTTGAATATTTACTGATATGTTTTTATTGTAGTTGAGTTCTTTGGCTTTATTTATTTTCTGTACTGTATTGATTCTGCGAATACTTTAATTTAAATTAAATAACTATTACTTTTTTAATGATGGCTACACATACTACATATTATGTGTTACATATACTACAGATATACAGATACAGATACTAAGACAGTGACTTTACAAGTCTAAATTTTTTTTAAACATATTTATTGAAAGATAGACAGAAACAGATATATGTCGTAAGAGCAAGAGAAAGAGAGAGAGAGAGAGAGAGAGAGACAGAGATCTTAATTCACAAAATAGGTACTTTGAAAAAAGGTTTATCGAAAAGAAAAAAAAATTGCTTGTCATATCCCGTCCCACTGAAGATATCAGTGTAGGAAAAAGGTTTACATATAAACGATAATTATCTCGAATTACTTAAAGTATACTTTTTAATTTATTTTTGTATTTGTTACAGGTGGTCCGAAGACTTGAATGTGTTTTATTTCAAAATCTCCACCAACTAAACGTAAGTATTTTACAACACTTTTTTACATTTACAATAATTAAAGTTCGTATCCTCATAACATAACGGTACCGTGATTTATGATTTGATTACATCATCTTCACATTCGTTAGTTAAGTTATAATAACTTAATTGAACAGTTATAATAGCTAAGTTAAGGAACACGATAAGTTATCGCGACAAATGAATCAATTGTCCCCAATTTGTAAGTTCGATAAACTGATTCTCTGTTTACCTAATTTGTGGTGTTGCGTAAAATTGTTGTTATTATATTTAACAATTTTTTTCTATAATCTGTAGTAATATAATAAAGTTGAATTTGTTTGACGCGCTAATTTTGGAAACTACCAATACGATTTGAATAATTCTTTTTGTAATAGATAGTCGCATTCAACGGGTAGGTAATGGACTGTTATTCATCCTGAAATGTCCACGGGAACAGCGTGGGTGGTGTTCAAACTTCGATAGAATTTTAGTTCTTTTTAGTTTTGCTTTGTAGTGCAACTCTAATTTTAAATATATGATTCCGTATACCAGGATATTTAGGTAGGCACGTAAATTGATGAATTATACTATATGTTCAGAATAATTCGACGATAGAACAAAAGACTAAAGGCATTAACCCTCGTGTTAGAAACACCAAAATATTTTCCATTTTCTTATTTATCGCAAAATAACAACAAACATCTATCCATACATCCAACTTCAAAAACGTAATTATGGAGAACCTTTCAATGTATTTACATATCAGTCTCCAACTTGCTGTTTTCAAATCAGCAACAAACATACGAGTACATCCATTCATATTACAGACGTCACTAGCAATACTATACCTCAGCGTACATATAATACATATATTAGTATACAACTTTGTTTTCAAATCTCACCCAAAAAGGTCTCACAAAACCTGCTGCGCATCTCACAATTGAAATATCAATTTATAAAAGTGACAGAAACAACCGTTATTCAATTACTGTGAGCTCTATAGGTACTATTGTCACTTGACCGCTCCGGACCCGATCGAATCAAAATTTAACCTCAATAAAGTATTGGAGATCTATATCGTGTGAGGTCGAACCAATAAACTTTGTTTCATAGATGAATGAAGATGTTCCTATATGCTGTTTCTGAATCATACTTTATGTTTGTTTGTAGATATTATATAAGTACAGTAGAGGGCGATATGTCTTGCTAGACGGCTTTTGAAGAGATAGTCTGCTAGTTTCGGTTTCGTAGAGCGACTTAATCTCTGTTTATTCATAACTAACAGCGCCCCGCGGTTTTACCCGTTCCCGTGAGAATTTCAGGACGAAAAGTAACCTATAATCTTCCCGTTGAATGTGGCTATCCATTATAAAAAGATTTTTTCAAATCGGACCAGTAGTTCCTGAGATTAGCTTGTTCAAATGATTGAAAATGATACTTTATACTACGACTGAAATCTGAAACTGACAATCTCTCTTCAAAAGCGACGAGCAAGACATTTCGCCCATTACTATAGGCAATTATGTTTCATAGCTATGAATCATAGGTTCGTATGTTCCAGTGAATTAAACGCTCTTATCAATTTTGTTATTGTCATGTCGGAAATTATGAGGTAAAGGTACTCGTTCCATACACATTAATATCAGTTGCTAAGTATACGCAAGACATACATAGTTCGCTTTACTTGTCAACGTTATAATTTACCAAACGGACCAGAGAAAAGCCTTCTAACAAAATCATTCTTTAAAAAAAATTCTAATATGATCTCGATATCGCAAACATCAATCATACACAGATACGTCCGCAATCATCAACAAATTACACGTTACCATCGCTAATACTGTTTTAATGGCAACTATCAATAACTAAGTCGGTCTAATAGCAGTCACAGGCTGAGATATTGAATAATAATCGGTGTTCTCCACCGGGACCTGTACAGATGATATCTTGGAAGCGTGCGGCATCCATCAGGCAGAGGTACGTATCTGAAGGCGTATCGGTAGAACGATAACCATTGTCTTACCATAGGCTAGATCAGATACTATCGGCGAAATTTGTGCCCGACTGCTATCAGCCGTTTGTCTTGCCGCGTAATGGCCAGTGTTCTTAAAAGGACCTAAAGTTTTGCTTCGTCATTAATATGCCGTGGGAATTGGGTTTAGCAGAATGATGGTGATCAAACTGGGTTTACTGTTAACTTTGTTGAGTGTGTTTATTGTTTATGTGATTGCTTGTTTTATTTTTCCCTTTAGTTCTTTATTGGACCTTTGTGTTGCATTACTTTCGATCTTTTATCACTACATATTATAAAACAAAGTCCCCGGCCGCGTCTGTCTGTCTGTTCGCGATAAATTCAAATACTGCTGCACGTATTTTGACGCGGTTTTTTTAAATAGATACAGTGATTCAAGGGGAAGGTTTGTTTGTACCAAAATTCTTGAAATTCCCACGGGAACGGGCACAATGCGGGTAAAACCACGGGGCGCTACTATGTTGATATAGTGTTGTCGTCATAACCTTTTAAGCTGTTTACTTTACTAGTACCATGCATACGCGGTGAAATTATTTCCTATTTGTAATGTCCCTTACATACATTAAAATCAAGAGAAAACGCATAAATAAACACATCCGACAGAGCAATTTAAATAACCATTTCATTGCTAACTAGTGACTTACGTTAACTAGTTATAACCGGTATTAAATCAAAGATCTTGCGACCTTAGTTACATAAATCTTTTGGGCTTAATTTCGTCGACTCATCTTCAGCGTTTGAACTGCTAATGCCGAGTAGCTTAATAGCATTAGTGGTCATTGTCTAGCGGTCATTAATAAGTAGCTCGGACAGCTCTATTGGCTCTCGAGCCATAAAGAGAGACGTTGTTCTGCCCTTTAGTGCCACAGGTCTGTAATCGTTTTGCAAATAATGTTCTTGTACGCGCCTCGTAATGGTGAATTGGACATGGGAAGCTGGACAGTCGCCCAATGCAATGCATTAGATTTGTGTATTTGCTTTGGCAGGTACATATATGGTTGTTTTAAGGTCGAGAAGTGAGTCTTTTCCTAGAGCTATATGTTACTTTTGGTATGATTGGTGGATTGGCCGTTGCATTGCTATGGTACTTCGCTTTGGTTGATGATGAATGGATACCAAACGTGGCTAAGCATTACATTACATGGCTCTGGTAGAGTGCATTTTCACTATTGTGTTAGAAAAGATGCGTTTATTAGCTTTTGGATCAGTAAATTCGAGTAAGTGGCCAAAACTGGTGTCGGAGTTTTTAGACCGCCTAAAGGCCTCCGAGTCAGACATGGTCTAAAGATTGAACTAACTTTTAATCTTAATATATATTTTAATTTTACTTAAACCAAAGTGACTCTTTATTGCTATACTAGCAGTGCCCCGCGGTTTTACCCGCGTTGTGCCCGTTCCCGTGGGAATTTCGGGATTTTTTTTACATAAAAACCTTCCTCTTGAATCACTCTACCTATTACAAAAAACCGCATCAAAATCCGTTGCGTAATTTTAAAGATTAAAGCATACAGACAAACAGACAAAACTTTGTTTTATACTATGTAGTGAAACATCCATGAATATTCATACATATTTGACTTTGAAATTCTGAAGTGACTCTGCATACGAAACGACACAGATTTGAACTAATCAGACAATTAGCAGTCGCAATATCAATTTGGTTCAGCAGTTGTAAATCCATTTAAGCTTGTGTGGAGTGGCGTTGGCTCGCATCTGTCAATTAAGTACAATTAGTTGAGAGTTGTGGTCGGATGACTTGGATTCTTTTGATCTGCCGTGGATCGATGATTAGATGACTACTGGGTTACTTGATTATATGAGACAGGGCCGTATCTAAGTGGTGTGCGGGGGCCCTTGCTTGTTTACTTTTGGACTAATGAATAATTTGGGGATAGGTATTTTTGTTGAGTATTGAAGCAGTTACTATCGGTAGAACTTTTGTAATAATTTTCTAATATTCTCGCCTAAAAAAGCTATTTTAAAAGTAATCTTTTTAGGACTTTTGTCTTTGTAAATTTAACTTAAGTGTTTACCCCTCAATTTTACCCCCATATCTGTAACCAAAACTACTGTAAAGCAGAATAATAAATATCATCAAATTTTGGTATTAAACATATTATTTTTTGCCGACAATGATGACATTGCATGTTAGTCCAATTATTAATGTAAAAAATCAATAATAAAACACAATCTGCGTTATGTCAAATAATAAAATGAATATATATCAAGGTCGACAAAAAAACCAATTGGAGCTATTTCACGATGTTTATAAACATTGAAGATTACAGTTTTAATTTATTCCTCTGATAGTAACACGTGGAATTGTAATCACATTTGGTGATAAACAGTATGTTTTTTCTCAGAATAAAAAATACAAGGTTATGTTATAACATAAAAAATCGGCCAAGAGCGAGTCGGACTTTCCTTTGAAGGGTTCCGTAGCAGCAAAGAAACAAAATGAGTCTGTCTCATTTATTCGGACACCAGCTATGTTTGTTGCTCGATCCGTTGACGGTCTATGTTGCTAAAATGTATTTATAAAATCATCCCCTATCGTCGGAGATGATCAGGGTATGCAGTACTCATACGCTGCAGAGGTGCAGATAATGTCGTGTTATTCAGAAGTAAATCTACGAATACATAATCTATACTAATATTATAAAGCTGAAGAGTTTGTTTTGTTTGTTTGTTTGTTTGTTTGTTTAAACGCGCTAATCTCAGAAACTACTGAACCGATTTGAATAATTCTTTCACTGTTAGATAGTCTATTTATCGAGGAAGGCTATAGGCTACATTTTATCCCGGATTTCCTACGGGAACGGGCGGGTAAAACCGCGGGGCGCTGCTAGTACAATATATACAGACACCGTTAATTAGGCCCAAAGTAAGCTTGTATTATTGAATCTAACTCACTAATACTACTGTACTTACACAAATACTTTATAAGAATATATATTTGACACCCAAACGTTCGTCGCCAACAAATATGTCTTCACATATTGTTGACTCCGGTCGAGAATTGAACCCGCAACCACTGACGCAGTAACCGCTCTCACTGCCACGAGCTTGTCAAATACATACAAAGTGTTTTATTAGACATGTATGGGAGGTATGAAAAACATTCCTTGAACTACTTATAATGTAGCACAAATAATAGTAATAGATAGTTATCAAACGTAGGTACTGTACAGCGATGTAGAACTAATTGTGCGAGTAGATAAAGTTGTCATTAATTGTATTTCCAGGAAGATTATGTCAATTATCTGCGAGATGTAGTTAGCGCCTCTTGTTAGTTAATGAATGACAGGGCCGAACTCAGGATTGGGGTTTTAGGGGCAATTTGGACTAGTAACAATTTAGACTTAATTATTGGAAAGTATATTTAAGTAGTGAAACAACTCAATCGACAAATTAAGTAAAGAAGGTAGGTTTTAAAGTTAGAAAGAAATTATTAATTATTTAGTTTTATGTAAAAAATATTTTTCCTTTTTTTTCTGTTAAAATTATGTTACTATTATCTACAGAATGTGGTATATTTTAAACGAAGCCTGTTGTGAAATGTTCACTGGTAAAAAAAGCTACCTACTATTAATGATATTTCATAATTTATTTTCCTCCAATATTATAATACATCCAATAAAAAGGTATATTTTACAAACTTCAGCTCGATCAACATTACATCTTAATACATTAACTTCCTCACTCAGAGACGTCCCTTATAGTGACATTTAACTAATTGCCGTAAATTTTCATACATATCATGTCAAAATATCTCATTAAATCTCTACCAAGGAAGCATTTGACGTGTCTAAGTACGGGCATTAGTGATATAGCCTTCTTCAACCTAAAACTAATATACTAACATCTAAACAATATTTACGCCAACTGCCTACAATACGCTCTACTTAATTATGTCTATATACTGTATATTTCTTCATTACTCGTCGCATGATACGGCCACTATCGGGCCACTATTACCAACATAATAAGCATTATCATAACAATAACAAGCTTCTGACTCTACGGCATTCTGAGTCTACATGACGGCAAGATAACAACCGTTCGAATTAACTTTAACGTTAAATATTGATAGTAAAAGTTAAAAAAGGCCTTCTGTCGTTTGAGTTGCATTTCGTTCGATCCTTTTTGGAATAAAGTGAATTAGGATTAGGACTAACTTTTCTATAGTACAAACATAAAAATATTACTTATATTTGAGTACTTACTTTCGATTAGAAAGCTCAAGTGTTTGTTTCTTTACGCGTCAGTGATTGAGTTGTACATCAGTGCTAGTGCGCCCGATAAATAGGAAACAATGTAAGTGTTACGTTTATAAGTATTAACTATCGAAACAGTGATTGATCGTTCATGTAATTTATTGTGTGGATGTATAATTATCTTATTGTATTCAATGGAAGAATTTTGGTGATTTTTGGTTGGAAGTCGGATGGTTGAGTTTTAAATGAATGGCTTTTCTTACGTGCGAGTGAATGGATCTCTGTAGTAAATGTTTCTCAGTAGAGATGGGATCATTAATCACCTCTCGTTTGTACAAGGACGTTTCGATTGTTTTGTCTGGAAAATATCGTTCTATTCATTTTTTCTGTAAAATATTACGACATTTTTAATTTGTACGGTTTCGTTTTGTCTTAAGCAATGTTTAGTGTTAAGTCTTTTACATAAGTTATAGTTTTAGTTTGGTTATTCAATTGTTTTGACTGTTACAAAGAAGTAAATAAGCTATTTTTCATGTAGCTTTCTCAAAATTTTTGTGTACTAATATAATGTGTAGGTACTTATAGAAAAAGATTAACTGCGCCCCGCGTTGCTACCCGCGTTGTACCCGTTCCCGCAGGAATTTTAGGATAAAATGTATCCCATATGTTATTCTGATGTATATGCAATATTACTGTAAAGTTTCATCCAAGTCCGTCCGGTAGTTTTTACGTGAAAGAGCCACAAATATACATCCATACATACATCCATCCTCACAAACTTTCGCATTTATAATATTAGTAGGATCTAGAATTTGATTGTTTGAAGGCGAATCTTTGGGACAAACCATTCCAATTTGAAAAGTTATTTTTGCATGTGATAGTTACATTCATAAGCATTGTTTATTGCATTAAGTACTTTCATTTTTTGGTGAAAAGGTCTGATTACTTTACATTTGAACTGTTTGAAAATGAAATGATGTATATGCTGCAGATGGATAATAGATGATGTTTTACAAAAACATTAGTAGGTATGCAAAACAGCTCTGTAATGTAAACTAAGTTTAGCGATTCGGATCAATGTTTAGCAATTTTGTATAACAGCGTAGAATGAAACGTTGAATTAAAAAAAATATAACCTAACCTACTGACAGTGTCGATTTAAACTAAGTTTTACATTTCCGATTGCTATTTAGGAAACATTGACAATCTAGCTTGTCGTTATTAAACTGTTTTACACACCTGAGCTGTTTTGCATACCTACTAATGGATTTGTAAAACATCTGCGATATAAGTATATATAACTAGCAGCGCCCCGCGGTTTTACCCGCGTTGTGCCCGTTGCCGTGGAAATTTCGGGAATTTTTATACATATAAACCTTCCTCTTGAATCACTCTATCCTTTAAAACAACCGCGTCACAATCCGTTGCGTAGTTTTAAAGTTATAAAGCATACATAGGGACAGACAGACAGCGGAAAGCGACTTTGTTTTATACTATGTAGTGATAAGCAACTATTACAACCTCTTCCAATTACTTTAATTAACTCATAAAGACTCATCTTAACATCAATGAATTGTGCGCTATAAAATAAGCAACGTACTTAATTGCATCAATATGAATCTTTCAATAAACGATTTATCAATAAACTGCATTCCTATTAAGACTTGTAACTTAGTTGTAAGCAATTATGTCGTATAACACTATTCAACTGATAATATGTTTTAAAAACTAACAAACGATATAATTATACAGAATGATTTATATAAGCACTAGCCGCGCCCCGCGGTTTCACCCGCGTTTTACCCGTCCCCGCATGAATTTCGGGATAAAAAGTCACCTATGTCCCTTCTCAGGCTCTGGACTAACTGTGTACTAAATTTCATTCAAATCGGTAACAAATAAAATTACATTTATAATAATAGCGTGATTATTGTGATAACATTTGTCGAAAAAAATACCTTTCTATTTTTTCATACGAGAATCAAAATGTCGATAAATGAAATGAATGTTATCCCGAAATTCCCGCGGGAACGTGTACAACGCAGGTAAAACCGCGGGGTGCGGCTGGTATGTAGTAATAAGAAGGACATTTACTGAATAAATTCACAGACTTGGTATTATGTAGATGTCACAACTTTTTACAGCAGAAGACCTGAGTTGCGAAGCTTCTTTCCGAAGAAGTAAATTAATTTGTTAGTTTGTTTGTTGTGATGCTGTAGCTAATCTCGGATATTACTAGTCCGATTTGAATCACGTTTTTTGTAATACATTCAACGTGAAGGTTATAGGCTATTTTTCATCCCGAAATTCCTATGGGTACGGGCACAAGGCGGGTAAAACCGCGGGGCGCTGCTAGTTACAAATAAATTTAAAAAAAATGTAATGTGACTAAGGAATAGAGTACATGATATGTTATGACTGTACCTACATGTATTACTCGTCTATCTAACACTTAGATCCTTATTCATAACGCTTATTAACTGAATTTTATCTATCAAATGGTTTGTCCCTTTCCGACATATGCTATTTTGCCAAAGAGTAAAAGAGAAAAAGCACTTTAAAACAGTGTTTTAGAAAAGTGTTTATGAATAAGACTGGTAAGATATAGTCAAATTAGTCAGAGTATTTGTCAGTACAGGTACTTATCAGGTGTGGTCCGAAGCGTTATATGTATATAAAGAACGCATAACGGTCGAAATCTGTTATTTGTTTTTACGCGCGTTATGATTACTTCCGTGTTTCATTTGTTTATAAGAAGTTGTGTGTAGTGCCGAATTTTTGATGATATTGTCCATTTTCTTGTTAAAAATGTTTGTAGTTTATGCGTTAGTGTTTTTGGTGTTGTTTGAAACGTAAGTTGACTGTTTTTATTTTTGTTTAGTAGCTCATTCACAATTTACAATTTTCAAGGTTTTACTAATCTACACTAATATTATAAAGAGGAAAACTTTGTTTGTTTGGTTGTAATGAATAGGCTCAAAAACTACTAGACCGTTTTTAAAAATTCTTTCACCATTCGAAAGCTACATTATTCACGAGTAACATAGGCTATTTTTCATATTATATAAAGTACTGTGAGCTTTCCATCCTCTCTATCCAGAGAGGATGGAAAGCTTGTAATGTCCCACTGCTGGGCAAAGGCCTCTCATCTCACAGAATATATATGTACAGTAAGGAGGAAGTCGTTATCACCACGCCTGTCTACTGCGGGATGGTGATCTCAAACCCAGCCATATTTTTTTTAGATACTTACTAGTTTTAATAGGATAACCTAAAAAAAACTTATTTATTACCTACTTTGACATGTGTACAATTAGCAAAATATGACCGTAAAAAAAGGATAAACTAATCACTTATTAATCGTTTTTGTGCTACCGGTGACACGGGTGACATACTCAATATAACTTGAATAGTTTTTTGTGTTTAACTGGGTATCGAAATATGTGGTTTTTGCTACGATATGTTTTGTTATATTACTCGTATATAATGGGTATCGGAAAGACTGAGGCGTGGAGCAAACCCCGGAAGAGATGGCGTTGCGATTTAGAGTCTATGTAGATCGTCTCGATTCTAGACAATCTAAATGGGGATGGGCCAAATATATACATTGATACAGGGACGTTTGTTTTATAAATAAATAAATAAATAAATATACCTGGACAAATTCACACACGGTTAATTAAACCCAAAGTAAGCTCTAAGCTTGTGTTATGGAATCTAATTCACTGATACTACTACATATACATGCACAAATACTTTATAAGGATATATAATTGACACCCAGACGTCGTCGCCAACAACTATGTCTGGACATATTGTTGACTCCGGGCGGGAATCGAACCCGCAACCCCCGACACAGTAAGCGCTCTCACTGCCACTGTGCCAACGGGCTTGTCAAAATTGTTTGATAAGTAGGAAACATGATTTCGCTCGACCCGGCAACTGAACCTGGGACCTCAGTCTTGGCAGGCGAGTGCACATACCACTAGACCACTGAGGCGTTTCATGTATAATAATTAATAAAAAAGACGTGTGGCACTCGGGGACTGCCGCGGTGAAGCTATTGCATAGCATTTTGTATCAACTTATGCAATTATATTTGATATATTTGATATCTCTTCTCTCTCACCCCACCCGCCTCCTCTCTCTCACCCCTCCCGCCTCCTCTCTCTCACCCCCTCTCTCATACCTCTCTCTCACCCCTCTCTCTCACCCCTCTCTCTCACCCCTCTCTCTCACCCCTCTCTCTCACCCCTCTCTCTCACCCCCCTCTCTCACCCCCTCTCTCACCCCCCTCTCTCACCCCCCTCTCTCACCCCCCTCTCTCACCCCTCTCTCACCCCCCTCTCACCACCCTCTCTCACCACCCTCTCTCACCCTCCTCTCTCACCCCCCTCTCTCACCCCCCTCTCTCACCCCCCTCTCTCACCCCCCTCTCTCACCCCCCTCTCTCACCCCCCTCTCTCACCCCCTCTCTCACCACCATCTCTCACCCCCCTCTCTCACCCCCCTCTCTCACCCTCTCTCACCCCCCTCTCTCACCACCCTCTCTCACCCCCCTCTCTCACCCCCCTCTCTCACCCCTCTCTCACCCCCCTCTCTCACCACCCTCTCACCCCCCTCTCTCACCCCTCTCTCACCCCTCTCTCACCCCTCTCTCAGCCCCTCTCTCACCACCCTCCCTCACCCCCTCTCTCACCCCCCTCTCTCACCACCCTCTCTCACCCCTCTCTCACCCCTCTCTCACCCCTCTCTCACCCCTCTCTCACCCCTCTCTCACCCCCTCTCTCACCCCCCTCTCTCACCCCCCTCTCTCACCCCTCTCTCTCACCCCTCTCTCTCACCCCTCTCTCTCACCCCCCTCTCTCACCCCTCTCTCATCCCCTCTCTCACCACCCTCTCACCCCCCTCTCTCACCCCTCTCTCACCCCCCTCTCTCACCCCCCTCTCTCACCACCCTCTCTCACCCCCCTCTCTCACCCCCCTCTCTCACCCCCCTCTCTCACCCCCCTCTCTCACCCCTCTCTCACCCCCCTCTCTCACCCCCCTCTATCACCCCCCTCTCTCACCACCCTCTCTAACCACCCTCTCTCACCCCCCTCTCTCACCACCCTCTCACCCCCTCTCTCACCCCCCTCTCTCACCACCCTCTCTCACCACCCTCTCTCACCACCCTCTCTCACCCCCTCTCTCACCCCCTCTCTCACCAGCCTCTCTCACCACCCTCTCTCACCAGCCTCTCTCACCCCCCTCTCTCACCACCCTCTCTCACCCCCTCTCTCACCCCCCTCTCTCACCCCCCTCTCTCACCCCCCTCTCTCACCCCCCTCTCTCACCCCCTCTCTCACCACCCTCGCTCACCCCCCTCTCTCACCACCCTCTCTCACCCCCCTCTCTCACCACCCTCTCTCACCCCCCTCTCTCACCCCCCTCTCTCACCACCCTCTCTCACCACCCTCTCTCACCCCCCTCTCTCACCCCCCTCTCTCACCCCCCTCTCTCACCCCTCTCTCACCCCTCTCTCACCACCCTCTCTCACCCCCTCTCTCACCCCCCTCTCTCACCCCCAACGCACAATCGCACACAACGCCGTGTCGAAGACTGCCGAACTGAAACGACGTTAGACGATGCACGGCCTTCAAGCCACACCTCCTTCCCGTCGGATCGGGTAAGCGTGAGGTTTTTTCGTTACGGAAATTTTGGATTTGGTCCCCGCGCTCAAGGCCCGCGATAGAAGCTATGCAATAGCTTAATAAACATGACTCTTTCTTTTATTTCTTTTAATTTCGACACCATTATGCCCGAATGATAGTCTTTGATAGGTATATACAATCCTACTAATATTATAAACGCGAAAGTTTGTGAGTATGTATGTATGTATTTGTTACTCTTTCACGAAAAAACTACGGGACGAATTTGGATGAAACTGTACAGTAAAAAAGGTTATACATCAGAATAACACATGGGATACATTTTATCCCAAATTTTCCGCAGAAACGGGTACAACGTGGGTGAAACCGTGGGGCATGGCTAGTTTTTTGATAAATGTATTTGATTTTTCACATTGACATTCTAATAGGTACAGTTTACAGTTATAACGAATGTAGCAATACTATACCGATTAGTTCTATTTTAATTGCTTATTTAACTTGTCAAGTTTATAAATGGTTTTCGTTATGAGGCCTCAATAAAAGCATTTTGTTCATATTCGGTATTGATCGTAGCGTATTACACATAGCCGCACCCCGCGGTTTTGCTTGCGTATTATCCGTTTCCGTTGGAGTTTCGGCTTAAACAATTTACATATGTAAGGAAAGACTTTTTGAGTGTAGAATGTAGACAAATAGAAAAATAATCATTCTAATCTGACTGGTAATCCTGTTCAAATAAACAAAAAGTCAAACTTCTCAGCTTTATTAATTACGTTTTACCCGCGTTGTGACTTGTGACTTGTGACAGTTCCCGTGGGAATTTCGGTATAAAAAATAAGCTATGATATTCCTCTTAAATCGTCCATTACAAAAATCTAATACAAAAATCATTATTCCAATCGTACTTGTAGTTCCTGAGATTAGCGTTCTGACAAACAAAAAAATCAATCTCTCCAGCTTCATTATCTACTATATAAAAATAAGTCGGGTTTTCCTCCCTGACGCTATAACTCCAGAACGCACGAACCGATTTCCACGGTTTTGCATTCGTTGGAAAGGTCTCGGGCTCCGTGAGGTTTATAGGGAATAAAAATCTCAAAATTCCCACGGGAACGGGGGCGCTGCGGGTGAAACCGCGGGGCACAGCTAGTGTTAGTATGGGTATTTCAACTCCGGCAATTAGTAATTACTATGATAGAAAGTTATACCGCATCAGCTTTTAATGTATCTAATCAGCGATAGTTATTCGTTGAAATTATATGTTTTACATGCTATTAGTTATCGTTCAACATTGATTTGCGTGAAATTAGTACGTTTAATAAGTTTAAGTGGGTTAGCGATTGGTTAGTAAGTTAATTAGCCTTTTATTGAAACTTGCATTGGACAATGACAGTATAAACACGGTTTATTTACACAGAAGTTTATGTCGAATTAAAAAGCACATAGGTGTTTATCGTGGAATTGATTGTCTCTTAATTTTATCGCCGAACCCGTACCATTCATGTATGCCTTTCGAGTACGTTAGTGGCCAACCCTGGTGTCGGAGCTTTTAGACCGCGCATTCCTGCGACATGGTCTAACGGTTAAAGCAACCGGGACCGACTGCTTAACGTGACCATTCAGACTATAATCTAAATACTGAGTTTAACATGCGATGTGATAGTAGTATCGCAAAAAATATTTGTGACTTTTTCATTAAATTTTTTGACAAAAACAAAGTTTAACCAAACTCAAAAATCAGAATAATTTAAAATGCGACATATGACCCCTACATTTTCACAATAAAACACGACTAAATTATTTATTTTCGTTCTCTTCGTTTTTTTTGGTGGAAAAATAAACATTTTAGGTATAAAAATAAACTCATTTCCGGCACCAATTTTGTTCGGTGCGATTCATTTTTGATGTTCGCACGAAGAGGTGTGATTGGTTGTATCAAAGTATACACCTTTGTGGTTGTATGGTCTATCTTGATGACGTGGCATTCTTACATAAAGAAGCTACGTAAGATAACGAATATACTGATTTCTTAAGTTAAAGCGAACACTACTCATTTTGAATTGAAACTACGTTTACAGGAACTGTGGTCACAGAAGACTGACAGTCTATCTTCTGTGACGACAGTTCCTTAAGGAGCGTTTCCATTATGCAAGTACTTGCATGCATGTATGACGTCACACTTGTGTGCAAGGAGTTTGAATCGGAAACACGAATTTGTTCAACTTGCAGCTTGCATACAAGATTATAGTGGCATACAAGTTAGTTTTCCTAGTTGTACAGTGTTCACCATGAGTAGGAGACTTCCCTCTATACAAACCTAATTGCATACAAGTTGCAACTTGTTTGCAAGTTGTGGTTTCCACTATACAATTTGCATGCAACTTGCAACTTGTATGCAAGTCACTTGCATAATGGAAACGCGGCTTTAGAGGGGCAGAAACATAAGATAAAGATGTAAAATAAAAGCGAAGTGTATTCGTTAACGTAGTTTCAATTCATGATAACGAACATCTTTAGCTAAATAGCCATTTTGGATCATATTTCATTCGCGGTCCCGTCCCGTATCCCATCTAGATTAATATTTACAATATACTAATGCAATCAAACTAAACTTTTTTTTTAAATTTGTTTGATCGGGCTGATCTGTGGAATAACAGTAGTAGTATTTTCATTCCGAAATTCCCGTGGGAACGTGTACAATATAGATAAAACCGCGAAAGCTGCTAGTTATTAAAATTGAAGCGCTGAAAATTACTTATCGTAACATGTAAAGTTTTGCTAAGTAATTGTAAGTTGTTGTCGTTACACCCAATTTAATTTATCGAGTTGATAATTTATAAATATTTAATTTTTATACGCTGATAGCGGGAGTTCCACGGTAGATTTATTTTATGTAACGCCTTGCGGTAATTTTGTAATGTACTGTGCAATGTAAGTTTTATATGTTGGCGAAGACGTTAATGGTGTAAGTAAGTACGTTTAGATATATTTTATGGCGATATTCGCCACACGCTTATAAAGATAGGGAAGAGTGTAGTTTCAGATTACAGTCTAGACTTTCGACTGAGACAATTAATCTTAACTGAAACTTTACTTTTTCCTACTCTACCAACGCGTACGTTAAGCCGTCGGTCCCGGTTACTTTCTACGGATAGTAGTCGTTACTTGAGCCATGTCAGAGGCCTTTGGCGGCTCAATAACTCTGACACCAGGATTGGTCAGGTTGACTATCCACTCGATGAAGAAGAAGACCAACGCGTAGCGCTCGTGGCGTAGTTTGACTAAGCAATGTTAGCTCATTACAATTGTTAAGCAACGTACAGCTCGGCCTTAACTTGGATGGGTGGCTGATAGTGGCATTTCTATCTGATCGCTAACGCGTTCAGAGGTTCAATGCACCTTGAGTTGTCGGTCCCGGTTGTTTCAATCATCAGGCCATGTCGGAGGGCTTTAGGCGGTCTAAAGACTCGGACACCAGGGTTGGCCACTAACCTATGCCAACTTGGTCTACCAACTATTTGGTAGAGTCAAGAAGAAGTGCAAAGCTTATGTTCTTATAGATCTAAAACTCATTCGTCTCATGTTATGCAAGCGTATTGTAGTTATTCAAAACATATTAAAAAGCCTTTTATATTTCTTAAACATCTGAAAAAAATAAAAACATCACACCTTTTATCTATTTTGGTTGGAAAATCAAACTCGAAAAACTAATGCAGATATACCAAACAATAACCTCTTTCATACTTCAAATTAACTTATGCAAATAAAGGATTACCTTTCTACCGTTTAGAAAGTGGTATACTGCGCAGTCGTGGTATATATTTTACATCATCGGCGCCGTCGCACGCGCACCGATGTAAATGAGCCACCGTACGGGGTGTAAATCGACTGCGGTGTCAGTCAAATGACCCTGAATACATTACTGTACTACCTACTGTATGTAGCTTCTTTACACGCGTCAGAGTATTGTCTCCGGACGATTTTATCGTACAAATGTTGGATGTTGTTTGTTTTATTTGAATATGTTGAAGGTGAAATGTGTTGTAGAAAAAAATAGGTACAGCTGATTTTGTCTTTTGATAATCTTTTCTTATTTTTTGCCCATTCTTTGTGCGTCATATAAGGTATCTTATCACAACATATTATAAAAGTCCCCGGCCGCGTCTGTCTGTCTGACTGTCTGTTGCGATAAACTCAAATACTACTGCACGGATTTTGACCGTTTTTTTTAAATAGATACGAGTGATTCAAGAGAAAGGTTTATATGTATTAAAAAATCCCGAAATTCTCACGAAAATGGACACAACGCGGGTAAAAGCGCGGGGCGCGGCTAGTACGAGTATATTAAGGTTAGGTTTACCTCTCTAGTGTTTAATGAATACTTTCTTTAACAGTCTGATGGAACTTAAAAAATACTTTATACCTATAAAAACTTATGGTATAAATGAATGTATTGTTTTCAATTGAAGCTCAGTTTACGGATACACTTCGCTTTTATTTTACATTTTTATCTGAAGTTTCAGCCCATTACAAGAACCGTGGAACCACAGAACACAATCGTGGTCACAGGCAGTAATTTCAATTCAAAATAAGTAGTGTTCGCTTAAACTTAAGAAACCAGTATGAATGTATTGCTTCTATCTATAGTAATATTATAAAGAGTTTCTAAGTTTGTTTGTAAGGACTAATCTAAGAAACAACCAATCCAATTTGAAAAATTGGGCTTTTGAAAAAAAAAATGATTTTTTTAATGTATTTTAAAACTTTATTATTAATAATATCGATATTTAATGCAAAAAACTTAAAAAAAATATTTTTTTTAATTAATTATAAACAATTAAAAATTGATGAAATTTAAATAAAAATCACGTGACTATAAACGCGCCAAGATTGGTCACCGTAGTTGTGACGTCATAATGATAAAGCTATTTAACCATAAGTACGTACAGCGTTTACAATCAAGATTCCCGCCCTTTTATTCTCTTTCCCTCCAAAAGTTTGCGATGTAACCGAACCTTTTTTCATAAACATATAAAAAGTTTGCGATGTAACCGAACCTCTTTTCATTAACATTAACTAACATTAAGACGTCACACGCGCTCGAGTTTGTTCGGGAGTTGTCGGCGTGTCTTCGGTACTGGATTCAAAAATTAATTTTTATTTTGAAATAACTTTTGAATTATTGCGAAAAAAAATAAAATAAAAATAGTTTTGTTATAAAACTAATATACGAGTATGTATAATCTTTCCATTTATCACAAAAAGATTTTTTTTTCAAAAGCCCAATTATTTTTGTAATGGATAGTCACATTCAACGGAAAGGATTGCACAACGCGGATAAAACCGCGGGGCGCTGGCTAGTTGTTTATATGAATATATGAGTTTTTATGAGACTTTTTCATTGACACATCATAAGTTTAATCTAAACTATTCCTTCTCTTCCAGCGTCACTATGGTGGTGGTACTAAACGGGGTGCTAGCGGACGAATGCCCCACATCCGTCAGGGCGCTGCTGGCCGCCCACCCGGGGTACAGAGACAGCGCATCGCAACTCTACAGTGTCACCTCCAGGGTCATAGGGCCCCAGGGCCTGCTGTATACCGCGCAGAGAGAGTTGGCGGCTGTGGTGCCGCATGATAGTGAGTCTAGTATTTTAGTATAAAATATACTTCGAAATTATTCTTAAAATTGCTAAAAATATTGGGAATGTAACAGTTTGGGAGGATAAATAGATTTACTAGCCGCACCCCGCTGTGCTACCCGCGTTGTACCCGTTCCCGCAGGAATTTTGGGATAAAATGTATCCTATAAATTAATAATAATATCCCACATATACATCCCCAGAGCGGGGGGCGTCTGAAAACCAGCGCTGTACCGAGACTTCGGCCTCGGTACAGCATCAGCTGAGACGTCTCCTATTGCTGTATTATGTTAGTTGTAATTTGTATTTTTTATTTTTTTTGTAATTGTGGCAACAAATGATTATTTTATTTTATTTATTTTAAAATTAGAGTTGGAAGTAACACATATTTTATCCCGAAATTTCCAGGGGAACAGATACTGAGGGTGACACCGGTGATTCGCGAGGAAGGTTTATGGGTTTCAAAAACCGCGGGGCGCTAGAAGAAAACTCAATAACTCAATTTACTACTTTTGTTTACTCCAATTTGCTTTAAACCATTTTTTTCTTCTTTTCAGAAAATGTAACTATTATTGGATCAGATGACGCCACATCATGTATAATAGTCGTAATCAGACATTCAGGTGAGTTGTACTTGATTTAATAATAGCTATATTCAGTTTTTGTCTGTTTATTTGTATGCTTAAGAATAAATTGTCTACCGCGAAAAAACTCGCGTGAATACGTGTACTATTATTCGAATTACGCTTAAAAAAGACAGATACATATAATATAACATATTAGAGAAGCAAATTTGTATGAATAAAAAAATAAATATTATAATCGCTCCATCGTTCTATTCCAGGGTCAGGCGCGGTGGCCCTGGCGCACCTGGACGGGTCGGGCACTGCCGAAGCCGCGGCCGCCATGGTGGCGCGCGTGCAGCAGCTCGCCGTCGGGTACCCGGAGGGCCGGCTCGAGCTGCAGCTAGTGGGGGGATTCACCGACCCCCACCGTTACTCCGACGAGCTCTTCGCTAATATTATGTGTGAGTTTATCTAATTTACTGTAATAATTACTAATCTTTAGTAAAGTATGCAAGTAAATATTTTTATTGCACCTTATAACTCATAAGATACTTTTACTCTGATACTTAGGTCATACTGAAAGTTTCTGGATTTAGATAAATGAGACCAGATATTATGTTTATGATACATTTATTGTTTTTCGAAGTTTATACCCTTGCCATTTACACATTTTTGCATTCTTTTTTATCATTTTGCGGCACCACTCTACACGCAGTAATTTCTGGTCTTCCGATAAATCATGCGGTATCCATCGAGTGCAAAGCTTCCGAACCTTCAGATGAAAATGCAAAATAGTTTGCACTTGGCTCATTCCAATGCCTAATATAGTACGAATTTGCTGACAAGTAATTTTTTGTCAGTTTCAATTAGTTGTCGTACGGTATCAATATTAGATTCGGTAACCGCAGTCATCGGCCGACCTTCACGTACATCGTCATGGAGATGAACACGTCCTCGTCTAAATTCTCCGAACCACGAATACACAGAGCTACGACATGGGGCTTCATCACCAAACGCCAATTGAAGTCTCTGGCAACTCTCTTGTTGAATTAAGCCACAGCGAAAATCGTAAAATATCATTGAGCGAAAATTTTCCCGAGTTAAATTCATTGTAATAGTGGCACGCAATTTCTCCAAGGACGCCAGAATGAAAAAAACAAATGACAGTCTCGCGTTTTAAAAAGCGATATGCTCCCAGAGAGTTCTTTTTTTAAATTCCTTAATAACTTTTTTATTTTTTTTATCGTAAGTGGCCAGTTCCAGAAACTTTCAGTATGCCCCACGTATATCGTTGAATCGGAAATAAATAATTTGGAATGGCGTGTGAGGTCCAACTCTCGGTATTGTCACGATGCCAATTCTATATTAGTACCGGACAAAACTGCGCGCGGCCAATGTTAGAACTAATCAAACGAAGAACAAAATACACGAAAGTATTCGCAATTTGACGATAGTGGCGCTTTAGTCTTGAGCATATTTACTTGGCGCCAACTCTGAAGAATTGTAGCTGAAACGAATCGTAGATCAACACGAGGTATTGTGATGTACGTTGTCTCTTGGAACTTTGTCATATTCAAACTTTCTATTACCTCGAATGAAACAATAAGTTTCTTCAAATTATTTAATGTGACAAGGTACTAAAGTGGTTTACATGTTTATTGACTGACGTTCGATGACACCGTGACTAAGATCGCAAATATTCGGGGTTAATGGGGCTTTAGATTCGATATAGTATAACAATGCTAATAGCATGCAGTTAGACTGTGTGATGTAGGTATGTCTCGGTATTTGACATTGATTTATTTGAAGGATTTGGATGGGTAAAACGTAGTTTAAGAATTAAATTAATAGAGCGTATTGTCCCAATACTGGGCAAAGGCCTCTCATCTCACTCAAGATATTGGTACAGTGAGGAGGATTAGGCACAATACCACGATTGAGACACAATATAAAGAATTTCGAGAAGAAATAAGCATTTATAAAATCATCACTCTCACAACTCCGGGATCTATAAAATGTATTTTTAGATTGGCCTTCAAAAATTATAAAAAAAATATTATTTGTGAACTAATTTGTCTGAAATCTGATTATCCGTTTCAGTGAATTCACAAAATGCTCTGTTGGTATTCTCCATGAGCACGCCATGCATATAATAACCTTTTATACTCACTAATAAATCTTCCATTAGTTGACTCGACTCAACCCAACAACAAATCTCACATAACCTCTCTTCATTCCAGTATCATTCCACCGCCTTACCGTAGAGATCGATCTAACCCTCGCGTGCTGCTGCGAGCTCAACACCTCCTTCACCACGGGTGCGCCGGCGCCGATCGTGACGGGCGTCGGGGTTGACATCCGGGCGGGGGATCTGTTCCCGGCCTCGTTCCCGGATAAAGGGCCCGAGATGGCACTGAGGGGTGCCAGGACTATTACTGGGGGAGCGCATTCGGCGCAGGTATGTAGTTTTCGATTTGACAGTCAATATAAGTATTTGTGTATGTTTATGGAGTAGTATCAGTTAGTTAGATTCCATATTACAAGCTTAGAGCTTAGTTTGGGTCTAATTAACCGTGTGTGAATTTGTATTTTATATTATTTTATCTTTATATATAATTTTACTGTACGTGTGTACATCACTGAACTCGTCCTAAACGGCTGGAACGATTTGAATGATTTTCTTTGAATGCGTTTGGGTGGCACCCGGGGTGGTTTAGATTCAGATTGACACTAGCGACATCTATTGGGTTGCGTGTGGAAACACCGCGTGGGACATCTAGTGTTAAAGTAATAAAGTCTAGCTATTCTGGAAGCCGGTAGTGGTGGGGGGCCCGTTTAAATCACTGACATCTGATTTCATGTTCGTCTTTGTATAAAGTCGGTCAAGAATTATGAATTCTTATAAATGGAACGCAGAAAAAAACTGTTAAACGATACCAAACTTCCAGGTGCTCGACATATACGACACGAGCGTGGGCATGCTGCGCATCGGGCCGTTCAACTACGACCCGCTGCGGGGCGTCGACCTGTGGCTGGAGCAGTCCGACGACTTCATCCTGCAGCACCTCAGCACCACGCCCGCCAACGAGCCGCCGCATTTCGTGCACAATGTATGCATACAGTAGTACACTTACTAGTTTACAGTTTCTTCAATGCCTTAGACTTCAGTCTCGAAGTGGAAGCGGAGTGGTGGCGGCGTGTGCCTTGAATTGGCCAATCAGAGTGCTTGAAATCGTATGTCAGTCTTCTGTGACCACGGTTCCTGTAAAGGGGCCGAATAGTCAGATAAAAATGTAAAATAAAATCGATGTGTCCGTCTTCCGTTAACGTCAATCCGTTAACGTAGTTTCAATTCAAAATCGTGAGTCAAGATCACAAGCAATGTGCTTAACTAATTCCGCCACCTCGGCCGCTCCCGCCTGACTTCGTGACTGAGGCCTAAGGGAAACTAAAAAAAATAGTTAAAGCCGAGACTTTGACTTTGACTTAAATGTATGATAAAGTAATATATAACCAAAGCCTTTTTATTTGTATTCCAGATCCGTATGACGCTGAAGTTCATCCAGCAGCACCCGTTCCCGGCGGTGACCGTGTTCCCGGACAACCGGCCGCACTACTACCGCCGCGACGAGCAGACCGGCTGTTGGACGCCCATGCGCTTCTAACTATACCCACTGGACCATACTTGACCACTCCTGGCGCTACTGGATCATACTTGACCACTGCTGGCTCTACTGGACCATACTTGACCACTCCTGACTCTACTGGATTATAGTTGACCACTCCTGGCTTTATTGGACCATACTTGACTAACTATATCTACTGGGCCATAGTTGACCACATTATACTAAATGAAACGGGTCTGTGTCACGATAGATAATATAACGTATTTGTTAAAATACGTAGGTACCCGACGTTTTGAACTAATTATTCCGCTCCTGGTCACGGTATGATTCAATACGTTATTATGTAACGCGATACACACCTGTTTCATTTAGTATAATGAGTGCAAATAGTGTGAGTTTAAAAAGTATGTCATACTTGACCTCTCCTGGCTAAGTTAAAGAACTTTGGCTATTTGTGGCCAAGTCAAACAGCCAATCACTAGAGAACACTTGTGGCTAAGTTATGTCATGACCACTGTGGCTACGTTTAGGCGAAAATTGATAATTTATAGAAGGCAAATAGTTGATCTTTGTGACCACTAGTGGATAATTTAAGCCAAAAGTTGGACACTAGCGATTCATTAAAATATTCTTCTTCATCGAGTGGATGGCCAACCTGAAAATATTGATAAATAAGTGGCTCTATGGCTCAGTCAAGCTGCGCTGTTGGCCGCTAGTGGCAACAACCACTAATGGCTTCTACTAAACTTGACCAATAGTGGAGCATCTAGGCATCGCTGTCTTTATACCGCAGATAGTCAGGAAAGAACAGAATCAAAAATGGGGCTTTTTCGGTACCGATTTTTAGCCCGAATGCACAGCTACTTGAATACTAATGCACCCTACGTTTCTCTAGAAGCGGAGCAAAGCGGTGTTCAATTGACCACAACGCAGTAAAATTGTCAATGTCACTCCGTTTTTCACAAGCATTTTGATCAATTGATCTTCGGACCGCTACACTTATACACAGATGCCTACTTGCAACTTTGAAAAGAAGTCTATCTTAATAAATGGCAGCCGGTCTTGCCCCGCAGGTTGTGTCTTAAGTGTGTAGAGAGCGTAAGCCAGAAAATACTGTCTCTCTCTCTAATTACCCTTAATTACTTTAAACGAGTTTACTAGCTGATAACCAGTGTTTTTAATAGGTGGGCAAGTCGACCTGCTAACCAGTAATATAGAAATTAGTAGATTTGACACCCTAGTCACTAGTCAACTCGTTTAAAATCTTTGAGGCTTTTTATTAAACATTTTAAAGTAAAGGGTAGTCAAGACACATTTAGATTGTCTATAAAAGTATTGCAATCATTTGACTAAACATATTCATATCAATTCGACTAAAATATGTATGACAAAATAATCGAAGGTACGACTTCGATTTTATGTGTGTCAATATTACGTGAACGCTATTTTAAAACAATGTTTTTTTGTGATTTAGTCGATTCGGCTTCATCCACGTTCATAACCAAGATTTCATAACCAGTTATGAATATGGGTTTTTTTTCACTGTTTTCGTTCCAGTTATCAAACAAAACGTTTTTTTTCCATTTTTACTACCAGAACCTCCTATACATGTCTGGTCTCCTGGTACTTTTCTGAATAATGAGAGTTTACCCGTCCGGCGAAACTGATTACAAATCAGTGAAGAAAATTGTTTTTACGTACTATTCGCTAGGTTAGGGTTATTATTATTTTTTACGTAACTGGTACAAATCAGTGAAGATAATAGGAGGTTCTGGTTGTAAAAATGGAAAAAAAAAGTTTTGTTTGATAACTGGTTATGAAACAGTGAAAAAAATCCATATTCATAACTGGTTATGAAATCTTGGTTATGAACGTGGATGAAGGGGTCGATTCTTAATTTAAACAAAATTATTGACCAAGTTTTGTTTATAAAACTGGAAGCATTCCCATGTTGTAAATGTATTTAATGTTATAATTTTAAGAACTATAAATTGATTGAAAATGTTATTTTCATCAATAAAGTTGTTTATTTTTTTAAAGTGAATATTATGTGTTACAATAGTCTTCTTATTTTAAAAATCTTTTTAACTGTAGTTCATAATTATTATTTTTATTATTCCTTCTGGCAACACTTTTCATCCAGTCTTTTCAGTGTTGACTTATGTAAAAATTGCTTTAATTTAACCTGTATTTGTATATTTTGAATTGAAAGAAATTTCTTCAATGTAATCATTCACATTAGTTGAGTGTAGTTCGGGCTAAACTAGACTTTTTGTACAAATAGTCCAGTATTATAAGACTTCAAACACATTCGCGAAATATACTCTCCTGTCTTTTAGCAATTTATAATTATTCATATCTACAAAATGGTGTAAATATCTTAGTGAGACATTAGTTATAATTAGATGACATTAAATAGGTAGTTATTGTTTTGTGAAAATATTATTATAAATATATTGAAAGTTGAAAATTTCTCTATGTTTGGTCTTTTATTTCTTAAACTAGTAATGATGACGTGTTTTGTCAAAAAGTAAACATGATAGATGGTTTAGGGCGGAAACTGCGATAACTCCCTTTAATACAGTTTCCCACCAAACGCGGTTCCATTCCATACAAAAGTGAATTAATGTCGTGCTGGTTACACGTGACAAGTCTTGGTCGCACCCGTTGAAAGCAAGATTTTTTTTTCCAAATGAGTTGAAATTTCTTTATCGAAAAATAGTAACAGGTGGTTGCGGGGAGCCGCCCCGCGCCGCTCGACGTACCCCTTCGAGCAACAGGCAACAAAGACAGTGCAGGTGCACGCGGGGGTCTCACGTATGGGCTTGTTCATTCTATATGACAACACAGTCCCCATTAGCAACCTAAGTTCAATAAACGGGCTTGCTGGCTGTCTCCTTTTTTGCTCTTTTGCTACGTGATACCTATACCTGTTAATTCATCAACACGAGTGTGTACAAAACATAACTAGCAACACGTAGTACCTAAAACTCAATGCTGGCAACACTGCGTTAACGTTATTTAAGGTTACCTTACCCGTTACAGGAATCGTCGCGGAATCCTGCATTCTTTAGTTTCCTGGTCTGTGATCTGCATGTCCACGCACGAAAGCAACACGCAACGGGTGGCCGTCGTAGTCCTCCACCAAAGAGTAATAACTGTACCAACGTAGTTTACATTCTTAGTCCTTCGTACATAAATACTTTATCAATACCAAGCAATAGTCAATCACAATTCAGGATCAGGACATAAATTGCAGCGAGTTCACAAATTGTCATGATATATAGCCATGAAAATCTAACTGTGTATAAAACTTGCATGAAAGCATTGCCAGAAGACAAGAAATCGCATTCTTATGGGTACCTATGGATACTACCATTCACTGTGCGTAGCAGGCAGTCACACACAACACAACACCCCTCTTTTTGCGTCGGGGGTTAAAATGTTAAAGAGAAAAAATACTTTGTTTGTAGGTCTGTGGTATAAAAATATGGCATTAACAAAATTGACAATGACAGTTGATATTTATATCGTATGTAAAATCACTGACATGACATTGACACAATAACAATCAAGACAGCTGATGAGTTGACAAACAAGCTACGAAAAGAAAGAAAAATAAAAATTATTTGGCTACTTCTAAAAACGAGTTCTTTGCTGAGCGTGCTAATACATAACTTTTTACAACCTGCGGCATCGTCTTTTTGCTGAAACAATGGAGAAACCTACGGTAACCGACCAACCACCGCCATATTCAGCCACGGCACCAACTGGTAAGTAATTTATACTTGTGAAATCATATTCGATGTCAATGAATCATGTACTTAGCGATAAGCTGCTTTGTAACATTATACTGCGTATATAAAGTTGATTGCGGGGTGTAACCCAATATTTAGCCTACAATAAGTCTATAATAGGTCAAAGGCTCATATAACACGTATAGATATTGTACCAAAGTATGTAAGTACCTAAAGAATGTACTGTCATGTTTTTGTCTGTGGATTTCAGGTGCTCAAGGGTATCCCACCTCGGGGGGTACTCCAGGGCCTTACCCTCAGCCTCCGCCGGGATACACTCCTCAAGGCGTGCCCACAGCACCGGGTTACTTGCCTAATTACGGAGCTACTCACATTATTGTTCCGCCCCCTATAATAGCTGTAGGGGCTTGTCCAGCTTGCAGAGTAGGCATTCTAGAAGATGACTACACCTGTCTCGGTATACTATGCGCTATCCTTTTCTTCCCATTGGGAATATTGTGCTGTCTCGCTCTTAAAAATAGGAGATGCTCAAATTGTGGAGCTCTATTTAGATAAATGGAATCAATTTAAAAAAGTTGTTGGTCATTCTTGATAAGGGATTTGTTGATTTGAAATGTTCATGTTTAAAGTGATGAGAATTACAATTATTATAAGAGCAATTATAAACAAAAATCTAAATTAGTTACTAAAAGTGCATTCCATAGATATTGAACTAGAAATGGCATAGTTTGACAAAAAATATTGATAATCACGCAGCTTCTAGATTACAAACATAAAGATAGTTATATTATTTGAAAATTAATAATTCATAGATAACTAGATACATAAAAACCTTTGATTTGGTTAAATTGAGGTCACCGATTTTAATTAAAAAAACCCACACACATTGATTGTCCAAGCTATAAACAGTTAGTTAGGCTGTAAACATATGTGGTTTTTATATTATAAGTTCACTATACAAAAGCAATATCTATTATAATTTAAAAAATATTAGCGTAACTGTAACTTTTGTATAACATCATTATTCCTTTTACAAAAGTTAAGTAAAAATGATTTAGATTATTGAACTGAAAGAACATAGATCTTTATAATTGTGAAAATAGAAAAAAATATTTACATCATACTTTAGTCAATTTGTCAAAAAATTATTGTTTATTTGATGGGTACCTACATAACCCATTTCTTTTTCATTGTTCTAGGCATCTAGGAAACTAGACATTATTTTATTGTCATCGACTGAACATATGTGAACTTGTTAAAGAAATTCCAATCTAGCTAGCTTTCATTATGATCTAGAACCTTCCAGAAACAAGTTCTAGATATTAATGTAATCTTAACGTTGTTAGCAGTTGTTAGCTAATGATAAGCCTTGTGATTGGCTGGCCATCTGTCATGATCTGTCAAATTCACGACCTCATTCGCGCCATTTTGTTTTAAGAGGCCTCTACACTGTTATTAAACTTAGCCAAAATCATAATAACTAAATTGATAAATAGTAATAATATATTCATATTTTAAATAACTTGAAAAAAACAGAGTAATGTTTGTAATGTGTTTTTCAACTATGTATAATTGTAGTAGTTGTGCAATTAGTTTCATAAACTGCACCAAAATGTGTAGATGCCTCATTAAGATAACGATTTCTATGTTATCAATCATTATAATTACATTAATCAGTTAGTTGTTTGTTATACATGACTGCATCTATATAATTATGTTAAAATATAGGTATGTGTTTATATTAATATGATTCATATGTAATATTACACTTTATATTGTTAAGTAAATAAAATAAAGCAATATAATAAGTTAAAGTGATTGAATTGTTAGTTATTGTAAGCATCAATTGTTTAAGAGACAATGGAAGTTATAAGTTAAACAGTGCAACTAAGTATAGTTTGATTACCATGTGTATGTCATACTTTTAAAACTCACATGATTTGCACTCATGATCAAATTAGTTGTATGTAACATATGTATTTAATGATACAAGTGCTTCTTTTTATTAATTGAACTATAATGCAGTTGCCGCAATAATCTAATTAGTTTTTTGTCGGTTACATGAACACATCATTGTGGTTTAATCACTAAACAATTATCCATATATTAATTGCATGAGTGATTAATAGAAAAAAACTGTAATATAGTTAGATAGACTTCGATTAAAAATTCACAACTAGATATCGGGTCGGCGCAAAAAATACGTCTCGGTGAATAACAGCGCACTTGAAACGTGAGCTCTTATTTTATTTAGTTAGATTTGCTACTTTATTGCTAGGTGTCATGGTTGTAAATAGGTTGAACTAAGAACTGTTTTAAAACTTTTGTCTCAGTTCGGTAGTAAACAAATGAAGCTGTCACCACGTCATCCACGCGGACAGCATTTAGCTTTAATTTTGTACGTGACCCGTTATCTAGTTGTGTATTGTTGATCGAAGTTGATAGATCTTATTTGTTAAAAACTTGAATTACTGTTCTTTTATATTAAATTTATCCTAAATCTCTAGTAGGGCTAAAATACAAGCCAATACAAAGGATTGTCTACGTTTTTCTCTTGTTTAAAGAAATCTCTCGCTCTTTTTCTATATGAAGAAAAGAGACAAAAGATAGAAGTGAACTTCTTTGCTGTGCATCGTAAGCTTGATGATTTGTTTAATTTTGGTATTGAAATAATTGTGCAACTTTAAGGAGTTTTAAAAGGTTAGCTGCTACTGAATCCATAAAAACCTCTAGACACCAATCGTAATGAAATAGCAGTTTATGACATTATACCTTGACAAAAAAATATGTAAACAGATATCTAGCTTTAAATGGTTGCTATTAAATAATATATACACGCAATGCCAAATGAAGAAACAAGATGCCATGAATTATATATTGTTTTATTATCACATAAACCCTGTTTTACTAATTAATTAGGTATAAATGGATGTAAACAATCACAGCCAGAAATGCCTTACTTTATATAATTAGTACGAAAGTTTATTATTAATCTAGATACATATTATATTAATATTCGTATATAGAGCGAATCTGATTATATAATCGAATTTACTTTATAGGTTTTGCAATAAACTTTGGGTAATATTCGGAGTGTTTTTATTTATAGGTAAGGAGAGATACCCTCGGGTTGTTAAATTTTATGATCATAGCGTGTGGTCGATTTATGTTTTTTATTTTGTTCATGATATAAGTTTTCACTTCGCTTTAAGATCTAAGTTTTTGAATCAACACCCTCCGTGGTCTTGTGGTTTGAGTGGCATTGCAGGCTGAATCACCTGATTGCCCGAAAAGTAAGATGATTCCGTGCTTCGGAGGGCACGTTAAGCCGTCGGTCCCGGTTACTTTCTACGGATAGTAGACGTTACATGAGCCATGTCAGAGGCCTTTGGCGGCTCAATAACTCTGATACCAGGATTGGTCTGGTTGACCATCTACTCGATGAAGAAGAAGGAGAGATTATTACATATTTGTATATTGAGCAAAATCTTCTACTATATAAAAATAAGTCGGGTTTTCCTTCCTGACGCTATAACTCCAGAACGCACGAACCGATTTCCACGGTTTTGCATTCGTTGGAAAGGTCTCGGGCTCCGTGAGGTTTATAGCAAAGGAAATTCAGGAAATTCCCACGGGAACGGGGGCGCTGCGGGTGAAACCGCGGGGCACAGCTAGTGTTAGTATAACTGGACATTATCATATTCTTTTTACCGAGTACTAAACTCGGTAATTATTAACGTAAGAGTGCGTTCCATTGAAGCGGTGCGGTGTCTGATTTACCAGTCGCATTGGCATTGTCAAATCTCTTCGTAATGCACAATACATTAAGAAGAAATTTATTGATTGGTGAGTTGAGCCGCATCGCTCTACTCCGCCTAAATCGAAACGTACCCTTAGCTTTTGTTGTATAAAGGTGGACTGTGCCCGTGGACCCACTTTATTAACACACCCTAATAAGTGCGTGAGTACCACATCTTTCTATTTGATACTATTGTTCTATGTAGGACATGTGTTTTTAGAGGCCTTTCTCAGCGGCCTCTAAAAACATACACGGATTATTCTCTAACCTTAGTCGAGTTTTGGTTTAACCCTACTTAGGTAAAGTCGCCTACACAAGTTGATTAATTCATTTATTCATTTCGAGGAGGTTAGTTAGTGGCCAACCCTGTTCAAAAGTTGATGAACACATTCAATATTACAAAACGGATAAACACTTAAAGATGTAGCAAGTTTTGTAGTTGACTGTACATCGAATACTTAAATATTTTCCCGACTTTCATAGTGAAATAAATGTTAATTAGGTTAGGTTAGGCCTAAATATTGCAAACAAAAGCGGTTCAAAACTGTTTGAATATGCACTAAATCATTTATTTTATAAACATATTATGTAGGTATATAGTAGGTACTGAATAAAATACAAGCGCTTTACAAAAAAATCAATCGACTACAATGAAAATAAATTAATGACTTGTTCGGAAAAGGTACCTCGATCGAACAACAAAATATTTTGTAAAATCATTTCATAAATTAGTTAGAAGTTAAGCTAGACGAACAACTCGACGGAGAGTTTCCTAATTTTTGAAGTCAGTTAAAAATAATCAAGAACTTGGTAAGCAAGTTAGCCTTGATTTGGTCCGATTCACCTTGGTAAGTAGGTACCTGTACTTATAACAATAGTATGTGCTTAATTAGGTACAATAATTAGATAAATTTTGTCCATCTGATACAATTATAAAGAACCTAGGTATTCTTCAACGTCTCTGTGGTCTGGTAGCATTTTCACCTGCCTGTCAAGCAAGACTGAGGACCCGGGTCGTGCGAAGCATGTTTTAATATACTTTTCAAACATGGCGGTTTTGAGATCACCAACCCGGTGTGGGCAAGCGTGATGGTTATGCCTAATAATCTTAACTGTATATTCAGTGAGATGAGAGGCCTTTGCCCAGCAGTGGGACATTACAATTACATTTAAATTATGAATGTACTAACTACTACGGGTTTTTTCGCAGCACAGTAGCTGAAGTTGTCATGATGTGTAAAATCGCGAAATTTTGATGAAGAATATACTTCAGATATTAGAAGAAAAATAAAGATATTAAGTTGGTTTGAAATTAATAACGTTAGTCCATCGTAAGTCGTTGGCGGTCTGTGAACTATAGATAACTGCGGTAAATCGACTGGATGTAGGTATTAGGGAACAAATGACGCTGAAAATTACATCTAGTCTTCTTTTATTTAGTGCTAGATTTTACAGCTGACTAGATATTTTCAGCGTTAAAACCGTACTTAAAGAAGTTTATTGTTTGATGTTTAATATAGTTCGTAATTTTATGGTTGGTTGGCTTAAGAACTTATTTTTTCGTAGATATTTTATGTAAGGTTTTGGTTGACTGTTTTTTTTAAACACTTATTTACTTTTGATCAGAAATAGTTTATCTAGAAGCTATTAGAAATGCTTGTTTGTATTTTATAATATGGCAAGTCCCTAATTCGGTAGGTACATCAAGGTCAGTACATACATAGTAACTTTTTTTTTTTGAGGAAATGCATTTACGCATCCCCTGTATTTAACTAACCTAACCACCATTCCCCCAAATAGAAGTCATCGGCGGCGGGTAATACCCACTAAAACCGTCACTGTGTTCCTGCGTCAGCGGTAAAGCAGGCGATGCCGTGGGTCCGGCTTTCGCACTCACGTACCACAGCTCACCTATGCCGCTTGCTTGCCCTCGGAGGCAAGCGCGTCTTCAGGGAGGGAGAGGGAAGGCGTAGCATCCCCTATCCCTCCTGAGGCGGCGCGCTACAACGCGGACAACGAGAGCGCGCCACCGTCACCTTTGGGGCCCTCGCTCCTATGAGAAGAGGTCATATATACATACTTAGTAACCTGCCTGGTTTTTAAATAACCTAAGTTTTCTTAGTAACATGCAAAGAAGCCTGGTTTTTAAAATAACTTGTTCAATGTAGTCACGCGGGGCAAGTGTGCGCTACTTTTAAACTTTAATTGTTCTTTTAATGTTTCTTTGGCTCTATTTTCGTATTTAAATGATTCTTAATTAATCCAGTTTGAACAACTGGTTCACCTAGAGCAGAATGTGAAATGGGGGCAAACCAGTTGTCAAATCGACAATACAATGAATTCATTGACAATAATTTCTATGAATTCTATCATGTTAAAGGTTTGAGAATCTCTTATTATCAATATCTAAACTTTAACTTCATAATCACTACATAGTATAAAACAAAGTCGCTTTCCGGTGTCTGTCCCTATGTATGCATAGATCTTTAAAACTACTCTATTTTGATGCGGTTTTTTAAATAGATGGAGTGATTCAAGATAATGGTTTATATGTAAGACAAATTCTCGAAATTCCCACGGGAACGGGCACAGCGCGGGGAAAACCGCGGGGTGAGGCTAGTTTATAATAAAAGACCTAAATGTTGGAAACAAAATAAGTAATTTTACTAAGAAAAAATCATCCTAACTATCTCTTGTAGTTTCAATTTGCCCATACTGACCGATTTAAAAAGACCACCCTGTATACTACTTATATACTTACTTATATATTCTCCTAAACTTATAAGGTTATATCCTATAAAGGACACCAAACTTACGATCTCATCTTTCATTATATTTCAAAACCCTCGAAACTAATGGGAACAAAAATAAAATATGAGCCTTCCAGGATATTCCCGGGGTTTGGATTATTAATTTCAGTGCGGTAAGTTTGCTTTGTACTCGCCACCCCGTAATTAAAATCGAGATAATAGCTCGCCAAATAGGGAGGTAGGTATTTGGTACGTAGATAAGACTTGAAAGTTGATAGAGGGATGTTTTTGCATAATAATTAATAAGATAATAATTAAACCATTAGAAGTCGAGTTTTTATCAAGCATTTGACGGTGTTTTAGTTAGTAGAGGGGGTCTAAAAAATGCTAGGTTCATTTGTCTTTAAGAGAGTGAAGAAAGGACATCTAGTAGTGGTGAGGTTAGATGATGCATGGCGATGCGCAGCGTTGGGGTCAGGTGATGCTAGAAGTAAAATAGTGTTGAAATCGGGTGACGATTGACGTCAGACAATATATGATATCAAATAGCTAATATATGGTATCAAATAGCTAATATATGATTTCAAATAGCCAATATAATATGATATGAAACAGGTCGGGTGAGGCTAAACGTTACGCTGTCGTAGTTAGCCTTCCGTATGTATTTATTATGTGCAAGCTTTAACTAATCAAAACAATGACAATTTGAAAAGAAGTAGGACAAGTTCCATCTAATAATACGCAAAAGTTATTCCAAAAGAATGAGCCATAAGCATAACTCAAAAAATACTTTTTCATAATCTGACCCCAAACAAATTGTGGTGGATTCATCATTATTTCAGAGACGCTCGGTTTGTGTACAAAGTGGCCTGAAACAGTTTAAATATTTATAGAAAACAAATGTTGAAAGTTAACCTCCGTCCAAACACCGCAAAATGATCCGCCTTACTTTTATGCGACTTTTTGTTCAAGATTGAATGAAACTTCTGAAATAACTTTCGACTAAACCATTATTCTTTTGTCTGTTTTACAGGAACTTAAAGATTAACGACTTAAAAAGTATTTTATTCCCGTCAAAGCTAATTTTTAAAGTTCGCCAAAGTTGTATTAGTAAGTTGTGATAACTGCCACTTGTCATTCTGTTCAACATTCTAGTTTGATCTTAAGATTTGGTAATTACATCTCCCAAGTTATGTAAGTATACCTAATCTATTTCTTTAAGAAACGTACTTAACATTCATGTAGGTAAGTCCACTACTTGAATGGACGTTTTGTGTTATTTCCTTATGAGAGCTACCATGCTTCTGAAAGCACGTTAAATTTGCTTCAATCATTAGACCTAAAGAAGGCTTTTAAGCGATCTTAAAACTCCAACACCAGGGTTGGCCACTGACAAATTCGATCTTCTTTGCTTGTCACTACATTATAAACCAAGAGCTACTGGACCATCCGAGTAAAGGTGTGTCTGTAACACTAGAAATTCTTATGGTGATGATTCATAGTTTGCTAAGTACAATGACCATCACCTGGCACGCCTCAGCCCTGCACGTCATCAACCCCTATAGTTTTGAAACTGTAGGAAACATTGAAAAAAAAAACGTGGTCCTGTAAGCTTACAAATTTTATACCATTTTTTTTATACTATAGGTAGTATGTATGTAGAGTAGAACCTATGTCTAGCCCAACCTTACTAGGCTACGTGCCTGTATGTTGTGTATCAAAACGTCTGTCTTGTAACCAAGTTGAACATTCATAGAACGACTTTGCATTCAGTGAAATGAATGGTTGTCATCGCAGCCGGAGGTATTCATTGGTTTGAAAGGAATTGTTTGAGAGATCTAGGGGAGATAGGAGAAATGTAACGCCCGTGGATACGGTTAATGTTTGCAGCTGGATTTCTTAGGAGGGACTTGAAATCTGTGGCAGGATATATCTTTTAAGATGCTTACTGCTGCCGATTAGCAAAAAGGTTTTATTAAGTAATGTAAAAATTTGAATTTGGAAGCAGTAATAACTATCAACGCCTCGGTGGTCTAGTGGTATGTGCACTCGCCTGCCAAGACTGAGGTCCCGGGTTCAATTCCCAGATCGAGCGAAAACATGTTTCCTACTTTTCAAACATGGCTCGGGTTTGAGATCACCAACCCGCATTAGGCAAGCGTGGTGATTACGCCTAAAACCTCCTCACTGTACTGATATCTTCAGTGAGACGAGAGGCCTTTGCCCAACAAGTGGGACATTACAGGCTAATACTTAATTAATAACTATCGCCTCAGTGGTGTAGTGGTATGTGCACTCGCCCGCCAAGACTGAGATCCCGGGTTCAATTCCCGGGTCGAGCGAAAACATGTTTCAAACTTTTCAAACATGGCTCGGGTTTGAGATCACCAACCCGCATTTGACAAGCGTGGTGATTATGTCTAATCCTCCTCACTGTTACATATCTTCGGTTTAGATGACGAAAGACATTGGGATAAAATATAAAAGAAAATGCTTTATACACGGTACTAGATGAAAGTACCTAAGTGGTTTCGAGTAGGTAGTGTCCAACCCTGGTGTTAGTATAATACTAATTATGAATTACGGTCAACGCCAAAAGTAGTTTTACAAGCACTATTTTCACACAACACCTGAGCACTAAAACGTGCCATAATCCGCTGGTCACAGGAGGTACCTAACTAATATTGTTCTCATTTCTATGTCACAAAAGTGCAATATTAATATTGAGTGTTTGTGGCTGACTGTACCAACTTTTAGTAGTACCCAATACTTAATAGGTACCAGGAATAACTCATTACAATTTCTAGTTCGTAGAATTCAGAAATGGGTTCTTTTCCAAGAACCCTTCTAGCTGCACTTACAAGAGCTCCTTTCGTAATAAGTGGGTTGAAAATATTAAAATACATTACCTACCATAATGTAGGTACCTACCTATTTAATATTCCGTAAACCTACCTAGCTTTAGCCGTAAAGTGTAAAAGAAAATATTTTAGAAGGGTTCAAAACTGCAACGAGGTTGAAGGAAACAAGCATACTTTTTAAAAGAAAAGTAATAAAGTATTAGCCTGTAATGTCCCACAGCTGGGCAAAATCCTATCATATCACTGAAGATATCAGTACAGTGAGGAGGATTAGGCGTTATCACCACGCTTGCCATGCTTTTAAAAAAAAGTAACTACCTATACTCGGAATTTTAATTCGATTCCAGATTTGACATTAGCTACTGTCATTTTGTGAAATAATGATACCACATATAATAGTGTAGTGTAGTGATACGAATATCTTATTTCATTGCGAATCGATATTTTGTATCCGATATCACAGACACATTTATAATAAATGTTACAGAAAGTGACAGCGATAGCGATGACGGCGACAATTTATAAAATAAATTATTACCATAATACATCTATCTGATTTATTTGTCATGTTCCTTCATGATCACATTTTTTTATTTATTTCACACACAATTATAAAAGAAAAGTCTCAGATCGTTAATTAATCGTCAAAACTAAATTATCGGTTCAGAAATATTTAATTTCCTGATATACTTAGTTTACGAGAGTAAAATTATAAACGAGAAGAATCGATCCGGAAATATTCAATTTCTATATCGAATAATTTCGCAACGTCACTATTTAGTACTTGTCATAATGCTGCAACACTGAAATTGTCAAATCTGGAATCGAATTATAATTCCGAGTATACATCAAAATTTTCGCATAAAAACGAATGTTAAAAAAGTCTAGTCAATCTCTGTTGAAATTTCCTATGAAATCATGCTATTTCAATAGAAAAAAATATACAAAATAAATAGAATATGCTAAATATTCATTTAGCATACACATTTATTCAAAAGCTATGTTTTTGAACAATTAGTAATGCGTTGTTAACTCCAATTCAGCCGGCCCAACGATCCGATGTGGGGCTTGTGAATAAATTCACATTATGCATTCATAAACGGATAATGTTCTATCATTAAATACTCGAGCTAATGTGTGTTGGTATATTTAATGAGCACTCCGACCTTCTTTTGGAACAAATACTGCAATATTTTAAACGTACTCACACGGGTTTTTTCGTGTTAGAAAGTTAATAAAGTTCACCCGCGACCACGAGAGGTGCAATCCCCTCGAAACGTCGGGAAATAAAAAGTAAGTTATTACTTGCTTTATTAACTTTCTAACACGAAAAAACCCGTGTGAGTACGTTTAAACTATGTGTTCAAATCGTGTAAGTTTAAAAAAGACTAAATACTGCAATAAATCATTAAGATAGATATACTTAATTAATTTAGGTACTTACCAAAAAATGTTTTATTTTTGTATATATAGATATGTGTCTTCTAGAATATGAATCTATACTAATATTATAAAGCTGAAGAGTTTGTTTTGTTTGTTTGTTTGTTTGTTTGTTTGTTTGTTTGTTTGTTTAAACGCGCTAATCTCAGAAACTACTGAACCGATTTGAATAATTCTTTCACTGTTAGATAGTCTATTTATCGAGGAAGGCTATAGGCTACATTTTATCCCGGATTTCCTACGGGAACGGGCACAACGCGGGTAAAACCGCGGGGCGCTGCTAGTCAGAAATAAAGCCGAAATTGCTATTACGTAATAGTAGGTAACTTACCGACATAATATCATTAGTATAGGTACCTATACCTACACACAGTATTAGGTACTATGATTATCTTAGCTACTGTGAATACTGTGATTATCTTATACTAGCAGCGCCCCGCGGTTTTACCCGCGTTGTACCCGTTCCCGTGGGAATTTAAGGATGAAATAGTTTTCATAGCTTATAACCATATCTATGTATAACCTTCCCGTTGAATGTGGCTATCCATTACAAAAAGAATTTTCAAATCGGACCAGTAGTTCCTGTGGTTAGCCCGTTCAAACAAACAAACTTTGCAGCTTTATAATATCTATAAGTATAGAAAGACACCTATCAACCCTTATCCTAACTATGTAATAATCAGATTAATCATGTTATTCCTCCTAATCCGTAATTAATTAGTTAATGTAGTGTTAGCTACATAATAGAATATGTAAATATATGTCTTGTATTGGTATAGTTGTAGTAGGTATAGTATAGGATTCATCACCACATAGTATAAAACAAAGTTACTTGTCGCTGTATGTCGCTATGTATGCTTAGATCTTTAAAACTAAGCAACGAATTTTGATGCGTTTTTTTAAATAGATAGAGTGATTCACGAGGAAGGTTTATGTGTATAAAAATTCCAGAAATTCCCACGGGAACGGACACAACGCGGGTAAAACCGCGGGGCGCTGCTAGTGTTCGATATATCTGACTTCAATAAGCAGCAAGATATAAGCTATAAGCAAGCTCTGAAGATTAAAACGTGTGAAGCAATATACTTTTCTTACATTTTAATCTTAACGGCGAGCCTTAGGACCAACTTCACTGTTTGTATCTCGAACCACGATCAACTGAACTCGGTTTCAGGGTATCAATCAAAACTACAGGAACCTTGGTCAAAGAAAACTCTTAGTGACCACGTTTAAGGTCAAATTCGCTGTTTCTATCTCGAACCACCATGAATTCAACTCGGTTTTAGCCAATCAATTTAGAAGTATTGATCTCAGTTCAGCTCGTGAACTCGGATTAAGTTGAACTGATCGTGTTCAGAGTGTTTCAGTGAAATTGGGGCTTAATCATGTATTTAGATATGGTAGTACGGTCGGCCAAGAAAGTGGTCTACCACTTTTGACAAAAGTTTCTGCGAGATGTAACGATCGCTAAGGTTGACTTTTCTATGCACAATTATGTTATGACGTATAAAATTGACCTTGTTGTTACATGACGTTCAAATGAATCTCAACCGTAGGGTGGTAGACCACATATTTGGCTGACCGTACCTAAATGACACGTATTTAAGTAAGATCTTGGTAGATGTATCTATGAATACGAAAGCACCTGTCGTAAAGCTTTCACAGCGAAATGCTCGAACCAATTTCGATTAAACTTTGATAAGGGTTAAGCTCCTTGGTTGTCAACAAGCGTTTCACGTAGTCACTCACGATATTTGTCGCTTGATTAATCGATTAAAAGCATACATCGCTTTGACTTAGCAACAAATGAGACATTATACATTTTGTTGACATTATAAGTATGAAGTTTCTGTTTTTATATGATACTAGCAGCGCCCCGCGGTTTTACCCGCGTTGTGCCCGTTCCCGTGGGAATTTCGGGATAAAATGTAGCCTATAGCCTTCCTCGATAAATAGACTATCTAACAGTGAAAGAATTATTCAAATCGGTTCAGTAGTTTCTGAGATTAGCGCGTTTAAACAAAAACAAACAAACAAACAAACAAAACAAACTCTTCAGCTTTATAATATTAGTATAGATAACTCAATGTTTTATTGATATCACGGTGTGCGTGACACCAGCAGGAAAAGTTGTGCTAGACAGATTTTAGTCTGATGAATAATTAGTGCGCTATCTCCTGTAAATGTGCGTGAAGTAAAAAATTTGTGCGATTTACCATTTCGGAAATAAACAGAAAAAACGAATCCTGCTGGTGTCACGCTGCTCCAGCAGGAAGATTTTTGAACTAATGATCGGAGGGGTAAGTGTTGTATATTAGCGGATAGCTTATATTGGTGCCTAATTGTGCGCAAAAAATGAAATTTGTGCGACTCATGGTTTTAGAGATATTGAGTTTCCTGCTGGAGTCACGTTTTGATAAAACCTGTATCTCGGAAACTATTGAGGGTACGACCTTGGTTTAAACATATTTATGTAGCTCTTAATTTGTGCGAATTTGTGAAAGAATAAAATTATCAAAAATATTTCCAGGATAAGAGTAATCATGAATCGTAGAAATCAGGAAAAAACCTCCAAGCGCGTTAATTAGAGTATTTAAAAGCCCACTAAAGATGGTTTTTAGGTCGCCTTGTTATTGCTAACAACATTCTTAATTTTCAGGAAGGTACATAAGCGCATTTTGAAATTATAACACTTTTACTGAAATCGTATTGAAATTGACTTTGCAAGAAAACCACTCAACAAAAGATATGTAGGTATACATACAAAATTAGTGCGCATTTAGAATAACACAACCTGAAAATTTCAGCATCCTAGGTTTAGTATTTATCCAGATATAAACAAAAACAAAACTGGCCTTAATTACTAGGTAACCCAACCAATTTCAACAGTCGCAAAAAAGCGAGCGCTTCATACAAGCAATGACATACATAAATGGGCAGTCTTATACCGAATATTTTGTCGGACAATGGCGCTCACAATGCTTATCGAGGTTCAAGTGTATTAATTATTATTTCTTTTAATAACAATGGGAAGAAGTGGCGAAAGGCGAAATGGATAGAATTGGGGGAGACAAGATATTTGGCATATCTTGTAACATTCCATCCAATTCCCCTTTAGTTGAATCCTCACCAAATTTCCACGGGATCTTACAAAGCAAGTACTCATGATCAAAATAATAATTATTCCAATCGGTAATATGTACGTCTATTATGTAATCCCATAGCAGGCATAAAATACAAGAAAATAGTCCCCGACGAAATGTGATTATTATAAAATTATAAATATTATTATAAAATTATAAAAAGTACATTAACTGTTGTCTGCGCGACTGTTCAAAATATTCGGTATAAGACTGCCCATTTATGTATGTCATTGCTTGTATGAAGCGCTCGCTTTTTTGCGACTGTTGAAATTGGTTGGGTTACCTAGTAATTAAGGCCATTTTTGTTTTTGTTTATATCTGGATAAATACTAAACCTAGGATGCTGAAATTTTCAGGTTGTGTTATTCTAAATGCGCACTAATTTTGTATGTATACCTACATATCTTTGGTTGAGTGGTTTTCTTGCAAAGTCAATTTCAATACGATTTCAGTAAAAGTGTTATAATTTCAAAATGCGCTTATGTACCTTCCTGAAAATTAAGAATGTTGTTAGCAATAACAAGGCGACCTAAAAACCATCTTTAGTGGGCTTTTAAATACTCTAATTAACGCGCTAGGAGGTTTTTTCCTGATTTCTACGATTCATGATTACTCTTATCCTGGAAATATTTTTGATAATTTTATTCTTTCACAAATTCGCACAAATTAAGAGCTACATAAATATGTTTAAACCAAGGTCGTACCCTCAATAGTTTCCGAGATACAGGTTTTATCAAAACGTGACTCCAGCAGGAAACTCAATATCTCTAAAACCATGAGTCGCACAAATTTCATTTTTTGCGCACAATTAGGCACCAACATAAGCTATCCGCTGATATACAACACTTACCCCTCCGATCATTAGTTCAAAAATCTTCCTGCTGGAGCAGCGTGACACCAGCAGGATTAGTTTTTTCTGTTTATTTCCGAAATGGTAATTCGCACAAATTTTTTACTTCACGCACATTTACAGGAGATAGCGCACTAATTATTCATAAGACTAAAATCTGTCTAGCACAACTTTTCCTGCTGGTGTCACGCACACGATATCACGATGTATGTAGGCTGTACAGTCGGCAAATGAAAATTACTAATTACTATTTTAGTACTTTACTAAAACATTCGTTCGAATAAAATATTAACCACTAGCAGCGCCCCGCGGTTTCACCCGCGTTGTACCAGTTTTGGACCCGCAGTTTTGGACCCCTTTTTTATCCCTTTAGAGATTGAATTTTTGAAAATATTTCCTTAGTGTGCTCTTACATACGTCACTTGAAGAACCTTCGTGTAGCGGTTGACGCTGTGCGTTGATTATCAGTCAGTCAGTCAGGACTTTGAATTTATATATATAGATATTGACTCGATAAGAAGATTCGAAAATTGTTATTGGTAAATAAATAAGTTGGAGTAGGTTATCATCTCACAATGTTAGTCACTCCTCCGAAACGGCTTGACCGATTTTCATGAAATTTTGTGTGCATATCGGGTAGGTCAATATCTATTTTTCATACCCCTAAATGTTAAGGGCCACTCTTAAAAATAATAATCCTACTTAATATTATAAATGCAAAAGTTTGTGAGGATGGATGTATGGATGTATGTTTTTAACTCCCGCAAAAACTACTAGACGAATTTGGATGAAACTTTACAGTAATATTTAGGTTAAACATCAAAATAGCATATGGGATACATTTTATCCAGAAATTCCCGCGGGAAAGGGTACAATGTGGGTAACATCGCGGGGCACGCCTAGTAATTTAATGGCATAACAACGTTCGCCGGGTCAGCTAGTATTATATATAATATGTACTGATATCATCAGTGAGATGAGAGGCTTTGGCCAGCAGAGGGACATTACAGGCTAATACTACTTTAAAGTAACGTTTTAAACGTAATTTAAAAGAACGATGCTCACGTGTTTAACGGCAGCTAATTTATTTTGAAATCTAATTATACTTGCATACTCGCTCCAGTAAAGTTATAATTGCTCTAATACTAACATCGGTTAACTTCCTCATCGGTGCTTCAAATTTATTTCAATAAGGGCCCTTTCTCTTTGTACCTTTAGTTAAAATTTTAGTTGAACTTCTTTTTAGCTACCTGCAAATCAGAAAGGAGTTGCAGAACAAGGATAAATGTCGAAGACCACCAAAAGCACAAAATTATCCCTTGTAATGTTTTGTTGTTCGATTTTCGATCTTAAACACCAATCCTAAAGGGTCAACACTGCTTTAAGCGGGCGCACGCGTCGGTTCACTTTTGTATGACACCGCACGCGACGGGCGCACGCGACGGGCGCACGCGACGGGCGCACGCGACGGGCGCACGCGACGGGCGCACGCGACGGGCGCACGCGACGTTTCACTTTTGTATGAAGCTACTCGCGGCGTGCGCCCGCGACGGTTCACTTTTGTATGAAACCGCGGCGTGCGCACTCTTAACGCAGTGTCGGCCCTAATAGACAGTAGCAATCGCTTCGCATTTGTTACCTACTTTCAAAAAGTACTAATGGGAATTTGCCATGGACTATATGACTACCACGTGACTTTTCTTGACATTTTGATATAGCGGTCCATACAATGTAAGTTTTATGAAAATGTTGACCAAAATAGACAATTTCAAAATTCTCAATGACATGTTCGTAGGTACATATTTTGTTTCACCATACTTGTATGTAGTTGAATAGTCTTTGTGTACGTAGATATCAGTACCGTCAGCAAGATCATTGTTTATTTTTATTCATTTGGCATACCTACTGCAAATAATCATCCAACGACTTAGTTTTTTTAAACCTACCTACACACTTTCGCTACTTCAAAGACAATTTTGACATAATTTTGACGCAGACCTTGATGCACACTAAGACAATGTGTATGTACAATACCTACACAAGCATGGATTAAAGATGCCGCAAGGTAAAACAACTGTACTAAATAATTAGTATGATAAGGTTCTAAATATGCTTAATATTTCTGCGCCGACTGTTCATTGTGCAAGTAAACAGAAGCACTTCAGTTGCTATGAGTCTAAAGAGGATGATTTATTACGTCATTAGCTCACTGTTATAAGCTTGAAGCAGTTTTATTTAAAAGTTGGCTAAGTAGATGCAAACAAACTACATTACTGTAGTTTACTGTTTCAGGAAAATGTATTTAAGTATACTTCCGCACTAAATGAAACGCCCACAGAGAGTCATGTGAAGCCAGGTTTGTAAAAAAAACTGTACATCCTGCACAAACAGACTGCACTATAATAATTATAGAATCGCATTGCGGTTTCACCCGCCTTGTACCCGTTCCCACGAGAATTTCGTGTTAAAATGTATCACCTATATAACTGTAAAGTTTCATCCAAATCCATTTATTAGTTTTTTCGTGAAAGAGTACATCCATACATATATACATCCTCACAAACTTTTGCATTTATAATGTTAGTCGAATTTGATAGTAACTTCTTCTTCTTCATCGAGTGGATGGTCAAGCTGACCAATCCTGGTGTCCATGCCTTCGCTTTTAAAAACGTTCCGTATTCAGTACAGAACATAGAGTTATTGAGCCGCCAAAGGCCTCAACAGTAACTATGAGCGTGTGATATGAAGGTATGTACTACATGTTCCCAGAACCTGTAGTAGGCCATACGTGCGCTTCAACGTGCGTTAATATTTTGCAAAATTAATTATTTAATTTTAAATTAATTACTCAAACGAGGTTTTATAAAAAATATGTACCATTTTTTCATTAGTTTCGAGTAGGTTCGTGGCCAACTAACCAACAGCTTTAGACGGCCTAAAGGCCTCACATGGATTGAAACCACCGGGACCGACTGCTTAACGTGCCCTCCGAAGCACGGTAGCGCTCAGATAGAAATGCCATTATCGGCCAAGTAGGGGCCGAGCTGCACTTTGCTTACACCATTAGCGCTACAAAAATAAAACAATATGTACCAAAAAAAATCTTCTTCCTAAACTTTAACAACAGGTTTTATTTTCGTCCAGACAACAGAATTTCCACAATAACAAGGAAAATGTCGCGTACCCGGTAATTAATCGCAGCAGGTGTAAAGGATTCTTACGAAAGCTCTACAAAGTTTAATTGCATTCAGTATGAAAACGACAGTTGGGATGTTAGTTTTAACTTTTAATTTAACCATTTGAGGGTTTGGGAACATTATTTGCTTGCCATATCATTAACCTTGGTTTATTTTATCAACTACTAGCAACGCCCCGCGGTTTTACCCACGTTGTGCCGTTTCCCGTACGAATTTCGGGATGAAAAATAGCCTATAACCTTTCCGTTGAATGTGGCTATCCATTGCAAAAAGAATTATTCAAATCGGGCTGGTAATTCCCGAGATAACTCGAACATAAAAACAAACTTACAAATTTTACCCCTTTATAATATTAGTATAGAAAACTATAACATTAAGGTTTGATATGAATAACGAATTTAAAACAATTCTAGAACGATCCTTTTAACCGACTTGAAGAAAAAGGAGTAGGTTTTTCAATTCGACAATCATAGTATAATATCAGTGTTTCTTAAGTGTTTAATTCACTGTTTTTGAGCTTCTACCACTCGGCTGATATTTTAGCAGGTTAGTTTTTGTTTAGACCGGTGAATTTGACGCATTATTTACCCCACTTTTTCCTCATGTTTATTTCGGATATTTCCATATAATAGCTAATAGTTAAACATGGCTCAGTGCACTCTATTTACTTTGCCAACTATTGTTTAATTTAAACGTGTCAACACTATCGACTGGCCGCATGTGTCGTCTAAATATTATTGAAACGCTTATCCAAATATTGTATCAATATGAATGCAAATGATAAACAGAAATAGTCAATTTATTATTTATTACATTTGTTGACTATAGCAACGAAATTATGGAGGTATCTGCAATATAATAGAGTATGATTGTAATTTTTTTGTTTATCTGAATGTGCTAATCTTAAACTGCCTATCCAATTTGATTAATTCTTTTTGTGTTCGATAGCCGCATTCAACATGAAAGTTATAGGCTATTTTTCATTCCGAAATTCCCGCGAGAATGGTCACAATGCGGGTAAAACCGCGGGGCTCAGATAGCTGTATACACCAACGAGATCTATGGACGTCATGGACATTTTCGAATCCACTTATGTAAACAAAACGAAATCAAAATCGGTTTACATATCCTTTGGAGAGCCACTTGACTCGGGGCTACGTTGCCACAAGTAAACACAGATACGTAATGTATGTATATCTACGATAAACATACATATTATGTGTCTGGGGTAAAGTATACTTCATCTATGTATCTACACCAACTGTAGTTGTAGCGCTTGTGACGTAGTTTGACTTTTTTGTTAGCAAGGTGCACTTTAGCCTCTATTTGGAACGTTGGTCGTGGTACTTCCATTTAAGCGCCACCGACCTTCGAAGGGCACGTAAATTTGGAGAGCTTTTAGGGTCAACACTGCGTTAAGCGTGCGGCCGTTGAGTGCGCCCGCCGCGTGCGCACGCGTCGGTTCACTTTTGTATGACACCGCACGCGACGGGCGCACGCTACGGTTCACTTTTGTATGAAGCCACACGCGGCGTGCTCACGTGGCGTGCGCACACCGCGGGCGCCCGCGACGGTTCACTTTTGTATGGAACCGCGGCGTGCGCACGCTTAACGCAGTGTCGGCCCTTAGGCGCTCTAAAACTCCTACGTCAGGGTTAGCCGATGGCTAGTTGCCACCTATTCGAACCTATTTCCTACTTACTACTATTATAAACTTAATAAAAAATACCTATAATTTAAAGTAAAGGGACATGGCTGAGACAGACCGCAAGATGCAGATGCAAATCTGATTTGAATTCGTAAATTGGCAAATTAAGTGAATATAAACTTTTCGTTATTATTTTTTAATTTACTCTCAACTTCGAAAACATACTTATAAACCCATTACACTTTCTTCCAAACCTATATCTTCCCTGTATGAATACTTTAAGTACTTTAAGTACTTTAAGTACCTGTATGAATTCTACCTAAATAAGAGAGCAAAATAAATATTTATTCACCATTCAAATAAAATACTTACAAGATTCATTCAACGATTGAAATTCAAAATCATGTTTTCATTATAATTAAAGGGTGCCCGAGAGGATGTCATTTGTATGCTTCGAACTGAGTTATAGACTCAAGTGAGCTGCTGAAATAAACAGATTTCAATTTGCGAAATGTTGGAAACATTTTCATAAATATTTGCTGCTTTTAATGTGAATAGAATTGGGTCTACGAAGTTTTTACATCTCATACAATTCAATTGAGTGAGGTTAGGGAATATAGTGATTGAACGAAAGTTTTCTAAACAATTGTTACGTAAAAAAATGCTACAGCTTTTTAAAACAAATTACGAAGGTATTTTGAAATATTTTTTTGTAATTTACGCAAAAAACTTTTCATTATGTTAGTAGCAGAACAATACAAAACAATGTTTTGTTCAATCTTCATTACAAAACTTTTATTTTTAGTATTACCACTAAAATGAAAACATAAAATACAGTAGACGGCCACATGTCTTACTTGTCGGTCTCTAGATTGTAGATAGTCTGCTATTATTTTGTAGGCTACTGACTTACACGCTCTCTAACTAAAACACTGTTAGTGAGTGTTTTGTCTCTTTTGATCTTTAGAAAATAGCGTATGTCAGAAAGGGACAAACCATTTGATAGCTAAAATGCTGTAAGAGTTTATGAATAAGGCCTCAAGAGCTTAGAGCGAAGGGTGGCTTCAACTTACGCTCCCGCTCCTGTAAACGTTAACAAATATTGTTAACAGACGTAAAAAATTAGTAATCTTGGATTTCTACTGGCAGCCTGAATAACTTTAACAAACTTATGAAACAATGCTTTGTATTCAACGGACATTTAACGGCGTTAAAAATCGTGAACTGTTTATCGAATGTATATTACAGTAGCCATCACATCCATACTAATACAATCAAAGTTAGTAAGAAAAAAATGTTTTACAAAAATGTTTTACAAATATGTTAAAAAACTTGTTTACTCTAGCAGCACTGTACTGTAGCTCTCATTTTAAAATCAATGCTTTTTAATATTTGAACTGTCAAAAGAACTTTTACTTAAAATTTTCAGCTGAAGACAAAGAAATGTGTCACTTTCATTAAGATGTTCAAAGTTCAGTGTTCGCGGTCGAAGAGGTTTTCATTTAACTGCGAAGCCATCGAAATCAGAAGAGAAAATATTTTGATAAACAATTTCTTTCTCTTGACTTCAATGTGAACAAATGTTGGGGAGAGTTTAATCAAACTTAAACCACTTAGATAGTCTTTTTATTTTATCTGTTGTGTCCTACCGCTGGACAAAAGTCTCACCAAATCTTTCCATCTGGATCTATCTTTCGCTAACCTGAAAAAAAACAATTAGAACTCTTTATTCGTAGCGCTCGTGGCGTTGTTAGCTCATTGCGATTGTGAAGCAACGTGCAGCTCGGCCTTTACTTAGATGGGTGGCCGATAGTGGCATATTTGAGGGCTAACTTGCTTCGGAGGGCACGTAAAATTGTCGGTTCCGGTGATCTGATGATTGAAACAACCGGGAGTCCCAAAGGCGCGGCGTCCAACATCCGAGGCCTTTGGGCGGACTAAAACCTTTGACACCGCGGTTGACCACCAACCTACTCGAAATTACTTCATTCATTGCATTTAGCATTAACATTTGAACATGTTAAGTATCAATGAAACTGCGGGCATAGCTAGGCTCCTTTAAAAACATAGTTACTTTGTATTTTAGTACTAACGTGTAGATAAACGAGAGTTTTATTTGTGTTTTTAGTCCTCAAGCTGGGGTTTATTAGAAAACTTTACATAAAGTAAACACCCCTACACGTGTTTCCAGCGGTTGGGTATGTTGTTGCCTAACTAGTAAATGCAAGACTAGCAGCGGCCTGCGGTTTACCTGCTTTGCACTCGTTCATTTCCGTTTGGGAACATTCAAGAGAATGGCAATAAAAGGCTTATTTTTTCTAATTTGGACGTCCACAGGAATGGGCACAACTCGGGTTAAACCGTAGATCTTAGCTATTATACTAAAGTATTATCTATATCTCATTTTAGTGCATAGCTATTAGTTAAGTATTATCTTTTTTTCACGAGGGTAAAAATTCAAACCATCATGACTGACTTGTCAACCAAAGAAAACTTCTTGTTCAGTGATTGGGTAAGAATGGATGAAATCACTAAACCTTCTTCCTCTTCAGAAATAATAGTCTTCGACTGGAAAATCGAACACATTAGTCCACATTTTAACTTTTGTAAGATAAAATTTACTTTTTCAAAAGGGAGGTTATTGGCTACTTTTTATCCCGAATTCCCCACGGGGACGGGCATTACGTGTGCAAAACAGCCTAACATCTAGTATCCCGGTAACTTTCTACGGATAGTAGTCGTTACACGATTCATGTCAGAGGCCTTTGGCGGCTCAATAACTCTGACACTAGGATTGGTCAGGTTGACCATCCTCATCATACGATGAAGAAGAAGATACCAAAATAAGTTATAGGTTATATACAACGTATCCCAAAATTCAACGATAAACGGGCACCAAGGGGTGGACCTGGTCATGACTACTCGAGAAAAAATAAAAGACAAAAAAAATCTTTATTATTTTGGAAATTACAAAAAAAAATGAAATTCTTCAAAAATCTACACCCGGGTATTTTTAACTACCATGACCACAATTTTTCAAATATTTCTAATTTTTTTTTGTATCGGCAACCTAAGTAGCACTGCTACCCACCACAACCCTTTTAAATACCAAAATCCATGTAGATGTATATGGTCAATATGGTCAATATGGTCAATATGGTCAATACTATGTAGTAGTTTAGTTTACAACTAACATGCCTACATCTCAATATCATATATCATAACAGAGATCGCACCACTGTCCCCGTTTCATTTGTGCCTCATAAATGTCCTACAGCGGACCGCAATAAAGCTTCGCCATGAATAGATGATGGCTGTCCGTTGCATTCATTACTCCGGTACATACTGTTGTATGGCTAAATTCATATTTAAAAAGTGCTTTAAGAAAATGAGGACGTGAGATTCAAGCTAGTGACTGGCTCTTTTGAAGTTAGATTGTTGATGATTAAAATGACTAATGTTTGATACCTTAACCTATACAGATGTCTTCAGTATTTTAGTAGTAAGATGATACCCAGGTGTAGACAGTGCTTACATTTTCAAAATGTATACTAATTTAATAAAGCTTAAGTGCCATATTAATAAACGCGGCATTAAGAACAGTTTAGCTTCAAATTGTTTGTCACTTTCTGATATAAGCAATTTTCCGAAGAGCAAAAGAGACAAAACACGTTATAACAGTGTTTATTAATAAGGCGTTTGCATTTATTATTTAAACGTGCTTTGAAACTAACCTATATGGATATTTTCAATAAATATAGGTACTAAATATTTACGAGCATGTTCGTGGTAGCCAAATTTAAAAGAAATATTACTTGTCTACCCATAATTCCCACGGGAACAAGCACGAGAAAATCGCACAAGCGCTGCTTCTTCTAAATAAAGACGACTGTTTTTATTAACAAAACCCCTAAAAATCATTTTACAGTCCAGAGGGATTCTCAAGTTTCACAGCGACACAATCGTAAGCTCCAGGCAACAATTATATTTGTCCTGCCGATTTGAAGATACCATTTGTGTTACTTCGTATCAGACATCAAAGTGCAAACACTTTATGAAGCCTCCATCAAAATGACAAACAAATCTTTGAAGTGTGAACAATCGACTAAAAAAGATTTCTAAGAAGTCAAATTCTTCCGTTTTTTGGGTTCCATATTTAAAATGAAGTCGGTTAAAACGCCTGAGGTGTTTCACAATGATTCAACAAATACTACGGAACATAGAAATACAGAATAGTTGGAGAGAGAATGACCTCAATAAATTGATGTACTTAAGAAGAAAACCTTTATGATTTGAACGTGATAAGAATTTTATTGCATGTTCTAGTATCGCGGTGAATAGAGAAACTTATTTTTATGATCGCGACTGTTTCAAATTCACTATATAAGTACAGGTAGTTACAGTCAAATGCTCAATTACCTATCTTTATACTCTATCTTTATATACAAAAGTTACGTGTCTTTATATACAAAAGTTATTTGTCTGCGATGGACTCTTAATATTTTTTTTGAATCGATTTAAAATTTGATTTGCACACCGTGTGCAATTTGATCCAACTTGAAAGAGAGGATAGCTTACATCTCAATTTATAGTGATTCAGTGATCAAGGGTGGTACACCCCTTAATTTTTATATGGCAAAACAAAGTTTGCCGGGTCAGCTATTACTATACATAGATACATCATTAAACTCATCTTTGCGGGCGCCTCTACGTGCACCATTTTTTCTTCATAACGCGAGTACATCCGCGAGGCATTGTATATACTCGTAATGGTGGAATCTTTTACGTCATATTTCAATATTTTTGAAAATTACAATAATAAGAAGCAAAGCAAAGATTACCATTGTTGCCAGGACCAAATCCGATTACGATCAAACATTTACAAAGTGTAGGATGAAATATAATTTCACTCATTTCCTCTCGGCAACGGGAGTTGAGTTTATTAATTTATTCTTAAAGGGATGCCACAGTGTAGCGACAGCGACTTACGACTTGAAGAAATAATCTATCAAAAAGCTAAAGAGTTTGATTTTTATCTTTTTGTTTGTTTGTTAGCGCTCATCTCCGGTATCCGGTATCAGAAAGTTTATACGGTTATTTTTCATCCCGAAATTCTTCCGGGAACGGGAACGACACAAGTAAAACCACGGGATGCTGCTATATAATGATAATGGTAGAGATAATGCTCAATGTTATATTTTTCAAAACGTCATGACAATGCAACCCTACAAAGTACAGAGATATTGACATTTGTTAAATATCTGGCTGATACTTCGTTATTATATATTTATATAAAGTATTTGTGTATGTATGTGTATCAGTTGACTAATTTTCATATAACAAGCTTAGAGGTCTTAGTGAGGCTTAGTTTGGGTCTAATTAACCGTGTATGAGTTTGTCCGGGTGTATATTTATTTTATTTATTTAAACCACTGTTAAAATATTCCGCTTGACCAGTATAATGTGCTTGCTAATGCCGAAAACCAGCATAAACTCCCCAAATCCTCACTATAAACCTAGGCCAAGATAAAAGTTGGACAAACGTGCAGTAATTGGACGTAATCTTGTTACCGCGGCATCACGCCGGGTCGCCGACTGACGCGTGCATGCGAGCCCCGCCATTGATATACGCGAGCCAATTAGCTTTTTGCAGATTGTTGAGATTCGGTAACGGATTTGGGAGATGTAAAATAAATAAACTGTGGGGATAGTGACTGAAATAAACTCTACGTAAAAGTCGATTGTGAGAATTATATATAATTATATAATATTACCTTAATTAACTTCACGCCAGAGCTATGCTGTGCTATTTTGCTATGCAACTGCTACGTTTGATATCCACCAATCATATCCATTGGATTGGATCCAGCACATCATCAGTAGAAACAATTATATAGCTTCGTAATTAAACATAATAATAATACAGCTCCATAGCACAACTTCGTAGCACTTCGTAACTTCGTAGCACACTTGTGTAGCAAAGCGGCATTCAAAATAGCTCCCCATTGATAGTGCTAAGATCAATTGAATTGAGCGAGACACTCTTTAAGAATCGATTAAAATAGTCGACAAGAGTGTACCCGAGTCCGTCCCATAGCTTATTTGTCAAGCGGATTCGTACAGTACGCTTGACTGTAACGTGCGCGGAATACATTGACGCTGTGTTCAATATTGAAGGATTTTCAGAGCTTTGTCGATGTTGAAAAGATATCGACTATTGATCGAATGATTTGTATTCGATTGTGTAGTGAAGTACCGGTGGAGCAAACATATTGTTTTATGGTTTATCTAAAGCGCAATACAGACCGAGCACGCTGGCTTGTCGCCGACGTGTCACTTAGAATATCTAAAAGACAATATATAATCTATTACCATTACCAAATTGCTTAATATTAAAGAGTATTTAAGTTAATTATTGACAAATGAAACCAATTTCAAAAGAACATGTGAGCAGTTTCATTCAACATTCAAACGTTCATTCATTCATCCTTTCAGTTCCTTCATTCTCTCATTCACTTCACGCAAACTCCACATTTATAAATCCTTAAATTAAACTGAATACCCACTGAACACATGTATTAACGAATATAAGATCGAAATACAATTCCAAGTTGAAATTCAATAAAATATAAGTGTCCCTAGAGGCAGATGCGACTGCCCTCTCGCATGGAAAATTTATTCATTGCCATCTAATTCAGTTTTCTATCGGAAACTTCCTATTTAGGACGTAATGTACCTACTTACGATCAGGTGATGTGTAATGTATTTGAAGTATTGGAGAAAATATAGGTAAAACTGGACGGGACTATAATAAGGATAGGACCTAAATTAATAACTACTATAAAAACTAAATTAATTTGACATAATAAAACCCTAAATTATTACTTATACTAGCAGCGCTTTGCGGTTTTACCTGCGTTGTGCCCGTTCCCGTGGGAATTTAGGGAATTTTTCATAAACCTTCCTCTTGAATTACCATATAAAAAAACGTTGCGTAGTTTTAAAGATCTAAGCATACATAGGGACAGACAGACATCGGAAAGCGACTTTGTTTTATACTATGTAGTGATTATGCCATTTACCGATTCACATTTTTTATTAGTAAATTTTGTTTAGTGGTGTAAAAAGAAAACTTAACACAAAGATTATAACAAGTATAACTATAATTTAACTAACCATAAACAGAGGTCTGCGTCTGATTTAAATCATAGACAATTTATATTTATACTGTGTCATAGACCCGATATTTGATATCGATACTCGCACATCCTGTTCAAAGTTACAGATGTCTTCAATCACTCTTCGAGTATTAGTACGAACGTCTTCCTATCCCAAGTTTTCTCATAAATCCTCCTGGATCAGTCTTCCGGAACGTGCAGATCACCTCGATGCCCTCACCCCTAATCTAACTACCAGCTCTTAATACTCTTTAATTACTTTTATCAGACGCCATTTTGTAAACGGGTTGTTCGGAAATTCGTGAAATTCTCCAGGAATATGTAATGATTAATATCTGGATAGGAGTTTAAAAGGGTGGAGTGGGAGTTGAAAGGTCCGGTTACTTTTTAAGGGCTTATGCGAGTTGGTGTATTAGGGTTAAATGTTACGGTTAAATTGATAACCCGAGGCTGTTTCAAAATAAACATGTTAGAATTGATGATTTTATAATTCTGCCTCCAACGGCCGAATTCTATAACCGCAGATACATCGAGCTAACTTCAGCAAAATTTAAGTGAGACATTTTTTCTATATTTATAAATGGCGGATAAAAGGACGGATTAATTACTTATTGACATACAAAAGTGATTACTCTCTGATAATTTCGGTAATGATAGGTTAATGGGAACGACCGTAAGATTCAAACATTCAAGAATTGTCAATTCATATTGTCATTTCTGTATAATATACGGATGTTTCACATAAAATTATATTTATTTTGTAGAAACAAGTATTGCATAGTAGTTACTTTACTTGATCGAGCGACCGACCGACCGACCGTTTTGAATTTGGAAGGCCGCACGAATCTTAATGTAAAGCAAGTTGTCTATTAATGCTGTATACAATTCTACATCACTCTGGTATGAGAAACGTAATCAAAAGAATTAGAAACTGAGTCCCGATCAGAAGTGCCACTGAGATTCAATGCAAGTCTAGGACAGAGTGGTTTGAGCTATAGAAGCAGCGGATTATATAACGTTCTACTTATGCTAGTATTTGCCTTGGCGGTCCAAATCGCGTCTGTGGTCTAGTGGTACGTGCATTCGCCTGCTATGTGAGGTCCTGGATTCAATATTCAGGCCGAGCGAAAACTTGGGTTTGAGATCACCAATGCGCGTTCGGTAAGTGTGGTGATTATGACTAATCCTCCTCATTGTACTAATATCTTCGGTGAGATGAGTGGCCTTTGCTCAGCAGTAGGACACTACATGATACTTTTTTTCTATGCTAATATTAGTAAGTTGAAGTTGGCACATTTTGATTGAGGGGTAAAATGAAGTATTCACTATTTTTAACAATAACATTTCAAAACATTGCTATAAATCAAAATGGACTGAAAACCAGGATCTAACTAACCTTAATAGATTGATTCTGGACTGCACTACTCGTCAGTTTGCCCGCACCCGCAACTAATGTCAATTACACCACCATAGATTACACCACTAGTAGTGTGAACATTCGAAACATCGGGAAATAAAAGTAAGTACATACTATTTTATTCAAAATTTAATCTCTCAAGTGGTGTTCTTTTCATAGCCCAGCCATCTAATAGCGTCTTTCATTGGAGTTACTGAATATCATGGAGCCGTCAAAGCCACTGACTTGCCACACACACAAGATGTGTGTGAATGTGCACATCTTTGAACACACACACTCATTGTCACATTGATCAAAGATGCCTTTTATCTTTTCTTTACTTGGATCTCATTGAGATGGTAACGAGTAGTTAATAACTACTAATTGATTTGCTAAGTTGTTATTTATTGAAGGGATTTAGACTTTGAGCTATTTTAGATAGGATTTTTATGTTTAATGTTTGGTATACTAGGTGTACTAGCTTTTCGGTGGTTCTGCCCGCATGCCAATAGATGGCGCCACTGTGAAAAATTGTAGATCGCGTTTACGGTATTTTCTTAGATATAGTGGGGTGTCTATATATTTGGATGAACAAGAATATTTTTTCTCTTTATAATATTAGTATAGAAGGGTTTTTAAGTCACTCTGGATATCCTTTCATTTCTCACAAGTAACATATGTTTGAAAAAGAAAATCTCATTGCTTACCTATACTCAAACAAATTAAAGCCCAGCGGCCTTCAAACAGTACAAAATGGCGAATTAACATCTGAACGAAAACTAATTAGGTACTTGTCAATAACAAAGGAAAAGTTTTATTTAAAAACGAAAATGAACAATCTCATTTTCCCGTCACGTATTTTGCTGCGACTTATTTTTAAACAACTGTTTGGGATAGTCGGCAGAATTGGCGGACGACCTCATTCAGAAACGCCTCTGCTCTACTTACAGAGGACTTTTTAGCGTTCACAAAACCTATGGTGCACTTTTAGCCTTCATATTAAGCAACTTGCAGCTAGCGTGGCCATATTACACTTTATTTCTGTGCACTTTGAAGACCATACGTTAAATTATCGGTCCAGATTGTCTCATTCGTCAGACTATGCCAGGGTTTTTATACGTAGTAAAAGATAGTATATCCGAATGTAATGACCAACCCACGGTAGTAAGGTTCGAGGACCTATGAAACTTGTTTAGCCTATGAATTGTAACGCGAATTTCACATAAAAGTGGTCGACCACTAAATTGGGTTTATGTACAAATCTCCGCTGATCCCAATTCAGCTAACTTCGCAACTATTGCGAGCCTTTTTGTGAGAAAACGGATTAAATACCTTTCAGCAGAGATGATAATGGTAGATACCTTCTAACTATTTCGTTCTTTGTATTATCAGATAAGGATGCTCTACGTAATCTAAGTAAAGTAAGGCTACGTATTGTTGGTAACTAGTAATAGGCCAATTGGCCTATTCTTAAAACATCAGACGCATAAAGAGGTTGTGAGAAGTCGAAGTGTGGGTGAATACCTATGTCTATGGTAACTCCTAAATGAATGGAAAAATTATTTTGCAGTTTTTGGTGTGGAAGGTTATCGTTATTGCAAAAAATATTGTGTAGTAGTATTTTTTATATTATGAATTGATTTTCAAAATGCTTTTTTATTCCGAATAGTATCTCGTAACGCTTATACTACATTTTTCAAATGCTTTTTTCAGTGTTTATATAAAAAAATATGATTTATTTTGAATGATTTTAGAACCATCAAAACTCTTTTCAAAATACTTTTACCGTTCAGTATATTTTCCACAATATCCTAAGAATATTTCCAAGCTTTTTAACGTAAGCTCGTAAAATGTTTCAGGTATCTAATCGATGCTTGAGCCGGATGCGACGAAACTGTATCACCTCATTTCACAGTTCAGTGAACTGACGCGAGCTGTCAGTCAGTGATACTGGGGAGACTTATTCTACGTACTCGATGGAAGACTGGATGAAAAGTGAGATATTATGGGGTGAAAGGGGAGTATTATAAATTGGCAAGAGGTTATATTAAAGAATATATACTATTTGTTCATTGAGCGATAGATTACATGACTTATGCTCAGAATACAGAAGTACCTACCAGAAGGAGCATTCAAATTTATTTACAAGCTACACGCTGTGTCCAAAAACAGAACAAAGTCCCCCGCGTAGTGTTGTTAGCTCTCGCATTATTTGCCCATTTTTGGGGTAAATTTTGGGAGTTTTGGAGGTAATATGTTAATAGAATAAAAATTGTCCTTTTCTATATAACTATGTACCTACCTGATTATCTCAAGAAATAGATAGGTATATTAAATAAAACACGGTGTTAAGGTGGATGTTTGCACACTTTTAACGGGTGATGGAAAAACTTTATATGTTTTTATTTATTTTATTTTAAAGTATTCGGAAAACTTACAGCTAGGTACAAGAGTTACATAAAAAAAGAATAATTACTTAAGTCAAAATGCATCGAGCAAACTACGCTTCGCTTCGATGGTTTCCAGAACTGTTCCAGCCGTGCTCTTTGTATAATTTTTGTCCACACCGCTTTCCTTTCCTCATCAGCAGGGAAGCTAAAATTTAAGATGGCTAATATAGAAACATAATTTTATACCCGCTCCCCCTCTCCCCTTCTCCCTCACACGCACACCAAAAATTTTTTTAGAAACCTATAGACTAACATACTGTTTAATAGGATTGTTAGGTTAGGTACATACGAGCCGCACTTACGCTTTATACTTTCTTTTTTCAAGTTGGTTAATTTTTATTATATTACTTATTAATATTCTACAACGAATTAAATCCCTCAAAAGGTAATAAAAAGAAGGGTAAATCAAAACTCTTATATAGGCAACACTAACATAGATTGACGCATCACTCTATATGACAATTGAAATCTGAGAAAATAATTAAATATTTAAATAAGACGATACCTAAATGCGATACTTACACGTGAAATGTGATCCCTTCCTGTTTCTTTTTCAGACCCACTGCATTTTTACAGGTAGGAACGACACAAGACGGCATAGTTTCGTGAAATTGGTCACGGGTAAAACACGTTAGCGCGTTCCGACGGTCACAAAGTGACTGATCGGTTGCGCATAAAACTACACTATTTAAGGCTAGTTTGAGTAGCTACAGTATTAGGCGCGCTCACGGGTTCTGTAGGTTCTGTATTCTGAGTACTTATGTTTATTAAACCTTTTTAAAACGCCTCGGTGATCTAGTGGTATGTGCAGTCGCCTGCCAAGACGAGGTTCCGGGTTCAATTCCCGGGTCGAGCGAAAACATGTTTCCTACTTTTCAAACATGGCTCAAACATGACAGTTTGAATCACCAACCCGCATTTGGCAAGCGTGGTGATTTTGCCTAATCCTCCTCACTGTACTGATATCTTCAGTGAGATGAGAGGCCTTTGCCCAGCAGTGGGACATTACCGGCTAATACTTTACTTTTTACATGTTTGTTTGTTTGGCCGACCCAGTGTACTTGGAATCACAATTATAATATTTATGCTCACTTACTTCACCTGCTTGCAGCTTGTAAACTTGCTCTATGTCAAAGTAGCTTTAGAACTATCTTGGTAATTAAAAATGACAAAAGACCCTATATAATTGCTTTCTACATTGACGTCGATGTTACGTAGTAGACATGAATGGAAAAGTTCTTCGAAAATTAATTACAGACTTGCCTTACCATTAAATTACTTTCGACATGAATGAAAGTACTATTCTTGGTGACATTACAGAAAATCCGTAAATAATAGACGTCTATAAATAAAAACACTAAAAATAAACTGAAATATTCTGACACATTCAAGGTGAAAGGAAAAAGTGCTTTGTTTAAAATTTCGTAGTGTTTTGTTTATTTTAGAACACTCAAATGTAACATAAGGCGTGTTCACACGAGACTATTGTTTCGACACGCAACGCAATAATAATTAAATTATTGATTAGAGTCGGTACTTACTATGTCCTAGTTTCGTTGGGCTTGTTGCACATTACTGTAATTGCATATTAAATTGGTCACAATATCATAAAGGGAGTTCACACTAGTCTGTGCGCAGTAATTGCGTGCTGACATGAAACGAGTTTGGTTTGACTACAATCTATTTATCCAATGTAAAGTGTCCAAAAATATAAACTAAATTGCTGATTTTTCTCCTAGAGACTAGTTATATCTATAAAGAAGAAGATCTCTTGTTAGCGGTAGCGCTCACGGTGTAGTTAGACTAAGCAATGTTAGTTCATAACGGTTGTCAAGCAACGCAGGCCCCTGCTGGGATGGGTGGCCGATAGTGACATTTCTATTGGAGTAAATTGAAATAAAATAAATTATATTTGAATAAATTGAATTAAATTACTGAACTTTTTTCATGAATAGATGGTATTATCCGTAAAAAAATATGAAAAATTACAATTTTAGATCAAAATCAGTTCAGACTTTAGCAAAATCATGACAGACAGACAGATACAGAAAGAGTTCATTTATAAGTAGTAACCAGTGATAATAACATTAGTAATTTACGTTAATCCTTACCAATTTGTTCAAAGACATCGGAAGCAGTATAATTAACGGACTAAATTAAAGTACCTACTCTCTGTAAGGGACAATTAATCCTGAAAATATCAGGATACTGCTTCTTCATCGTAATCTATCGCATCTTATTGATGTGTCTTCCATTGTAGTATTACTTCTTTGATCTTCACGAAATTAGCGAGGATTGGGTAAATGAGATGTATTTTATATCAGTCTGTACGATTTTTATGAAGTGGTTAAGTTTGTTTGTATGTAGCGGCTTTCTTTAGATCTTTAGAAGTATTAGTTGGATCTTTATAAGCACTTGTTACCAGTTAGATCTTTATAAGAAGTTTTTGAAGTAAGTAAGTATGAGAAGGTTCGAGAACGTCGAGAAGGGGACAACCCTGGTGTGAGACAAGACCGCCAAAAGCCTCCGACAAGATCTGACGATTGAAACAACCGGGACCGACTGCTTAACGTGCCCTCCAAAACACGGTAGCGCTCAGATAGAAATACCACTATCGACCACCAATGTGAGTTGTAGCCGAGCTGTACGTTGCTTAACATTCGTGATGAATTAACATTAACCGTTAACCGTTAGTTAACCTTGGTATACCTATACTGGGTATAAAAACCTATCCAACTTAATATCAAATGCAGTATCATGATTTTACAATGAAATATTTATTATATACTCCAAATAGCATTTTATTGGTATAGCCGAATATATACCACATCTTCAGTAGAGTAGCTTAGGTCAAGAGATATTCAACAGGCGGAGGAGGTAGCAAGTATACGCTTCATCCACCACATTTCAAGAGGGTTTGTAAGAGGGGCGTTTTGAGTTTGGGGTGGGTATCAGTTTTTGTGACATTGTTCCTCTCAAACTAGTTCGATTTGTATCTCATTTCGAGTGTGTTTGACTTACTACTACTGTTGACTGTCAAAGCATAGCATAGAGTAGGTAAAGCATAGCATAGGTGGTTCTACGAGTTCACGAGTATACACACTCACATATAATTTTAAGTGCTATAATACACCATTCAATGTTTTATAATAAATTATACACTCAAACAAAGTACTAAAAAGCTTAACCATTTGTAGGCTGACTGTACACACTTGACTGTATTTACCGCAAATATTTTTTCCCAAACATACTTAAATTCATTCGCAACGAAAGAGCTTGGAGTAGGATTGTTGAAAGCTTATAAATTGAGATAATAAATTGAATGCCTAATGCACAGGAAGTGAAATAACAAAGATATATAGAGAACCAGTGGCGTCTCGCGGTCTTACCCACGTTGTATCCGTGCCCGTGGTAATTTCGGGATAAAATGTATCCCATGTGTTAGATCTTATCCCGAAATACACGAATAGTAATTCTGATGTATAACCTATATTACTAAAGTTTATAAACAAAGTCCCGAAAAACCGTCTGTACTGTATGTAATCGATTTTGTCACAAACTACAGAACGAATTTCCATGCGTTCTGCACCAATATACAGAGTGATTCGACAGAAAAGTGACCAAAAACAATGTATGATTGTGCTTTTAATGCCAACATTTCCACAGGAATTGGTACAATGTGGGTTAGCCAACAGGCACTGCTATTTTATTATTTAAGCTTTATACAAATGCGTTTTTTAGTTTTTGCTTTAAATAGTAACATATATTCTTACAAACATTTATATTAGTAGGATTATTGACGAGCATCGTTCATCGGGGTGCGTTATATGCTCGGCTTTGCAAACACAATTTGAGGGCTTTTAGCATGTAACACAATTGTGGTTACTTTGGAAACATCACGTATTCTGTTTTATCATTTCATCAACATACAAATTCTAATTTAATCTGTTCTAGTTTTAGGAATTTTAGACTACTGTTTTTAATTGTTAATTCGTTGATAATGTACAACTTGGGTTCTTCTATTTACTAATTCGAATTTCGAAATTATCAAAGTAATTTCTGTCATTGATAATTATGATGAAAAGCCCGTTGGCTCAGTGGCAGTGAGAGCGCTTTCTGTGTCGGGGGTTGCGGGTTTGGTTCCTGGCGGGAGTCAACAATATGTGCATTGTGCAGACAGTTGTTGGCGACGCCGTCTGGGTGTCAATTATATAAAGTATGTATTTGTATATGTAGTAGTATTAGTGAGTTAGATTCCATGGTACGGTCGGCCAAGAAAGTGGTCTACCACTTTTGACAAAAGTTTCTGCGAGATGTAACGATCGCTAAGGTTGACTTTTCTATGCACAATTATGTTATGACGTTTAAAATTGACCTTGTTGTTTCATGACGTTCAAATGAATCTCAACCGTAGGGTGGTAGACCACATATTTGGCTGACCGTACTAGCTCAGAGTTTACTTTGGGTCTAGGCTAGATTACACCGGGGCAACACTGTGCGGCATTGCGGCATGCCACAAGGCTGCATGCTACAAAGTCAAAAATGTCGCACATTGTGGCAAGAACCGTGCGGCATGGCAACACCTTGCGTCACGTGGCAGACTGTCGCATCTTGTATCCGGGCACAATGTAATTCCATGCGACATTTTTGACGCACGAAAAATGTCGCATGGAATCCATTATGCCCTTGTCACAATGTGCGACATTTTTGACTTTGTAGCATGCGGCCTTGTGGCATGCCGCAATGCCGCACAGTGTTGCCCCGGTGTAATCTAGCCTTAATAAACCGTGTGTGAATTTATCGGGGTATATTATATTTTATCATAATTAAAATTAAATTATAATTAAAATTATCATACAAAATGGTCAGCAAGAAAATTATGAACGTCTTCTAAATAGGGATTTTTCCAGGATTTGAACTAGGGATGGGAACGCCTACTTCACCGCAGTTTAAACATGAAGGCGCTAGAAGATAATCTATATTCATCTCTTTACATCACTCACTTGTATATTTTACGTAACCAGATCACTCCACGAGGCTGAAATAACAGAAGCCTCTTACTCTTAATTGGCGTTTCCTTTTATCTCAAAAGCCGATGGATTGACGGCTGAAGTTTGTACACAAACTTTCTTGTGGAGAATATTTTTAGTAAGCTTCTAGTTTGGGGCTTAAGATGTTGCGACATCTACTGTGGTTGACCAGTGCAATTTGCGAGAAATATAGCTTACTTCTATATTTCCTAGTACTGTTCCTAAGGCGTCGTTAAGATAAAACAAGTTTAAGGGGCAGAGAAGTTGTGTAGTATGTGCAAGATGATTTGATATCTACATAATTAAAAATTAAATCTTCTAAACTGTAACCGTCAACGCATATTGTGATATCTCATGCATCGAATGCGACGAGTTTAAAAAAAATATACCTGGACAAATTCACACACGGTTAATAAGACCCAAACAAAGCTGCTTGTGTTATGGAATCTAATTAACTGATACTACTACATATACATACACAAATACTTTATAAGGATATATAATTGACACCCAGACGTCGTCGCCAACAACTATGTCTGCACATATTGTTGACTCCGGGCGGGAATCGAACCCGCAACCCCCGACACAGTAAGCGCTCTCACTGCCACTGTGCCAACGGGCTTGTCAAGTTTCAGTTTACTGTTATCGTAAATTTAGAGATAAGCGATATTTATTGCTCATCGCTTGGATTAAAATTAGTCGATCATTACCACTGCTACGAGCTACCCCAGCCGTTCGCTACGTCGTAGCGGCGAGCTCGCTACGGCATAGCTCGTATGTGTATGTATATTTATTAACGTATCGATATCTGCAGTGGGTAATTAGCAGCGGATTCCGTTGATTGCACGTATTGACTGATTGAAATGCCTTTTATGTTTAAAATGTTCAATACGAAAATAAAATTTAAGCTTTACGGATTTATATATATCTGAAAAGTGACGTATTTGTGTAGGTGGGTTTTTGGTTCGTTAGGTAATTTTATTATTTAACAGCCTATGAGAAACTTGTGTTATGATATGTATCTCTTGGCATATTCAGTAGTCGTGCCATTCAAACTCAAAAGCTCTGATTTAGATTTTTTTTAATGATGATAAACCAAGAGTGATTTTAGATTTAAATAAAAAAGTATGCAATATTGAGTTATAATATAATGCACTAACGTCCCTAAATGTGCTATAAAATAAAAATAATTGTTTTTAGAGTAATCAGCACATCAATCCGATAAAACAGTTTTTTTTCAAATTGAGAATTCCCATTCTTTTTTCGAAAACAAAACAAAACCAACACTTCAAAATTGAAAAACAGAATTACACAACCATTTATTTTAATAAATTCTCTTTTAAAGAAAGAAAAGGTTATGCTAAAAATAGTGTCACTCAGAAAAACGTGAAATGAATTCAGTTTCGCGGTGATCTAAAGTTTGAAGCGTTCGGAGTGGGTCGAGGGTGCTCGGCACTGCATTTTGGATTAATGACTCCCACAAGCGGGTCACAGCCAAAATACTGCTTTCCCAACGTTGCTTTCACTACGTACTATAAATAGTTTTACTTGTATTTTTTTGTTTAGCTTGTGGTTTCGTCAGTTGACTTTGAAATGGTATAAGATTACCCTTATTTAAAAAAACTTAACCGCCTAATATTATTATTTTAATTTTATTATTCATAAACGATATTTAACTTAAACAGTGTTTTAAAGTGTTACATCTCTTTCGCTCTTTGGCAAATAGCGTATGTCGGAAAGGGACAATTCATTTGATAGTGCTGTTAATAAGCGTTTATGAATAAGGCCCTAAAAGATTGGTGGATAAAAATCCTAACTATAATATATTATAAATGCGAAAGTAACTCTGTCTGTCTGTCTGTTACGCTTTCACGCCAAAACTACTGAACCGATTTGAATGAAATTTGGTACACAGTTAGTCCAGAGCCTGAGAAAGGACATAGGCTACTTTTTATCGCGAAATTTCTGCGGGAACGGGTACAACGCGGGTGAAACCGCGGGGCGCTGCTAGTTACAAATAAAAAAGGAACTCGCCTGTTAGTACACTTGCTGAATTTAAACATTGACTTTTTTAAATATACCCGGACAAATTCACACACGGCTTATTAGACCCAAAGTAAGCTCTAAGCTTGTGTTATGGAATCTAATTAACTGATACTACTACATATACATACACAAATACTTTATAAGAATATATAATCGACACCCAGACATCATCACCAACAACTATCACATTTTGTTGACTCCGGGTGGGAATCGAACCCGCAACCCTATACACAGTAAGCGCTCTCTCTGCCACTGTGCCAACGGCTTATCAAACGCTATATAACGTCTTTGAACATACCTTCATAACCGAAGACAAAAGGTCTGCTAAACGCAGTCTAGCAAGTATATGACGTCACACGTAAGTTCCGGCCTGTGACGTCACGTTTGTACAAAGAGAGTTGTGAGGTGGGCACGGGAAGCTGTGGCGGTGTATCACACAGTCACGTAACAGACGGGATTTTGATTTAGATTCTAGCTGAGACTAGCTGCGCCTTGCGGTATACGTTCCCGTGGGAATGTCAGGATAAAATACCACATATATGTAGATTACTTAGTCTATGTCTCTTCGGAAAATTGTATCTATCTATGTACAAAATTTTGTCGAAATCAAGTAGCTGACAGACGGATTTACTTTCACATTCATAATATTGAGGTTGCTTCAGCTTACGATTACGCACAAGTAAACGTTAATCCAAAATATCTGTCTCTAAGAAAATTAAAAATTGAGGTATTCTACTGGCAGCCCGAATAACTTAAACAGACTATTATTTAAATTATAAAACAACGCTTTGTATTTAACAAACAATTACATACAACAGCGTGAAAACATTGTGATTTTTTTAACGAACATTTGTTACAATAACCAATCGGTTAAATAAACTAGGGATTACCCGATGATGTTATTAAACCTTCTTATAAATGGTGACTCGTCTTTACTCACACTAATATAGGTAAGTATACTAAAATAACAGAAAAAAATCTATCTAAAGTTAAAATAACATTTTAAAATTCATCCCGGTAAAATATTAAATCTACTGAAACCATGTGGCTGCCTTTAACTGAAATCGACATTTAATGGATAAAACTAAACTTTTTAATGGAAATTGGAAGCTAGTTAAAATTTAATGGAATTTTTAATGGTGTTTTAACGATAATTGCACGAAAAATATCTCTATTTTATGTCGTATTCTGATAAAATGCCTTTTAAGGGCTTTTAACGAGTTATTTCCATTTATATAAAGTTAAGTCTACACTTGACGGAGAATCTGTCAATATCCGTCATTCAATGCATGTCTTTGCATATATATATTTATAAATCGATGGAGCGACCGATCTTCCGCATAATGTGCGAGTTTGTAAGCTATGATATATTTTACCTTGTAGAAATCGCTTGCTCGCAACTTATAAACTCGATTTGCTTGAACAATAACATTCTTTCTAAAGCTTTGGTCTGGTGATCATGACGCACAACGCTGCGGTGTGCGTCGCAAGCGTCCCTGCGGAGAGGTGGTCAGTTGTGTAATGTAATGTTTGCCATTTTTGTATGTAAACTTAGGTACCTACCGCTGTCGAATAAACAATTAGAAAAATATATACAAAATACCACGTGTTTTATTTAACTTCTCCGGTATCTCCCTCCAGCAATTTTCTTTAATAAACTTTTGTGTTTTTATCTTTATTTTTATATAATGCAGGATATCTGCGAACTAATTCTATTAAATTGTCTTCATACAATTCCATAATGAACCGTGACGCACACCCGTGACGCACACCGCACACCGCAGCGTTGAACCGAGAATGACGCCGCGTTGTGCGGCAGTACATCTCCCCACTTCACCGCGCTTGCCCCTCGCCGCTGACGCATACTGCGACGGAACAAGAGACCATTCTCGACGTTTTTCATAATGATTGAGTGTCCGGCATCGCATACCGCACACCGCATCGTTGTGCGTCATAATCACCAGACCAAAGCTTGACGCTGCGTTGCGACGCACACCGCAGCGTTGTGCGTCATGATCACCAGACCAAAGCTTTAAGCGCATGACTCACAACAAAATGCGTTGCGGCCCAGTGTGACACCTTTCATACAAATACAAGGAATACAACATCACGCGACCCGCACTAGGCCGGCACTCGCACTGCGTGTTTTACGCTTTAGATATTAGACAAAGTTGTCAGCTACCAAAATTTTAAATTTATTTAAATTCACATACAGATAATGTCAAAACTTTATCTCTGAGATGTCCGATCGAGATAACTTATTATAACGGGCCGTTGAACTTCGAATTTCATTCATTCAAAACAACATCCCTAAATAGAATACCCTTGACGGCATTATTAATTGAAAACTTTTGAGTTTCAAATAATTATTTTAATTCTAAATAAACAATCGTTTAAAACAAATTCCTTTATGTTCATTGAAGAGAATTATTTCGATAATATATAATGTTTATGTTTTTTGATATATATTTTTTTATGTTAATTGTCATTTAATTTCTTTAGTTATGTACTTAGATTAGAATGTATATTTTGATTCTAGAGTTAATTAAATGCTTCGGAAATCTTAGGTAAGGTTAGATTGATTGCCTTTTCAATGAAATATGTTTGTATTAAGTACCTAAATGTATTTTTTCCTACATTAAATGGATTTTTTTAAATCACATTATAATATCTCATTGTAATTCTGACTGACTTCAGGTCATTTTGAAATAATCTCTTATCCAATACCGATGACAAAACTGGAACCTAATAAATTCATGCATTTTATGAATTTAAAATACATCGTGTTCAAACTACGTTGTAAAATAGTGGTGGAATTCTTTCGAAACGTCGGGTGCATATTTTTATAAAACATGTCATAGATTGAACGCGATATTCAGTTATTTATAAAATGCATGTGTTATCTATAAAAAAAATATAAAAAGGAAGATTTTTTTGCTCACCAAAATTTTTGGGTGCAACCCCAATAAACCTGGGAAAATAACTTAAGCTTGATCTACAGACTACCGCCATCTATTGGATCGCGGGTGAGACCACCGCGTGGAACAGCTTGTCTTTACTAATATTATAAAGAGGTAATTTTTTTATTTTTTTGTATATTCGGGCTAATCTCGTGAAATACCAGTCCTATTCAAATAATTCTTTTTGTAATGGAAAGCCACATTCAACGGGAAGGTTATATGCTACTTTTCATTCCAAAATTCCTAAGGGGATGGGCACAACACGGGTAAAACCGCGGGCGCCACTAGTATATCAATAAAAGTTGATGTACAGATGTAGTGAATAATCCTTTCCTTTCGTATTTTCTCGGAAATGTTCGTTTTTGTCATACTACTTCACTCGCACTCAGTACCCATCGAGACAACAGTTTGACATTTGACATTGAAAAATAAAGTATGCGATTTATTTGATATACACGTAATTTAATAATACAGTAATTCATAGACACATCGGCACCATTCGGGTGTTATCGTTGTTCCGAGTTTTGCCGATAGGAAAGGATTATTCACTACATCTGTATGTTACGTATCGGTGTGATCGCAGTCTCTTTTGAATCGGATTGAGTTCGGTTTAATTTAGCGGAATCGCATAGATGCTCCAACTATGTTGGGTGAACATGGTGCATTCCTTGAATACTTGAGGAACTAGTTTCAGATGCTTAGAAATGGCAGACTTTTATGGAGCTGAGGATAGGTTAGATATTAAACGACTGTGCGAAGTTTCAATTGCAATGGTGCTTGGTTCTTGAGCTGTAGTTTATGTTGTGGGTATAAAGTTAGTGTCATTCCTATTCCGTGCTTCGGAGGGCACGTTAAGCCGTCGGTCCTGGTTACTTTCTACGCATAGTAGTCGTTACATGAGCCATTTCAGAGGCTTTTGGCGGCTCAATAACTCTGACAACAGGATTGGTCAGGTTGACCATCCACTCGATGAAGAAGATAGTTATTGAAATGTCACCTTGGTTATTAAAATGACGTCAAAATACTTATATCACCTGAATGAGCTCTTAGATGAAAGAGTTGACGAGCTACGAGTAAGCGACTTCAATAGAACACAAATGTCAGATGAAATTAGTCGCAATGTTCAGTTGCTGAGTTCAGTAGCATTCTATTGAACCGGCCAATTCACTCATATAAATGCAAAACGAATGTTTGGGTGCCATTGAAACGGAGTGGAGCTGTGCTGCTGAGCTGTCACAATGCATTACGAAAAGATTTTGACAATGTCAATGCGTTGTTTGACAATATCAATGAGCTGTGATTGGTTAATCGGGCTTGACACTGGTCCACATTAGTCGTTACCTTTATATCGTTAGTCGTTTTGGAACTCAATTTCGGGTTCTGTCTTTTACTACCTACGCACTGAAGCCTCGGTGACACAACCCACCGGAAAATGCCGACGGCTTTATTTGGAAACGAACTTGCAACGATATTGCTGAAATAAACTGCACTAGCTCAGGTAAACAGACTGGTATAACAAACCGAGCGGAGGTTTTCTGTCAATGGGTGTAACCGTGTACCAGGTATGATATTTAGTTTATAAGTATAATAATATGTATACCCAGAATATTATATGTATATTCTAATGAATTTGTAGATATATGGAAGAGCGAAGTTTCCTAATACAGGCATTGCATGCCTAAAAGGTTGACTATAGCCCTAGTTCAAAATATGTAAAAAATTTGTTACTGAATAAAGCATTTATTATATATTTATTATATTATTAAAACAAAAAGGTGATAGATGAAAGTTTTGATAAAATACTCTTATAAACAGCTACAACAGAAGAAATTAAATAAAAAAATTTAACCCGCTGCGCAAAAAACGACTGAACCAATTTTTACCAAACATAGCTTAGAACCATCGCAAGGAATTTGGCATTGAAATTAAAAAGAAATTATAAAGTTACGATACACACATACAAACAGACACAAACACTGACTTCAAACTTATTCGATCCCTTTTTTCTTTTCCGGCAACGGTTAGAAAACGACTTTCTTTTTTATTTGGATACGATTTGGATAAATATGGCTAGAACCAGATTTGTTTTAAAATGGGTTTTCAATGAATTCATTCTGTAAACTTAATAAAGATAACATGTATACAAAAATAACAAAAAAAATTGTTTTTGAAATAGCTTAAAACGACAAAGGCCTATAAATCTATTGACACTTTTTATAAACCTGAATGATAAAACCAGCAGTTCATAACATCAAAAGTTCAAACATCCACTATACCCATCAATTGCACGAGTAAATATGACCAAAACATATTTTTATTTACTCAGATAACCCTTGACATGTTATTTGGGGTCAATATTACTTCATGTTTCGATCTCCGAATAAACACGAAGGGTCTATAGAAAGCTATTTCCTAACCCTTCGCGAGGTAATGTGTCAATCAGACCAGCGGAAGTTTTAAGACGTTATCGGCTTAGATCTTAGATTACGGTACATCGTTTATTGGGTGTATTGAATTTTACGTTGATTGTATTTTACCCCTGTGAAGGGATTTTATTTATAGAAATACAGCTCTTGCTCGTTTGTGGACCTCGTTACTCGTCAATTGTCAATTGTCAATCGTCAATAGTCAATCGTCAATCGTCAATCGTCAATCGTCTTCTGGCATCCGGCATCGGTCATCTGTCATCCGTCATCCGTCGTCTATGTATCGTCATCCATCAAATGTCAAAAATGTCGGCATGTCAAAAGTGATCCCATTGTTACATAAGATATAGACCACTTAACCAACAAAACCATTTCAAAAACTATCGAATTACAAATCAAAACAAACATTAAGTCAATTTATCGGAAATTCAATCAGTTACATTTTCAACCATTTCATCTTCGATCAACAATACACAACTAGATATCGGGTCACGTACAAAATCAAAGCTAAATACTGTCCGCGTGGATGACGTGTGTCAGCTTATTTTGTTTACTACCGAACTGAAAAAAGAGTTTTAAAACAGTTCGAAGTTCAACCTAATTACAACCATGACACCTAGCAATAAAGTAGCAAATCTTATGAATAACATAAGTGACAATAACGCCTCACTTTTCAAATGAGGCGTTATTCACCGAGACGTATTTTGTGCGCCGACATCTAGTTGTGCATTGTTGATCGAAGCATTTCAAGCTCCATTTTTCTAAAGACTGTAATGAATGAAATTATCTAGTAGTTACATCGTTCTCTAACCACGGATAGTGCAATCGGTTGGAACTATGTATGTAATAGCCCGCTATTTACTTAATTGGGTACTTAGCTCACATACAAAAGGATAATGAGCGCTATTTAGTTCGGAAGTCAATTTCACATTCAAATGCTAACTTAATGTGGTGTTAAAGTACAGCTAGCAACATTGTCGATGGATATTAATGTGTTTGCTTGTAGTTATGAGTTGAGTATACTATTTTTTACTACGTTACTGAAGATTTGATTTATGAGTTTGATTGTCAATCTTGCCGAAGGTCTTATTCACGTATAAAAGAACAAGTTTGTCGATAAAAGGATTTTATTTTAATTAAGTGAAATATTGTCAAAATCCGCTTAGTATATTTTGGGAAGTCGCCCAAATAAAACCAGGAGTATCCCTGACAAAGATAAATCAAAATTAAACTTTAAATTATTTTCGATTTATAAATGGCGTAACTAACACAGCTTTCTTTTATATATATAAACATATATATCCTGTACCTATTCCCAATATCGCCCGAAAACCTCCACTAGGTAATTAAAATCACATGATTTGAAAGCAATAAAGCCACCCTATGCCCCTGTTGTTTACTCTCTGCTAATAAAGCTTGACCAACATCGGTGAGCCACACACGCCAATTAAGTATATTTGGTACGGTAGCTACGCTAGAATTACCGTTTAGAGGTTTTAGTCTGGAATGTAAACTAGAATACTTAATACTAGTTACTATGTGTGTCTTGCGCTTTGTAGTTCGTTATTTATATTGTTCTCTTTTGAGCCACGTCAGAGGCCTTTTGCGGCTCAATAACTCTGACACCAGGATTGGTCAGGTTGACCATCCACTCGATGAAGAAGAAGAAGAAGAAGATTGATCTCTTCTGCATTCAGATAGTATAGGTCAGTGTTTTTCAATCTTTTTAATTTCGCGACCCCTTTACAAGTTGAAAAATTCAGGCGACCCCCTTGTGTCACAGAAGACAAAGAAATAATTAAATTAAAAGACTACGTTAATATTATTTTCGATTTTGGTACATTTATCTATGTATTATTTAGATCTACACTCTGCAAAGTAAGTAGGTACATAGGAGGTAAGTTGGTACAGCTACGTGTCCGGCGACCCCCCGAGTAAGGCTTCGCGACCCCCTAGGGATCGCGACCCATATATTAAAAACACTGTTATAGATAAATAATAATCGGTCTAAAAACTGACACCACACTTACTTTTTTATTATACAGACGAGTTTGATTTTTTGCTTATTTGAATGCACTTGTCTTGAATTTACCAGTCGTATTCGAATAATTATTTTTGTATTGGATAACTTCATTCAAGATTAAAAGTTTTATCTCAAAACTCCTACGGGAACGGACAAAATTCGGGTAAAACTCCGCCGCTATTTCTAATAATGCATTACTTCAAATGTAGGTAAATAAATAGAATCTTGGACTGTTAATCATAATTAGGAAATCTAGATACTAGGTAGATGTAAATAAAATGTAGATACATTTTTATCTTATCAGAATGTATTAGTAAAAACGTATAATTAATTGGCTCTAAGTATTTCTACTGTATTTATTGTTCATGTAACATGCTGTAAGTTTTCCTTTATTATAGAATAAAATTAGATATTACAGTAGAGTTTGCGAAGAATTATGATGATGAAAAAACAGAAGAACTCTTTGTTAGCATTTAAGATATTTTGTTTCCACTTCTTAATGCACCGAAGTGAACACAAAATAGCTTACGAGTAACGTTAGGCAAGATACCAATGTTTATGAACACAACCTTTTTAGCATACTTTCTATGGTTTTCCTCTATCCCAATCACTTAAGGCTAACATTACTCCGATGGGTTAAAAGCGTTATAGAAATATTATGACTTTTATCTTTTTGTAATTTTGTAGAAAATGTTTTAAATTTATTAAAACCAGACGTTTTCATTCGAGTGAAAAAGTAAAGTACAATGTATAATAAAATCATTTTACTAATTCCTCAATTAGTCTAGAAGGCTGGTACTGCGTTTGACTTTGCATGTTTCGATGGTTTGACTTAGATTTTACAAAGCAATTTCATAAATAATAAGCTCCTATGGAAGTTTATTTTTTGTATATTCTATACACATAATAAATTCTATCGACAATGCCCGTTAATGAACTCAGTTTACACATAAAAGGCGCCATAATTTTACTGATAACGTTTTTGAGTAAACATCTTTTTTTTACCTTTATTTTTTATTACCTATGTGTATTTTTTATCATGTATATCTCGTTTTTATTAACGGACTTAAAAACCAAAATAGAAGGTTCCTAATTCGGCTTCATGTTTTTTGTAAAATCTTTTAAAAAATCTTTCAGTGTATCATTTGATACTTGTGTATCAAAATCTCTTAAAAACTGTTTCGTCGTTATTTGAAGTCGGGTTTTTTGTTTTAAAAAGTTATTTGTCATCTCTTTTTTGCGTAAGTATAGAACATCTCTTTTATTTTTATCGACTCTTTTATTATTCATCCGATATCTGTATTGGTACCGATACAAAGTGATGATTCGTGTTGCGGCAGAGCCACCGGGAGAATGTCCCACCGGCCATATTTTACGCAACAATTGAACCGATTTCAGTTTTAATTGATGTCGGGAGCAGGGACCTGTGTATGTTCTACTACAGGCAATATTGGGAACAAACATCAACGAGAGCCATATATGTTGAAATCTGAAACAGCAGAACTATCGCTACAGAGATATACACGTCTAACATATGAGCGAGTATATGAAGTCTAGTAGCATTTCATTAGCGATGTTAGTTCATTGCTATTGTTAAGCAACGTGCAGCTCGACTCCTACTGGGATGGGTGGCCGATAGTTGCATTCTATCTGAGCGCTAACATGGTTCGGAGGGCACGTTAAATTGCCGGTCCGGTTGTTTCAATTATTAGACCATGCCGGTGGCCTTTAGGCGGTCTAAAAACTCCGACACCAGGGTTGACCACTAACCGACTCGAACTTACTTATATCTGAGCGCTACCGTGCTTCGGAAGGCAAGTAAAGCAGTCGGTTCCAGTTGTTTCGTTAGACCGTGTCGGAGGCCTTTAGGCGGACTAAAAACTCCGAATCCAGGGATGGCCACCTACTCAAAATGAGTGAACTTAAAACAATTAATGAGATTATGATTATAAAGGTCAAAGACCTTACTTATTGTAGTTTCAGAACGCACGTTAAAAGCCTCTTAACCTGAATAATCAGAGGTGAAATTAACATCTTATACCTATAGATAGACAGTTTTTTCAATCTAATTAAACGGACACTAATCGAAATAAATAGTAAATAGAACTGGAAAGGTTACTGACCCGAATAGTTTCAGAGTGAAGTATTTTACTCTGAGCTTGGCAAGACACTACACTCAGACACAAGTGTCGACACTTGGCATTTCAGGAGGTTTCAGACTTCACTCTCGGCCAGTTAATCTATACTCAAATAACAAAGCTGAAGTATTTGATTTATTATTTGTTTGAAGAGACCAATCTGAAGAACTCCCAGTCTGATACTTATAATAATAATTTTTATTGGACTTTGAAGAAGGTTATACGCTCATATTCAGAGATGTGAAATGCTTCCTTAGTAGAGATTTTAGTTTGGGCACGTTAAGCCGTCGGTCCCGGTTACTTTCTACGGATAGTAGTCGTTACATGAGCCATGTCAGAGGCCTTTGGCGGCTCAATAACTCTGACACCAGGATTGGTCAGGTTGACCATCCACTCGATGAAGAAGAAGAAGAAGAGATTTACCTCCTTGTTCATAAACGATATTTAACTTAAACAGTGTTTTAAAGTGTTTTGTCTCTTTCGCTCTTTGGCAAATAGCGTGTGTCGGAAAGGAACAAACTATTTCATAGCTAAAGTGCTGTTTAAATAAGCGTTTATAAATAAGGCCCTTCATGACTAATTTTGACATTTAATTTATGAAAGAATACGTTAAATAAGTAAGGGTCTAAACTTTAAGATTTAATGAACGAATCTGAGTGCGGCCGACAGACTAAATTTATTTCGAAATTCCCGCGGTAACGGGTTAAATGAGAGTCAAACCGCGAGGCGCGCTAATACAATATAGTACTACATAGTATTTACTCGTACTTCTAAACTTGTTCCTAAGAGAATTTCAGCATTCGACGTTACAAACTTGTTAAACGGAACACAAAACAATAGACGGTAAACTTTGAGTTAAATAATGAAAATAATATTACCTCGCAAAGTCCATTTCACACGAATAATAATCTTTGCAGAGTTTGTAATATTTGAAAGTTTCTTGGTCGGTAATGCGGTCCTTTGTGTCTGAAAACACCTGCAATATCAAATAATCACGTTGTTTTGCGACCGCTACTTAAACATTATATTGCTAATGAAGTTTCGGTGTGGTTTGAAAGTAGCTTTAGGAACCTTCTTTTATATTTCAAGTAGCTTATGTTTTTTTTTAATAAAGAAGCAATTTCCATTTCTTAAAAAAAAATTCAACCATAAGTACAGTCGAAAACATAAATGTCGTCATAAAAATCGTTCTATATAATTGAAATAAAAAAGTTTACAAAATTAAGTATTAACTATTCTTGCATATTCTTTTGTTAACCAAGAAAATGATACTTACCTGGTCTAATATTGGAAACCAAAATCTCATTTAAAGCATGTTTGCTGAAAGGCCATTAAAAGCACTTAAGATTAGATTGTATTTATTCATCAGCAGAACATTGTTTGTGGAGCAGTGTCTCGAACTAGGCCAAATGTTTCAACATTTACCGTTCCAGTTACGTACCATGGATAGGGTAGTTGTTCACTGCTCATATCTTGCGCTAGTTCGTGGCGTAGTTTAACTAAGCGATGTTAGTTCATTGCAATATTAGCAACGTGGTGCTCGGCCCTTACTTGGATGGGTGGCCGATAGTGGCATTTCTATCTGAGCGCTACCGTGCTTCGGAGGGCACGTTAAGCAGTCGGTCCCGGTTGTTTCACTCGTCAGACCATGTCGGAGGCTTTTACGCGATCTCAAACCTCCGACACCAGGGTTAGTCACTAATCTACTTGATATGAATGAATGAATGTTTTTGAATGACGAGACATTCAACCTACTTTGTTTTAAACGAATATGCTCGGGTGACCCCGAGCATATTTGATCTGGGAATACTGCAAATACCCTAAGTTAGTGTACCGACACACCATTATCTCAGTTACTTGTTGCCTGTTATAGTTTAGGCTCAATACACACGTATGCTCGAAACTTTACCGGCTAAGCGAAATGCAGGAAGTTATGTTAAAACATTGTGTGGGAGATGGTTAGTTGGGAAAGGTGTGGCTATTGATAAACACACCGTTTATTTAATAGACTAGTCTCGCCCCGCGGTATTACCTGCGTTGTTCCCGCGGTAATTTTGGGTTAAAATGTATCCCATGTGTTATTGCGATGTATAGTTATATTATTGTAACGTTTCATTAAAATCCATTCAATAGTTTTTACGTGAAAGAGGAACAAACATCCATCCATCCATCGATACTTACAAACTTTCGCGTTTACAATATTAGTAGGATACTATCATTATTTTTCATCATACCAAAAATTTGTAAAGCTAAAAAAAATTTATATAAAAATTCATTTAAACCAAGAAAATGTCGTATAATATTACATAAACAGAGGCGTTCTAGCCAGTTCAACATAATATCCCGGACGTTTGCCCAGATAATACTTTTCCATTAGAACTATGAATAACACCAATATAATAGTTTACCATGTCCCATCGGAGTTTAAGTTACAAGTAGTTTGAACACTATTCTAACATGCTCGTCCGGCTTGGACCAGTATGAGTTTGTTGGAGTATTTCGATTAACTATGGCAGCAGGTTTTAGTATCTGTAGGTCTAGTCCTGTGGTCCAGTCCAATATTATTAATGTCAAAAGGTGTAAAGACAATCTCTTAAGGCATCCTACTAATATCATAAATGAGAAAGTTTGTGAGCATGTAGGATGTATGGATGTTTGTTACTCTTTCACGCAAAAACTACTAAACAGATTTGGTTGAAACTTTACAGTAATATAAGTTATACATCAGAATAACACGTAGCATACATTTTATCTCGAAGTTCCCGCGGGAACGGGTACAACGCGGGTGAAACCAGATGCGGCTAGTAAATATATATATCGATAACCCACACATATAACGGTTTTAAATACAATTTATAAATTAATGTAGAGTATTACAGTGAGCCTCAAGTGTGGACCCCTGACTTTAAAAATAGTATAAATAACGAATTTATTAAAAACTATTTGCACCGCGCGGCGGTTCCACCAGCAATCATATTATATTCACAGATTTAGTGGGGTCACACTCATACATTTAGATCATCAGGAAAAATCTTCCTCTTTTTAAAATTAGCATAGACACGTCTACGTTTCAAGCAGATTACACTCGTGGTCTCAAGATGACTGCTATAAGGTATTCGGAAACTATAATAAGTTTTGTTCGGGCCTGGCCAACTTGAATGAAGCATTTCCCTTTCAACTAAACTTTGGATATTGGTTTGACGTTTGAAATAGATCCTGTTGTGGACGTGTTCTCATTTTAGGTACGAACTATAGTCTGAAGACAAAGTCCTAGGTTCGAAGGAAATAGTTCAAATTGAAAACTAATATATATTTGGTCCAGATATGAATGCTAATTTATTTATATGATATCTAATTAATTCGGGCTGCTGTTTAATGCTTAACAGATCTGATCGTTATGTTTTACATACAAAGTTTCTGTAACAAACAAATAATTGTATACTCCAAGATAAATTGAATATTGTTTGTTTCATCTTAATTCTTGTATCAACAATCTTTCTCTATATAATAACCCTCTTTATTTCGTAAAGAACATCAAAATATAAAATAGTATCAGCCATTTTTTTCTTCAATCACCCCCTTCCCCCTTCTCCTTTATTTGTAGTGGTTGGTAAATTATGTTCTTCCTTTTTTCCCACAGACGAACGGTACAGGATAAAAATAGAGTTTCAAGCAACACGTTTTGAAAAAACCCTGTAACTTTAATTATTACTTTGTTTGCATTTAACCCGCGCCGCGAAAAGAAAGCTCGCAAGAAAACGCTCGTGCGAATAATAAGAAGTTTAAAGCTCTATTCGTTATACCTAACGTTTAAAGTACAGGTTCACAGCACGTACCGTACAGACTTGGAGAGAAAGCATATTCTTGGCCATTGTTAAATTTTATTGCACGTTTAAAAACAGCTTGTGCAAATGAGGTCTTATTACATTGACGTGTGTGAAAAAGAAATTAGAATTAGAATTATCAAAATCGGATCGGTTGTTTCTGAAATTAGCGCGTTTAAACAAACAAACAATCAAATTCTTCAGCTTTATTATATTGCTATTAGTATCATCACTACATACTATAAAACAAAGTCGCTTTCCACTGTCTGTCTGTCTGTCCCTATGTAAGCTTATATCTTTAAAACGACACAACGGATTTTGACGCAGTCTTTTTAATAGATAAAATGATTCAAGAGGAAGGTTTATATGTGTTAAAATTCCCGAAATTCCCACGGGAACTGGCACTACGCAGGTAAAACCGCGGGGCGCAGCTAGTAAATAATATACACAGATGAGATATGCAAATTAATAATGTTTTCATATTTAAATGTGAATTGACTATCATTACCATTTCATTAATAAATTATTGTTGATCAACAGTCTTGATCATTGAAACAACGGTGAAGGCTCGCATTATAATACTTAATTAACAAAGGATTCGTTTCAGTACGAAATAATTAAACATATTGAACGCAATTCGCAAACGAATATATTTAATGACCAAATAAAAGAGCTTTATATTAATAACTAGGAGCGACTTGTGGTTTTACCCGCGTTGTGTCCGTTCCCGTGGGAATTCAAGAACCGCTCGACCGATTTTGTGAAACTTCACATAAACCATCTACTAAATAGTCCGAACAAAGCCTTAACATTTGGTTTGGATAGATGAGCCTGTTCTTGAGTTATAAAATTACAACGAAAAGTGGCATTGATTTTTATATATGTATATAGAGATAACTAGGAGCGACTTGTGGTTTAACCCGTGTGTAGGAATTTCGGGAGAGAAAACTTTCCTCTTGAAAGTTCCTTTCTAATCAAATAGAATTATTTGAATTGGACTAATATACTTGAGATAAGTTAGTAACCGAGTAGATTAGTGGCTAACAAAATTTGGTAGTTAGTTTCATTGTTTTTTCGAGTTATTCTCAGAAATTAACAGTCCGATTTGAATAATTCTTTTTGTAATAGATAGCCACATTCAACGGGAAGGCTATAAACTAATTTTTATTTAGAAATTCCCGTGGGAACAGGTGCAACGCCGGTAAATCAGTGGGGTGCTACTACCTATAATATAAGTAGCATGAAATAGAGAATAGAGAGTAAATCTCCCTTCCGTGATAAGTAACTATAGATATAGATGAGCAATTACAAAGAACGGTCTTAATTGGCAGTGCTAGCAGCGCCCTGCGGTTTCGCTGGTTTGTATAAACAAAACCAACACCGTGTAACCTTCCTCTTGTTTGTGGTTACCATAAACACAAACAAACAAAGAAACTTCTTCAGCTTTATCGTATGCGGGTGGCACGTCAAAGCGATGGCGATTCCGACAGTGACTATTTTTTTTAAAAGAAAACACAAACCTACTGATATTATAAATGCGAAAGTTTTTGAAGATGTTTGTTACTCATTCACGCATAAACTACTCAACGGATTTTGATTAAACTATTTAGGTATTATATATTACGACAAGCGTGGTGATTATGCCTAATCCTCCTCACTGTACTGATATTTTCAATGAGATGAGAGGCCTTTGCCCAGCAGTGGGACATTACAGGCTAATACTTTACTGATTTTTTATATTACGACGACATTTAGGTTTTATACACAGTAATATAGATAATACATATAAATAACACATGGGATAAATTGTATCCCAAAATTCCCGTGGGACCGGGGACAACGCGGTTAGGACTACAAGGCAGTACTAGTATTATTAGAGAGAAAAAGTTCAATGCCCTATTTTGAAAAAAAAAACACTACTCGGCGATACCGTCACGGCACCCTGTATTAGTAGTACCTATCTAGATAATTTAATTATTATTATAACAGCCTCCGTGGTCTTGTGGTTTAAGCGCCCGGCTCACGACCCGGAGGTTCCGGGTTCGATTCCCGGTGGGGATATCTCACAAAAATCTCTTTGTGAGACTGAGTCCTCAGTTTGGTTAGGGCATTACAGGCTGAATCACCTCATTGCTCGAAAAGTAAGATGATTCCGTGCTTCGGAGGGCACGTTAAGCCGTCGGTCCCGGTTACTTTCTACGGATAGTAGTCGTTACTTGAGCCATGTCAGAGGCCTTTGGCGGCTCAATAACTCTGACACCAGGATTGGTCAGGTTGACCATCCACTCGGTGGAGAAGAAGAAGAAGAGAGAAAAAGTTCAATGCCCCAATTTGGAAAAAATCTCAAATTCTCATTATCCCAGAGTAGTTTATTCCACCTACTATTTATATTGAAGTTTCATTACCAACTGTCTCTCTCTTCCAACGGGAATATTTCTAATTAAATCTCTTTCTTTGTCGCGGCACTTCCCTCAACTTTACTGAACTCAGCAACAAACAAGTGTTGAAAGCTTCTCCACTTGTAAAGTGTATTATGTACTTTTCTATTCTCTTATTTTAGTAATTAAATTCAATTTAAGCTGTCTTATGTATTTAGTTACCTAACTTTAAATCTGAATTACTTGATAAGTATTATTAAATGCCTTTTACAATCTGTGAGTCTAAAAAGTCTTTCATAAATTAACTTGTTCAACCCAAAAAATTTCTACATAGAAATGTGAATAGAAATTGAAGATAATTTAATAGAAATGAGACATTTATATATGACACTAACTTTAGATACTACGAGTATCTGAGCGCTACCGTGTTTCAAAGGGCACGTTAAATTGTCGGTCACGGTTATTACAATCAATAGACCATGTTGGTGTTGCCTTAAGGTGGTCTAAAAACTCTAGGGTTGGTTACTAACCTATACGAACCTATACGAACTTACTCACTTACAAACCAAAACAGACAAAAAAAATACCTTAGAACTTGATTAGACCTAGACAGTCTAGATAAGACTAGCTCTAAAATAAAATACTAGATAATATTATATTACTTACACCAAAACTTGCTATCTTTCCAATAAGTATTGAGAAACAATATACTTTTATGACTATTTGTTTATATAAAGGGTTTAGTGAACCGCTTCAATAAAAGTCAGGTGCAGACTCATATAAAATGTATCGATTACTCATTCCTTTGATGATAGTTGAAAACTGATAATAAATATGGCGACTACACTACAATCTCTTCTTATAACCCTTATGTGGTTACATATATGACTGATTTTCCAACCAAAAATTCCTTCTGTATAGGAAAATGGTTTAGTGATGGGCTAATGAATGAAAAACAAAAAAAAACTTGAGAGGTGTCAAGGGACACCCGGATGGAACGAAGTTTATTTATTATCAACAAAAATAATCGTCACGACACCACACTTTTCAATGCGAAATAGAAAGACTAAACGAAAATATCTAGCTTGCTTTCTATAAGAGAGAGAGAGAGTCTCTCTCTGGCGTGCACATGTTTCTCTGTCTGTCTCTCTCGCGCATGTTTCTCTGTCTATCTCTCTCTGGCGTGCGCAAGTTTTTCTGTCTGTCCCTCTCTGGCCTAAAAAATGTCGTTACCATTTTTTCCGTCTAGCCCCCTTTCGCAACGCGCGATAAGGAACTTCGTTCCAAAAATTCTGTAATGATGTGCTTCGAAAGGTATGTCAAACTGTCGGTACCGGTTGTTTCAATCGTTGGACCATGTTGGAGGGTTTTAAGAGGTCTAAAAACTCCGACGCCGGGGCTGGCCACTAACCTACTCAATTTCGAATATTTGTATATGGTTCAGAAAAGATACATACATACGATTTCATCAATTGGTTTCGATTCAACTGTTACTTTTTTATTTTTTTTATTTAACCTGTTGTGTCCCACTGCTGGGCAAAGGTCTCCCCCAATTCTTTCCACCTGGATTCTTTTGCCGCTTCTTTCCACTCTTTGTCGAAGTCCTCCAGTTCCTTCCGCCACCTCGTGGGGGGTCTACCGCGAGGTCTCCGAACATTCTGGAACTCCCATTCTGTGGAGATCCTAGCCCATCGATCCGGATGCATTCTGGAGACATGACCTGCCCAGTCCCATTTCAGCTTGGCAGTTTTCATCGCCACGTCTGCAACACCGGTTGTGGAACGTAGCGTGGTGTTTCTGACGCGGTCTGATAACCTAATACCGAGAATGCTACGTTCCGTTACTATAAATGGAAAATACATTGAAAGTTGAAAATATATTAATTTCATAACGAAACGATTTAATTCGTTATTCCAAAATGAAAAATAAATCTGTTTCGAAGCTTACCGCAGGACGGCAATCGCTTCTGAAACTTAAATAAACAAAAATCGGACCAATGCTTTTGACCGAATCAAATTGTTTCCTCGAAATCCAATTTCAAGCGCAATGAAATAATACAGACCCTCACAGACCCCTATTTTTCGTTATAAAGAAAAGTTGTCGCACCTTTTGTATGAAACCATTTCGTAAAGACATACCTTTCGAAATTCGAATAGTTGGACCTTGTATTGTCCGAATCGAGTGTCACTTGTTTTATAATCATTCCTTTGAGTGTGAAATAAAGAGTATGTATAGTTTTTTTTTACTGATGAAGATAAACAACGTTTAATTAAAGATGATTTTTACGATATATTTTAATAAAACAATACATAAAAACAATTATTATTTTATTTATTCATAGACAAGAAGGTAAGTAAGATAAAGGTAAAGTTTCACAAAACTATTATAATATCGTTACAGGTAGGCATCAAGTCAATATGATAGTGTAACAACAAGATTAGGTATAAATTGGCATAATTATGTTTATTATATACAGTCGAAAGCCATTGGTAGCAATAATTATATTGAAATAGAAAACAACACAAATGGATATTGGTTTGCGCGAATACCATGCATTGGCATGCTACGAACTACGGATATGCGTAGTTAGCGTAGCGCTACGAGATTTGGTTGCTACGTCGTAGCTGACTATGAACGTATGTAGTATTTTCTGCGTAGCGTAAATACAAGTCATAATTTTATGCCTAAATAAAATACGAAAAAATAAAATACAAATATAAACATTTTCAAATGAAACGTTTGTGAAATATTTACAAAGGCAACGCGCAAACCATATTTAATTACAGACAAGACCCAGTCCAAATTATTTAATATTTATTCATTGATTTAACAAAATAAACAGCAATTTCGATATTTGGTCCCATCACAACAACAATAAAAATACAATTTGTTTAAATAAACTTTACATTGATTAAGATATATTTGATATGGAGTTTATAGAAGAAAATAACAGGGATAAACATTTTAATATTTTAACTTTATATTTCATACAAGGTCTGCGAAAATATACCAAATTTTTCAAGGCAAACATTTGTTGTTTACTGATAAAAATCTGTAGTGAAATTTCTCTATAGATTTGTGGATAGGTAATTCCAAAAAATATGTACAACAAAATTAGTTAAAATATGTCACTTTGATCTACATACCTCAACTTTTGTCTTGAAAAATATCATATATTTCCTTAGTCCTTGTAATTCTCTTTAAACATTAAAACTAAGCGATCTCTTATATAAATAGAGTTATTTGGTTCTTAAAATAGACACTCTTTGGGGAAAGCCGATTCAATGCCAATCATACAGATATGTAAGAGCCAAAGCACACTATAATCAAGACTGCAGTAGTCAGTCTTCTTGTCTGTCAAACCATATGGAGTAGCGCACGCAAGACACATCTTGTCTCTTGCAGACTTTTTGTCTGTCACTGACGAAACTTTTAGACTGATTTAAGTCAGTTGTTTCAGTTTAAACATTCGACAGTCCAAAGACTCGATAATGAGTCTAAATGAATCGCGACTGTATTGTGTTGTACAAAAAAATATATGTATTTATTATATATTATATAGTTTTAAGACGTTTGTGATAACAGTGGGCTCAGGCTTTAAAAAGAGATGAGATAAACAAAACAACAGTGAAAAACACAGACATAAATCCACCAATAAAATCACTTCATTTTTCTACACTCGTATGACTATTAGTCGAAATTTTCATCATTTTCACCGTTCCCATGCTTTTCCCATCCCAACTAAAATCGCAGCTTAACATTGTTATCGGATTTCGCGCAGAATTTGCAGCAATTAAACCAGTCCCTTATTATTTACGATTAAACATAATTTACTAGCATTTTGTAGCACATACCAAGCTCGACAAACTTCGCTTTATAAACATGTATACTTAATGTCGGGTTCACACTTGCAATCAATTATTAAGGTCTGTGTACAGTACACGCACGATTTTTGTCGTGAATATCTAGGGCATATTCGTCGTGTACATAGTACACTGTGCCTTATCTGTCAACCAAACAGCATGGCAAAAAATTGTTAGTCTTATAACTTTAAATGATAAATTATGCGTTTGGAGGAAACCTTTGCCCAGCAGTGGGACGATACAGATTAAGAAAAAAGTATGAGAAAGGTACTGTTTGCTCGCTTTATTTACTTCTGGTTTTCTGGATTGCAAACTTTTAAGGCTTGACGTTGTAAAAGACAAAGATTTTAGTAGTTTTGAGCTCTCTCAATTGAATCCCACGATGTAAGCAAACATACCACAAACAAACAAGGATTGTGTTAGGCTCTATTGTGTTATTCTAAAATAGGTAGGAATAAACGAGGAAGTACTCGAAAGCGAAACAATTCAAATGTGGACCCAGCTTAAACACATTACACCCATTAAAGCAACATGGCGAAACTCCCGACCCTTCAACTCTTCATTATAATTGTCTTAACATTACCCAATCGAGTTCTCAATATTTAATTAAAATATTTAGCTGAAAACTGGAGTTTGAGAGTGAGAAATAATGTGAACAGTTAATTAAACTTTCGCCTCGTTCATGCTAATGGGTTTTAGAAATATGTAGTACATTCAAAATTTGGCCGGCCATGAGTTTAATTTCATTCAAGTACAAGAAGTATTTCTAAGTGAAAGATTCGAAAAATATATTGATATAAGTAACCCTAAATGTCATATTGATATTCTTTATAACAAAACTTACTACTGATCTGCTGTTTTTACTGTTTACACATATGAATAAGTTCAACGTTAAGTCACTGCAAATCACTTGACACTTGGCAATCACCCACACATATAAACACTACTGTACAACACACGATCTCTTTTCAGTCTGTCCGGTGGATCTCACAAATCGGTTCAGATTTATTTTAGGACTCCCACTGGCGCTGTCGCCATCACCCTTTGCACAAGTCTTGTTTCTCATTATCATCAGATCAGTTCTAATGCTTGGTCTTCTGACGTTCGGCGCCACAACACCGCACGCGTCGGAAAGTCTTCTCTTAATAGACAGAGTACACTTTTTATTCCGATTACTTTGACTGCTAGTCGGAGGTAAGGTGCAAGGGCTTCCGAAGGCTGTGCTGACCCGTTTGTGATGGTTCGGTGCCATTTCGAGAGGTAAATTGGCGACGACGAAAAGTTCGTAGAATAAGTCGTCTACTTGATAGTTCTTTTTGGCTGATGTTTCTACGAAGACGCAGGCGGAGTCCTGTGTGGTGCAATACGCTGTCGCTTCTTCGGGTTGCACAGTCCTGGACAAATTAACATAACTATTAATGTTGTGGACTGTACTTGTATACCTAGTTTACCCTTGCAATACTATTATTTTATGGAACAATTGACGGAGCGAGCAAGTAAGCAAAATCCACAGAAAGATTGAGAAACATGTTTGACGTGACCTTTTATTAGACTCTCCGAATCATGCACTTCTTTTCGCGTGAGATTAATTGCCGTACTCAAGACGTCAACTAAACCAATTGAAAATATTTTTTGTTCATTACATGCAAAGAATCACTCATTAACCTCATTAACCTCTCTGAAGTGTACATTAATGACTCTGAGTGACCATAAGTATAAAATTTAGCAACATATTATAATAATCACTATCTATACCTCAATAGGTTTCTACGTCTATTCACATCTATTATCATAAACATATTGACGTTAGGTAAGTAATTCAGAACAACAGTTTACTAACGAGACTAAGCCCCTGGCGCCTGAGAAGTTCACATGCAAATCAGTTCCCGACCGAGGGAATAGTAAGAAGCAAACAGTGTTCAAGTACTTGAATACTTATATGGTTCAGAATAGAAATATAATAATAGTTCAGTAAATTAAAAATATCAAATTAATGATTCGTTTAATGTTTGTTTTAACGCCTCGGTGGTCTTCCTAGTTCGAGCAAATACATGTTTTCTACTTTTCAAACATGGCTCGGGTTTGAGATCACCAACCCACATTAGGCAAGCGGTGATTACGCCTAATCCTCCACATCGGACTGAAATATTCTGAGACGAGAGGTCTTTGCCCAGCAGTGGGTCATTATAGGGTAATACTTTAACTCTTTTACTTACTTAAGATCCTTGTCACACTTGTTCCCGGCTATCGCCATGGGGACCCGGGGGGTCTGCCGCTTTCCCCTGCTGTTCCCGCTGGTGGCGCTCGCTTTAGTCTCCAGGATCTGTTCCCGCAACCTAATCACCTCTTCGAAAGACTCCCGGCTGTCCATCGCAAATACTAACACGAATAAGTCGCCTGGAAAAGAAAGAAGATAGTTTAAACATAGTTTGTTATAGATTGACTTAAGTTAATTATTTATTTATGAGAAAGTGTTTAAATTGAAACGGCCCCTTTACAGGGACCATGGTCACAGAAGACTTTTCTGAAGTTGTTCTGTGACCACGGTTCCTGTAAAGGGACCGAAACGTCAGATAAAAATGTAAAAAAGGATGTGTATCTGTAAACGTAGTTTCAATCCAAAATGAGAAGTGTTCGCATAAACTTAAGAAACAGATAAAGTGTTTTAAAATGGTTACTTATTCATACTTGAAGATTTTAAATCAAGACCAGCACAACAGTAAAAAGTTTTCCCAGTACTAATTTTGTATTTACTCACAAGAACGATCTCCGAATAAGTAAACTTCCAACCAAAAAACGTATTAAAATTAGATAAGATCTAATAGAGCATCTAATTTAGATTAGATTAAAATTAGTTCATTCGTGAGAAGACACAAACAGATACATATAGCGGTCATACTATACACCTCTTTTTGCGTCAGTGATTCTGATTACAAATAGTTTCAATCCTATAGAAAATTCGTTTATTTTGGTATACAGCACGAAATAGAGAAGTGAAAGCAGTAAGCACCTATTTCGCTCTTCAGTCGTTAAGAGAACATGATCAACATAGACCACACCGACTTGACGGTTGTAAACCCGTCCAATCTAAACGCGTCTAATATTTTACTCTGTCATTATCTCGCTACTATAATTTCCATACAATCTCAGCTCATTCTCGTAACCTTAACGTTATTTCATATACTGATGAAACTCTCGTGACGTTAGATATTTTATATGGAGTCTCGTAAAATTCTATAGCTCCCATCATGTACCTCGTTTCCTTTAAATTATGTTTTTACGCTGCGAAATCGCGGCGTTCGATGTAATCTTTTGTTGCGTGGAGTGTAGCAGTGTTTGATACTGTTATCACGGTTTCATTTTGGTTCTTGATCTTGTTATGTTTATTTTATTAGCTCTTGGCAGAGAATGAAGGGTGTTATTAGTTTGATGTGGCGTGTGTCTGTCTGTGGCATCGTAGCTCCCATAGAGAGATATATTTCATTCATTCATTCATTCATTCATTTCGGATAGATAAGGGCCATCCCTAGTGTTGGAGTTATAAAATATAAACACTGGGAAGTAGCTCCCAAACTAATAAATGTTGTAATGTAAGCTTTTTATTTCACACTTATTTCTTGTTAGAATGGAGAGCTTTACTTTGAATAAAAATTATTAGTATTTTTTTATAGTTCAAATATCAAATTGCGGCCAGAATAGACATTTATTTACATATACAATGAAGAAAAATGAAATCTAGTTGTGACTGTATTAACCAATTATATATGTAACATTAGTTAAGTATTTATGTAACTATTTTTGGCTTGAAATAAATTATTTATTTATTTATTTAAACAGAATGTCGATACATAACCTGCTATACACAAATCAAGATCTTTTGTTGGTACCGACAGTGAATAAGTCGCATCTACTGGCTTTCCAAACAATTCTCAGTGCTATCCTCATTTGCAGTCCTTTAAAAGCAACCTATCTCCAACCCAGTAGAGTCGGATTCACAAAAAGTTTCATTCACAAAACTATAACGTTTTATGACGTCACATCGTGGTTAATGACCTTTATTATAGTGACCGGAGTCTGTAAGCTGAATCTTGATGTTGAAATTAAGCGATGTCGACCTTCAATGGGAAAATATTCACCGTATATCTACTAACTAGCAGCGCCCCGCAGTATTACCCGCGTCGTGCCCGTTCCCATGAGAATTTCTGGATGAAAAATAGCCCATAACCTTCCCCTTGAATGTAGGTATCTATTACAAAAAGAATTATTAAAATCAGTCGGGCAATTCCCGGGATTTACTTGAACATACAAACAATGAAGTATGTAAAAATATTGCGCAATTAAATTGCTCGTTTCAACTACCCCTTAATGTAAGTACAAACTATTCTACGTGTGCCAATTAGTTTTACGTAATGTAAACGTTACGGTTACTGTCTAAACCTCACCGCTAGATGGCGCTAGTTCCGCAGTTCCATTGCCTAGTTAATATTACTAAGTGGAAAGTTTACAAAGTGTTTGTTTGATGTATGTAAGTTAGTTCATCTCTCATTGTGTATTGAAGAAATAAGTTATTGTATGGGTATTGGAATATTATAGTGAAATTATCGTATTGTTTCGGTGTTTAAAAATATTAAACATAACTAAATTTATGAGTTAAAGCTCCATATGTTAAGCAATGAATTTGTGTCAAAATAGTCGCAACGCGGGTAAAACCACGGGGTGGAATATTATAATTGGCATGTGCATGCATGTCCATTTCACACCCGTCAACGAGATAGCATTGACTAAACAATCTTCTTCTTCATCGAGTGGATGGTCAACCTGAGCAATCCAGGTGTCAGAGTTATTGAGCCGCCAAAGGCTTAACGGCTTAACGTGCCCTCCGAAGCACGGAATCGTCTTACTTTTCGGGCAATCAGGCTGCAATGCCCTAACCAAACTGAGGACAGTCTCACAAAGAGATTTTTGTGAGATATTGTCCCCACCGGGAATCGAACCCGGAACCTCCGGATCGTGAGCCGAGCGCTTAAACCACAAGACCATGGAGGCTGTTCAATAATAACTATTTACAGCTACTCAGCAATAATCCCTAGATCGTAAACCTCAGCAATAATTACTCACTCAAGTGCAACCTGATTTACCGAGGCACCGTTTTGCTTCCGTGACATAACATCACTCAAGCAACGTACATACTATAATATATACATACATGCCTATTAGGTCCAGCTAGAATTATTACACAAGCTATAACACAACACAAGCCTGTATTACCTATCTACCTAGGTAATACAGGCTTATGTTGGTCTTGTCTTAGAGTTTGTGCCCACTATACTTAAAGTAGTCTGTAGACTGTTTTTCGATGCGCACAAAACTGTATTTTGTCTCTCTAACAACAGTTTTTTACCACGAAATAAAGCTACGCAGTAAGTGCTTCGCTATTCCGTGGTCAGCGGACATTAATTTTTTTTTTAACCGACAGTTAAAAAAGTCCGTTACACGTCATAACTAAGTATTAAAGATCACTAGCCGCGCCCCGCGGTGTTACGCGCGTTGTACCCATTCCTGCGGGAATTTCGGGATAAAATGTATTCCATATGTTATTCTGTATATTACTGTAAAGGTTAATCCAAATCCAGTAGTTTTTTCGTGAAAGAGTAACAAACATACGTAATTCTCGCAAACTTTCACATTTATAATATTTTAGATCATAGCAAAGGAAACAAATGAAGTTTAGATAAAAAAACAGTATCAAAAAATTCTTATCTTCTAATCTTTGGGCAATGATAGAAATATGAACAGTGGCACGCCTCCATCAATCGATTAAAGAGGAATTAACTGTAGTATACATTAATTTAGCACCATGCGTGATCAATTTTACAATTGAACATTTCATAAATTAAACACATTAAGTCGTTGAAATTACGTAATATAGGTTAATTAAATAGTTAAGAACATATTAGTTACATGGACAAATAGTAAATGGTAGTAAGCAGACTAATACACAAATTAGTGGTATATATATCACAATATGTTTTTTTTGTACCACACGTGACTTAACTCGGCTAAAAGTAGCTATATACATGACTTGTTTAAAGATACACGGTGTTGGAGGACAATGGGTGTACCTAGTCCTATAAATGTATACCAAATTTTGAACTTATTTTTCAACACTTTTTTTTTATATTTTTTTATAATTTATTTAATTTATTGCAAATAAAATAAAAAGATATTGCAAATAAATTAATCAATTGGCCCAACATTTGAATAAGATATACGCTCAACGTAACGACACGGTACGGAACATAATTAAATTACGTTCAAAAATATCACTAACAAAATTGATACTTCGAGTATTCTAATTAAGTATCGAGTATAATTAAACTTCTATTAACGACAAATTCGTTAAGTAGCTCAAATTAGAACAGAAATTATATAAATTATACACTTATTTGATATTACAATCCTAACTAATATTATAAACTAGCAGCGCCCCGCGGTTTTACCCGCGTTGTGCCCGTTCCCGTGGGAATTTCGGGATAAAATGTAGCCTATAGCCTTCCTCGATAAATAGACTATCTAACAGTGAAAGAATTATTCAAATCGGTTCAGTAGTTTCTGAGATTAGCGCGTTTAAACAAACAAACAAACAAACAAACAAACAAACAAACAAACAAAACAAACTCTTCAGCTTTATAATATTAGTATAGATGTGAAAGTAACTCTGTCTGTCTGTCACGCTTTCACGCCAAAACTACTGAACCGATTTGAATGAATCACCTTGTTTGTTGTTGTTACTCAATCAAAAGGTAGTTATGCACCCACCGGGCCGCATGGTAATAAATAACGCTGACCGTGCGTAAGAGCTAGCGAGAATGCGTGGGCGCATGACCGGAAAGGATGTTTAGTCTATAAGTAAGCGATAAGAAAAGTGACTTTAGTTTTAAGAATATAATTCATCATTAGTTAAGTAACCCTAGTTTAGTTCGGACGTCAGTCCTTAGTGAATAAAACTTTTCACTAATTATTAATTAAGTAACCTAGCGTAGTTTGGACGTTTAACAGTCCCTAGTGAATAAAACTTTTCACTTTAGTTTTTAAAAAGTATTTTATTGCTCCCAAATACTTTTCTGGCGCAGCCGGTAGGATCGCACTACTGTGTGCTGCTGATTCGTGCGCGAAAAAACGATTAAAAAGCGTGAAAAGCGCGTTCGGTCTTCAGCCCGTGGCGATCCGCGAACCAGATAAATTTGAAAAGGACCTTGGAGACAATACCTAAGCATGGTGGTGACTGGCAGGTGAGTGAGATTTTTCGCCATCCTTTCCCCACTATTCTTTGTTATAGTAGGAATCGAACTTTTTCCTTTATAACTTTTATTTGACTTACCTAAAAATCGGTAGACCATTTAATTTAATGTATTAAGTAGATTTTATTGTTATTAAATAAAATAAACTTAGTTTAGAATAAAAAGGAACTATTTTTGGAATAATATGCAAGAAATAATATCTTTAGTTATAAATAGTTGTGAAGTTTGTAAGAAGCTTAAGTATGACAGGAAACCCCTGAAACCACCCTTACAGTCAACGCAAACGCAGGAAGCCCCTTTTCAGGAAATTTAGATTATACAGATGCTTTACGTTATGATAAGGAAATATCCATGATAGAGTCGAAAGAAAGAGCTCTAGGTAAGAAAATCAAATCAAATCAAATCAAATCAAATCATTTATTTGCGTAAATAGTTGTTACATCTATTTACAAACCCAAAGGGTGTGCAAAATATAAAATCAAAACTAAAATATAAAAATAAAAAAACTAAATACTAAAATAAACTATTAAACAATCAAAAACTATAGGAACTAAAATAAACTAAAACTTAAAATCAACTAAACTATAGAGTAAAACTTAACATCTTAGACCTAGTTACATTATTAATTATTATATGTGTTTATCTGCAAAAAATTCTTCTAATGAGTAGTATGCTTTTAGTAAAAGATACTCTTTTAGTTTTAGTTTAAACTTGTCTGTCCTGTCTATTTTTCTAATTGAAAGTGGAATAGAATTATAGATTTTGATGCCTAGAAAAAACAAGCTATTATTAAATTTATTTGTTCTGCAATGTGGAAATATTATTTTGTTAATATGGCGTTTACTTTTTGTAACATATATAACGCATATGCAAATTTATTTATTTTAATACATAATTGTTCTACATGTGTTTTCCATGTTAGTTCTGCATCTATATGGATACCGAGGAACTTAACTGATTGAAGTTCTTTTATAGGATCATGGTTATATTTTATATTTACGGAATTAAAGTTACTATTCTTATTTTTCTTGTTTCTTATCATCGGATCCAAATTCAGGGTTGGGATTTTTAGATGATTTCTTTCGGTCTCTGACTAGTTTTCAGTTGACACCAAGACTCTAGTATAACCACGTTTAGATTGTGATTTCACCTCTTTAGAATTCTCTGATGGTATCCTTTGGGGCGATATAGAGTTTTTATTAGATCTTCTTTGAAATAAAGCTGGTTCCTTACTATATGTAAAGGAAAGTCAAATAACATCTATAATGGAAGTACCGTTAACAGATAAAATAGTTTTCGATTATTACAAATTATATCCTCTTCCCATTTACCAATTTCCTACGAGAAAATTGTTATTATTTCCCGATTTTCCGTACCTTTTGGCGAAAAGACTCCAAATACTTGCCAGTATCCCAGCCGTGCGAGAAAATCGACGCAGCTACTTTCCTGTGTACCGACGACAACGTAGCGCAGTTTCAGCCTCCCACATGTGCTGAACAGCTTCTGAAGTTTCAGACTAACCTCACGTTTTGCTCACCATATGCTGTTGAAGTTGAAGACATCAAGGTACAGCGTATTAGCATGGAAAGTTGGATCATAGTCACGCGAAATTCAACCATAATGACTGAAAAATGTGAAAACGAGAGTAACAAAGTATTACTACAGGGCACATACGTCGTTTCAACATCTGAAAACTGTGCTTTACACCTGAATGAGATTGAACTTACCTATGAACGCACCTTTACTGAAAAACTTCAGTTCAGAATTGCAGCCGTTACAACCTTACCTCAAATGAAAATTGAAAATCCGACATCCTTACCTGTAATCAATATAAAGAACATCGATCTGGAAGAAATGAAGCACATTTCCCGCATCCTGAAAATTAGCGACACATTCAGTGAAAGTGATAGTGAAATGGGCAATATAGTGAATATCAAAAGTGTTAGTTTAGCCACGATTTTTCTATATGGATTTTTCATAGTTATAAGTATTATTTCCATTCATATTATTTTAAGCGAAATCATCGGAATCCAGTAATTGTAGAACCCGATAATTTCGCTCTTGATGAGGGAGGAGTTATGCACCCACCGGGCCGCATGGTAATAAATAACGCTGACCGTGCGTAAGAGCTAGCGAGAATGCGTGGGCGCATGACCGGAAAGGATGTTTAGTCTATAAGTAAGCGATAAGAAAAGTGACTTTAGTTTTAAGAATATAATTCATCATTAGTTAAGTAACCCTAGTTTAGTTCGGACGTCAGTCCTTAGTGAATAAAACTTTTCACTAATTATTAATTAAGTAACCTAGCGTAGTTTGGACGTTTAACAGTCCCTAGTGAATAAAACTTTTCACTTTAGTTTTTAAAAAGTATTTTATTGCTCCCAAATACTTTTCTAGGTACACTTTCTCGATAAATAAAACAAACTTACGCCAATAGCAGATAAGTCTTTAGCGAAGCTTAACATTAAATTACGAGTAGAAATTAATGTTACAAAACTAATCGAGATCAACTAATCGATAAGACGTTGATTTATATTCCTGTTAGAAATATAACGAGCGAATACGATGATAAAACTGCATCGTTAGTGTGAACTATGCAAGACAAATTGCAAGATATCGGGTGGGTAAATAAATTGAGCGAAAGTGTAATAACGGCAGCTCATAATAGAGTCATCATTACCAGGATACAAGGGAAATTCGTTTTAATTTTAATATGCTGTATGGAGCCGAGTTTTAACAAGAGCGTGGAGGATTATGATGCATTTTGTACTTACTTGTGTGCTTTTAAAAGTATAGTAGTTTTATAACGTATTTGTGTATGTATATGTATTAGAAGGTGAGGAGGATTAGGCATAATCACCACGTTTACCAAATGCATGTTGGTGATCTCAAACCTGAGCCATGTTTGAAAAGTAGGAAATATGTCTTCGTTCGATCCGAGAATCGAACTCGGGACATCAGTCTTGGCAGGCGAGTGCACATACCACTAGACCACAGAGACGTCAGTCATGCAGGTAGCGGGATAAAGATTTTTATTTTTTCGCAAGCATACAGCTAGTTGGAAAAAAATAAAAGAACAAAGCCTGAAACCTGAAAAGGCCAAGTCCCTGTCAGTCAAAAACGTAAAATATCCGAAACGGTAAAACGAAAAATCGGCTCCAAAACGTTACCCACGGAACGAAATAAAATGAACAAAAACAATAATATAATAACCCTTTACATGGCATTCAAATGTCCGGATAACCGGTCCTATCCGGTTGATCCTCAATTATATTTGTCAGCGGGAATTATAGGATTACATGCAAATACATCGTCCCCTGGCACGGGCGCTAACTGTTATAAATTGATACGATTTCCATGGAACAGTTATTCGTTTTAATATAATTTTCGTTTTTAGAATTATGTAGGTACCGTAATTGAGGGGTGAAAGTGATCAGTCTTTATGCCCCTTTCATTGCAGAAGGACATTAAATTCATATGAAAAATGTTTGAGTGTGATAACCTCATTTGTGCGAACGGTTATAGAATATTTTTCCAGGTACAGTCAACAACAAAAGTTGATCAACACATTCAATATTACAAAACATTATAAGTGTCGTGACAAGAGCAGAAAATATTACTATTGTTTGTAATGTTGAATGTTATAATATTAAATGTGTTCATCAACTTTTGTTATGTACTGTACAACTTGAGTAAAAATGTGGAGCTGGCTCGTAAGTTTGATAAGATGTAAAACAAGCCAAAGAACTAGTTCTATTAAACATACATTATTCTAGATCTTATAATATGTAAAATAATTCGTAGACTAAAGCTATCTTATATGTAAAATACTTCCTAGAAACACTACAGTTAACTAATTGCCTCCCAGCTTATCTGATCTCCCGTTCCTCTCAACTTCTTCAAAGTTTTTCTTCGCCAAGTCTTATCTAAGCTTAAGTCCGACCTTACATAATGCTATTAGATACTGAACAGACTATTTAAATGCAGAACCAGGAATCGAAGAGATGATAAATCTGTTACGTTGTTAACGAAGATATTCGATTTATTATGTTAAAGTTTTTATATAGTGGCAATTGTAGATCTATCGTGGTGAATAGTAAGTACTCTTTCGTGATGATGAACGGGTTTTTTTGCCCAATTACGAAATCTTTATTGCAAAAGACTCTCTTTGCTGTGACAGAAAATCTCATATCGCTGTATGGAAAGAACTAAAGCTAATACAAAATACTTTTGTACTACAGAAAAGGAATATCAGGGAACTATCAAAAAATTACGTCATACGAGTAAGTAAAGTGTGTCAATTTAATGAACGTCTTTTACTATTTAAAGCACATAATATATTTGTCAACATTGTTACGTTGAAATATAGAAGAAGGCATATTTCTTCTATATTTTAACCTAACAACATAAAAAACATTTGCACCATCTTACTTTAACAATAACAAACATCGAAACTTCAGTTAAAGTATCGGTTAGGCCTAAAATTAGTTGCACCATTTGACAAATAGTTAAATGACGTCATAACTTTAACTGTAACTGTAACCGCTCACTTTTCGCTGGTTAGTGCTATTGTTATTGTCAAATTATCCGTCAGACACCGAACTGACATCAACATCGAAATGAAGTGACAAGTGACACTAATGACAGCGCTAGAAACGAGTTTTTACGGTTTTATTTAGTATTGTCATATTTAAAAATGTTACCCGCATCGAATTTGGGTTAAATCACGCCTCATTTGACTTGTAACACTATTAACTTTAACAAAGCTAATGAATTCGCTGGTGCAACACATTTTGCTCTAACCGTTTAAGTCAGCGTTACTGTTAGTGTTAAATTTGACACAAACCTTTACTTTAACTTCTTCTATGGTGCAACTCAGCCAACTTCATCATGTACACACATAATACACGTCGTAAATATGAAGAATTTAGAGGCAAAACATTTAGTACACAAGTTATTTACATGTTACCTAATTAATTAGGGAAATATAAACTTTTTTAATACACAACCGCCCGGTTCGTTAGAGTTTGCTTCAGTTTTTTACTCATTGTTTACCAAGTTTTTTATGAAAATGTTGAGGGTTCCATAATTGAACAACCTATTGTTTTGTTTTTGTTTAAAATCGATAGCAGGCACATTTAATATAAGAACGTTTTTCAGGGACTGATGAGTGGTTCTTCAGCTATTTACAAATAGCTTTATCACAGTAAACATCCAGTATTTTAACTCCATATAAACGGCCGAAACGCGAGTTATACCTACGCGCTTCAACCGTGGTACACTCCTGGTACGCAGGCAGTCGCGACTGTGCCGCAGTGACTTACGGGCGGTGTGTTGATTTTTGTTTTTGGTTGTATGAATTTGTTATTAACACGTTGTCCATGTTTTCCAAAACAATTTCTATTGAAGTTTTTTATTAGAATGCGGATTTTTTATACCTTAAAATTGAAAAATCAAGCGTTTCGTACGTATCTGTCGAAAATATTTTTCGGTCGGAAAATATTTTTCTGTCGGAAATTTAGAACATTGTTATTCAATTTTACACATGTTTTTTAAAATTAAATTTACCATTCACAAATCATCACGCATTTTTATTGAAACTTCCTATTCAATTTTAAGTAGGTATTGTAATTCTTTACATAAAAAAAAATACAGTCACAAAACTAAATGGAAACACAAAGTAGGCAAATATAATTAAAATGCTGGCGGGTGGCAGCCTTAGCGCATGTTTACGTACCGCGCGGCTGTAGGTATCTAACTCAAGGTCACAGCCGAGTCGAATTACTGTATGATATTTATACTGTGGCTTTATTGTGGATAATTCAAATTACCTCTGACCCAATTAGTAAGTTAGTGGTTTGCAAAATATTAGTCTTACTCATATTTTACTTATATCGGACTAGCAGCGCCTCTCGTTTTGCCAATTACCGTGGAAATGTCGATAAAAAAAATAGCCTGTAACCTTTCCGTTGAATGTGGCTTTTCATTACAAAAACATTGATGTATGGTAAAACATTGGTAGTATCTGATATGAGTGTGTTCAAACAAACAATCATTCAAACTAGTTCTTCAGCTCTATTATATTAGTAGAGATTATGTAAAAGAAGGTGCTAATTCAGGCTTAAAGGCCAATCGAAAGAATAGAAGCTTTGTATCTGTTGATTTCTGTTGAAACAGCTTTTGGTACTTATATACTGACAGACAGTTGGGCCATGGGTAAAGTTGGGTAAAGACATTTCCAACATTGACCATTATTTATATCCCACTGGGACCAAATAACAAATTAATTAGATACAAAAAAACGTTAAATTGGTTCCAAATATTCAGAAAATCTCTTAAGCTTATTTACATTGTACGAAAGTACTCTTAATTATCATAAGACCGCTATAATGCGCGGTTTTACTTTGTATACATTTCCGCAATCGCTTTCTTTGTTATGCGCACTCTATGTAGAATTAAATAGGGACGAGAAATTTAAGGGCCGAAACTGCGTTAAGCGTGCGCCCTTCGCGGTTTTATACAAAAGTGAACCGTCGCGGGTATACGCGGTGGGCGCACGCGGCACCGTCGTTCACTTTTGTCCGTGCTTTTGTATGAAGCCGCACGCGACAGGTGCACGCGACAGGCGCACGCGACGGTTCACTTTTGTATGAAGCCGCACGCGACAGGTTCACGCGACGGGCACACGCTTATCGCAGTTTTGGCCCTAAGTACCTATTAATTAACCGTGATCCCGGTTAATCAGACCCGTCAGACGTTTACGGATATACTTGGCTTTTATTTTACATTTCTATCTGACGTTTCGGTCGTTACAGGAACCGTGGTCACAGAAGACTGACACAAACTGAAGTATCTTGTTAATCCAAGCTATTAAGAGTGGACTGACAAGAGCTCTCCTATAAAATGTAATGGACACCACACAATTACCTCCTCACTGTGACATAACTACTCACAAGCGCGTCTAGACTAATTAGGTCAGAATAGTAAAACCGAAATGGTATTCATCGGGAACCCTTTGATATCTAAGCGGGAGACCCTTAACACTTGCCTCGGTAAGGGTTTGTTTCCACTATAAAGGTATTCTACTGCTATACTAATATAATAAAGCAGAAGAGTTTGTTTGTTTGAAAGCAATAATCTTGGAAATTACTAATCTGCTTTTTTTTTTAATAGTTAATAACTGCCTCATTCATAAACGCTCTCTAACTAAAACACTGTTAGTGAGTGTTTTGTCTCTTTTGCTCTTTGGAAAATAGCGTATGTCAGAAAGGGACAAACCATTTGATAGCTTAAATGCTGCTAGTAAGCGTTTATGAATAAGGCCCTAGTTGTATCAGATAGATAATAGAATCAGGCCTTTAGGGTTTATTACACTTCTTCTTCTTCATCGAGTGGATGGCCAACCTGACCAATCCTGGTGTCAGAGTTATTGAGCCGGCAAAGGCCTCTGACATGTCTCAAGTAACGACTACTATCCGTAGAAAGTAACCCGGACCGACGGCTTAACGTGCCCTCCGAAGCACGGAATCATCTTACTTTTCGAGCAATCAGGTGATTCAGCCTGCAATGCCCTAACCAAACTGAGGAAAGTCTCACAAAGAGATTTTTGTGAGATATCCCCACCGGGAATCGAACCCGGAACCTCCGGGTCGTGAGTCGGACGCTCAAACCACAAGACCACGGAGGCTGTTATTACACTAGAACAATACTATCCTACGTTTGGTATCCACCAATAACTTCACACCAAGTCATAAAAATCGTCATCCGTAGCATAGCAAAATATTATAGCATACCTTTAACGGAATCCCACCTTTACAATTGACTCGGTAAAACGATGCCATCAGGTTAAATATCATCCCTAAAACCAGAGTTGGGGTGAAAATTGGTGTTAAATTGTGTTACTGAACTCGTCAAACTGCAAAACGTCTGGTTTACTTAGGTGTTTCAGTTGGTAATACAAGCCTGTATAGAATGTTGGACGTTTGATTTAACTTTGTTGATTTTGCTACCTGTTTCTAAAACTAGATCTTGGATAATAAAATTGTTTTCATTGCACTAATATTTAGTATTAGATATTTTTAACTGATCATTCATTAATTTCGAGTAGGTCAATAGCCAACCCTGGTCTTGAAGTTTTTAGACCGCCTAATGGCCTCCGATATGATCTAACGCTAACGTCAAACCATTAACAAATCATAAAAAACTTTGTTACATAACGAGGAAAATAAAAAGAGCATCAGATTTCTACTTAAATCGCATAAAAGGGGAATCACGATGTACCCACTTGGGTGCTTTGAGCAGCGGGATATTGTTCGTGATGCATTTCCGAGTCGGCTTCAAAGCAAGCCGGTGATTAGCCGGATAGCCGGCCTTAGACGTCGGTAAATAATAGAGCAAAGGAAAAAGCTGGATTTGGGATTTAATTACATATTCGGGCAGGATCCGGACAACCGTGTGTAGACGGAATGTTGTTTGATGAATGTAGCAATTAGTAGGATATAAAAGTGCAGGTAATTACGGTTTTTGTTTAAATTAAATACCTAATTTGTTAGTAAATTAATTGACTTCTAAAATCATATATCACTACATAGTATAAAACAAAGCCGCTATTTTTGTCTGTTTGTTTGTCCGTTTGTCTGTATGCTTAAATCTTTAAAATTACGCAACGGATTTTGATGCGGTTTTTTGTAATAGGTAGAGTGATTCAAGAGGAAGGTTTTTATGTAAAAAAATTCCCGAAATTCCCACGGGAACGGGCACAACCCGGGTAAAACCGCGGGGCGCTGCTAGTATTACATTTAAAAAAAGTTGTTGGTCATGTACCAAGTAAAACTACAGTCTTCTGTGACCACAGAACCGTCAGATAAATATGTAAAATAAAACCGAAGTGTATCCGTAAATGTGTGTCCATGGTTCAATTACTTAATAAGTTACCTAAACTGCTTAATCGGTATCGTTTCTGCTCCATTTTGGCTCATAGGCCTTTGCCACACTTGACGAATCTGCCGTCGCCGATCTTCCGCGACGGAACGCCAATACATATTATTGCATATAAATTACAAATAGCGGGCACACTACGCGGAAGATCGGTCGTTCCGTCGCAGCGTAAATTATATGCAATAATATGTATTGGCGTTCCGTTGCTGATCTTCCGCGTCAGATCCGTCAAGTGTGGCAAAGGTCTTAGGTCGGTTAAACCTTGTTGGACAAAGCGGTTGGACTACTAGTCGATAGTCGTATTTTATGTCTAGATAATCTAAAATTAATTTATCTTTCTACAAATTCCATCATCAATTATAATTTGCGAATAAATTGATGACCCAAGAACAGATGGCGATTTTGACAAATTACGAGTATTCAACGTTTTTATTAGTCAGCAGAAAAATGAGTTTGCGAACTCAGAGATGTAATTAAAATATTTCTTAACGGTGTAATACTTTCCTTGGCAATAGATTGTGTATTTTTAAATCAAACAGATACTTAATGCTAGTTTAACTACCGCACTCAGACACGTTCATTAAATCGACACTTAGGTAATTGCCGTACTTTTCATACATTACACGTTAATATCACTCATTAATTCTTTTCTAAGGTGCATTTGACGTCTTTGAGTATGTGCGTAAACTTTCTTTGCATAGAGGTAGAAATGTAATCTTATGTTATACTAGCTGCGCCCCGCGGTTTTACCCGCGTTGTGCCCATTCCCGTGGGAATTTAAGAACAACTCGACCGACTTCGTGCAAACTTCACATAAACCATCTACTAAATAGTCCGAAAAAAGCCTAAACATTTGGTCTGGATGGGTGAGTCCGTTCTTGAGTTATTAAATTACAACGAAAAGTGGCATTGATATATAGAGATGGAACGAATTTGGTAGACATGTCCTTTTGACAAACTACTTCCCAGAGCAAAAAATCTTAGACTTTTCAACGGTTCGAAAGGGGGTTACTTCGAACGGTTCGTTAACGTAACATATGGAAATAATCTCACCGGTAAGAAAAGACAATCTCCTCATCGCGGGAAAGGGATGGTTTCCAGAAGTATCCAACAGATCCAGCTGGTAGACCTCTCCTCTAATCCTGTACAGCTTACGGTGGAAGTCCTCTATCGTGGGAGTGTAGCTGTCTTCAAACTTGGTGCCCAGGAACCGGGATACTAATGATGTCTTGCCAACACGTGCTGACCTGGAGGCAATAGGAAATATGAGACTGAGATTGATCATATTGGAATCCTGCATTGGAAGGATTTTCGTTAGTTAGAACTAATTTATGTACTAGCACCGCTTCTGTTTTACCCGCGTCATATCTGTTCCCGTGAGTATTTTGGGTTGAAAAATAACATATAATCTTGCCGTTAAATATGGATATTCATTACAAAAATAATTATCCCATTGGATTCGTATTTTCTGAGATAGGCGCGTTAAAAAAAAGGACAAACTGTTCAGCTTTATTATATTAATATAGATTAGGGAGTCCGGGCTTAGTTCTACGAGAACATGTGTATGTATTGCTCATCCAGATTTTTTAAATAAATAAACCATTTCCGAGGCCTTTAGGCGGTATAAAAAACTTGAGAGGTGTCAAGGGACACCCCGATGGAACGAAGTTTATTTATTATCAACAAAAATAATCGTCGCGACACCACACTGTTCAATGCGAAATAGAAAGACGAAACGAAAATATCTGGCTTGCTTTCTTTAAGAGAGAGAGAGAGAGACAGATAGAGAATCATGCGCACGCCAGAGAGAGACAGACAGAGAAACAACGGCGTGCGCATGTTTCTCTGTCTGTCTCTCTCTCTCTGGCGTGGGCATGTTTCTCTGTCTGTCTCTCTCTAACGCAAAAAGTGTCGTTACAACTTTTCCGTCTAGACCCCTTTCTCAACGCGCGATAAGGAACTTCGTTCCAAAAACTCCAACACCAGGGTTGGCAAGTAACCTACTCGAATTAACTTTACTTTTCCCTTCAAAGGTCGACAGGGATAGGATTCGCACCTTCCTTTCTAATCTTTGCCCTGAGTAGGATCAACGCATTTATAACGAAAGATTAAATGAGACACTTAGAGGTACAGTGAGGTTAATTAGACATTAAGTACCGAGATTAATGTTAACATAATTAGGTGGCTAATTGCATAAATCTAGCACAATAAGAGCCTAATACACACTATATTCGAGACAGTATTTTATGCTGTTTCGAATTTATTTTAATTGGGGCTAATTTTTTTTTTTGGCGGACGGTCTTAGACGGATTTCTTTGTGCATTGCGTTCTCCTTCATATGTTTTCTTAGATCAGGTGACTGTCTAAGGCGTAAGACACACATAGTGTGGATACGATCCGCGTGATGAGAGGTGTCACGCGTGCCCTTTGCGGGCCTGCTGTGGGCTAGTGTGACACCTTTCATACAGATACCAGGAAAACGTCACGTGACCCACCCCTGCATTATGTGTGTCTAGCGTTTAACCAACTATGGTCATGACTACTTGACCAACTCACACTAAGGTCAAGCTCTAAATTAAAGTAAAGGTGTGTTTTCGGTAGCAACCAGCAACTGCCAACCGCAAGCAGCAGTGTCTCAGCGCTCCAATTTTTTTAAAGATTTATAGAAACCAGTAGTGTTGTATGCGGTCGGCAGTTGCTGCATGCTACTGCGGTCGCTACCGAAAACAGATCTTAAAGGTACGTAACAAGTTCCTGTTACTTTCAAAAAAAGATACTGAATAAAGTTATCCGCAAGTCACGGAACAGTTTTATGTATTATTCAGACTAAGATAAACCCAACACAAATATGTATTCGTTCCTTTACATTAGATTATACTGTGGATTATACTCACAAACTTTTAGGCACTTAGGATTCTTATCCGAAGAAGAGGTAAATCCAAACATGATATATACTTATAGCGAAACCTTTTCGGTTCGAATTCAAAGTACTGTTTAGTTTTCTCTCGAGGCGATATGTATATAAGGCTGTTCGCACGTTGACAATTTAGTTTCCTGTAGACACAAGCTATGTTTAGCATCGATTTAGTTTACAATCTACGAGCGGGCGATTTCCATTGAACCCTAGCGAATTCAACCCAAGTCTTTTATACTTTTAAGGCGGACTGCACAAGCATCCTTAATTTTATTAAGAGCTTAAACATGTTTAAGAAACAAATGACCTACGTTTTAAATAGTGTTCTTCTTGATGCGTAATAAAATTCAATTTTGAACAAACAATATTAGTCCTAGCAGTTCCGCGCGGTGATTCCTCTGCTATTCCACCCAATTGATGGCGGTAGAGTGAAAATACCACGCTAACATTATTTTCTGAGATTTAGATTCGCGCACATACATTTTGTAGAGCAGGAACAAATTTTCCTTTATAAAAATAGTATAGATATCAAATCCAAGCAGCACCTTACTAAGATGACACGTCAACTAAAACATCAAATAAATAACTCACGGAAAAGCGAAGTACTTACAAGCCTACCCTTTCCTTACCACATATTATAAGTCAAATATAGTAGTCAGTGAACTATTCCCGATTCACGGTACGTTCCCGGGTACTAGTTACCCGTGCGTAAAGCCCCTTAGCCACTAAAGAAACGAAAACGACGCACCCGGGATATAGGAAGTCACATTTATTGGTTCATTCTGACTCTAACGCTGATATATCTTACAACAGTCCCTTGCATAAGTTACGGGGTCTTTATGCGTAGAGTATGGTAAAGGTGTAAATATGTTATTGATTGTATTATTTTCGTAGGGTTGATTAGAATATAGTTGAGTGGAATAGAATTGAGTAAAATGGGGATTAGTAGAATAGAATTGAGTAGAATAGGGTTGAGTAGAATATAATTGTGTAGAATAGGGTTGAGTAGAATACAATTGAGCAGAATAAGGTTGAGTAGAATAGAGTTGAGTGGCGTTTGTTGAGATTGTGGGTATGTATAACTGTAGACACGCGTCTTTGTGTGTGTAACATTGAAAACCGACGGCGAGATCATTGTTTATATTAATTTGACATACGAAAATTACCATCCGATGAGTTCCTTATTGATTCTAAGTTACCTGCTGTTGGTACTTCAAAGACAATTTACCGGCTTTCGACAAGTACCATGATGTCCATGATGCTCATTAAGACAATGTGTATGTACACAAGCATGGCTCATAATGGTCTAGCAAAATGAAGGGAAAGTACCTTGAATAATAAATACTGTATAATGTATTTGTAATAACCTTTTATTATAATTAAATTAAAACTCTTTTCCGTACTCTTTGCCAGTAATATTTACAAAATATAACTGACGACTTCGAAGCTACCATTTCCTTTTGACAAGTTATGCTTTACCTCAATAAGTTACAATTTGTAAATACCATATTGTAGTACAATAACGGGGAAACTAAATTGTTTCCAACAAAGTTTTCTTTTGATCATTATCTTTACGAGACTCAAAGAGAAACGTACATAGACATATAAAGGTGCGTTTTCACTAAGATAGTATTTTGAACAATTCTGAGCGAACAATCGTGCGGTCTTGCGGTGAATATAAACTCTTTGAGTAAGCGAACATGTTTAAGGAACAAACGACCGATTGCTCGCTATGAACTGTCAAAGTGATAAATCCAGCTTAAGGAAACACGTGTTCTTTATGCTAAGCGAACATCGCCAAAACAACATTAGCTCGTAACAATTTTTTTGTTCACAATACAAATACCGCTTTAATAATAAACGCTCTGTAATTAAAACACTGTTATAATGTGTTTTGTTTCTTTTACTCTTCGGGAATGCATCTCTTGCTCTTCTTTTGCTCAAAATTGCGTATGTCAGAAAATGACTAACCATTTGATAGCTAAAATGTTCATAATACGCGTTTAATAGGGCCCTTAGTGAATCCGCGGCTTAACCGTACACAGAGGAATTTCTGGGACAACCTGTCACTAGATATATTGTGGCTTTCGCGTGAAAACTTCAAATTATACCGCTACTAGTATTTGGCTACGGTTCTGTTTAAGTTTTATAATATATACTAGGTGATCCGACGAACGTTTTTTTGCCATATAAAAAGGGACCACCCTAATCACTGCAAATTGAGATGTAAGCTATTCTATATTTCAAGTCGGATCAAATTGCACACGGTTTGCACATCAAATTAAAAATCGGTTCAGTAGTTTAGGAGTCCATCGCGGACAAACAACGTGACACGTAATTTTTATGAATAACGATAATCGTAGACAAATACTTAGATACAAATACCAACAAATCCTTTTCAGATCCCAAAAGAGCTTTCCGTCTGAAAATAGAAGCAAGTAAAATAAATACAGGTATACCTTTTAGCGGAAATCGCGCTATCTGTCCATGGGATTGAGATCAACTGTCTAAGAACCATTTCAGACTGGAGTTCAAACTGTCTATCTATAGATTTCTTCGCAGTCTCGCTAGACAATCTAACACTATTTATTGAGATGTCTTAAAGCCTTGAGATATTAAGACAAACAAGAGACGAACCTACTAATGAAACGTTTAACCTTTGAACCATTGAACATTTTCATAGACCATCTATAAACATTATGAAGGTTTGAATTGAAACTATCTTTACGGATACACTTCGCTTTTATTAAACATTTTTTGTGATCATTATTTAGGTTTTCATAGAACAGATGACAGTCTTAAAAACTGTCTAACTTTATAGTCTGGGACGACCCTAAAACTACATTTACTCTTTACCTCAATAAAGTTTTCCGTATGTGTGTTTAGGACTAAACTGAATTCTGATTTCACCTCTCAAGAAACTGTTAGTTAGTTTTGAGGTGTCTCAAGTTTCCGAGATATAAGATACTGACGTATGGCGGGACATTTGATGTTGGGTCTCACATTTGATAACATGGGTCTCAATAATGATCGACCGTGAAACTTAAAGCTTTTTGGGTTAATAGGACGCGTACAGACATTTATATGATTATTGACAGATGTATTATCATAACCAACCCGCATTAGGCAAGCGTGGTGATTACGCCTGATCCTTCTCACTGGACTTAGCTTCTGTGAGACAAGAGGCCTTTGCTGCCGTGGGACATTACAGGCTAATACTCCCACAACTACTACTACACTTGAGAGATGAATTGCGATTATGATATTAATAATAATTATTTTGTAATTATCATCTAATAAGTTGTTTCAGGAATAATATTTTTTTTAATTTTGGTGACATTTCTAACTGAGCGCGACCGTGCTTCGGAGAGCACGTTAAATTATCGGTCTCGTTTGTGTCAATCTTTAGGCCATGTCGGAGGTCTTAAAACTCCGACATCAGCGTTGACCAATATCCTACTTACTTACTTCCGACACCAAGGGCTAACTACTAACCTATTTAAACTAACATACTTCTACTTTGGCAATATATTTTGACATCAAGCCCTAATATCAGTGACATGATTAACTTAAATTTAACTAATTTTACAACTTGTTAATAATGTAAATTGATTTATATAATGAAAACTTAATCTTTTTTTGTGTAATCTTACAAGACAGTTGCACGCCACAGTGGTGGTAGAATGTATGGAACTATAATTATAACTGTAAGACCATATGTAACTACATTCAAGCAATAATAAACATTTCATTTCATTTCAAAGACAAATTGTACAATATTATTTTATCAGTATGAGGAAAAACTTACATTTTTGTTTGAAGAGAAACTAAACCTCTGTAAGCCCTCTAATCTCTTCCAAACGACTCTCGTAACAATCTCCGAGAATAGCCGAATAACAAAACACGACACTTATCCTTTTACCTTCGATTATATGTTTATTCGATTCTATTTTAGTCCCAAACTTAAGGCTCGTTCAGACCAGCTGGGTGCCCAGTAAAATTGAGCCCCTATTCCATCTATATTACATGACTAGCAGCGCCTCACGGTTTTACCCGTATTGTGCTCGTTCCCGTTGACATATCGGAATGAAAAATAGACTACCTTTCCGTTGAATGTGGCTATCTATTACAAAATTAATTATTAATATGGGATTGGTAGTTTTTGAGAATAACGTGTTCAAACAAACTAACAATAACTCTTCTGATTTATTATATTAGTAAAGACACAGGTCATACAAAATAATAGATCACTGTATTGGGACGACCCAATACAGTGATCTATTATTTATGACGTATTTTTAAATAATTTCTGTTTTTTCTATGTCTAGAAGGTTTTTGAGTCCCTTACCAAGTAAATAAATTTGTATAGTTTCTCTTACAAATATTTAAGATACATAGATAGAAACGCCTCGGTGGTCCAGTGGTATGTGCGCTCGCCTGCCAAGACTGAGGTCCCGGGTTCAATTTCCGGGTCGAGCGAAAACATGTTTCCTACTATTCAAACATGGCTCGAGTTTGAGATCACCAACCCGCATTTGGCAAGCTTGGTGATTATGCCTAATCCTCCTCACTGTACTGATAACTTCAGTGAGATGAGAGGCCTTTGCCCAGCAGTGGAACATTACAGGCTAACACACACACTATAAAAGGTACATCAAAGATCACTGGAGTATACTCATAAGCGAATATTTGCTTACACGTCGGAATCTGATTAATGATTATACTAGACACTAATAAAATAATGTTTCACTTACAACATATTGCATACGTACTTAACAATGTAACACTGCATTAGGATACTTTTCCTCTGAGGTTCAACTAATATCTCTCGAGTAATCCTACAAATATTATAAATGCGATAGTTTGTGAGGATGGATATATGGATGGATGTATGTATGTTTGTTACTCTTTCACGACAAAACTACTGGACGGATTTGGATGAATCTTTACAGTAATATAGGTTATAAATCAGAATAACACATGGGATACATTTTATTCCAAAATTCCCGCGGGGACGGGTACAACGTGGGTAAAACCGCGGGGTGCGGCCAATGCACTATAATTGTTTAATGGACCCACAAGCTGCACTCAGATTCAACTTAGTGGAAATACGCTTAGACTGGATAGAGCTAAAATTACTCAGTCACAATTCAAAAAGCTGAATGTATTAAACTCTGTTTAGAGCCACAGACTCACGTTTACTATGGATGAACTGAAATAGCAGATAGGTTACCTAGGTTAGGTTGATTATGTACATACATAGTCAAACTCTACGTGTAACACCACTACATCCAACTCTCTCAGACACACAAATATCAAATCAAATCAGTACATTACACTTTCTTTTGCATCTGACCCAAAAAAGAATTCTGACCAACGGGATTACTCAAAACTACGATTCCTCGATTGGTTTAAACGCACCTTACCTTAGGTAGTTTTAAATAGAGGCATATAAAGTAGCGTATATAAACTAGAGTCCCGCCAGGCGTTTTCGAACGCCTCCCGAATTCGGGAGCACCTAATTTGGAGCCGCCCAGTCACGCATGACTGTAAATTCTTTCACAACATCAGGTGACATGGATATTGAGACAGGGAGGCATTTCTCTAGTGATCTACATTTTAGCTTTATTTTGCTTGTTTATGTTTAAGGTCGGCCGTAACTTTTGGAATGGGAAGTTCAAGTAGGTTAGTGGCCAAGCCTGGTGTTTTTGGAAATGTTAGACCAGTTTAGGAAACCTTCTTTTAATATAGGAAACCTGGAATGGTGGGATATGTAATTGAAATGATAAAGGAGTTTTGGTTTTTGTATCGTTAGTAAGTTAGAATTAATTTTGTGTTTTATTGTATAGCCGCGCCCCGCGGTTTCCCACGATGTACCCGTTCCCTCGGGAATTTCGGGATAAAATGTACCCCATGTGTTATTCTGATGGATAACCTATATTACTGTAAAGTTTCATCCAAATCCGTTCAGTAGTTTTTGCGTGAAAGAGCAACAAACATACATCCATACATCCATCCATACATACATCCATCCTCACAAACTTTCGCATTTATTAGGATTAGGATTAGGATATTAAATATTAATATTAATTATATTATATTAAGTAGGATAGGATAGCAGCGCCGGTGGCAATTTCGGGTTAGAAAGTACCTTTTTTTTAAGATAAAAAAATCATCTCTGGTTTTGGGTCTAATAATTAACCTTGTCATTTCAATAAATGATTGATTATTTCTGTATTTATCTTTGAAATAGTTACTGAACGAGTAAGAAACTTAATCCGCTTAATGAAAACGAAGCCTAAGAAGTTTCCAAAAGATTTTTGTCAACCTTCAACTAGACGGTTCGCAAAATATCGATTGTATATTGCAAAACTGGAAGGCCTCTGATTGAGTCGTCGTTCAAACTAATTGAGTTTGGGTTCAAGCATGTTTCGGGAGGAAAACAAAATTGAAACGTTAGTAATCACCTGTCTTCTTGTCAAAAACTTTGACTCGTAACAAACTTGTGAAGTAAATTGATCGGTAAAGGCCGGTTCGGTCTGTTGACTTATTTTATACGTTTTGTCCGTATTTTATATTTTAAACTAGCAGCGCCCCGCGTTGTGCCCGTTCCCGTGGGAATTTCGGGAATTTTTTTACATAAAAACCTTCCTCTTGAATCACTATTACAAAAAACCGCATCAAAATCCGTTGCGTAATTTTAAAGATTTAAGCATACAGACAAACAGTGTGACAGACACGAAAAAGAGACGACTTTATTTTATACTATGTAGTGAAATAGAAGTATAGTGTTAGCCTGTAATGTCCTATTGCTGGGCAAATGTCTGACTTTTAGTTATACTTAGATATGTATGTAGTTTAACTAAGTGATGTTACTTCATTGCAATTGTTAAGCAACGTGCAGCTCGACCCCTACTTGGATGGGTTGCCGATAGTGGCATTTCTACTACTACTACAAAACTTAAAAAAGTAACTAAAGAACTGTTAATTCTGAAATTGTATTTCAACTAATCCAACATTTAATTTATTCAAAACGAAATAAATAAAAGCTTGATTCTCATAATTTTGTGTTTTCATGTTTCTCTGTCTGTCTCTCTCTGGCGTGCGTAAGTTTCTCTGTCTGTCCCTCTCTGGCCTAAAAAATGTCGTTACCATTTTTTCCGTCTAGCCCCCTTTCGCAACGCGCGATAAGGAACTTCGTTCCAAAACCAAATAGAACACAATTTAAAAAAACGAACGTCATTTGTTTTTAAATATATTATTAAGGTACTGTATTATGTAAATGAGTTTTTGTGCTATAAGGTTGTATTACATGCTCGGATAAAACGTAAAGTCTAAATTAAACCAACCAAAATAAGACACAAGCATACGTTACAACATATAATACCTCGCATGACATGACACAAACCCTTATTTTTTCCATCCAATTCGCTGTAACTTTACGTCATAAGGCTAAGCTCACACTAAGCGGGGTTAGGTCGTAATGTCATTGTTCACATTCGAGCCATCTCCGGTAACTAGGGCAGGATTATCCGACTGCAGTAAGTATCTAGTATCTACCCACGCTATGTAATTGACACGATCTAGTATTGCCGTATTAAACTACATGTTACATGGCTTTAAGATTAGAGTGGTTTCGTTCGTGTGTACACGCCGTTAGTAGTATGGTATTTAGATGCATGTTTGGTGTCGAGGAATTATTATGTGTGGTGTTTTAATTTTTATTCAGTTTTCAGTGGAACATGAGCAGGTATTTAACATCATTATTTTCATGTAGTACTTGTAGTTTTTCATATGTAGAATACTCTTACTGTGTAGTCAAGCCCGTTGGCACAGTGGCAGTGAGAGCGCTTACCTTGTCGGAGGTAGCGGGTTTGATTCCCGCTCGAAATAGAGAAGCAGTAAGTGCTTCGCTCTTCCGTGGATTCGCCCGGAGTCAACAATATGTGCAGACATCGTTGTAGGCGACGACGTCTAGATGTCTTTTATATATTCTTATTTGTGTATGTAATGCATATGTAGTAGTATCAGTTAGTTAGATTCCATAATACAGGCTTAGAGCGTAGTTTGTGTCTAATTAACCGCGTGTGAATTTATTATTATCATTTATTAAAGTTCCCTTTTTAAAAAAGATCTATATTTGCCGTCGTCATACAATTACACCTCCGAAAGTAAAGAAAACAGGGACCCAAAACTAAAAAGTCTTGATAACATCGCCACCTCGTAATCGAGGCCCAAATCCACCATTGAATAAGTTTATCCAGTTGCCAGCTGACCGAGCGCACATTTACATGAAAATTGGTTACTAACAGACGCAGTTACGAACCGGTTACACAACTACGGAACTTGGTTACCGACGTGTGACTAAACGCTCCAAGCTGCCCCTTTGTAAGTCAATGTAAATAGCCATTTTGTGTTTACATTAAAGCTTGGATAGACGGGTAACTAACCGCCTCATTAGTGGACACCGCTCAAGAGGTTAATTGCATGGAATTAAGACTGATTTTTTTTCGAAAATGTATGAAATTGAGGGCTGTTTTATCCAGGAATTTTAGTCTAAAGGACATGATTTCGTTAAAATGCCTGTTACTGTTACTGTTAGCCCCTAATGTGCCCGTAATGGTTTGGACCATAACCCATCACGCTGGTCCGGTGCGGGTGCTTTTTTTAGTTTATCGGATTCCAGTCTTTCGCTCAGCGCTCGTAACGTAGTTTGACTAAGCGATGTTAGTTAATTGTGATTGTTAAGTTACGTGCAGCTCGACCCCTACTTGGATGGGTGGCCGAAAGTAGCATTTCTCTACCGTGCTTCGGAGGGTTACCACGTTCAGCAACCGGACCGGTTCCAATCGTTAGATCATGTCGGGGTTTAGGCGGTTTAAAAACTTCGACACCAGGGCCACTAACCTACCCGAAATTATGGTTGCGGCAACATAGTTCGATCGCACAGTTCGATTGATCGCACGAAGTGAAAGTTTTTGTGCGATCAATCGCACTAAGAAGATTTAAAAATCCACATCCTTCGATCAATCGAACAAAGTGGATTTTTTAAATCCTTTTTGTGCGGTCAATCGCACAAAAAAATCGGTCAAATGATGTGCTTCAAAACCATCGGATACCTACCGAATAGTAAGAAAATTGTTTTTACGTAACTGGTTACAAATCAGTGAAGAAAATTGTTTTTACGTACTATTCGGTAGGTTAGGGTTATTATTATTTTTTTGCGCCCGTTGCGGCAACATAGTTCGATCGCACAGTTCGATTGATCGCACGAAGAGGATTTAAAAATCCACTTCGTGCGATCAATCGCACAAAGTGGATTAAAAAAAAATACATTGTTCGATCAATCGCACGAAGAGACGATCGCATCGTGCGATCAATCGAACTGTGCGATCGAACTATGTTGCCGCAACGGAAATTATTGAAGTCCTTCGTAAGCTGGATCATAATTACGTCTAATTAAAGTGTATATAAGTATTCCTGACGGATAAAAACTCTTCAGCGGACAGCCTCGTCTACTAACCACGGTCAACTTAGTAAACATAATTAACAAGTACCGAAATAATTATTAGTTCAATTACCATGTTGAATTGTGTTATTTATGTTTAACTAGTTTGAAGTGAATTAAGTTTATTTACTTCATAAGTTCCGAGCAGAGGATTACTTGTTGAGTTTCGTGCTTGTTTGATTTTAACCAAGTTTAAGTTCTATAGCTATTTATATTTTAGTTCAATGTTGGTTAAGTTGGGCTAACGTCTTTTGTTTTACTATTTTAGTTAAATGTGGTTTACCCCTGTCTACAGCACACATCATTAGTTTAATTACAAGAACGCCTTGTAAGAAATCCTTGGGAAATTTTGGCCCAATACTCAACAGTGACATAACTTATATCATTTTGAAAGCTCTTGAAGAGTTGTACAAGTCACTCTTAGACGCTTACGTCGAAATCGACTGCCAACTCGGTGTTTTCGACCACCGAGTTTAAATTCCACGCGGACGAAGTTGCAGGACAGCTAGTAAATACATATAAGACACACTACATATAAGAAGACATATTACATACCTATAAGACCAACTAAACAGTGTCTGTCGGTCCGCCCCGCGTCGCTGAGCCGAAAGGTTCATTGTGAGGTCTCCCGCAGCCATTCATAAGAACACAAACGTTTACAGTTGTACCATGAATAACTTAGTTCTAGGCATGTTCTCGGTACTTGAATGCCATACAACTTTAAGCGGTTTATAGGGTAAATTAGTTGGAGTAGGCTAGCGGCCAACCGCGGTGTCGGAGCATTTAGACCGCCTATAGGTGACATGGTCTATAGACCGACCAATGCAACAACCGAGTACAATTTGACATGCCCTCCGCATCCTAAGCATGGTAGTGCTCAAGGTTATGTGCTAAAGGAAAAAAGCACAACCTTTACCCAAGCGTGTAGCTATAAAATATGTATTAATATTGTAAAGAGGTATTTGCCTGTAACTTTATATGATTTAAGACTTTTACTTACTTAAAAGTAATGTAAAAACTAGATCTGCTATTCTTTTCTGTTACAGTTATTAAGACCGGTGAGAGCGAGTGAATGAAGTGAATGAATGATAACAATGACTCTACTAATAGGCACTAGAGGCTAGAGGTAGTTATTTGGCGTTAATTCATCGGCACGTCACCGTATAGAGGCCATAATCTATCAATTTCGCGGGCCGCCGATCAAAGGTGCGGTGAGAACTAATCCCAATCATACAATGTTGCCATAATAATTTGTGTGCATGCGACCGCTACTATTTGTTCTCGATAATTGTATAATTATCTCTATAATTGTATTCGAATTCCTAATTTGAGTTTTAAAATTAATTCCTAATTTGAAATTGAATTGAAGTATTAGTTAAGGTACCTTAAGCGTGTGAAGGCCTCGGTGGTCTACCGTGAGTGAATATGTCCTTTATTAATTTATATAACACCGTTCTTTTGTAATCGGTTAGAAAGTCTGAAATAAAACGTCTAACGTACAAACACAGTCATTTCGTCCCTCGACATTCCTCGAAAAAGGACTTATTGAAGTCACTCATTCGGTCAAAGGTAAAAGAAAATGTAAGTAGAAAGTGAAATATTAGGAAAGTAAAGTTGGTACCAGTTAAGAGTGCATGTGGTGAAAAGTGGAAATAATTGAAAATAGACTGGAATCGCATATTTTCCTATTGTTGAATTTGCTATAGTGGCGCCCCCCCTAACCCAGTGCCAACTTACCTAACGCTAACTAAAGGTATTTTAGAGAGATACGTATACTCGTAGTAAAGTTCTACCTTTCGAACTTGGAGGAATTAATGTTATTTCATTTGTTTTAAAGTTAAAGCTATCAATTTAACAATTGGTTTTCGATTGTTAAAGATTAAGTGAGAGAACTATGTTCGACCTTTTCTTGATTTTGTCCATCTTGTTAGCTTTTTTTATTTACGTGAAAGAAAAAATCCAGGCGAAAGAAACTGCAAACGACCAAAGACCTAAAGTAGTAGATTCGAATTACCACGGAAACTCACTAACAATATTACGATATAATAAATAATGTTATATGCAATCCGCGGTTTTATCCGCGTTGTAGCCGTTCCTATAAAAATTTTAGCTTGAGAGAAGTCACAAACCTTTCTCTTGAATCACTCTGTGTATTGGTGAAAATTGCATGAAAATCCGTTCAGTGGTTTTTGAGAAAAACAACTTGTTTTAGGAACTTTGTTGTATAATATGTAAAGAGGTCGAAAATAGTAACAAAAAAAATGCTATCGAGAACTCTTTGTAAACTAAAGTACAAATTTAATCCATATATTTGACATACACGTTCAGTAGATCATACTCGTCAACCGATCACCGTAGAGGAATTCGCAATTTAGATCTGTTAGGGATTGTCACCGACTACGTTGATTTATAGTACGGTTATTTGGAGATATGCTCACAAATATACGGTTATACGGAGATATGCCCACAAGTACTCGTATAGGGTGATGCGAGAGATTTAGGCAAATTGCTGGTGATATATCTTTGGTTGGAAAGTTTGTATCGGAGTTGAAAGATTGGCGGAGTTTTCTTTGGTGGTTTTTCACTCTTTTCGTTCGCCTTTTTATGGTAGTCCTCAACGCAATTACTCTTTTTAATGTCGTGCAGTCGAGTAAAGAGAGGTGTATTGAGTTTAACGTGTCTATGGTAGTGTAGGTCCTCTAACCTTTGGATCGATGATGACGCGGTTTTATTTATCTGAAAGCTAACGTCATTGAAATGGTTATAGCTACAATATATTTGTAAATAAAGTTCTTCCGCTCTTCATTAATTTTGAATATCCCGCGTATTAACTTAAGTTTTAATTATCTATACCGAATAGACTAAAATCTTCATTCTAGGAATATTAATTTGTTCCGCTCACTCACTCATTCTTTTCACTTGGTTGTTGTTAGAAAAAGCCCATGTTAAATTTTATAAAACAATTTATACAATTGTAAAAATTAATACAGTTCTCAACGGTGATTGTCAAAATAACAATGGGAAACAATAGCTTCAAATGTTGTTTCTCTTTTCAGGTTAGTAAAATATCATAAATTTGTTAATGTTCTTTAGATAGTTTAAGATTAGATTTAAGTTTGATTTGTATTAACAAATAAATTACTCTTTTCAGAGCAACAAATTTGGTTTTTGTTTCCTCTAACCAGACAAAACATATTACATATTTATTAGTTATAACATTTTCAGTATATAGATACTTGTTCCTAAATCTAAACTGATGTAATAAATCTAAAGACTTTGATTTTTATTAGAAAATACCAATCCTATTTGAACATTCAACGAGAAAGTTATAGGACATTTTCATCCCGAATTTCCAACGGGAACGGGCACAACGCGGGTAAAACTACGGGCGCTACTAGTGTTAATATAAATATGAACAATAATCTATTCTAATATTATAAAGAGGTAAAATTTGTAAGTTTGTTTGTTTGTTTGTTTGTATCTTCGAGGTAATCTCAGGAATTATCAGTCCGATTTGAATAATTCTTTTTTTAATAGATAGCCACATTCAACGGAAAGGTTATAGGCTATTTTTCATCCCGAAATTCCCACGGGAACGGGTACAACGCGGGTAAAACCGCGAGGCGCTGCTATTTGTGCTAATAAAGACTCATATGATCTGTTTACTATATCAAATAAAACAAAACATTTCTCAAATCAAAGATTAAATACAACCCCTGGGTTTTAAACCAAGATATTATTTATTATTTGAACTAGGACAGAACAAACAAGCGCAGAACTTTACAGTCGAAGTTTCTAAAGCAATGTTTTCTTTCGACTTCAACATAATATAGTATACATTTTTTAAGTTTCATGAGATATCTTCTTCTTCTTCTCCGTGCTTCAGAGGGCACGTTATGCCGTCAGTCCCGGTTACTTTTTCTACGGATAGTAGTCGTTACATGAGGCATGTCAGAGGTAGAGACACCAGGATTGGTCAGGTTGACCATCCACTCGATGAAGATCGATGAAGAAGAAGAAGATGAGATATTAGCTAACTCTGAACCTCGGAAAGATCTGTTATCTATCCCACTAATCCTATTAATATAATAAATGCGATAATTTGTGAGGATGGATGTATATATGTTTTTTACTCTTTCACGAAAAAACTACTGGGCGGATTTAGATGAAACTGTACAGTAATTTATAGGTTCTACATCAGAATGACATATAAGATAAATTTTATCCGAAAAATCCCGTGGGAACCGGTATAACGCGGGTAACACCGCGGGCGCGGCTAGTTTGATATATACTTTTCATCCCGGTATGTAAGTATGGCAATATAACTAATATCAAGTAGTTATAGACAGACACACACACCTCAAACATATGACACACCTCTTTTACGCTAGCTGAAAAACTAACCTACTTACAAAACAAAAAAGTAATAAACTTACAATCTACAAAAGCTACGTACAAATATTCTTAAATCCTTAAACTTCCAAAATCTACAACAGTATATTAATCGAAAACAAATTACGTAAATTTTGTTGACGTGTTTGGTGTTAACCCCAAAATTGCCAAAATAAATGTTTTACCCTAACTGAGGTCTAGACCAACCTGTCGATAACATCGGAACCCATCTGAAAACAGCTCATAAATAACTTGATTTGAGTCCAAGCGTTTGAGATCGGTCGCGATTTTAATCTGAGTGATTTATGAATTATCGGACAAGAAAATAAAGTGTAACTAAGTGATGTGGGTAGTTCATGGACTACTGAAGTGGGACCAATTTGTAGGGAAACAGTTTGGTCCATTAATCATCGTGACTTATCATTGTGTTAAAATTATAAGTATTGTTTTCCAATAGTTAAGGTATCTACTTAACCTTTCTTATGAGAGTTAAATGTGGACTAATCTGATCGATTCCAGTCACGATAGTTAAAGTTACAAAAATCCTATTTTGAAAACATGAACTACATGCTAGCTATTTATATTAACCTCAGCGGCTTATGGCTCCTAAACTCGCTCAATCTAAACACGCCTATAAAATGTAATCCTCTATTAATTTGCTGCCATACCTCCCTCGCAAAAAGTTGAAACAAGTTCTAATTCTGCTAATAAATATTGTGTCGTCGCTAACGTTGGAATCGGCCTGAACAAAACGGCGCAATTTGTTGGATGTCAATCGCAATGGCTTCAGATGCTCAAATTTTGTTTTACGTTCCGGCAATAAAACACGGAGCCTAGATAAAGAGGCACATTTCGTGCAGCTCAAAGTATTTTTATTGTATTCATTAAAGAAGTTTTATTGGTTACGATACGAGATATTAGTTATTTAACGATAATTTAAAAGTAGATAAGTAATTGCTAGATATGTCACGCTACTGTCATGCAGATGTCGACTGCAATACTAGTGTTGATGCCGCACTCAGAGACGTCTATTAAATCAACAAATAACTAATAATAATTTTTTATACAATGTCACCTGTCAAAATCTCTGATTAAATTTGTACAAAGGAAGTATTTGACGTCTCTGAGTTCGGGCGTTGATCTCCAGTTGGTCAGTCTTGAAATTATTTTAAAACTTATAACAATCTTTTTTTAAATCTGTTTTTTCTTTTTTAAATCTGTTTTTTCTTTTTTAAATCTTTTTTTTCTTTTTTTTAATCTTTGTTTTTCTTTTATTTTAATCTTTTTTTTCTATTGATGATTTTTCATCGCAAAGTATTGTAAAGACTGGTCAATTTGCAAGCAAATATTATTAAATAACTTTTGCTCAGTAGTTGTCAATTACTTTAAAAAATAAACTCACCCTAACATAACCAGTCGGAAGCAGTTCTTAGGCGGAGGCGCTGCATCATCACACGCCTGCGATATCGGGGCGCTAGGTCCTGGGGACCTCTCGGAATCCGACTCATCACCGATCCCAGCACCCCTCCGGCACAACCACGATGTCCCACATTTGTCCTTTGCATCTTCAGTAGGCGCAGCAAACTGGCAACGTCGCGGCGACTTAACCCGCCCAGTCGCCAACGAAGATTTCAAAGGCGACGGTGGCGCCCTCACAGGGCTCGGCGAAGCTCTGACAGGCGACGTTGACACTTTGACAGGTGACGATTGAAGTGTCAAACTGCGCTCAGATCCGTTCAACATATTGGACACTTTCTCATTTCAGTTTTTGGTCACTGTTCCGTTCACATATTTAATTTTAACTAAGCATTGTTTTAGTTAGCATATAAATTGGTTTCTCTTCATTTGGCACTCTTTTAATAAACAATTCCCAATATTAATTTTAGGTAACAGAATATAAATTGAAATCAGGACAAAAAATAATTGAAAGGAAAAAAAAGTCACAAACATTTAATATTAAAACAAACTGGGACTATTTTAACTGGTTTTCATTTATTAACGTTCGTCCATTTCGAGTATTTATTAAACTTTCCATCGATGCGAACACCGCTTATCCAGCTAAGCTTATACGCATCGCCAGTTTGTGAAATATGATAAACGTTGTAATTTCACTTGGATATTGGAAAATAGCTGGTGAAACCACGTTGACATTAAATAGTTCCATGTTTCGTTGAATATAATTTTGAGGTATTTTGTGTAATTTTAGAGATTAATTTCAATAGACTATTATCACTAAATACCTCATATACTATTTGTTGTTTGTCGTTACCTATTAGCACATGTGATAGATCTTGGCATATTATTATATCTTACTAAGTAGAACATTAACACCGTTCTAAATATTTCCAGGTGTATATATATTTAATGCGACGGCGATCAATATCAGTTTTGCGTAATAGATATGGGTTTTGTGTCCAACTGAGGCCTTCTTCGGCTTTGGCCACATTCAACCAAAATTTTCTTAAAACCCGATTTAGTTTCGGCAAAAAGTCGTCGTGGGATCGACCGCTAATATTTGGCATTGTATTAACACTGCACATGCCACTAGACCACCCAGGCGTTGGCAATACTATACATTAATTCTATCACAACAATAAAATCGACTTTCATTAACTTACATCCAATTTATGAATTCGTATAAAGTTTTCCATAATTACAGATTAACGAATTCGCAATATTGTCAAGTTGATAGCGCTGGGCGCGCGTGACACAAAAGATAACGTTATCATTGTTGTGTACGGCGGCGTAAAAAGGTTAACAATGTGTTCGTTTTTCGAATTTAAAAGTACATTAAAATATTTTTACGTTTGTATATTCGTTTTGAATAAAAATATATAGTTATTATAAAAACCTTTTTTTAAATATTTTTACAGAGATTTATTTAATTGATATATTGTAACAGAAAGCTTTTAACGTATATCCTTTACAGCTTTCATACCAGCAATATTTTAAAGCGAGCTATCCTCGGGGTAAACTTTCAACAATCGACAAGAGAATTGTTTCGATCGGGAAACGGTAGTATGTTGGTCGGAATAACGCAGACGTACCAAATTAATTTAACCTAATCGGGAAGCGTTTTCTTTCCTTTACAAAGCGTCCGTCTGATGGCCATTATGGTCGAACGATTTGTAACAAGACTGACATTTACCCTTTCAACGATACGGCAAAGCAATCTTAATGTAAATAATTCAGTGCCATGACCAATTGAAAGTACATCACCGCTTGTGTTGGTTTTAATTTGACTGGAGCTTTTGAAAAAGGTCAGTCGAATCAATTGAAATAACTTAAAGGGATAGAATTGCTTTAGAATCAACATTACTGAATCATTTCAATTAAGGTTATTCAAACAATGTTTTCAAGGAATGTTTTTTATAGTTACGAACTTTATCTCCTTTTTACTATAAAACAAAAAAATATACAATACCATTATTTACAAACTGGCAAACTTTAATTTTGATGTCGAATCTCATATACACTTGTTATACCTGTCGCATAGACTACAAAATTGCCAACCGAAAAACAATCTCAGATGTCACGTAATAAAACCTCTATTTAAACAGATCTCCTTCATTTTGGTTACAAATATAAAAACAAAAGCTTTTATGATAATAAAGCGTTGCTCTGTTGGCGTCAAGTCATACGCAATTCATTCGTTACCAAGAAACTTTTTATTAGTCTTTACTTAAGAAATAAACATAAGGAATTCTTTGGAAGTATTACCATAAAAATGTTATCTTTTTCTTAATAAACATTAAATACATTACCTAGAAGATAGAAAATGATTTGAGTACGTACTTTTACTTTTACGCATAATAATGGGAGAAGTCACATTCAGGGGCGCGGTCAGTCTATATCTATAACTTCTATACTAATATTATAGAGAGGTAAAATTTGTAAGTTTGTTTGTATGTTCGAGCTAATCTCGGGAATTAGCGGTCCGATCTGAATAATTCTTTTTGTAATGGATTGCCACATTCAACGGGAAGGTTATAGGCTATTTTTCATCCCGAAATTCCCACGGGAACGGGCACAATGTGAGTAACACCGCAGGGCACGGCTAGTACTTATAAACTTACAACAAATCAACGCAGCTATTTAAAAACGACCCTAAAGAATAAAAAGCAATATTAATAAATCAAGTAGGTACGTACCAAGTGTTCAAAAGATGAAAGTGTATTTGTTCAAGGCACAAAGAACCCTAGTGGGAAATCATACATGTTTGACTGCCAAAAGAGAATTGTAATTAAATTTATAAGGAAAACAATATAACAAAGAAACAACTGCTTAGCTTGAGCTCTGGAGGGAGGAATGAAGTTTAATCATTGTTTGTTACAACTTATTATAATCTGAACAGTATCTTTATTTCCCAAACGTTTTCTTGTTGGGTTAAGTGAGTTATTTATAGGTGTTCTTTAATTAAATATTAGTTAAAAAACTCCGAAACCATTATTGACCGAAAAGAATGAATGAATGAATGACTGAACAGTAGCCTCCGTCGTACGTAAGTTCCCGTTTAAACAAATAATAATGACATCGTACGTTTGGCTTCGTACGTTATTATAGTGGAGAAGCGAAATTAATGCGAAGCGATTGCCACTTGTCTATCGACTGAGATAGTTTCAGTCCGTTCAAAATTGTATTTTATATCGCACCAAATAGAACACTTTTTACAACGAACGTCATTTGTTTTTCAAACATATTTAGCTGTTAAATGATAAGGAATTCTTGTGCAATCCACCCTAGGAATGAGTAATTTAAGTAAGTCTTAAGCTAGGGTAGACTATGTTAATGCTAAAAGCTTAAACAACTAAGAATATTGAGTTAAGAAATAAAACTTAGTAGCTAAGCTAGCATACAGAAAGAAAGTTGATAGCCTGCGCCAGAGACCAGCGCTAACCAGCGCCGACCAGCGCTGGTAGATAGGTGTCAGGACCTGTCACAGACGTTCGGCGTTTTTCGGTGCTGGCTTGGCATATAGTATAGAAACTAGGCACCGACTACCAGCGGTGTTAAACGTTAGAAAACCAGCACAATCTACCTTTCTGTATATAAGTAGCCTTATTTTAATCAACATCACTATTACAGATAAACATTAACACTTAACTTTTATATTTAAGAATAAGATCCTCTTAAAATACTCTACAGAAAGACCTTCCCAATTCTAGATTCAGAAATCAAAAACAACCGTATTGAAAGATAGACCTTAACATTATTTGGTTAAGGTCGAAGTTTGTTCAGTAAGGATTATAATGATCGCCGATAAACGTTACTAGAGCCGTAATAGCTGTGAAGATATTGCAATCACAATAACCGTAGTATATTCAGTTATTGGACAATTTATAGACATGGTAATAGTCTTTAATAAAATTAGTATTACGGTTTGTTAAAGAGAAAAGTAATGAAGTAAGATCACAATGGTTTGAGAGAAGTTAATGAAATGATGAGCCCTTGAATTAAACATTTGTTTTATTTTATTTTTAGTATTTGTTATAGCGGCAATAGAAATACATCATCTGTGAAAATTTCAACTAGCTATCACCGTTCTTGAGATATAGCCTGGTGACAGACGGACGGACGGACGGACAGCGAAATCTCAGTATTAGGGTCCCGTTTTTACCCTTTGGGTACGGAACCCTAAAAAGTGTGAGAGCAAACGTGATTTATATGAGCTATGCAATGTGCCATTTTACATGCACAATACTTATCCGATCATACCCATGTCTGGCTCTTTTTGTTTGTTTCGGAGTTTTGTTCAATGTTTAACCCCCGGCGAAAAAAGAGGGATGTTATAAATTTGACGTGTCTGTCTGTCTGTCTGTAACATAACATAGACGTGTTTACATCAAGAATCGATACACATACGTCTTATCGTTTTATTATACTTTTTTGTGGGTTTTTAAGTTGTGTTAGTCCAAATCCAAATATTAAAAAAGCGGCCAAGTGCGAGTCGGACTCGCCCATGAAGGGTTCCGTAGCAGCGAGTAACATAATAAAGAAGTTCTTGAAATAAATGTTTTTTTATTTACATTTGAGTTATTGAATGAATAATCAGTATTTTTTTGCGGTTTACGATTTATGTCGTAAAAAAAAAACTACTAACTAGACCTCGTTCAAACCAATTTTCGGTGTTAGATTACATTGTTATGTACATCATATATTTTTTTTAGTTTTATCATTCTCTTATTTTAGAAGTTACAGGGGGGGGACACACATTTTACCACTTTGGAAGAGTCTCTCGCGCAAACTATTCAGTTTAGAAAAAAATGATATTAGAAACCTCAATACCATTTTTGAAGACCTATCCATAGATACCCCACACGTATGGGTTTGATGAAAAAAAAAATATTTTTTTCATTTCTAAGTATGGGAGACCCCCCTAAAATTTTATTTTTTTTCTATTTTAGTGTGAAAATATTAATGCGGTTCACAGAATACATCTACACACTAAGTTTCAACAACATAGCTCTTATAGTTTCGGAGAAAAAAGGCTGTGACATACGGACAGACAGACAGACAGACGGACGGACAGACAGACAGACAGACATGACGAATCTATAAGGATTCCGTTTTTGCCATTTGGCTACGGAACCCTAAAAAAAGTCTCTTTATCTCTTGTCTTGTCCTCTGTGCCTTAAAGAGGACTTACTGAACATATAAGACGCTGCCCTTTCACTTGTGAATTTCTGGACCGGAAAAATATAAAATCAATAATTATTTTGCGCCCATTACTCGAAAGAAGAAGAAAAAAATTAAGGAAGTTTTTTTAATAATTTGGCCACCTTTGTCCTCTCTCCTGTTGAAGATTTATCAGAAAGATAAATTATAATTGACAGTTGACAGTAATCTCCATTAGAATAGAACTTTTGCAAAATCAATGATGAATGATGAATCAAATGTATAATCTACGAGTAAATCTATCGCCCTCGGTTTTACCCGCGTTGTACACGTTCCCATGGGAAATTTCGGATAAAAAGAAACTTTATCTTGAATATGAGCTTCCTGACACCAACCAGACAAGTATCCGTCAAGGTCGTCTCGCCATCTCCGTTTTAGTCTACCGCAGCGTCTTCTGCTGAAGTCTGGGTTTCACATGGTGGCAATTTTTGCCCAAGACTCGTCAGCCCCAGCTCCATTTGGGCTGAGCAGCATTGATACCTACGTTGACTATTTTGGTGCGGAAGCGCAGCTCGATATTTCGGATTCTGCCTGCTAACTTGACACCTAGGATACTGAGCTCCATTGCCTTACATATTGATTGACATACGACCTCTCACTCATATGCCTTACCTTTGCCTACTCTATCTTAAGTATTCTGCACTTTTACCCGTGTCGGGCGGACTTCGTAACTCTGGGACCATAGCCGGATATACCATGAACACTGAACGGTCACTTGGGCAACTGAACAGCAACTGACGTAGCTTCACCTCCATCTATTCCTATTCAATGCAAGCACCTTCACATCTCTATACGACATGACACATACTTTTTAGATTCTAGGCCTTCCCCTACCTCGCTTTCCTTCAACTTTACCTTGTGCTTTACTTTTTGCTTCACCACAGTCGAATAAAATCATTACTTCCTCTGAATGAAATACATCACACAATCTTGACCTCTAACCTTGCACTACCGCGTAATGTGATTCCGAATATATATCGGTACTTAAGAGAATAAAAGCCGAGATGGATTCTATTTCGTTTCGACCATTTCATAAATCAAATCATTTATGTAATTTGATATTCTTGGTTGTCATTTTCCTTCTTATCACATCATTCATCTAATGTTTGTTTTATCGTCTCAAACTAGAACGTTAATGCTTTATTTATTTACATAAGTATACTAAAACGTTGTCAATCGGTATGGTTATTTATACTGTGTACAAAAGTACAAAATTAGGAACAACGGTAATGTCAATATTGTCAAACTTTGTATGAAAAGAATTTTCAAATTATTCAAAGAATTGTTACTCTGAATTTCAATGTCATCATTCTTTAGGTAGATCGGATAAACTTTGATTGGTCTAATCAATACGAAGATATATAATGTATTATGTGTACATTATAACATTAATGTATTATGGTACTAGCTGTGCCCCGCGGTCTCACCCGCAGCGCCCCCGTTCCCGTGGGAATTTTGAGATTTTAATTCCAAGTTTTCATTGTTTTTAAAATGTATTCTGCTATTCAGGGCGGAGACAAATCCAACGAAACAAAAACCATGAAAATTGATCCAGCCGATCTCGAGTTATAAGTGTTGTAACAAACCCGTCTTTGTTTTATATATATAGACTAGCAGCGCCCCGCGGTTTTACCCGCGTTGTGCCCGTTCCCGTGGGAATTTCGGGAATTATTTTACATAAAAACCTTTCTCTTGAATCACTCTACCTATTACAAAAAACCGCATCAAAATCCGTTGCGTAATTTAAAAGATTTAAGCATACAGACAGACAAACAGACAGACACGAAAAAGAGACGACTTTATTTTATACTATGTAGTGATAATGTATTAGCCTATTAGTGTAGTATCTGTAGTGAAGTGTCTGCAGGGCAAAGGCGTCACCTCACTGAAGGCGTAATAACCACGCTGGCAATCTTTACTCGAGCCATGTTTGAAAAGTAAGGAAACATGTTTCGCTCTTTCGTCTTAGCGGGTGAGTGCATATGCCACTAGACATGACATATCGTTTAAAAATTGGTACGATTGAGATAGCAAACATAAAAAAACTAAATTGGAAAACTACTGTTTTAAGTCAGTGAAAAATAAACGAACACTACTCATTTTAAATCGAAACTATAATTTCAACTATAGTTTTCAGATACATTTATGGATACACTTCGCTTTTCACTTTGAGTCTTCTGTAATCACAGTTCCTGTAAAGGAGCCGAAACGCCAGATAAAAATGTAAAATAAAATGAAGTGTGTTAACGTAGTTTCAATTCAAAACCAGTGAAAAAAGTTATATCCCAAATGAAGTATCTAAATTCCACTTAAGATGTATATCGTAACATCCTTCCTTTTAAGATGTCTCAGGTCCTTGTGTAATCAGGTGTCAGGCTTCGTTCTACAAGGAAACTCTTTTAGGTCGTTTCGTGTTTGAGTTGTTCGGGGCCAACGTTATCTTTAGGTACTTACTGCCTATCCTCGCAATATCAAAGAAATGGTTACGGGAAACGTATCAGCTCTATATAACGCGTTATACATATAAAAGAATGTCTTATAGTAGACTGGCAGTGCCCCACGATTTTACCCGCGCAGTGTCCGTTCTCATAGGAATTTCGGGATGAAAAATAGCCTATAACCTGCCCGTTGAATGTGGCTTTTTATTGCAAAAAAAAAAAATTTAATCGTACTGTTAATTTCCGAAATTAGTTTGAACTTACAAACAAATAAAATTACTTGATTTACATCTTTATAAAATTTGTACATATAGATATGTGATAGGTACTCGAGGAAAAGGTTTTGATATTTAGAAATCTAGGTTGCCTATATGGACTCCTTTTGTGTTTATTTGCATAACATATTAATACTTTGCCTAGCAGTGGCACAATATAGGTTAAATAAAAAAAATAAAAAAAATTAATACCTATTTTAAACGCCCGTACTCAGAATGCGTCCTCAGTAGAGATTTAATGAGTGATTTTGACATGTAATGTATGAAAAATTACGTTAATGAGTTCACTGTCGATGGACGTCAAGTACCTATACGCACTGTCGACTAGTCGCTGGCGACTTGGTCGCCCGGCGACCAAAACACAGGCCGAGTCGCCTGGGCGACCGACGAACAAGTGCGTAACCACCCATTCAAACTGTAGTAAGTAACAGTCGCGTCTCAGTCTCAGTCAGACTAGTTGACAGTGCGTACAGGTTCTTATAGTGCGGCAATTATACGTAATAATAAATACAAAACTAATTCTTTTCATTCATAAAATAATACAGATATCATGTTGAACCACAGTTTATTATAGAACAGATAAAAAAGGGAAAAGTAAAGTATGAGGCTGTAATGTCCCACTGGGCAAAGGCTCTCATCTGAATGAAGATCATAATTTGAAGCAAAATTAAATGGCACAGACTGCCTACGTACCGACTATAGTAAACATCATATAACTAAAACAATATATCATTTTGATAGTTGTTCTAATTCTGTTCTACCAAATGCCTCGCTACAGTTTGATGAAGAAATACTCACAAAGTTTAATTAAACTAGATCTAAGTGTTATTTCCTAGAAACTATCTGCATTCGTATCATTCTCAGAACACGAGACTCACATTTGAGCTGAAACCCTAAAAATTACAACGTAGAACGAGCGGTACAAACACACTGACATATGTTTATAGCTTCAGTTTATTACTCGCTGTTTAAGAGAGGGTGAAATGATACAGTTATGACCCAATTTCGCTAAACAATTTATCGCTTTTTTTCAAATAAGTTGTGTCTTGTCTGTTAACCGTTTGGGGAATGTTTTTTTTATTGTTTTTGTTATTGTTTTAAATTACAAATATATAGTAATGTGTCTATGGAACGTACCTACTTTGCATAAAGGTAAGGGTAGTTTGGCGTGATCCTAATCCTTCTCACAGTACCTATCGTTAACTTGTGCTCGGTTCATCTTGTCAAAAATAAGAACAATAGGTTTTACCATTTTCCGAATCAGTTCTAATAAACTATTAATATAACTAGTCCAAAAAAATCATGTTATTTAAATTAAATAACTACTTTGTAAACGATAAACGAAAAAAAATTACAAATCCTTTAAAAAAACATATTTGAAATAATATCAAAGGTGAATAATTTTCAAAAACATTTTTCCTCAAATAACTGCACCTACTATTCTAGTCTACAGTCGAGATGAGTTCGTGTCACGAAACGAGTACAACTTTACTTATTCACGGGGAAATCTGTTGAGTCGCCGATCCAATTTCATAGTACACGACAGAAATCTCGGGGCTTGGATTTTATAGCTAGATTTTGAAGCAGTTTCGATAAAGATGGACTGGATCTTGTCTCAATAACTGATGAATCAATGCTTGATGCGGTAAACCTAAATTGTTTCGAAAAGTCGCGACGCCTTCAAGCAAAATGATTTGTTTTAAGAATGCTTCAAACGCATCGGTTTGTTTTTATTGTCAATTTTTTGAAGGACTTTGGTCAGGCAAACCTCTCTCCTCTATGCAGATATTTTGCGTCCAAATCCTCTTAATACCAATGCTCTAATTGAGTGCATTGTATAATAATATAATATACCCGGACAAATTCACTCACGGTTAATTAGACTCTAAGCAAGCTCTAAGCTTGTATTATGGAAGCTAACTCACTGATACTATTACATATACATACACTTTATAAGAATACTGACGTCGTGGCCAACAACTATGTCTTCACATATTGTTGACTGCGGGCGGGAATCGAACCTGCAACCCCAACCCAGTACGCTCTCTCACTGCCATTGTGCCAGCGGGCTTGTCACATTGTAAAAGATAACCTATCTCAAATCGAATCGAGAACGCGCTAGAAAAAAAAACAAAAATGGAAAATTAACTACATTACTTTTTGTTTATTAATCGACATTAAACCGAAAACGGCTCTACCTTTTTCAGGAAATGGTTTATTAAAAACAATAATGTGCTGGCGTTGGCGCTGCCTGCTTCTTATTACAGTTATAATTTCATTAAAATAAATTTAATATCGCCGGGTCCGGTTATTATAAACCTGTGAGTTTTGTTATTATTTGTTTTAACCTTTCAGCTCGAAAGTAAAAATTTACTTGGCTTAGGAAGTTGTTAATTAAAACATGTTCCTGACTTATTATTTTAATGCTTGATTATATAAAGCATAGCGCTGATTAAAAACTTTATTTAATAAGAATTACCATTAAACTTTTTTAAACGGGTAACAATCCAACCTTTGTCAACCTTCATAGACATAACCGAATACCAAATGTTACAAAAATAGAGTCAACTAACTCAGGATTGAGATCATCATGTCCCAACACATACTAATATGTTACTTTATCTGTTTTACGTTTTCCTTTAAGTGCAAGACACATGTAGTGCAGTTGAGAATCGGGTGCGTGCCGGGTACAAACAGGCCGGGTACAGCCGGGAGCGGGCCGGCCGGTTGCGGGTCGCGTGACATTGTATTCCTTTGTCGTTCTACGCTTTACTACACATAAACTACTCTTGTTAATCTCAAATATTTATTAAAACACCCACAATTTTTACTCATGCTTAGCTATTCCGTACATCACGGTTGTGAATCCCCACATAAAATGTTTGATGACGTCACAAAACCGGCCGCCAACCGTTTGAACTACATCTTTTATTTATAAAGATCAGTTGAAACGTTATCCTTGAAATGTAACTTATTTACACCTAACCTCACGCAGTTACCTATATCTAAGAAATCCTACTAATATTATAAATGCGAAGGTTTGTGAGGATGGATGTACTCGTATATGTATAGATGTATGTATGTTTATTACTTTTTCACGTAAAAACTACTGAACGGATTTAGATGAAACTATACAGTAATATAGGTTAAACATCAGAATAACACATGGGATACATTTTATCCCGAAATTCCCGCGGGAACGGGTACAACGCGGGTGAAACCGGGCGCGGCTAGTGGGTCATACTATAGTGAATCTGTCAGCGCGAGCCGCGATTCATTCGCATTGTAAATAGTGTTCGTTAGACCGATATTTTATTGGAACAAAAAAGGATCGAACACATATTAGCATTTGTATAAATAGCATAGTTCTCATTAGGGTGACTCGATGACTGTCATATAATGAACTCTATAAAATAACATATTATAACATCTTATAATGTTTAATTTTATTTATTAGCAATGACGTTTGTGAAAAAGGAAAAAATATACAATGTAAATATTATTTGAAAAATCCAAATGAGTTACTTCAAAGACGTCCATCAAATCGACAATTAACTAATTGACGTAATTGTTCATACATTACAAGTGAAAATCACTCATTAAATCTCTACTAAGGACGCATTTGACATCTCTGAGAACGAGAGTTAAATATAACGAAAGTTATTAACTTAACTAGCAGCGCCCCGCGGCTTTGCCCGCGTTGAGCCCGTTCCCGTAGGAATTTTCTAAAATCCTTTCTTAGTGTGCACTTACGTCACTTGAAGAACCTTCCTGCCAAATTTCATGTTTCTATGTGTAGCGGTTGAGGCTCTGCGTTGATTATCAGTCAGTCAGGACTTTGAATTTTATATATATAGATTAAGTTTAAAAAAAAGTATAATGATAAGTGCTAAATATTACTACAAATACCGATCGGCTGAACAATTTATCGAACAAATAAGTTATTTGAGAACGCACAAAGGGACTATTAATTCGAATATTCGGAATCCACTGAGGGTTCTATAAAGGTCCAGAGGGAATGCAAAAAACAAAGCAATTGAATAAATTTGATCAAGTGTGAAACGTCCTCAGTCACAAAAGTGAAAGTTTCTTGTGTAATCAAGTGTATTGTATCCTATATATCTTAAAGATAAGTTTATCTCTTGGGCAAGAAAAAGAAAAGATAAATCCGTTAAACTACATACAACTAAAATAGTTAAAAGTAAAGCTAAAACGTCCCACTGATGGGCAAAAGACAAAACTTTTCTATATTTTTTACTGACCCGCGGTATTACCCGCGTGGTACCCGTTCCCGCGGTGATTTCGGGATAAAATGTATCCTATATGTTATTCTGATGTATAACCTATATTAGTGTAAATTTTCATCCAAATCCGTCTTGTACTTTTTTCATGAAAGAGTAACAAAAACATTTTTTTCGCATATATGTATGTATATTAGGATTAGTAGGATTAACCCAAAATGTTAAACAAATTGGGCAGAACATATTTGTAGGAAGTAATTGAATGATGTAGTTCACCGAATGGAAGGATAGCATTCCGCTAGCAACAGCATCTGTACCTAATTAGATTTCGCAGTCGGTGGACAGTCTAATACCGTTATCTATACTACGATAGTAAAGCTAAAGAGGTTGCTTCTGTTTGTTTGTACGCGCTAATCTCAGAAAAAAAACACTCCGAATTGAATAATTATAATTGAAAAAAAAAATTGCCAAAACCCTTTCCATTGAATGTGGCCACTTTTAACGAAAAGGTAATTTACAATTTTTTTTCTCCAAATTCCTTCAGGAACGGGCATAATGCGAGTAAAAACGCGGGGTATTGCTAGTACTAATATAATAAAAAAGAAGTTTTTGTTTGTTTGTACACTAAGCAGGAAAGAATAGTCCAATTTGAATAATTATTTTTGTATTAAATAGCTTGATTTAAGAGGAAGGTTTATAGTTTATTTTACACCCCGAAAGTCCTACAGGAACAGGACAACTCGGGTAAAACCGCGGGGCTCAGCTACTAACATACGAGATGAATAAAGACCCTCTAATAAAGACACCAATGTTCGGTGATAGAAGTAGACAAGTTCACCGAATTATAATAACAACAAAACGTGAATATCATTTTCCTTTTCCCATAAACCTTTTTACATATGACTTCATTGGACATAGTTTACACAAACATTGAATTCTATTCAACTGACGATATCATAGGCAAGACTTTCCAGTTGCCTACTTCCAAATATCTCCATTCCTTGTGAAAAGGTAAGCCATCTTTCCCTAGATTCTAAAGGGAACATCCCATTTTTTATCCCCTTTATACATATTCTTGATATTATTTATGGGTACTCTCTGTTGTGGTCGGTATCTGCGTTTATAGTCAGATAACTTTATGAGTTACTGAGTTTTTATGCCGTCTTTACGACTAATAGGCCTTAAATTGTACAGATTTTGTGTTCTTTTTACTCTTTTGTTTTTTTTTTATTTGACCGAAAAGAAATGGTTCTAGTATAGATTGAAATTCAGATGTGTTTGAAAGGTGTTCGGAGTATACATTTATATTGTTATGGGTTGCTGGGTTTGTTTGTGTAATATTTGATGAATTTATAATTATTATGATAATTTTGGAAATATAACACGTAAACTACGAGAAACTGGTACATTACAAAGGTTAACTTAATTAATGTTTACGTATAAAAAAATATTCCACGAAATATTATTTTGTGTATGACTTTGTAATTCGTCAATTAAATTTATGACAGTAAAATGTTATAAATGAATATTTTTTACTTACTATACAGCTCAAAAAAAAGCCTAAATATTTTTTTTAAACTGCATAAAATATAAAAAATTCATACCTCATTACCAGTTAAAATAAAATAAGAGCGGAAACCATTTAAATTAAACAAGGAACACGGAAATCAGAGTGTTTAAACCGCTGAAAACCTAAACGGAAACACACATCGTTCTTTATTTTTCCAATTCAAATGTTTCATTCAACGCGAAATGAGTGCACGAAAAACTAGATTGAAAGCAAATGGAAAACCGCAATTGTGGATTCGTAGCAACTCGTGCTACGAACGCTACGGCGTAGCGCGCGCCCGACACCGATCGCAGCTCGCGTAGCACTGGCTACGAATCCGCAGGGTTGCCTGCTACCCACCAAATTACCCGTTATTTATCATGAATAATACAGCAGGGCGTAAATTTGTGCAGCTGTTTGTCACTACAGGGTAAGTGGTTTGATGATTTTATGATAACAAGTTTGTTATATAATTTACTAAGTTTGTTCAGAGTTCCGAGTTTTTGTTTTAGTGGAAAAAGGTAAATGGGGTAATTTGTTGTGAATTTTAACCCTTTTTTATGACTTTATATTTAGATTTTGTTCTATAAAGTAGTTTATTTAATTTGTTGTAAAGTTACCAGAATAACCTCTTTAGTTTAGTTCGAGTAACATGGAGTAAGAAGATTTTTTTATAAATAAAATATGTTGTTTTACATGAATTGAATGAATGATATGAATATTAAGGAAATTGAATAAGATTGCATATTTTTTATTTCTGATATAACCTAATCACAGATAGTTTGTCGTGTTTGCTTTTGTCACAGCGTAATATCAAATAAGAACTATTATATTCCAAATCCAAAAAAATATTACGATAAAATCGGTAAAGTAATAACGTTTTTCAACCAATTTTCACTTACGACTGTTAGCTTTTTGGCTTAACTAAGCTGCAATATTTTAGGTTAAATTTCTATGCTAGCAACTCCGCGAAGACTGCAGCAACAGATAGTTGGTCGCGACACCATTAATATCTCGCGACTGGCACACTATTTATCACTATCAACAAATGAATCTATTATTTTACATTGAAAACGATTAGGCTACGTATATCAAGGCTAATTACTTTTATGATTCATTTAATACTTTACTATGCGTTTATATGTACCCGATACTAAACAATATTTGAAAAGCTTAGCAATATTCTTAATTTTTGTACTGATATCTTCAGTGAGATGAGAAGCCTTTGCCCAGCAGCGGGCTTATACTTTACTTTTTACTACTTTATCCTTAATTTTGTTTATCGCCTAATCGAATCAAGAAGTTTTCTCTATCATTCAATATAAAATACATATTTGAATGAACAACTTTTGTTTCTTTAACATATTTAAGGACTATAGATTTAAGACTTTTTGTGAAAAACGCCCTTAAGTACTAAATACATTTAGGACTTATTGTGCAAGTCACCCCTAATTACAACTGGAGATAAATATAAAATATAAATAAAAAGTCTTTATTGTAGTGAAAAGGGAGAAAGATCATTCGATAGTTGTTCGCAGTACATTCATTTGACATACCTCACTGCGAACAAAATGATCTTGCCGACAGTACTGGTGTTTGATGAGTTAGGCACACAAAGACGCATGCCTATACGAGTACTTACAACTACAAGTATGGTTCAGGAAAATAACTATACTGTATTTCTTTTGGATTGGCACAAAATGTGGACCAATGTCGTCAATTTTCCAGCCGAAGACGATTGCTTCTGAAGAGGAAAAAGGTTTAGAAATAGGGTAAGAATGAAATAAAATCACTAAACCTTTTTCCTCTTCAGGAGCAATCGTCTTGGGCTGGAAAATTGACGACATTGGTCTACATTTTGTGCCAATCCAAAAGAAATAGATTATACGTATATATACGGTGAAATAAAATAACTACGAGTACCTATGGCTTCATAACAAAAATAAATAAAAGAACAAAGTATTCAATACTTATATCAAATGGAAAAATATATTATATAAAGTAAACGCAATTATCGGTGTTATTATATTTATTTCCCCTGTTGTCGGTACCGTTTGTGCTTCAATCTATCATGAATGTTTGCTTGTTTGCTTTTGAATCATGAGTTACATATTTAATTTTATTTTGTGTACACAACACTAATTAGGATTTAGAATTTTAATGTTTAAGAGTTTGACGAAGCGTGGTGATTACGTGTAATCCTCCTCACTGTACTGATATCTTCGGTGAGATGAGACATTACAAGCTGGTACTACTTTTCTTTAAGAGTTTATTTTATTTCGTTTTCTCAGTATGTTTGAACCTGCTAATAGAATTACCACTTAATTTTAATCCTGAATCCACGGGAACGGGTACAACGCGGGTAATATCGCTGAGCGCTTCCAGTGTTTATAACAATTAAAAATAACCCACACACATATACCAACTTATACACACATGTGCAATATGAACGTTTCGAAGGCCATTTAGGCAGTCTAAAAACTACGACACGGATTGGCCAGTATAACCTACTGGAGCTTACTCAATAACATATTATGACACTCCTATAGATCATTTAAATTGACTTTTAAACTCAGAAATAGAATCCAAAATCTTAACTTTTATACTATAACTAGCTGCGCCCCGCGGTTTCACTCGCGTTGTACCCGTTCCCGCGGGAATTTCGGGATGAAAAATAGATGTTGGCCGATTCTCAGACCTACTCAATATGCTCACAAAATTTCATGAGAATCGGTCAAGCCGTTTCGGAGGAGTACGCGAACGAACACTGTGACACGAGAATTTTATATATAAGATATTGTAAAAAGGTAAAAAATATAAGTTTGGTTGAGTATATGTTTGACCTAATCTCGGTAATTACCAGTCCGTTTTGTTTTAGATTGCCATATTCAATGGGAAGGTTGCTTTTTTTATCATCCCAAAATTCCCATGGGAACAGGCACAACGCGGGTAAAACCGCAGGGCGCTGCTGGTTTAATAAGGCAGTGCGAAACGCCTCATAGACCCTTTGTTTCATCTTTATAATTTCAACATTGGTTAATTATATTCCGCCATGATTAGTATTCAGAAAGCCGGCTTGGAAAGGTAGTTTTGTAAATTATTTTCCAAACGGGCGCTACCCGGCTGAATAATACATGAAGTCGTTAGTTAATTAACATTGACAAAGACCGAATGCCGTTCTTAATGAGTGTTTAGTGTTGAAATAATCTATCGTGTCACTAAGTACGAAATTAGCTTTGTTCTGTTCGCGTAATTATGAAGTTAGGATACCATTGTGTATAAATAAATGTACTTAAACGTTTTTGCTTACCAGCCTATCTATATCGGCGTTTAGCGAATTAAGAAGCTGCGTTAAAGTTCCGGGAATACCATAAAAAGCGAACGTCACATACATACAGTCCGGCAAGTATAAGTTGGCGGTGGCGATTTGAGGAACTAAAACGGACATCTTGAAAATTCACTTTGACACTTCCGAGTTCATAGTAAACATCGTTGCGAATAATTTGCTATCTATTGTGCTATCATCATCCCTAAAGTGATAAAAAGTGGTACAAGAGAAGCAGTTATAAAAGTACATTGACATTGAACACAGTGGCGCACAGCCGCGCCAAGTGATACTTGCCGGACTGTATATCGTAAACTTTTAAATCTAATGTCAATCTTTGTTTGAACGCGCTATTCTCAGAAACTACCAACCAATCCGATTTGAATAATTATTTTTGTAAAAGAGCCACACTCAAGAGGAAGGGTATAAGCTTTTTTTAACTCGAAATTCCCACGATAACGGACACAAAGCGGTTAAAACCGCGGGGCGCTGATAGATAATTTGTTATCAATAAAATCTCTTTAGAACAAAAATGTTTAAAATCGCTTTATATCGCTGAAACATACATAAAATACTGTAAACATTCTCATAAACCTCATCTTTCTTTTTTTAAGTTGGTAAAAAATGGTTCTAGTTCTGAATACATCACTGAACATTTATCTGGATCAGTTGAGCGCAGGTGCGTGTCATACCATTTAAAGCAAACTAGTTCGTTCTACCTGCTTTCAAATTGCAGTTACTTTTCTTGTTAGTCTCTAAGGAATTCAATTTGTTTAGTGAATGCAATTTAAGTGATTTTCTACAAGACATCTAATAAAGCTGAAGAGTTTTATGTTTGTTTGAATGCGCTAATCTCAGTAATGGAGAGCTAAATTCAACGGAAGGGTTAAATTCCTACGGGAATGGGCACAACGCGGGTATAAACCTGGGGTGCTGCTAGCAAGCCATCTCTTTAGGTGGTACCAGTTCTTATAGTAAGTAATTTTGTAATAAAAGACATCTTCCCACAGGAATTACTATCTTTATTTATCTCTTCATATCTTTCAACTTTTGATGAACCACTTATGAAACTTCGCTAGGTAATTCTAAAACGCTGGCGTTTATTGAACCTCCTTCTAATATTAACAAGATCTTAGGCACGAAATTACATCAATGATTAATCTGGAACGAGTTTGCTTAAATAATTATCCAAATAGCATCCTCATAAACGGATCAAACCATTTCTATGTGTCATACATGAATAACTGGGAACACTTAACATAAGCCGTAGTAACTATTGTCTCGTCTGTGCCCATGGTACAATTTCCTCGGTGGTCGAAACAAATCCTGCCACCATCACATGGCGCCAACACTATTTCATCCAACGGTAGGTACACCATGATTATTGGAATGTTTGGGATTTTTGACCGACTAGAGAAAGTAAGTAAGGTAGACTGTGCCATGCTGGTCGGACGTCTCTTATGAAAACACAGGACATAATAAATCAACGGCATGCTCAAAACGGCAATAAACCACCCGAAATGTAGGACTCGAAAGCGCGATGCCGATGCTCTACACTTCACTACTCCATAGCTTTCAAAAATTCCTCAACTTATACGCTTTAAAAGATGCCTTCTGTGTCCCTCTAGTTTTCGGAAACCATATTCATGTAAAGTTACCGTTCAGTTAGTATGTAAGACACCCTGTAAGTTAGCAGTACACAATATATACTCGATAAAATTTCAAAATAACAGAAAGTCCGCCATTCACAAAACCATGGTGTTTCTAAAACACCGGCAGTGGCGGTAAAGGCGACGACCGCCCGTTGTCTCTAATGGGCTAAATAGAAAGCGGTATATTAGCACTTTTCAACTAAATAGGTCAACGACTCCAGATACGATGATAAAGTATTCACTTATACAGAAGCCACTTGAAAACTATCGCCGAGATACGATTTGGTACAGTCAGCACTTTTAAGCACTTTGTCACATTATCCTTTTAGACATCATATATTAAGGGTCTTTTTCATAAACGCTGTGTAACTAAAACATTTTTATAAAGTATTTTGTCTCTTTTGCTCTTCGGAAAAACTGGGTATGTCGGAAAGAGACAAACCATATTATAACAAAATACTGTTAATAAGTTTATGTATAAGCATTAAGCTCCTGAGGGTCTTTTAGCTGGTATGAAATGGTGTGTCCCTTGTCCTTTTCCAAAGAGCAAAAGAGACAAAACACTCAGTGTTTTAGTTAAAGTGCGTAAATGAATAAAGCGATAAATCTACACTAATTTTATAAAGAGGAAGATTTTTTCCTACCAACAAAATGTTTGGGACCGACCCCAGTAAGGCTGGGAAAATAACGTAAGCGAGATGTAACATTTTCACACTAGCGCCGTCGATTGGATCGCGGATGAGTCCACCGCGCGGAACGGCTAGTAGGTACATACATGTATTTAAAAAATTTAACAGCTAAATTTCTAAGTACTTATTCTTTAGTTAGGTACATAAGTACTTACGTATAGTCACAGAAGTTTTTGGTCGACCAATTTTATATGAAAATTGCGTGTACAGAATCATAACGGAAATGACTGCTATCATTTCGGTATAAATACTTGTTTGACTTTTATTTGATTAAAACCTATGATTAAAGTTTTTCTGAATTGACAGCAGTAATTACAGCGGTAAGTACATTTAATCTATACTAATATTATAGAGAATTAATATTATAAAGAAGTAAAATTTGTAAGATTATTTTTTTGTTTGTTTGTATGTTTGAGCTAATCTCGGGAATTACCAGTCCGATTTCAATATTTTTTTTTGTACTAGAGAGCCACATTCAACGGGAAGGTTATAGGCTTATTTATCATCCCGAAATTCCCACGGGAACGGGCACAACGCGGGTAAAACAGCGGGACGCTGCTTGTTTAATATAAATTCATGTAGTTCCACTTTAACTGCAAACTACCCTGACAGTACGTTACAAAGGTCTGTCCATTCTCTCTGCGTGAAACTAATGAAAATGTTGAATGAACATTGGACAGGCCTAGTTGAAATTAATCGATACTCTATGTCAGCATAAAGGCTCTAAGCGGTCTAATAACTCCAACATTAGGGAAATCCATTGAACTACAAACGTTGGTAGTAGGGGAGGCTAACGTGCTTTCGTGTAGTCACTTGAGCGCGTCAGACTAAGATATAGGAGATAGCCTATCTCCTGGCTAGGTGAGGCTAGCTGGTGGTCCTCAATGGCTTAGTATCAAAATCTAACCGCTCGTGTAGCGATGTTGACCATGCCAAAAATTGAAAAACATTGAATCCGGATTCAGCTGATTTTCACAGAGGACGTTAAATAAGTGGCTCCTATTACAAGGACATAAGATTCAGAACAACCGTAAACTTTTAAAATGTAAAATAACCATCCTTCATATTACGTCTAACAATCTAGAATATTAAATTTTTTCCATTTGACAACTTCACCCCCCACTGAATCCGTGCACTCTCCTAAAATTTTTGTTTATTTTGTAATCTTCACATTCCAGTAGGTTCTAAATGAAACTTGACTGACTTCACGATTAGCACGTTAAGCTCCTCATCTAGTTATGTAGTGGAAGTAGAATAAATACCTACCTACCTAGTCCATACTATTTGAAATGTCCGATACGAAAATACTATATGGTTCACATAATTACTATCTCATTAAACGCGTAGCTGCTACGAATAGTATATACTGACATTTGGTATCTGCTACGGACTACGACACTTTCCGCAGCTACGCTATTTGCTACGACTTTTAATACCGTTATGTCACATATTACACCTCGGTTGACGTGAATATGTTTGTTAGACGTTGGTTTCTATTGACATAAATGAAATGTCGAGTGTATTATGAATTTCACAAAAGTAGCTCATTGCAATTGTTAAGATACGTGCAGCTCGGCCTCTACGTGGATGGATGGCCGATAGTGGCATTTCTATTGCTTCGAAGGGCATGTTAAATTGTCTGTCCCGGTTGTTTCTATAATTAGACCATAGACCATATGGGAGGCAGTCTAAAAACTCTTCGACACCAGAGTTTGCCACTAATCTACTCGAGCTTACTCACTTAATATGTTTAAAAGAAAAACTGACTTTAAAACCCAAAATTACAGTTTTATCATTCGTTCCCAACAAATTACACGTGACGATTCAATTAACAAAACAATTTAATCAAACATTTGAATCCTTCATTTAATAAAAGCAATCGGAGAAGCCACATGGGGTGTATAACTCCCGAATAATTTGATCCCAAGAGCCGCGTTCCAATTGCTAAATGCTGAGCCAACTTTCCCACCAGCAACGAGACAAAGGTCGGAATAACTGGGAATTTCTTATAACTTGACGTTTATTTCATTATAACACGTTCCCGAGATGTTTTGGTAAATATCGGCACATACCTACTAGATCCTAGGCTATTATACTTGTAGTCCTATCTGTAAAATCCTACTCATAATATTATAAATGGAAAAGTTTGTGAGGAGTATGTAACTATGTTATGTTTGTTACTCTTTCACACAAAAACTACTGAACGGATTTGGATGAAACTTTACAGTAATATGGGTTATACATCAGAAAAACATATGGGATACATTTTATCCCCAAATTCCCGTGGGAACGGGTACAACGTGGGTGAAACCGCGGGGCGCGGCTAGTTAATTATATGTATTAGTTAGGTTATAACTTATAATTGCTTATTGCACATTTTATACCATGTCGTTTATACAAATAAGTAGTGCACTTTATCTTTTGTAAGAGTGTGTATAGATCAACTACCCAATATTATTTTTCCCCAATATTTTTATTCTCATTCGCTTTTTTCCCCATTTTACTTTTTTTCTACACATTATTACAACCACTAGTTAATTTTCTCCAGTAAAGAAAAATGAGGATATTTCCCCGTAATGTTAACCGATAACTATGGAACTAGTAAAAAAAAATAACCCTAACCTACCGAATAGTAAGAAAATACTGATTTGTAACCACTTACGTAAAAACAACGTTTCTTACTATTCGGTAGGTTAGGGGTTTTTTTTTTTACTATTTCCATAGTTATCGGTTCAGTATTTTCTTACTATTCGGTAGGTTAGGGTTTTTTTTTTACTAGTTCCATAGTTATCGGTTAACATTACGGGGGAATATCCTCATTTTATCGTGTGAGAAAATTAACTAGTGGTTGTAATAATGTGTAGAAAAAAAGTAAAATGGGGAAAAACGCGAATGAGAATAAAAATATTGGGGAAAAATAATATTGTGTAGTTGATCTATACAGTCTTGTAAGAATAAAGACTTCACATCAAAATCTGAAGCTCCAAGAAAAAAGTGTAGACAACGAAAAGTAATTTTAATTATTTTGCTCAAGTTCCGCTGATCCAGTGGATGGGGTTTACGGGGACAACGGGTATAGACAAAAAATAACATGAAAAGTGGCACCCGTTATCACTACAAAGTATAAAACAATGTCGCTTTTCGCTGTCTGTCTGTCCCTATGCTTAGATCTTTAAAACCTTTAAAACTACAAAACGGATTTTGACGCGGTTTTTTTAAATACATAGAGTTATACAAGAGGAAGGTTTATATGTATTAAAATTCGCGAAATTCCCACAGGAACGGGCACAACGAGGGTAAAACCGCGGGGCGATGCTAGTATACCTATACTTTATTATTGTAAGTACTTAGGTACTTACCATATAGCCTAATTTCATTTACTTCTATGACCAAATATTAAATATCACTCTACTTACCTATGTATATTTACTCTCAATTCTAATAACATCAGTCGAATCTTTCCAATATTACCATAAACTTGCGAGACGTCGTCATATAATATTTTCATGCCGTCATCTTGAAAGCATACAAATCCCCTGTTTACAATAGCTGTGCCTATATTAAATATTTTCTTCTTATCTCTTCGCACAACCAAGTTTATGGACCATATGACTACGAGTAGTAATGGACTATAAACAGACATATTACTTACGTTGGATATCAGAATACATGGACTGAATACGTAATATTTTGTAGGCGCTTGTACCTATACATAATATTATTACAGTAAATGAATACCCGCCTTTTTATAAACGATATTTAACTTAAACAGTATTTTGAAGTGTTTTGTCTCTTTCGCTCTTTGGCAAATAGCGTATGTCGGAAAGGGACAAACCATTTGATAGGGCCCTATTACAGTACTTTAGCTATCAAATGGTTTGTCCCTTTCCGACATACGCTATTATATACGACCCAACGTGTCTTACTTCTAGCCTCTGGAGAGAAAAGCTAGTTCAGCTTGTAGTGAAGTTAGTGCCTTTGAATTTTTTTTATGGCGGTGACGGTAATAACACGAATAGAACGCAATGACACGGTACCTCACGTCAAGTACCTGGGTATCTACATTGATGAGAGGCTAGACTGGCATCTTCAGATCGATCAACTTGTATCTAGAGTTAGACGCCTAATGTATGTCTTTAAAAAAGTTCGTGATTCTGCCGACACAGTTACTCTACACATTATTTATACAGCCCTATGCCAGTCGATCCTTTCATATTGTATACCAGCATGGGGGGGTTCCCACAAGACTTCATTCATGAACCTTGAAAGGGCCCAAAGAGCGCTTATTAAAATCATGACTCGCAAACCTAAACTCGACCCAACCACACAGTTATATATTGACAGCAAAATTTTATCTGTTAGACAACTCTTTATATTGAGGTCAATCATCAGCAAGCATTCTTGTCTACCAATAAGTAAACCTACCTCACAAAAACGTAAGGGTTTGCCGGTGTGCCCCCCACCAGTTTGTCGAACCGCGTTGGCAGCTCGTCAGAGTGAAGTACTTAGCACCAGACTTTATAATAGATTAAATAAAAAACTTAATTTCTATAAACTGTCAAAAGTAGAATTAAAGCACAAACTATCAACATTTTTGCAATCACTAACATATGATGAGACAGAAAAGTTAATACATTTTAAATAGTCTGTGACATAGGATAAATTTATAATATACATTTAGGATATTATTACTATAGTTACTATTTCTTTCCTATTAATTATAGCTAATCAATATACCAACTGTTAACCAAGTTCATTACTTCTGCTTACAATCAAGAATAATGATACATTTATGGAATTCTCTTATTAAAAGGAATCAACTGTCTCTTGCTAGTACAGGTTATCCTAGTTGCGGAGACAGGGACTCCAACTTATCGAAAATTGTTACATTCTATTTATAAGTTCTTGTAAGCTATAAGGAAACTAATATTTATATTGTAACATACCTTTTTTTGGAAATAAAGAATTATTATTATAAATTATTATTATTATAATGACGACACTCAACGAACGCAAGACCTAGTTATTATTGCAATTATTGATATCGCACAGAGACGTCGTGCGTGAATAGCGCTGATCAAAACTGAAAACAAGGTTAGTATCTAATTAGGCTTGCGTGAATTTGTTTGGGTGTATTTATTTATCTACTTTCAAAGGTCAAAGAGTGAGAATTTTTGCCGTTAACTGTATTATTTTTTACCTTCTGACGCAAAAAGATGTTAGGTTATGTATGACAAAAAATGGTGGAGATAGCTTGTTCCCAAACGGACGAGTTGATTAGGATTTCGTTGAAAGAGTGAAGAGATCGAAAATGTTCTAAGTAATCAAACTTTAAATTTTTATATTATACAAGCCGCGCCCCGCGGCGTCACCCGTGTTGTACCCTGTTCCGCGGGAATTTCGGGATTAAATGTATCCCATGTGTTATTCTGATGTATAACCTATATTACTGTAAAGTTTCATTGAAATCCGTCCAGTACCTAGTTTTTACGTGAGAGTAACAAACATACATACATCCACCCTCAAAAACTTTCGCATTTATAATATTAGTAGATTCAGGTTCCTTTTTATGAACCTAAACTTAACAATAACATACCTATTTGGTTCCATTTTAGCTTTTTTTAATGTATCATTAATAGTACTTTTATACCTACCTGTTGTTGTTTCAATCGTCAGACCATGTCGGAGGCCTTTAGGCGGTCTAAAAACTCCATCAGGGTTGACCACTAACCTACTGGAATGAATGAATACCTACCTAAATTTCTAAAGAATTTTGACAGCGTATTAGAAAGTGGAAAGGTCGTTCTGTTAATAAAACCGATAGAATTACTTCAATAACGTTTATTTGTTTACAAATTACTTATAACCTGAACTATCGCCTAGTACTAACTAGAACGCTTTTCTTTAGACAACCACACTTCAATGCCGATCACAATTTAAAACACGAAGTTATTAGTATAATTAAAGCCAAGAAAAACATACGAAAAATATAAAGAAATCTATCGTACAAGGCTCTATGAGGGACAAAGGAATGCAGCCTCCTATATTACTTCAATTTGGACAGTAGATACTTGTTGCGTGACATTATAGGACTTTGTTTTTCTAGACTTTCCATTTACGCTGGCATTGACCTAGGAAGAATATAGGAATAAGTATAAGGTATGTATGCACGTACTGAAATACTGAGTTCAGCGGTTTTTAAAATCGGAATCAAAGTCAACGTAAAAAGAAATAATGCCTTATAAATGAAACCACACGAAGCTTTTATCTTTAGTAGTAATGGCGCATAGTACCACAAGTATAGGTTAATGAATTATTATGTACAATCAATTCATCAAAACATGAATATAAAACATATAATATTAGATAATTGCCTCGCAAAAATACGTGTGATCCGTAAAATGTAGCTACTGTTTAAAGTCAAATCTCACTTGACGGAAAGTTTACAAGATGGCTGACAAGAGAATAATAGTTCATTAGAGATTATATCGTGCAAGGAATCGACACATAAATTTTTATGTGTGATTGCCAAACCCCAAAAATACGTAAGGTACTATACATTTTCTAAGCAATTATATTCATCAATATAGAGAATGTAACGACAATGTAAAAGATAAGCCGAGTGAGATCCAACCTTAACCTAAACAATCAAATTAAATATTTACATACTCTCTAATATATTTGTTATCAAATAATTCAATAATCATTACAAATATGTACTATTGATAATTCAGACACTATTTGGCAAATATTAAAGTCTACAATTTCGTATTGAATTTACAAATAAAATATAACGATTTAGCCGTCCCTTGATAGAAAACGAAATAAATAATTGTTAAGTGCGTTGTTCACAGAAAAATAGATTTTAATCTCGAGATATAAAGGTCAAAATTGTATATCAAGACTAATAAATACCTTATATCTTGATTTTATGAGATGCTCTCTTCTAAGATACCATCTCATTTGGTAGACAATAGGGTAGTTATGGGTAAGGTAGGTAGTTATGACAAAAAAAAGGGTGAATTAGTTTAATAAACTCATTTAACTGTGAACAACTACCACATTGAGCAGAACAATAAATATTACTACTATAAACTACTTAGTTCTATCTGAAAATTAAAAATAAAACTCTATCGAACATTGTCACACTGAATCCATTGTATTTACTATATGACGTTACTAATAATATAATGTCACAGGCGTTCGACAACTATTTGACAGTATAACTAACAGGATAGATACAAAAACTACGATATTTTTGCATTTTTTTCTCATATTTTCACCGCTAACCCGCCAAATTAAAATAAAAACAAAATATAAAACAATATAAAGAAACATAATAGTAACAAAATAGATAATAATAGAGATCCTTAAATGATATAAAGTAGTCTTTTTAAAAAGCTGTTTGGCAAGGTTTGAAATAATTTCATAGTAGTGCAGGTGGATGAAGGAAGGCTCAATTTTATTCTGCCATCAGTTCAGTATATAAATGTCATCAGTCGCTTCAAACACAGTTTGACGGTTGATGACAACTAGTTGATTGATATAGTGATAATCCATACTGATGGGTCATACCTAAAAGTAGGTCTAAACTGATGACAAAATTAATTAAGTGTCGTCACAAAATATTAAGCGTACAGTAAGAAAGTTGAGCGACATTATGACAATTAAAATAATGAAAGAAACATATTGAATTATGCGCACTAAACTTTAAAAATGTGTTATTAAAATAAGAATTGCGTATTTTATGAAGAAATATCGTTACGCAGAACAAAATGTACAATTTATTATTAAATTTCAATATATTCATACAATTTGAAAATCTAGTTCTTCTAGGAATTGTACTTAGAAATTATAAATATCATAGACGTAATATACTCTATCAGTCTATCACCATTTCAATCTTTGATTGTTAACAGGACATCTTGACTGACGTGACTGACGTCGACCATAGACTAAACTGATGTCAAACTGACAGTGTACCACCCGCCTTACATGTGGTGTTAAGGTTTAAAACAACTATAATGAACCAATCACGAATTCTCACTTAAGCGTCTTTTAATTTACATTATGGTTTAAGAAAACACAAATTGGTGAACGATCCACATGTGTCAATCTAAAAATGTTTAAAACATTTGATTGTTTGGAACATATAGGTATTAGGCGCGTGTGAGATCGAAGATATACGTAATATACCACAGTAAGTATACAAAGGTGCTATCAGCGAATAGATTCTTAAATGGAACCCCTATTTAATGTATAACTAGATTAAACTAGTTTCAGAAGTAACTTCGTATTAAGTTACATGAAAATTCATAGTATAACGAACTTTATCAAGAAGTCACTAAAATCTATAAAATGACAGTTATTTGTAAAACATATCCGTTTATCACCTATGCATTGAATCGTTTTATTATAAACACAATAAGTTTGCATTCAGTTCCATACGAACATTAAATGTAAACATAAAACAATTTCTCATCCTTTTAGCACATTGACAGACGTCATCTCATCTGTCAACGATTAGTCATGTGACGTCACGATACTTCGTGACAATCGCAAGCCAATAGTAGTAAATACATATATAACAGTAAGGTGACAAGATAATCTCTACATCACCTATCTTAAGTGTCACCAATAAATATAAGGTGACATCTACGACAAGAAAGTGACAGATGGTTGACAATCTTCACTATTGTGAGAATCAGCCGTCATAAACGTAAATAATGACGTCACTAGACTAAATCCGTGCGTGCCATTTGTACCGTGTGATTACCATTTTCTATCTCTTTTACACGCGCCGTGTAATCGCTCATCTCGCTCACGCCCACCGTGTTACTATCTATCTCTCTCACACGCGCCGTTTCGTCGCAGTTAGTAAGTCAATTGGCAGTGTTAGCAACGCTTTGTTGTTGCTTATGTCTGCGATGGTCGTAGTTGACTAGTCTTTGCCCGACTAGGTATTTGTCGTTCTTTATATGCTCGTACAGCTTCTTGAATTGACGGATCTGAAATCATTAAAAAGGAATGAAAATTTCAACCTGGGGCACTGTTAAATTAATTGGGGTATTCTAATCTATCGTATACAGATTTTATACTGTAGAAGCTCTATAAATTATTTGTATGCGAAGTAAGGTAATAATTTTTGTTGCTTTGTTTATTTGTAGACGAGCGAAACACCCTCATGTTGATGTGTATGACAATATATAATTTTTTTATTTATATTTCTGTGCAAGTGCGTTAATCTGGGACACAGCCAGCGCCGCCAGCATATCGGATAGGCCCATACATTATAAGAACGTAGGATGAACGTATGATAGTGTGTGTGTGTGTGTGCGCGCGTGTGCGTGTGCGTGCGCGCGCGCGCGCGTGTGTGTGTGTGTGTGTGTGTGTGTGTGTGTGTGTGTGTGTTGGTGTGTGGGTGTGTGTGTGTATGTTGTGTGTGTGTGTATGTTGTGTGTGTGTGTGTGTGTGTGTGTGTGTGTGTGTGTGTGTGTGTGGGTGGGTGAGTGTGTGTGTGAGTGTGTGTGTGAGTGAGTGTGTGAGTGTGTGTGTGTGTGTGTGTGTTTGTGTGTGTGTGTGTGTGTGTGTGTGTGTGTGTGTGTGTGTGCGCGCGTATGTGTGTTTGTGTGTGTACCTGGAACACGGCGAGCGCGGCCAGCATGGTGGCGAGCAGCAGCGCGGGGTAGACGCGGCGCGCCAGCAGGTTGCGCTGCGCCGGCGCCGCCACGGCCAGCGGCAGCAGCGAGTGCGCCAGCGCGTACGGCACGGCCAGCGCCAGGCCCAGCCAGCGCACCAGCGGCGCCGCCACGTGCACCAGGATGAACCTGCGCCACGCGACCACTCATACAGTCCAACACGACCGTGTGGAGGGCTTACTCTACTGTGATCGTCTATAAACGTTTGTGATGCGCATTGATAAGCATCACTCTGATACGAGCACTATGAAGTGTTCTAGGAAGTAGTGGGACTAGAGACGTTCCAAAGGTTTCGCTGACTGGTAGCGACGTGCTAAATCAGACTTGAAAGATGAATAAAGTTTCGAGCAGTCTGTGTATAACTGGGTCTACACTCACATTGAATGTATAGAATATATCAAATGACATTATGAAATCTAGTTTTGAAGAGTAAGGTATTCATAATGCACCTATTTAAAAATCAATAAAAAAACCAACTCACTTGAGATCCATCTCCCTTATCCCATCCCTGTAGGCCTTCTCGATCGCCCGTCTCATCGACCAGTCCGGGCCCATCATAGTGAGCGCGCACACGATCTTGGTATAGAGCACGCCGAGCGCCCAGTCCTGCCACACGAAGAGCACGGGCGACTGCTCGAGCGGCACCCGCAGCGGCACGACCAGCACGAGCTCGAGCAGCAGGCCGAACATGAGCGGCACGAGCCCCAGCAGCGCCAGCGCCGCCAGCGCCGCCTTGAGCGCGCGCTGCGCCAGCGCGGCCGCGCGCGCCAGCGCCGCGCCGCGCCCGCCGCGCGCCCAGCCCGCGCCCAGCGCCGCGCCGCGCCCCACGCCCCAGCACAGGTACATGCCTGCCGCCATTCAACATACCGCCTTCTTAATCTATACTAATATTATAAAGCTGAAGAGTTTGTTTTGTTTGTTTGTTTGTTTGTTTGTTTGTTTGTTTAAACGCGCTAATCTCAGAAACTACTGAACCGATTTGAATAATTCTTTCACTGTTAGATAGTCTATTTATCGAGGAAGGCTATAGGCTACATTTTATCCCGAAATTCCCACGGGAACGGGCACAACGCGGGTAAAACCGCGGGGCGCTGCTAGTAGACGTTATATAACTAAACCACTGTTATAAAGAGTTTTGTCTCTTTTGCTCTTCGGAAAATTGCGTATGTCAGAAAGTGACAAACCGTTTCATAGCTAAAATTGTATTAATACACGTTTATTAATATGGCCCTAACTGTATAATTGACTAGCCGGCCCCGCGGTTTCGCCTGCGTTGTGCCCTTTCCCATGGGAATTTCGGAATGAAATAGCATATAACCTTCCCGTTGAATGAGTTTATCCATTACAAAAATAACTATTCAAATCGGATTTGTGTTTTCTGAGATGAGCCCTTACGAGCAAAAAAATAGATCATTTACCTCTTTATAATATTAGCATAGATCAAATCCCTTACCGCAAGCGGCCGTATACAGTTCATGCACCCCATCCGAAGCCTTAGGCAGCCACAGCGCCATAACTTTCCTGCCGATAGCCACTGGAATCACCTGTAAAAGAACAACATCACTATCACTACATAGTATAAAATAAAGTCGTCTCTTTTTCGTGTCTGTCTGTTTGTCTGTCTGTATGCTTAAATCTTTAAAATTACGCAACGGATTTTGATGCGGTTTTTTGTAATAGGTAGAGTGATTCAAGAGGAAGGTTTTTATGTAAAAAAATTCCCGAAATTCCCACGGGAACGGGCACAACGCGGGTAAAACCGCGGGGCGCTGCTAGTATTATATTAAAGAATGCGAAAGATCTTCCCACAAAAACTACTATGGGAATTACAAAGACAGATTTAGAGTCTGCAGTCGCATGAAGTAATCACCACGCTCTCAAACCGAGTCATGTTTGAAAAGTAGGAAACGTGTTTTCGCTCGACCTGGGAATTGAACCCGAATTGAACCCGGGACCTCTGTCTTGGCAGGCGAGTACTCATACCACTAGACCACCGAGGCGTTACCGCGTTAACCGCATTCTACTAATATTATGTATGTATGTATGTATGTATGTATGTATGTATGTATGTATGTATGTATGTATGTATGTATGTATGTTTGTTACTCTTTCACGCAAAAACTACTCAACGGATTTGGATGAAACTGTACAGTTATATAGGTTAAACATCAGAATAACATATGGGATACATTTTATCCGGAAAATCCCGCGGGAACATAAAACAAAACACTTACCAGCGTAAGCGCACTGGCTAGCACCAGCGATATAGACACGAGTACTAGCAGCGCAGCCAATCGCACCGGGAACCACGACACACGAACGTACGGCTCAAAACCGGCCGGCCCGTCGCGACGCATCAGTGCCTGAAAAAAACAAACCTGTTGAAGACAGTCTTCTGTGTCCACAGTTCATGTAAAGCAGCCGTAACTTCAGGTAAGAATCCATAGTAATATTATGCTGATTTTACAACCAGACAAATGTAAATTTTGTAGAAAAAAAAAATGAGTGAAATAACTCGATATCTTCTTTGACTTCATTCCATTCTTGGCCCATTAATAAACTTTTTCTCTACGTTCCTCTATGAATGAGTTGGCTGGGTGTGAGAATGAATTAGTGAGTGCATGAGAGAGTGAGAAAGTGAGTCGGTGAATGAATGCGTGAGTGAATGTACGAGTGAATGAATAAAAGAACGAATGATTGAGTGAGTGAATGGACGAATAAGTGAGTGAGTGAATGCACGAATGAGTGAGTGAATGAATGAACGAACGTATCACCTGATGCGCAGCCCCCAGCTGATGATGGTGGTGGTGCGGCGGCGGCGCGGGCGCGGCGCGCGCTTCGCCCAGCAGATACGAGCGCAAGCCCAGCGCGCCCGCCGCGCCCGCGCACCACGCGCGCACGCCCGCCTTCAGCCATGTGCGGGTGTGAGACTGTTCCAGTAGCGCCGGCAAGATCACCTAGGGATAATATATTATATAATAAGGGTATATTATATCAACGTACTGAGAACTAGCAGCGCCCCGCGGTTTTTATATCAACGTACTAAGAACTAGCAGCGCCCCGCGGTTTTACCCACGTTGTGCCCGTTCACATCGAAATTTTGGGGTGAAAAATAGCATATAACCTTCCCGTTGAATGTGGCTTTCTATTAAAAAAATAACCATCCAAATCGAACTGATTATCTTTGTCTTTAAGCGCAAAACTGTCATAGAAATTTAGAGGAACAAAGACCTCAAATGGGATTTAATTGATATGATGTTAAAAACATTATTAAACAGAATAATAAACTTGAATGATTACAAAATAAGAGCTGACTTCAAACTAGAATTATGGGTAGAGTATGAATACGTTTTAAAATTGACCACAAACTATATAATTTTAAAAAAAGTTTTTACTTCCGAGTAGATAATTATGATTACTTACTACTATTGAATTAACAATGAATTCGGTTAAAAATTTGACTATTCTGAAAGTATGTTATTTCACGAAAATCATGTAAAACATGTGTTGTATATTCAGTAAAACATGATGTTATAGCCTGTAATGTATGTTTATTCAGGAAAGAAGGCTTTTCATGTCAGTTACGATCAATATCAAACCACTTTGTTCATAGGTTCAAATAAAAAGCCATGCTACATCATAATAATATACAAACATCCTACTCCTACTAATATTATAAATGCGAAAGTTTGTGAGGGTGGATGTATGTAGTATGGATGTATGTTTGTTGCTCTTTCACGTAAAAACTATTGAACGGATTTGGATGAAACTTTACAGTAATATAGGTTATACATCAGAATAACACATGGGATACATTTTATCCCGAAATTCCCACGGGAACGCGGGTAGCACCGCGGGGCGTGGCTAGTTCGTAATAAAACAGTTTAAAAAAAAGTAATGCAATTTGAGTAAGTATATTCGTTTTTTAATCACGAATGATTCACTAAATCACTATTGATAAATAAATTAAAATATTTTAACCTACTAGCTAAATCGACTAACAGTCACTGCCAAACATCGTTAAATTAGATTCAAAGAACAAAAAGTATACCTAGCATCTTATTAAACTTTTTGTTGAACTCAAGTGAGTATGTTAGAACAACCGTCATGGTTGAGTGCCATTATAAGTCAGTTATGATTCACTTACGTAACGCTGTGGAAGGAAACTTTACCGGGAAATGGTAATAACAACCAAATTATTATTATGAAAGAACAAGACTGTAATAACATAAAATTTTAAATTCCAATACTAATATGACAATCACATTTTGTTACAACATAATTTATTTTATACTATGTAGTGATGAGCTAGAGTGCAATAGTAACTACAAATGAGTCAGAAATACTTTAAATAGAATTTGTTTAAGTTCAATGTGACTACTTGTAAATCATAATAATGAAAGGGTGATTAACCTGTAGTGTGATCTAATTAATGGATCATTAACCTTTTTTGAATGATTAATTAATTAATCATTCGATCTAATGCATACAAATCTAGAATCTATAAAAGTTGTGTCCCATTGCTAGGCAAAGGCCTCTCATCTCACTGAAGATATCAGTACATCTATAACTTATAATAATTAACTTTACATAAATAAGTCCACCCACCGCGTCTGTCTGTATATTTGCGACAATCTTTAAAAGTATTTGCCAGATTTTATTGCGATTTTCACTAACAGACAGAGGAATTCAAGAGTTAGGTTTATGTATAACTAGCAGCGCCCCGCGGTTTCACCCGCGTTGTACCCGTTTCCGCAGGAATTTCGCGATAAAAAGTAGCCTATGTCCTTTCTCATGCTATGGACTAACTGTGTACCAAATTTCATTCAAATCGGTTCCGTAGTTTTAGTCAGAACGTAGTAATAGTCAGACAGACAGAGTTACTTTCGCATTTATAATACATATTAGTTAGGATTTGTATCTCAAAATTCTTACTCGATCTTTATGCAATTTGAATTCAATGAAAAGAGGAAACAAAGCGAGGTCAGGTCGCTAGTTTAAATTAAAGTTTAGCCCCCAATGCATGTAAAGTTGTTCTCCTTACATGTCTTCTTCAATAGTATGAGTATTTAAAAACATTATTTATTTATGTAACCTATAAATAAATGACCTAGAATAAACTGTAGAAAGTGCACTTGTTTTCCTTAGTTATTGATAAGAGTTGTATTTAAAATTGTTGCATATAATAGCAGTCAATTAACAAAGGTTTTAAGAATTTAATAAATTTGTTACTACTTCATTATTTTCTTAAATAAAACTGCCAAATTCATAGCTAAGATGTAGCATTTGATACTATAGTGGCTAGAGGCTAGAATAGATTATAAACAAGAGTCTATGATAGGTACGCTAGAGTTTAGCATAGGTATGCTAGCCTAGGATAGGTAGGCTAGATTTTTACAAAGGATAGGGTCTAGTATAGGCTAGAATCTAGCCCTTATCACGGCAATACAAATTCATATATCAACAAGTATAATGTGTATTACAACTCACGCGACTTGCACTCATTATATAAATAATCACGTGCCTGAATACAAATCAGTGTTAAAGCAGCATCTACAAAGATTGTAGCAACTTCCAGGAAAATATAACGTAATAATAAAGGATATTAGCAATAGAATAGTTCAATGCCACTTAAATATTTATAAACAGTTATAACAGTTTGGTTCATTAAATTTAATCAAATACGTACTAAATACGTAAATAGCTTGTTCTAAGTTGCATCGTAACGCCATCTATTGAGTATGCGGGTTAAACCGCGGCATACCGCTAGTTTATTTAGCACAACAACCGTGACAGATGTTTTCATGTCATGTTTTCATTCATAGACTATTTTAAATTAGAATTCACCACAAATCAAATCATGGTGTTTATCATATCATGTCTTGTAGTCTTCTGTCATGATCCTAAGAGAGTTAAAATATAAAACTTACCTGTAGCAACAACAGCTCCAAACTAAGTTCATTGACAGGAGCCTCAGCATGCACGGAGACTGCATAAGGTAGGAATCCAGGTAGCACATATTTGATCACTCTGATTGGCAGCCACAGCATGAATAGGACTGCGGTGCCAAATATCATGGCGGAGAGTACTAGGCGACGAATGTGAGACCATACGGAGAGGTGGATCATTTCCTGTGGACAATTGATTGAGGTGTAAGTTTGAATTGAAAAATATTGTCTATAGTACTAATTGATGAGAATCTAATGAATGTATAGTAATATAATAAAGGTGAGGTGTTTGAATTTTTGTTTGTTTGTAATGTGGTAATCTCTGAATTAGATTCGAATTTTGTGTTGGATTAGATAAAAATAATTACGATATTTTATGCCGAAATTCTTACAGGAAAAGATACAATGAGGAGCACAGCTCAGATGATTTATAAACATGCAAATTTTTATCATCTGGTTTTTAGGAATTACTCTTGTGTATTATTATAGTATTCATGAGGAACGCTAAAGACTATACTCGGAATTTTAATTGGATTCCAGATTTGACATTAGCTACTGTGATTTTGTGAAATAATGATACCACTTATAATAGTGTAGTGTAGTGAAACGAATATCTTATTTCATTGCGAATCGATATTTTGTATCCGAGATGTATCCGAGTTTTATAAAAAATGTTACAGAAAGTGACAGCGATAGCGATGACGGCGACAATTTATAAAATAAATTATTACCATAATACATCTATCTGTTTTATTTGTCATGTTCCTTCATGATCACATTTTTTTATTTATTTCACACACAATTATAAAAGAAAAGTCTCAGATCGTTAATTAATCGTCAAAACTAAATTATCGGTTCAGAAATATTTAATTTCCAGATATACTTAGTTTACGAGAGTAAAATTATAAACGAGAAGAATCGATCCGGAAATATTCCATTTCCATATCGAATAATTTCGCAACGTCACTATTTAGTAGGTACTTGTCATAATGTTGCAACACTGAAATTGTCAAATCTGGAATCGAATTAAAATTCCGAGTATATATTTATCCAAACTTCCGAATCAAAATAAGTTCGCATAGGATTTTAGACCGCCTAAAGGCCTCAGACATGATCAATCGATTGAAACAACCGGGTCAGATAATCTTAAGTAGCCACCGAGGTACGGTAGCGCTCAGGAGACGCCACTGTCGGCCACCCATCCAAGTAGGGGCCGAACTGCATGTTGCTTAACAATACCAATAAGCTAACATCGCTCAAACTACAAGCGCTGCCTCTAGTACTATGTGTAACAAAAATAAACATGTTCTAATCCAAACAATAAAATGACCTTTCTACTGTTATATTAAGAATTGTTATAAGAATAAAACTATACACTAACTTGAGAGATTCTAAGATGCAATAATATGATAAATATCTATTCTCTATCTATCTATTTGAATTCTTTCTCATACTATATACATATTTCTATTATGGAATAGAAAACTGAAAACAAATATTGAATGTACTTCTCAGGTAGATGTGCCTGTTAATTATCATTTTATTAGCATAAGCTTATTGTTTGCTATAGGTAGCTTGTATGGAGAAATACAATGTGTTTATGACAAAAGTCTGTTTAACAATGAAGACAATATGGCGAGATAAAGTATAGGAAAGTTTCTGTATAAAAGGCTACTTGAGTATGGAGGAAAATTTTCTACAATAATATTCAACATTTCGAAAACATGAATTGATGAATATTTGAAGGAAATTTTCAGTTGTATATTTTAAATCGAAATATCCTCTAAACATTGAAATATTGCTCAAATAAAATCATATGAAACTCACCTGAACGGGACTAAAATCAGGATCATTCAAATTCTTCAAGAACCACAGCACACCAGGTCTTAGCACTTCTCTCAGCAGCAGAATGAATGATGCGAAGTAGTACACATAGACCATGCCGACGAGCCAGTGAATGAACATCAGAGTCCAGGGGGCAGCTTGGAGACTAGCCTCTCTGTCTTTCAGGGTAGCATCGAACATAGACAAGGAGCAGAGATCCAACCACCAACCACAGACAAGAGGGATCACTCCAATCTGTAAAATGGGTTTGAAAATAGATTTTGGTTTATGGTCTTGGTTTAAAAATAGAGTTTAGTTTATGGTAATAGTTTTAATGGATTGTATTTGGTCTTACCTCCACAACAGACAATAGGGCCACTTTGACTACTACATAGCAGAATCCTAGTGCCTTCTTAGCACCTCTGAAACGTAGCAATGAGGCCATAGCATGAAGAACTGCCAGTATAGCTCCGACTAGCACATAACCAGCTAGAGCTGTCAACGGACCAGCAAAAGGACCTTCAGTTGTAAATCCTGCCATAGCTGATCCCAACTTCCCAATATGGTAAGGACAGAATGCAAATATTACAATGAACAAGGTATTCAAGGAAACAACCCAGAATACATGTTCTAAGAAAACCATTGAACCGTCGAGGCCCAGAAGTCGAGCCCAAGTCAACTCCTCAGCAGCGGCTCGGTCCCACTCCATGGGGTTCCAGTTAGCTTCGTCTCCCACTAGAGGATCATCAACTCCCTCTCCACCAGCAACTTCTCTAGCAGCAATATCTTCACCAATACCTTCATCAACACGATCATTGTTATTATCAGGTAGTGGAGCGTCCTCAGCTGCCGGTGCTGGCAAGTTCTCCCTCTCCATCCAATCAGGACCGCCGCCGTGCATAATCTGCTCTCTCAACCAAACCAATCCAATAAATGCAAACAACGTACAAGTCACAACAAAACATCCAGAGAAGACATCCTTAGCAAGATTCTCGGCCGAGAGGATGTCAAATGGCAGGGAGATGATGGGATCGAGGGAGCCCAGGAACAGACAGCGGTAGGTCCGACACGCAGTGAGTGGAACGATCCCGAGCCACGCGAGAGCCACCAGGGTGTAGTGCAGCCAGTCCTTCACAGCAGAGGCCACTGACGTCACCAGCCCGCCGACCACATCCCGAATGGGCAGCCGCCGCGGCATATCCGGCGAATATATTGGCATAAACGAGAAGCGGTGTCCACATAATTCGCAGATTTCTTTCCGCGAATACCGCATCCATTGCACTAAACACTCTTGATGAATCCATTTGATTGAACCCGTACATATGCAAGGATGGAACAGCGGCCGGTCGGAAGAAGCCTCCGAGCGGCAGAAACGGCAAAAGTCCGCTCCGGACGAATCCGAATCCATCATTGTCTTCAATCCAGTTTGTCTTGAATAAACGTAAGCTGTGAAAATGAAAGTTGAACCACTAGTTATAGCTTATTACAGTTTATTTCTGTTATTATATAATTAAGGCATCAATTTTACCGCAAAACTAAAAAGAAAATTACCGTTTTTTGAAAATTATTACAGAAAATAGATAATTCCGAGAGAAATTATCGAAACGATAGGAAGGACCTGTATTTTCTTTGTTTGACAATTGACAACCACAGACCAGGAAACAACTGACTGAACGAACGAACATTTAGTGACAGTGAGCGTCAGCCAGCACAGACTGTGATTTGATTGATTGAATTGATTAAGCTGACGATCGGAACTTGCGGTGTGACCAGATTATTTTTGCGAAAATACCGCGGAAGCACCAATAAAATACCTACATACCTAAGTATAAGTATAGGTACCGATTTATACCTCTATTTGCAGTAAGCAGAAAATAAAAGTATAAATTCAAGACTCCTTGGTAGTGCGCACGGATTTACTATACAGTAATGCGTTACGCTCAGAGGATAAAAACAGTCCAGTCCGCTTGCAGTTCACACATGTTTTACAAACTTACCTGAATTTATCCCGTAAAAACATATTTATTCATTACTAACTTACTTAATTAGTATACATAATTGGTATTTAGGACGAATGAATGTTTGCTTACAACAGCCCAAAACACTAAAGGCCGTTCCCAATAAAAGATTACATTTTTACAATAAGGGATTATTATTTTGTAAATTTTGCATGTTTTGCATGTTCAAAAATAAAGATAAATTATACTCAAAACGTATATAAGTACTGAATCTGGTCACACTCTGCTATTATATCGGGTACATAACGGTCATACGGTTAGTGGCACAGACCAGCACGGGTAGCATGACAAGTAGACATACAAATATGTCTACCATCTCTTAGATTATAGAAAGTACTAGATGTAGCATTCAAATGTATTTACAAGCTACACGCTGTGTCCAAAAACAGAACAAAGTCCCTCGCGTAGTGTTGTTAGCTCTCGCATTATTTGCCCATTTTTGGGGTAAATTTTGGGAGATTCGGAGGTAATATGATAATAGAATAAAAATTGTCCTTTTCTTTATAACTATGTACCTACCTGATTATCTCAAGAAATAGATAGGTATATTAAATAAAACACGGTGTTAAGGTGGATGTTTGCACACTTTTATCGGGTGATGGAAAAATTATATATTTTTATTTTATTTTAAAGTATTCGGAAAACTTACAGCTAGGTACAAGAGTTACATAAAAAAAGAATAATAACTTAGGGCCAATTACAATTTTTCACTATCTAAGATGGCTAATATAGAACATAATTTTATACCCGCTCCCCCTCTCCCCTTCTACCTCACACGCACACCAAAAATTTGTTTAGAAATCCTATAGACTAACATACTTACTATTTAATAGGATTGTTAGGTTAGGTACATAGGAGCCGCACTTACGCTTTATACTTTCTTTTTTCAAGTTGGTTATTTTTTATTATATTACTTATTAATATTCTACAACGAATTAAAGCCCTCAAAAGGTAATAAAAAGAAGGGTAAATCAAAACTCTTATATTGGCAACACTAGCATAGATTGACGCATCACTCTCTATGACAATTGAAATCTGAGAAAATAATTAAATATTTAAATAAGACGATACCTAAATGCGATACTTACACGTGAAATGTGATCCCATCCTGTTTCTTTTTCAGACCCACTGCATTTTTACAGGTAGGAATGACACAAGACGGCATAGTTTCGTGAAATTGGTCACGGGTAAAACACGTTAGCGCGTTCCGACGGTCACAAAGTGACTGATCGGTTGCGCATCAAACTACACTATTTAAGGCTAGTTTGAGTAGCTACAGTATTATGCGCGCTCACGGGTTCTGGTTATTCTGTATTCTGAGTACCATCTATGGCGCAAGTTTGACGTCATCGCGATTTTGTCTACAGTAGCTACCGCGACATAGATTTGTCTTGTCGCGTACGTCATTTGTATACAAATGTCTACGCCCTTGAGCATGACGACCATATTATGTCTACGTCAGAGACTAATTTGACTTTGACATTTCAAAGTATACAAATATGTAGGCTACCCTCCAAGGTGCATACAAAGCTTGTCTTTTTCGTACAAGACATTTTAAACTTACAAAATACAATATTTTTGTAACAAAAACGAAAACAAGAAACAATAACCACAGACAAAAACGCACTGAAATGAATGAATGGCGAATGAATGAAATAGTGTTGTGACGGTGTTGTGCTTCAACAAATTTATCGGTAATCATGTGTGACCATGTTAAAAATATAATATATTTGTAAAGGGCAATATTTCTATGTCTTCCGTAGCGAAAGTTTTGTATACAGTAGAGATTTTCGCTTCCTGTCATTATGTGCTCGCAACCGCGCCATAACCCGTAGACAAGACAAAAGTTTTAACCCTATAGAGATATATGTCTACCAGTGTTCATGCTACCCGTGCAGGTTAGTGGTACTCGTGGTACCTACTGTTATTCTTAATCCTAGTCGATCGATTCTATATACGTCAATGTCACCTATGAATGGAACGACATTTCCTTGGGAACGACCATGGAATGACCAAGGAACGACTATCCAGTCTTGTCACTTGTCACCTGTTTACCACAGACCAGGAAACTAAAGAAAGACCGACAACTCCATACATTCTGAGTGACACGATAGGCGGCCATTGATTTGGGGGCAGCCGAGGGAGATGACTGTCACCCGTCTTACTTCACCCACACACGCAAACAAATCTCACTCACACATGCTTAGGCCTTGGCTCACTGTGGTGGTGGTAGCACAAAAACTAATGATGCTGATTCAGATAAATCGGTAATAGTACTTACCGATTTTTTGGTAATAAAAAAAATCATGACACGTTAAATTATGTTTATTATTATATTGGTGCATAACATCATTTTTTATTTATTCAACTACTACAAGTACAATATTAAATATTATTTATACAATACCAATTCTCCAAAAATTACCGGTTATTTGAGACAGGAAATAAAAAAGTTTACATTGGATTAATGCCAATTTCCTTAAATTAACCGCCCAAACATTTAATCACTACAGCAATCACCAGTGCTGTGGGGTGTAACAATCCCATAGCATACACTGAGTCTGTCCTTTACAACACTGTAACTGTATTTAGTTATAATTGCATATATTTTATTTACTTCAGTATATAAGTACCTACTGCTTTTATTTTGTGTGGTGTAGAAATAAATGGTTTTGAAATCTATTTAATATTATAAAGAGGTAAAATTTGTAATTTTGTTTGTATGTTCGAGCTAATCCCGGGGATTACCTGTCCGATTTGAATAATTATTTTTGTAATAGATAGCTACATTCAACGGAAAGGCTATTTTTTCATCGCAATATTCCCACGGTCATGGGCACAAGGTGGGCAAAACCGCGGGGCGCTGCTAGTTGTTAAATAAATGATTATTTACTAACAATAAAATTATCTATTAAAAGAAGGTGACAGCGGCATCGCTGCCACTGCGGCGCGGCGGCGTAATATGTAAACATTTCGTAACAGATATAGAAGTAGTAGGCACAATACTGTTTTAAATCTTTATGCAGAAATTCAAGTCTCTTCGTTTAAATTAGCAATGTGTGCAACACCCTTAAATACATGAATAGTATCCACAACACAAATATAAGTATTTATACGATTAAATTTTTAAAAAAATAGAGAATATCTTTCTTTTTTGTGGTTAGGTTCTGTTCTGATCTAAAGGTTCAGTCAATGGTGTCAAAGTCAATCTGTATCCCAAACTGTAAACAGGTTTCCTTATTCGTTTTCCGGGATTCTTGAGGTGTTTAATGATGTTCTGCTTGTCTCGCTGCCTAGCTGCCTGCTGGAAGCTTTCAGTTTTTTTAATGTCTTGTCTGTTTTCCACCTGAAGCAAACATATTTATTTTTTATTTAATGAACACATTAAATACTTATTTGTTAGGGGGATCCTAGACCTACAATAACATTGTACAATAAATGTAATTGTGCAATAAGATTGAATTGCGTTTTGAATCCAAACGGTCAATTATATTGCACAGTAAGAAAATTGTGCAATATTTTCTTGTTCAGTCGAAGAATAGTTTGATCCCGAGCAACATGTCAAATATTGCGCAATACTGACCCTACACGAAGCAATAAAAAAATATGGTGCAATAAAAATTAAACTCGCTCAAACTTTCGTTCAATCATTACGCAGTCTCCAATATTAGTCCTAGACGATTAATTATATTGCACAATATTCTATATTGCGCAATATAATTGATCGTCTAGGGGCCGCCTTATGATTAAGATAATATTATGGTACATATTTGTTTTTTCTATATTCCTCATCTACTATATAAAAATAAGTCGGGTTTTCCTCCATGACGCTATAACTCCAGAACGCACGAACCGATTTCCACGGTTTTGCATTCGTTGGAAAGGTCTTAGGCTCCGTGATGTTTATAGGGAATAAAAATCTCAAAATTTCCACGGGAACGGGGGCGCTGCGGGTGAAACCGTGGGGCACAGCTAGTTTCTTATAAAAAAATTAATACTACTAGTATACTAACACTCTCTTTATACATGTCCATTGTTCTTTGTTTAAAATAAATGTATATAAATAGAATTGTACAGCCTCCGTGGTCTAGTAACAGCCTCCGTGGTCTAGTGGTTTGAGCGCTCGACTCACGATCCGGAGGTTCCGGGTTCGATTCCCGGTGGGGATATCTCACAAAAATCACTTTGTGAGACTGTCCTTAGTTTGGTTAGGGCATTGCAGGCTGAATCACCTGATTGCCCGAAAAGAAAGATGATTCCGTGCTTCGGAGGGCACGTTAAGCCGTCGGTCCCGGTTACTTTCTACGGATAGTAGTCGTTACATGAGCCATGTCAGAGGCCTTTGGCGGCTCAATAACTCTGACACCAGGATTGGTCAGGTTGACCATCCACTCGATAAGAAGAAGAATAGAATTGTGCATACCTGCATAGACATCAAGCTCAGTATAGTAGTCCATCGCCCCATCTTGTTTGGTCTCGAGTACTGCTCTACAATTGACATGAACTTCCACATGGATGTATCTGCAATATACAAGAAATAAACAATTATTTATCTACATACGGTGAATTTGGAGATGCGACTCCCTTATAATTCATATATATGTTAAGAGGTCTTTCATATGATGTATGTATATGTTATTCTAATTGGAGGTGGGCTCATTTATACTTGTCCATTGTTCTCTATTTTTATAAATGTATAGTAGGAATTGTGCATACCTGCATAGACATCATAATAGAATAGTACAGTAGTCTATCGCCGCTTCTTGTTTGGCCTCGAGTACTGCTCTACAATTGACACGAACCTCCACATGGAGAATGTATCTGCAATAAACAAGGAATTAACAATTATTTAACTACATACGGTGAATTTGGAGATGCGACTCCCTTATAATTCATATATATGTTAAGAGGTCTTTCATATGATGTATGTATATGTTATTCTTATTGGAGGTGGGCTCATTTATACTTGTCCATTGTTCTCTATTTTTATAAATGTACTAGCTGTGCCCCTCGGTTTCACCCGCAGCGCCCCCGTTCCCGTGGGAATTTTGATTGTTATTCCCTATAAACCTCACGGAGCCCGAGACCTTTCCAACGAATGCAAAACCGTGGAAATCGGTCCAGCCATTCACGCGTGATGCCGCGACCAAGGAAAACGGGTTTCATTTTTATCTTATATATAAAATTCTCGTGGTTCGTTCGCGTACTCCTCCGAATCTTATATATAAAATTCTCGTGTCACAGTGTTCGTTCGCGTACTCCTCCGAAACGGCTTGACCGATTCTCATGAAATTTTGTGAGCATATTGAGTAGGTCTGAGAATCGGCCAACATCTATTTTTCATCCCGAAATTCCCGCGGGAACGGGTACAACGCGGGTGAAACCGCGGGGCGCAGCTAGTATATATATAAATAAATGTATAGTAGGAATTGTGCATACCTGCATAGACATCATAATAGAATAGTACAGTAGTCCATCGCCGCTTCTTGTTTGGTCTCGAGTACTGCTCTACAATTGACACGAACTTCCACATGAAGAATGTATCTACAATAAATAAAAAATGAATAATTATTTAATTAATGAACCTTGAGCAAAACAAAGATTTAAAACGACATTGCAAGTTATCATCCAGTAGCAAATCAGCGTGCGGGGTTTCACCCCCGTTGTATAAATAGGCGAGGTTTCTCTCGCGGTAAAAAACCGACGTAGCCTAGGCTATCTTTCAAAATCTTATCCATTGTACTAAATAATGTACCAATTTTAATCCAAATCGGTTCAGTAATTATTGGGTGAAAGAGGAACATCCATAAAGTAAAGTAAAGTATTAGCCTGTAATGTCCCACTTGTTGGGCAAAGGCCTCTCGTCTCACTGAAGATATCAGTACAGTGAGGAGGTTTCAGGCGTAATCACCACGCTTGCCTAATGCGGGTTGGTGATCTCAAACCCGAGCCGTGTTTGAAAAGTAGGAAACATGTTTTCGCTCGACCTGGGAATTGAACCCGGGACCTCAGTCTTGGCAGGCGAGTGCACATACCACTAGACCACCGAGGCGTTACACACATCCATAAAAAAAAAATATTACATACCTAATAATTATAACAAAACAGCTATGTACTACGCCTTCGCGTTGATCTGTAGCTCGCTCCCTTAGTGACCTTGTTCAAAGCCTCCATTTCAGCATCTTTGGGTCTGGAATCAGAATGATGAATTCGTCTATTAAAATTAATGCACCACTGTTTAACTTGCATTCGTATAACAAAAAGCCAAAATGCTTTAAAAAATGTTTCCTTGTGGAGCAAACAATTATACCAGTCAGTCAGGTAGGTAGTCAAATGTCTGAAAATACATATTATTGGAGGATTGTAACCAATCCTTCATTAATATGTGATTATCAATTGTTTGTGATTGTTTACCTTCATCTTGTCATATGATGTTGGGTTTATATGTCTGTCCGTTAGTTTTGTACAACGGGCTCGTCCTCCAGCTCCATCTACTTGGTATAGGGAATTGATAAATTCCCATTTGGCTCTCCGGTCACCTAAAAGTAGATCTTTTTTTAAAAAGTTGTTACGTACACATTTCAATAGGTGAGGGACATCATAGATGTGATAAAGTGTGCTATTATCAATGTAATAAAAAATATTATCGGAAATTTGGCTATTACAACGAAGAAGATCTGCTCTGGTGTCAGCTACTAATGTAATGAATTAATAGCTGCAACATTGGCTGAACCCTGATCACTAATAGTGGCTCTAACTTTGAATCCGGTTTTGATGATGGTCGTTGTAACTTCTTTGATAATATTTTTTAAAGTGATAGTTTTTACACCATCACGGGCAAAATAATAAGCTACTGGGATCTTCCACGGCGTGAATAAACCACGCAACATAAAGACAAGAGCTTTATCAGCTACATTGTCAGTACGTTTCCCTGAACCTAAATCCTCAAATCCCTCAATAACCCCAGTATTATAATTAAAAAACAAAGCATATTATGTTGCAAACTATTATCATTACTAGAAGAAAATGCACTAGAACTAGGAATAGGATGAGCTGCCTGAACAGAATTACTTGTGCTAGGAAATGACTCTAAATGGAATTCTGTCTGTACGTCATGAACATTATCGTCTTGAGGAGAAAATGTACTACCACTACGGAGAGATGGCATTTTATGATCGGAATTCAGAACAGGAGTACTAGTGCTAAGGGGATGTGAATAAATGTCCGTCTGTATGTTAGGCACAATATGCGAAGGCCGGATGACTGTGAAATTGAAAGACGTGTTTGGTATATTACTCGGGCTAATTTATAACAGCATATTACTGTGTACCTGACTGTGTTGTGTAGTTGTTACAGGTACAGGTGGTAAATTTAACATGGGGACAGCGTCTACAGTCAACCGTTGAAATGAGGAGTTAGCAATGATAATATGGTTTGGAATAAAATGTAAATGACATATACGCAAATTCTTATTGTACGTAAGAATAATCTCTTAATTTCGGACATACCTTCAACCATTTTACCATAATCGGCTTCGAGTATGGAACACAAAAATAACTTGAACTGGGAGCCCCTGCTGTAGCGTAGCACCCAGGGACAAAACAGTGGCAAACCATTTTGTAACACTTATTTAAACACAATAAAATGTTTACGTTACGACGGATTTGCAGATTTTGCATACGGAAAAAATCCGACTAGCAAAAAGACCGGCAAAACAGAAGTGAAACTGAAAAATTAAAGATGGATGACTTGCTTGATGTGACGCTTCTTACAATTATATTATTATACAATAATACACTCAGTCGTCTGTGTGAGTACTTTTGCATGTTTCACTCACACATGCCGTTGCCCCTGAATCGTGTTGTCCTTCTTAGATTTTCAAACAAAAGAAAGAGATAGATATAGGATCACTATGGAGTTAAGATTTCCATCGAAGTCGGCTCGCGCTGTTTACGACGCCCGTCACAACACAACACGCACGTCTTTAAATGACAGACGTCAGACAAAAATATTTAGATTTATCGTAGATTTGATGTTTGAATTCGTAATTCGTACCTACTTTCGTACTGTGAATGAAATTGAAATTGAACGCAGGATACTTCGAATTTCCTGTATAACTATTTTGTGTGCAATAAAATTCTTGGCCCACCATGTAAAAAAATATTGTATTGTAATTTAAATTAATAGTTCTTATTGGGCACGTTTTATATTAAATATTTAACACATTCGTACATTAGGTAAGTTATTTTAATATTTACGATACAACATATTTTTCTGCCTTTTGGTAAATAAAAAACGTTTGTATATTACATAAATAATCTGATTTTACTGTTCACAACAAACCTTCAATTCTTTTTAACCAATGTTACATTGTATGCCTTTAAAGATAATGTTTATAGATCACTATGTACCTACTAATAAATCTCTACTTTTCAGGGTACATACAATAAACAATCAAGATGATTTCGTCCAGAGATTCGGTCAAAATTGATATAATACCTACAAAAGAGGAAGAAGCGGAGATAAATATATTATGTTTTAATCTATCTAGATTCAGTCATTTCACTCAGTTCATTTGCTGTACAATATTCGTTTTTGTATGTTATTTGGCATACGGTTATTTCTTAGAGCTTATATTTTCCAAGCCCGAAGTTGTGCCAGTTAGTTTGTATATAACATTAGTACAATTTCTGAATACAATGGGCTTAAGCTACTTCGAGTCTTTGATAAGGAATCCAATTAAAAGGAGGTAAGTGGTTTACTGGTTAATCCTACTAATAGTATAAATGCGAAAGTTTGTATGTATGGATGTATGGATGTATGGATGTATGGATGTTTGTTACTCTTTCACGCAAAAACTACTGAACGGATTTGGATGAAACTCTACAGTAATGTAGGTTATACATCAGAATAACACATGGGATATATTTTATCCCGAAATTCCCGCGGGAACGGGAACAAAGCGGGTAACACCGCGGGGCGCGGCTAGTTAGAAATAAGTACTTGATTATATTGCTCAAAGTATCATAAAGAACTTGAAATATTTATGGTAGTTAGTTATACTACGTAATTAAATCTTTACTCATTATTTCTACACATTTATTGATGTGAATACCAATATATTTATTCATGTGAATCCTAATAAATATTATAAATGCGAAAGTAACTGTCTGTCTGTCTGTCTGGTTGTGTCACTCTTTCACACCAAATTACAGAACCAATTTGAATAACATTTGGTACACAGTTAGTCCAAAACCTGAGAAAGACATAGGCTACTTTATATCGCGAAATTCTTGCGGGAACGGGTAGAACGCGGGTGAAACCGCGGGGCGCGGCAAGTACCAATATAAAGTAGCCAAATCTTCTTCTTAAATCACTCTGTTAGTGGAAACTGAATGAAAATGAGTTCAGTTGTTTTGGAGATTAGCGGGATATACAGACAGACAATCATAGTGAAACTTTGGTTTTCTTTCATGTTCTGAATATAGTAGGTAGTTTCCTATTTCACATTTTATTTGCAATTACCTATTACCTTATATGCAACATGCAATTTGAGATAAAGAGTAAGTATATAGTCGGAATGTAGGTCAAATAGGCATACATTGTATAAGTCACAGTTATACATTTTATGTTATACTAGCAGCGCCCCGCGGTTTTACCCGCGTTGTGCCCGTTCCCGTGGGAATTTCGGGATAAAATGTAGCCTATAGCCTTCCTCGATAAATAGACTATCTAACAGTGAAAGAATTATTCAAATCGGTTCAGTAGTTTCTGAGATTAGCGCGTTTAAACAAACAAACAAACAAACAAAACAAACTTTATAATATTAAGTATAGATATAAATGTAATATTTTATTTTGTATGTAATAAAGATAAAAAAACTGATTGAATGGATTTCAGTTTTAGCTAGTTAATACATCTTACCATATCAGTTATAATGTTAATACACCAGAAAATAATAAAATTATTGCTAGGAACACTAATCTATCTTACATGAATTTATTACATGAATCTATTAAATTATATTAACAACTAGCAGGGCCCCGCAGTTTTACCCGCGTTGTACCCTTTCCCGTGGGAATTTATATACATATAAACCTTCCTCTTTAATCACTCTATCTATTTAAAAAAACTGCATCAAAATCCGTTGCGTAGTTTTAAAGATCTAAGCATACATAGGAACAGACAGACAGTGGAATGCAACTTCGTTTTATACTATGTAGTGATGTTTTTTGATCAATCTTGCTAGTCTTTGGAACTACCAATCCCACTTGAATAACTTTAGTTGTTTACGGACATCTACAGCCTTTGCCCTGCAGTGGGACACCAAACATTAATAATAAAAAACTATCAGAAGGTTATAAGTTACTTTTCAGCCTGTAATAGCCACGGAAGTGAACAGAGCGCAAGTAAAATTGCATGCTTTAAAGTACCTAATATACTAAGTAAACTTATGAGTTTTATATTAGTATATTATAAACAATTTTTTGTTAAACAATATATTTTTGATTACAGAGTCCCAATAAAAACCTACATGATCTTAGCAGGATTAACTCTAGGAACGATGTCTCTATCGAACTTAGCTCTTGGCTATTTGAATTACCCGACACAGCTGATATTCAAGAGCTGTAAACTTTTACCTGTGATGATTGGCAGTATTATTATATTGAATAAGAAGTATGGTTTCTTGGACTATATGGCCGCTATCATTATGTGCATTGGATTGGCTATGTTTACTATAGGTAAGAAAGAACTATTTTGTATCATCACCCTGATCATGTTATACTATCAATCAATGATGTTATAATTTTAAAAATGCCTAATCTAAACTGTACTGCTACCATCAGTGAAATGAGAGGCCTTTGCCCAGCAGTGGGACATTCCAGGCTTTCACAACTTTTTTTTTTTGCTCTTTGTAAAATAGCGTATGTCGGAAAGGGACCATTTGATAACTAAAATGTTGTCAATGAGCGTTTATAAATAAGACCTTATATTTTATTGCAAAATGTATAGGTGTTGTTGAGAAAATAATAAAAAATTGCATCAAACTGTTACTGTTACGTCTAAGTCATAGTGTTTCTTAAATTAAAGCGTCAAAGGTTTGTAGTGCTCAAGGCATAGTTTGAATGTTAACTCATCGCGAATGTTAAGCCACGTGCAGCTCGGCCACAACTCGGATTGGTGGCCGATGGCATTTCTATCTGAGCGCTACCGTGCTTCGGAGGGCACGTTCGCTGTCGTTACGGGTTGTTTCCATCGTTAGACTATGTCGGAAGTCTTTAGGCGGACTAAAAACTCCGGTACACCAGGAATGGCCACTGACCTAATTCGCTTTGAATGAATTGTGTGTCAAAAAGCTAAAGCAAAAATTAGGCTCATGATTGCTTGATATGAAAGCCTTGCTAAATTCTGATTTTTAAGCACTTATTTATATCTTTCCAGCCGACTTAGAAACGTCGCCAAAATTCGATTTCTACGGAGTATTAGTTATATCAATGGCATTACTTTGTGATGCCATTATCGGTAATGTTCAAGAGAAATCTATGAAACAATACCAAGCGTCGAATAACGAAGTGGTGTTCTATTCGTACGCCATTGCGTATGTTTATTTAATGGTGATAACGGGGTTCAGCGGCGTTTTGAAGGATGGTATCATTTACTGCTCCAAGGTGAGAGTTTCACTATATTTTACTATACGATAAGAACGTTGGCACTGTGGCAGTGAGAGCGCTTACTGTGTCGGGTACGGATACGATTCCCGCCCTGAATGAACAATATGTGAAGACATAGTTGTTGGCTACCCGACGACTGGGTGTCTATTATATATTCTTATAAAGTCTTTGTAAGTAGAAGTATCAATTAGTTAGATTCCATATTACAAGCTTAGAGCGTATTTTGGGTCTAATTAACCGGAAGTGAATTTGACCTGGTATATTTATTTTATTTTGTCCCAAAATGTTCTCTTTATTTAAAAACACACAGTTTTAAAACTAAAGGAATTTTCTCTATTTTCGTATAATTATTTTGATATGAATAACTAGTATGCAATTAATTTCCAAGGCCTTCTCTTTAATTGATAGTGACCAGCCCATTTTAATCTCACTTTAGTAGATTAGATAGATAACTTCTTACATATATAAACACTTACATAATTTTAATTAAGTGCTTATCAGTGTAAGTAGAGGCTTGTGCACTTGATTACAAAAATGCTGGACTCATAGATATCTAAGACTAGGACATATTTAGATGATATAGACTCAAATATGGTTCCAAATTCATGATTTAGAGCGAGTTGCACAAGAAATCTTAAATCTATTTAGCGCTTAAATATAACCCTATATATATAATAAATAAATATAATATAATATATAAATACTAGCAGCGCCCCGCGGTTTTACCCGCGTTGTGCCCGTTCCCGTGGGAATTTCTCGAATTTTTTTACATAAAAACCTTCCTCTTGAATCACTCTACCTATTACAAAAAACCGCATCAAAATCCGTTGCGTAATTTTAAAGATTTAAGCATACAGACAGACAAACAGACAGACACGAAAAAGAGGCGACTTTATTTTATACTATGTAGTGATAATAAATAAATCTATACTAATATTATAAAGCTGAAGAGTTTGTTTTGTTTGTTTGTTTGTTTGTTTGTTTGTTTGTTTGTTTGTTTAAACGCGCTAATCTCAGAAACTACTGAACCGATTTGAAAAATTCTTTTTGTAATAGATAACCACATTCAACGGGAAGGTTATAGGCTACTTTTCATCCTGAAATTCCCACGGGAACGGGTACAACGCGGGTAAAACCGCGGGGCGCTGCTAGTATAATATATATCTCGTATGGCAAGACGCCATTAAAGGCTCCTACAAAAATGGCGCATCTGGCACCAAGCCTTTATAAGGCGTTTGGGACAGAGGGTAGGATTTTGGCAAAATTAACAGTAAAAAAACTATAACGATCCAGCTTAAATATGTTTAAAAAACAAAGGACTTAAGTTTAAATTGTGTTCTATTTGGTGGAAGGTAAAATACAAATTTGAACGAACGGCTTTTGTTTCTTAAACATATTTAAGGACTGAATAGATTTAAGTTTTTGTGCAATACGCTCTTAATTAATCAATGTCTTATCATTAAAGTTAATGGCAAGTGTAAGGAAAGTTAATGATCTTGGCTATCAAATTCTATCCAACTCTTATATCTTTCCTTTTTTTTTTTAAATATATTTGCTTGAAAGCCTGGGCCAAATTCATTACCCAAGATTACAGCTAGGATCTAAGTAAAATATTCCCTCCTCACAATAAATCGATTTAGATATTAATTTAATATAACACTGCTATAAAAAATATGTAACAAACTACTACCTCCATGGTAAAGTATCAATCAATCAATCATTTCCATCTTACCCCATCACTAATCTTTTTCTCTATACTCTATATTATCATTGGTCAGAAAATCTATACTCTATACTAATATTATAAAGCTGAAGAGTTTGTTTTGTTTGTTTGTTTGTTTGTTTGTTTAAACGCGCTAATCTCAGAAACTACTGAACCGATTTGAATAATTCTTTCACTGTTAGATAGTCTATTTATCGAGGAAGGCTATAGGCTACATTTTATCCCGGATTTCCTACGGGAACGGGCACAACGCGGGTAAAACCGCGGGGCGCTGCTAGTCATCCATATTTATTTACATTTTAGGACTGCGAAGAAAAAATAGACTATATAGTCCTCTTTTATTTACTAATCAATAAACATTAAAATTTCTGTATTTTTCAGCACTCCGTACAAATATACTCAAACATAGCTCTGCTCAGTATTAGCGGGTACTGTGGCCTGCAAGCGGTACTCACTTTAGTGAGGATATCGGGCGCCACAGTGGCTGTAACAGTTACTACCATGAGGAAAGCAGTCTCTATAATAATATCCTTCCTTTTGTTCAGCAAGCCTTTTGTCTTCCAGTAAGTATTCAAATTTAATTACTTATAGAGTTAGATATAAAAACGTTCCATAACTGAAACACTTATAGTGTATTGTCTCTTTTGCTCTTTATAAAATAGCGTAGGTCGGAAAGGGACACACCACTTGATAGCTAAAATGCTGATAAACAAGCGTTTATAAAAACTTAGTACCCTAATAAATAAGGTTACCTAATTTACTTACTCTTTCATATAATTTCTTTCAGATACGTGTGGTCTGGCATGCTCGTAGTCCTAGCGATAGTTCTTAACCACTACAGTAAGAAGAATCTAGGGTACGTGCCTACACCGATAAGAATCTGTTGGCAATACTGCGCGCGGTACTACCATTCAGAACATAGGTATTTGAAAATGAAGAGTAAAATGTATACTGATACTGTGTGAATAATAACAGTAAGTATAAAGTCGCACAAAGAAGAAGAAGTAGAAAGTAAACATCGTCAAAGTCAAATATTTCTATTCAGTTTTAGCCCCAAAGAGGCTCTTTTGAACGTACCACCCATTCAGAAGAGCATCAGCAGAGAAGAATGGTGATACATATACATATGATGAAAAGAGATAAAAGATAAAGACATTGTCTTTGGTGCGTCATCTTAAGCCCGCTGGTTTCACCCGCATTTTACCTGTTCAAGTCTCGTTGACTAAATGAAAATAAAAGTGTTGTGTGTTATACCAGCTGTATGTCAGGCCATTTTTTAGTAGTTTAACGGCGCCTTTCCACCAGACCAATGCTATGCTACGATTGGTGAATACCATCGCTTTAATGAATACCTTTGTGTATTTGTGAATTAGTCCTGTACATGTTTAATTATGTTAGATTGCTTGTGTTTCGCTTGAAATGCTTGGTAAATACCAGATATAGCATAGAATAGCATAGGTCTAGCGGACAGGCACGTTAGAATATGGATAATCATACATCTATTTTCACAAACTCATATTTTGAAAGGCATTGGGATTTAGAATTGAGACTAATATTCCATCAGCTAAGTATTTAGAAATAAGTTGGCGACGTTATATTTGAATATGCATCAAATGCATTTATATAATTGTAAGATATCTTAAAATATAAATTTACAAAAGAAATCCTTTGACATTAAATACATTTAGTAAGTACGGAATTATTGACTCATCAATAGTACTTCGATCAACAATACACAACGTAAAAACAAAAATACGTCTCGGTGAATAAGGCCTCATTTGGAAAGTGAGCTCTTATTTTATTCATAAGATTTGCTACTTCATTGCTAGGTGTCATGGTTGTAATTAGGTTGAACTTCGAACTGTTTTAAAACTTTTGTTGCAGTTCGGTAGTAAACAAAATAAGCTGTCACACGTCATCCACGCGGACAGTATTTAGCTTTGATATTGTACGTGACCCGATATCTAGTTGTGTGTGAATAAGGCCTCATTTGGAAAGTGAGCTCTTATTTTATTCATAAGATTTGCTACTTCATTGCTAGGTGTCATGGTTGTAATTAGGTTGAACTTCGAACTGTTTTAAAACTTTTGTTGCAGTTCGGTAGTAAACAAAATAAGCTGTCACACGTCATCCACGCGGACAGTATTTAGCTTTGATATTGTACGTGACCCGATATCTAGTTGTGTATTGTTGATCGAAGCAATAGTAGAATGGGTTAAGTAACATGACATTATAACTTCCAAGAGACATTATACTGAAAAAATACTCTTATCTTTAATATTTATGTTAATTATTAATATTTATCCCATTGTGATGCATAGTCCTGGGACACTGTAAGAATGTTATAGTCAGTCTATGAAAATGGTAACTATACTTAGATGGAACCTTATCATTTTCAAACTTCTTTAAAAATAGAAGTAAGTAAGTTGAAAAAGGTTAGTGGCCAACCCTGGAGTCAATGTTAGATCGCCTAAAAGTCTGTGACATGGTCTAACGTCTATCTTCTATGAATACTTCACATACTCGTACCAGTGAGAATTTAAAAATGGTATTAAAGAATAATGTACTAAAGTGATTAATATGTTTAAAGTCACTATTTGCACTCATTATACTGAATAGTTATTCAGTATAATGAGTGCACATACCATGCATCACCAACCCGCATTAGGCAAGCGTGGTGATTACGCCTGAAACCTCCTCACTGTACTGATATCTTCAGTGAGACGAGAGGCCTTTGCCCAACAGTGGGACATTACAGGCTAATACTTTATACTGAATAAATGAAACGGGACTGCATCGCGTTAAAATTTACACACACCACTAGTGGTCACGTGTCATCCCGTGACAGCCAGTAGTGTAATCCACTCGACACGTCTGGTAAGGAAATTTAATAAATCTATACATTTACACTAATACTAGCAATGCCCCGCGGTTTTACCCGCGTTGTGCCCGTTCCCGTGGGAATTTCGAGAATTTTTATACGTATAAACCTTCGTCTTGAATCACTATCTATTAAAAAAAAGAAAACAAAATTCCGTTGCGTTGTTTTAAAGATCTTAGCATACATAGGAATAGACAGACAGAGAGACAGCGGAAAGCGACTTTGTTTTATACTACGTATGTAGTGTTTATAAAGGAGATAATTTTTTTTAGTTTGTTTGTTTGTATGTTCGAGCTTATCTCGGGAATTACCAGCCCGATTCGAATAATTATTTTTGCAATGGATAGCCACAATCTACGGGAAGCTTAGGTTATAGGCTATTTTTCATCCCGAAATTCCCACGGGAACGGGCACAACTCGGGTAGAACCGTGAGATGCTGTTAGTATTATACGTTATAATATTCTACATACATACCGTTACATACATAGTCCCGTTTCATTGAGTATAATGATTCATATTTTCATTGTATTGTATATTTATTTCTAAGGCACATGTGACAATAATGAGTTATACCATGTTAATTACTAAGATGAGGGGAGATCGACTTGGCCCTTTCATTTCCACTTTAGGGCTTGCAGGTACCTATATTAGTTTCAATTATAAATAAGTATAAATATTGCTTAATATTTTAGTTTCGTAGTGGAATATAAGTTGTCATGTGAAAAATAATTGGTGCTAAATTTATTGATATTTGTTATCCAATGTCAATTAATTTATTGTGATGCATTTATTTTGCTGTGAACGGATAAAATTATTCAAATAGAAATAATATATGAAATTAAACAATAAAGTGTTTTTCTTTAAACCTGGTTCACATATAAGATTACTTACTTGTGACTTCTGTATAAATAAAAGCTGCCACTTTCATTTTACTTTGTGACTACAAAAAGTTAATAAAGCGAGGAAAATTTCCTTCCTCGACAGAGGGAATGACAGCGTCGTATCTGCTCCGGGTCGACGTATCGAGATCGAGACTCGACGAAAAGGCAATATGTAATCCATTTTTTACCCAAGTTTTACATAATTGTAATATAATAGCAGCGCCCCGCGGGTTTACCCGCGTTGTACCCGTTCCCGCGGGAATTTCGGGATACAATGTATCCCACGTGTTAATCTGATGTATAATGAAGTACTGTAGTTTTATCCAAATCCGTGCAATACTTTTTTCGTGAGAGAGTAACAAACATACATACATCCATCCTCACTAACTTTCGCATTTATAATATTAGTAGTATTTCTTTATTATATTAAGTTATTGCCTGACACTAATAATGTTTCAATTAGTCTAGTTTTAATAATTATAGATACTTTCAGGTTTATATTAATAAAATAATGTATATATTTATATCAATGACATTTATTCATTGTATGTACAAAATCTTAAAAATCTAAACATTTCCTTCATCGTACAAAATGTCCAAATTTAACGTGTTTTGATTATCTGGAATGTTATAAGACACTATTTATTGGCTTTATACAATTTACTAGGACAAACGTTGAAGCGCAATCATAAATATGTAGTTTAGGCGTCCAAAAGTAATGGGAGAAATTTAAAGTTAAGGGTAGATTGTCAGTCATCATTATAACTATAACATTTTAAAATTTGTATTACAATTTAGATTTTACATATATGTCAAAGAGGGTATAGTAATGGTCAAAATTAACATTATAGGTACAGGTCACAAGGTAAAAACTATACTAAAAATTAAATACATTTTCCTACACACTATCATTCGCTCTTAATGTACAAATAACTCTTTGGTATATGGTCCTAAGCTAGCTTATTTGTCTTTTTATACAAGGTTAATTGAGCCCCTTTGCAATATGAATTTAATCGAAAAATACTTTTTTTATTCACTTAATTCACACGTAATTAGATAATTTTGTTAAAGTGATATTTTTAAGGTAATTTGGTCAAATATTTTAGATTGAGCGGGATTGCAAAGGAGCTAGGAAGGCTAAACGTATGAAATATGACGGGACCAATAAACAAATGATTATATAGAAATGCAAACAAATACTTTGATTGGAATATAACGAGATGTCTATATCGGCTCTTAGGTGATAAAAATATCACATTTAATTTTAGAATATGAAAATATCATGTTTGATTTAATTTTATTGCTTATGTTAACGATTCCTTTTGTACAAAATGCGAAACAATGTTCTAACAGTGCGCACGAGCTACATAAACGATATCCGTCCAATTAATACAATACAAATATAATAATAAATACACAAGTTTAGTTCGATTAGACTTATAAAATACAATATTCTTGTGTGATTCGATTTCTACTTACAACAACAAATAAGCTAATAATTACAATCTGTTTTACAAAGTTTCAACAATCACAAAACGTATGAAATGATAACGCGTCGACAGATAACACAAGAAGCTCACAATTACCTGTAACGTTTTTGTTAGCCGATGCTCCTCTAGTATAAAAATACTAAAAACAAAGTACTTAGCGTGTGAATCATTACGCAACACTCAAACAAGAACCTAGCTAATTTGAAATATTTTAATGAAGGCAGTTTATTTGGACTGTAAGTATAAAAAATTGCAAAAATTTTGTACAGTGTTCCTTGCTTGCGTAGTGAGCCGCACGCGCCGATCCGTTTCGCTTGAGGACCTTACACAATGTTCACACATATTACACTATTCCTCAGACCAAACTAGAAGTCTAGACTAAACGCTGATAACAATACAGCATGATTACGTCCTGTGCCCTACGCACGAACGTCACATGCTCACAACCAAATTACACCTCAATTTAGTTACTCTGAAGACATCAACAACGCAAGGTGCATATCCAACTGGCTTCACTTAGACGTTGACAGCGTCATGACTAGACTTTAATTAGGTCTGAGCACTATTCACTATTATCACAGCACTAGTCTTGAACTTCTCTATAAGGGATTTCACTGGTCACTGTGAACGATTCAAAGTAATGATTGAGGAATTCGAATGTGGGGCGTTTTTCAGGGATACCGTCCCAGCACTGTAGCATTAGACGGTAGATATCGTCAGGCAGGCAGTGCCCGGCTGGTTTGGGCATGCGATACCCGCGTTCAACTTGTTCTATAACATCTTTACCATGCAAACCAGGGTAAGGAATCTGTCCGTAAGTGAACAACTCCATCAACAGAATTCCATACGACCACACATCACTCTTTATAGAGAATCGCCCGTAAATAATAGCTTCAGGAGCCGTCCACTTCACAGGGAATCTCGACCCTTGCTTAGGACAGTATTCGTTATCTTCTATAACTCTAGCGAGTCCAAAGTCACATATTTTGGCTACATTATTCTCACCTATTAAGACGTTTCTAGCTGCTAAATCTCTGTGTATTAACATTTTAGATTCTAGGTATTCCATGCCCGAGGCTACTTGTGCGGCAATGTACACTAAATCTTCGAATTGAAGGAACTTTCCTTCACCGTTCCTGAGGAATTCTAATAGGGATCCTTTGCTCATGTACTCTTGTACGATGTATACTGGTTCCTCGAGACTGCAGACGGCGTATAACGCTACAAGTCGCTTGTGTCGGAATTTTTTCATTATGCTAGCCTCTTGTAGGAATGCAGCGGTTGACATTGTACCCTCGCGCAATCGTTTCACTGCCACCTGATGACAAACATACAATAATATTATTATTATTACATCTATTGCGGTTGCACACTAAAATTGAATACATAGATATGTAGGTACTATGTTTTAATTATTAATTTTAATTACTAATTTACTATTCTTCTTCTTCTTCTTCTTCATCGAGTGGATGGTCAACCTGACCAATCCTGGTGTCAGAGTTATAGAGCCGCCAAAGGCCTCTGACGTGGCTCATGTAACGACTACTATCCGTAGAAAGTAACCGGGACCGACGGCTTAACGTGCCCTCCGAAGCACGGAATCATCTTACTTTTCGGACAATCAGGTGATTCAGCCTGCAATGCCCTAACCAAACTGAGGACAGTCTCACAAAGTGATTTTTGTGAGGTATCCCCACCGGGAAACAAACCCGGAACCTCCGGATCGTGAGCCGGGTGCTCAAACCACAAGACCACGGAGGCTGTTATTCATAGAAAAGTTTTATCAAGAACAATATAGCTCGTAAGACTTAATGTAACTATGTACATATGCATATACCTATATATTATAGTTAACTATTTGATACATATCATTGTTGGTTTATGTAAATTGTGATACAACTGCAGAACAATGGTGTTTGTTTTTTTTGTAACATATTACTAACAGAAACGTCATCTATTAGGTACGTCGAGAAATTATAGCAACAAAATGTGTTTATCAAGCTATCTACTTCCTCATCACACTGATGATACCTAATCCTCCTCACTGTACTGATATCTTCGGTGAGACAAGAGGCCTTTGGCCAGCAGTGGGACATTATAGGCTATATATATAACAAAATTATGGTATAATTATTTTTTTCTATCAAGCAGCTCTCCTTGGTTTAACTCCGTTAGAATGTTTTGTTAAAAAACAGCTTGAGTGATAATGATGATTATTTTGTGACAGTAAAGCAAGTAAAGTATAGAGTACTAGCATCGCCCCGCGGTTTTACTGATGTGCCCGTTACAACGAGCCGGGGCTAGTTCTACTAATCTACTTAATATTATAAATGCGAAAGTTTGTGAGGATGGATGTATGTGTGGATGTATGTTTGTTGTACGCAAAAACTACTGAACGGATTTGGATGAAACTTTACATTAATGTAGGTTATATATTAGAATAACACATAGAATACATTTTATCCCGAAATTCCCGCGGGAACGGGTACAACGCGGGTAACACCGCGGGGCGCGGCTAGTAGTATATAACACACTATTGACAGACGGAACAAATCTTCCTCCTTATTAACCTTACCTCAGTATTATGCCGCCACTTGCCGTAGTAGACCTCTCCGAAGTTGCCCTGGCCCAGTTTCCTGATGAGCTGTATCTCGGTGCGCGGGATCTCCCACTGGTCGCGCAGCTCGGGCCCGAGGTCCCACATCTGCGGCGCCGGCTTGGGGCACGGCCGCGCCAGCACGTGGCACAGGCCTAGCGCGTTCTCTGGAATTTATAGCATCCTTTATTTATATAGGTGTTTACTACTCAGATGTGGGTGGTGGTTACATATACTCCATATGTGGCCAGGTCTAAGAATAGTTAAGATAGTTTCCAAAATTGAAATAACCGATTTTGATTGTTTTTTGTTTAACTAGTAATAATATCAACGCTCGGAACCATTTAGGTCTAGTTCTAGTCTTGTCATTCAATCTTAAATTGAAACTTTTATTTGAAATTTTACATTTTTATCTGACGTTTAGGCTTCTTTACAGAAACCGTAGTCGAAAGCGAAGTGTAGTACGACGTAGTTTAAATTCAAAATCAACAGTTTTCGCTTTTAAACCAATGAAACCAGAAAATTTTAAAATGTTTCAAAGTACCTCTGTAAGTGTGCAAAGTGCTCAACATTTCTTTGGACTGACAAAAAAAACCATTTTAGTTCTATGGTATACACATAGGCATGGAATGAAAGCAATCCATGGCTTTTCTAGTCTTCCAATTAATTACCACTAAAAAAATCATATTAATAAACCACAACTCACTCGTATAGGACATGACAAGCGCAGGTAAGCTCGGGAACGTTTGGTTGGTGGCGATATAAAACCCTCCATTATCAAGAGGTTTTATCTTGTAATGTTTGACGTGGTACCCCCTCCCCTCCTCCCAATCTTTGACACTAAGACTAAAGCCGTGGGGGTTGTGCTCAGCCGGTCTGACTAGGAATGTGCCTCGAGGGTTGTTCTCAGCTAGAAGCAGCTTGTCTGCCTCCTTTCTTGAGACGTGGGGGAAGAACCAACTGGAATGGAAAAGGTATTTTATTAATAACTATTAAGGATATATCCTCTTCTCTATCCTGATATTTTCAGTGGAATGAGAGGCCTTTGCCCAGCAGTGGGACATTACTTAACTAAAGGATAGTTGAGAGTAAGTTAGCTAGTTTTGGGAACACTCCGAAACAATCAATAGTAACATAGTAGGGTCGTCAAATAGTAGCATCTAAGAAACTTTCACTTAAACTTTAAATGGTCAGTTTTACGAAGGGGAAAATGTTGGGGCTGTGTGTGATATACTTATCAACTCACTCTTCACATTCCACCGAGCTCTCTTCAGCCACAAAGTTCACCGGCACTAAGCCCTCCCTCCTGGTCGTCAGATGTCGTACTCTCCACCAATCAGGTTCCGCATCGTTCAGCACCTCCATGCGATCTCCTTTCCTGAAGGAAATGTCCGAATCGGCCCGAGCTGTGTAAGCGCATAGGGCTTTCACTATACGGAGACCGCCGTTGTTCATGCCTGGAATTTGGATAGGAAACATTTAAGAATTAAAATATTTTAAGTGTATATGACTTTTTGTTTTTGTTTTGTTACATCACCTCGTAATTTGAGTAGTTTTTGTAGTCGGGGGATTTACCTTTACACTTCTGCAGACATAATATAATTTAAGACAATATGCATATTCAATTGTTATAATTGTCCAGTCCAGTACAGTGTTAAGTTTGGTTCACTCTGGACCTTCGGATAACTTTCATCTTCGAAACTATAGATCGAGTCTGAAGGCACTTTGGCCCAATAGGCCCAACATTTTCAAGTATCTTGTATTTACACGTATTACTAAAGTGTATCAGACACTTCGCTAGTCACTTTGCGATGTAATCAAACTCGGACATACATTTGTGCGCTCTAGTCATTCTGGGACTAAATAAATCTTTTGTGCCCAAATAAAGTCATCAAAATCGGGAAATCATATTGCGATCGAGTTATTCTGGGACTAACTCGCTCTTTTTTGCCCAAACAAAATCATCAATAGTCATTCTGGGCCTAATCCGCTCTTTAGTGCCCAAATTGAACCACGAGCAATACTCACATTTGCCATTATTCCTGGTCCTGACGATGTCCGCGGGCGGCCTGGTGAGCCGCATGTTCGGCTCGCCGGAGTACCTCGTCTCCTGCGACGGCGGGCACGTCGTGAACCCCGCTTCATTCTTGTAAGGGTACACTGAAACACCCCCTTTTGTAGGTCAGTTGAATTGCTTTAGGTCGACATAGATAGTTTTAAATTTATTGGTAAATTAAATATCTAAATTGTAAAGAGTACCGATAAAATTATGGTTTTAAACGAGTAAGTCTTATTAAGCGTAATGACCATTACTCCTTAAAAAGGAAGTCCTGAATTGAATTGTTATTTTTCAATTTACTTTACTATTATGCTTACTAAACTTCAGTTCAATAAAAACTAAAGTTAAACTTGTCATGTTAATACAATCCAAGTATTAAATGAATATAAATATAGTATTAGCTACAATATTTTACAAAACAACATTGAATGTAAAAAACATTTAATTAAAAACCAAAGTCAAAGCACTTCTCATATTATAATATCGTCTCGATACCTTACAACAAAGGATTGTGGGCACATATCGAAAGATTAAACCTTTTGTACTACCGTGGTTGGCATTGCGACTTCTATCAAATGCAATATCCAGAATCCAGACAAAACCAACCAAGGAATAGGATGCGTTTCGATTGAAGCGCAACAGAGCTGTTCGGAGCTGTGGCGGAGCTCAATGAATCAATCACAACGCATTACGAAAAGATTTGACAATGTCAATGCGTTGTTTGACAATGTCAATGCGTTGTTTGACAATGTCAATGCGTTGTTTAACAATGTCAATGCGTTGTTTGACAATGTCAATGCGTTGTTTGACAATGTCAATGCGTTGTGATTGGTCGATTGAGTTCCGAACAGCTCCGCTCCGCTTATACTCGTATGGAACGCATCTGGTATCACACCTTATGCAAATTCAAAAGTAAACATTGCTATTTAGTATGACTGCCAAGTTAAATACAAAGTAAAAATAGGTGTAAAAACAAACGTCAAAATAAAAGTAAATGTAAACAACTGGTATAAAGTTTACGACTCGTTTTATTTTATGGCTACGAATTTAACTTGGTCCGTGGATTTCTAATACATGACAGATAAAATTGGAGCTGTGATAAAGATTTTGGTTAGAGTAAGAGAAGAAAGGTTTTGTCGTACAAACAGCTGAAGAGGACGGTAGATGATAGAGAAATATGGAAAACATTCCATGGACAAGTATCCAACTCTTAAGTTTAAGAGAAAGAAGAAAAAATATTAATTTGTTTTCTAATATCTATAATGCAATGTTTTTATAGTAAGTAACAGCTGAGTGAAGAATTGAAATCAACAAATTCAGTAAGTTAAATCAATCTAGGCCTGCAAACATCATACACTATGTAATCCATGTATGTATTCCGCACTTTACAAATACCTACATATTGTTCATATTATTGTTACGTCTAGACTCGACAAGAATTTAACGGAAGATTAAAAACCCCAAAATAATCAAACCTTCTTCACACAAACACAGTCAAAAACAAAAAAAGCAATACTTGCAATTTGATTCAAACACTAATTGATGGCTAATTAATACCGTTTTCAAACAATAGATATGACCTCAAAACAGAACATTGATAAGAACAGTCTAGTAATAAATGCACGTGAATTACCTCTAATGGGCATCTTGACCGTGTGAAAAAACACATAAGCATTGTTGGGTTATTCTCGAAGAATCATTACTAGAAAAACGGTGAAAAAAATAGGTGCAAAAACTGTGTTACGAATGGATTTGAGAATCCTGTTTAGAATCGTAAAGCGGGTGTACACGTCACGTAGACGAAATAAATAAAGTGACTCATTTTACTGTAAGAATTTTTAAACTCAAGGTATATATAGATGATACCGCAGAAATGAATAGAAAAAAACTATAGCAAACAGCTAAAATACATATAAATGTAAATTAGTAACTACTACTTAGCGTGGTTACAAAGCAACGCTTAGAAATAAAACGGAAACAGGCAGATAAAAGTAAGAGTGGCATTAGGTTAACAAATAAAGGCCAGCGAATTCAAAAACATTGCCGTAAATCAGAGCCAAGAGTACTCCCACCACTTTACGGGGGATTTGCTTACATTCATAATGAGACTAATCCTTCAGTAATACAAAGAGGCACAAATCTGCAGTGTTTTTGAGAAAATGTTACAGTTAGAGTCTGATTTGATTTTGATTTGATCAAATTCACCATGCATAGATATTTTGATAACAATTCTGGACATCTATCTTGAACCTCTTCACACGATAAGTACAGTCAGCACTATTTCAGAAAGACCTTGATATTACCGTTCGTGTTTAGTTAAATTTGCCGTCCGATAAACTTTGATACATTTAATTTGTAACGCGAATTGTTAGAACAATTGTAGCAACTAAAACGCCTCTAGTGGTATGTGTCGAGCGACAACATGTTCCTACTTTTCAAACACGGCTCGGGTTTGAGATCACCAACTCGCATTTGGCAAGCGTGGTGATTATTCCTTATCCTGTACACTTATCACTGTACTTATTTATGTCTTCAGTGAGATGAGAGAGGCCTTTGCCTAACAGAGACATTACAAGCTCAAAGTTTTTGTAGCAACAACAAAATATACACCAATATTTTAATCTGATTACTTAGTATTGATATTTACCTATTCTCTCAGGATCATGGCGACGGCTACAGCACTTGTTACCCATGGCGCGGCCCGCCGACTACGCCGCGCCAAGCCACTTCTGGAAAAGACAAAAGAAAACGTTATAAAATCATTTCCTTGGGAACTGGAATACCTACATTGCTTAGGGAATATCTAACTTGGCATACGAGTACATACTCAGTAACCACTACGTTGCTTAGAGCCCTATCCCATTAGTCCTTGGTGATCACCAGCCTATGACTCAGATGGCAACAACCATTTGGTGGTAGAAGAACCAGGTTGATGTCAAAGTGTCTCAATTATTGTTAGTTTTTTTACTGTCTTGTATATTGTGGTTTAGCCTGCCTATATTATTGCCTATTTTACAAGGTTTGCCCGAAGTAATATTTAATAGTTCAAATCTAATTAAGAAGTAAACGTTGAATACATCTCCTCTATATAAAAACGGTTATTGCATTTGCCATAAATCACTCGATATTTGCTATAATACATTGGAGGGTCATAATCGATGGCTATCTTTCAAATGCTAATACGAATCGTTAATAATACCGTTATCTACTCGATAACAAAGTACTTAATCCGCTTATTTACTACCGTAATACTTTTTCCTAGTATTTTGTTAAGTGTTGCTATAGTAGATACTAGGTTTAAGCATAGTTACTAACTATTGATATTGTCTAAGATGGGGATCTTAGTTCAAGAGGCCTATAGTGCTGCAGACCTCTGCTCCACTATAACATCATCCAAAAAAAGCTTTATTGCATTTTATATTATGTATTCATATAAAATGTTATGTTATTGCATTTTATAACCCGTTTGATTAGTTACTAGCCACGCCCCGTCGTGTCACCCGCGTTGTACCCATTACCGCGGGAATTTCGGGATAAAATGTATCGCATGTGTTATTCACATGTATTACTTATACTGTAAAGTTTCATCTAAATCCGTAAAGTGTTTTTTTCGTGAAAGAGTAACAAAAATACGAGTACATACATCAATCCTCACAAACTTTCGCATTTATAATATGAGTAGAACTTTCCTACAAAATGAACTTTCCTACATGGTATTAGCTCTAGATCCTGTTCCTATATCGATACAGACACACAATTCCCACGGCACCAACCGATAAAGCTTGATGAATCGATACCAAAATGAACTGATAACAGAATCTGATTTATTAACAAATAGAAACCCCACCGATCTATTTGAAAGGTGAAAATAAATTGAAATAGAAACGAGAATTTGTGAAGGAATAATATAAAACTTGCGAATATTTTGAAGGTCTTCCCTTGTTTGTAAAGGTTTATTAATAGATAGCCGGGGTATGCTCAGGTTGGTCTGTGAAAAGGTGATTTACTTACAGTTAGGTTGTATCCAAGGAGACGTTAGGGGTATTCTACTAAATATGATAAACTAGCAGCGCCCCGCGGTTTTACCCGCGTTGTGCCCGTTCCCGTGGGAATTTCGGGATAAAATGTAGCCTATAGCCTTCCTCGATAAATAGACTATCTAACAGTGAAAGAATTATTCAAATCGGTTCAGTAGTTTCTGAGATTAGCGCGTTTAAACAAACAAACAAACAAACAAACAAACAAACAAACAAACAAAACAAACAAACTCTTCAGCTTTATAATATTAGTATAGATGTGAAAGTTGGAGAGAATGTAAAACTAACTAGGGTTGGTCACTAACTCACTTACTGACAGCAAAACTACAATCACATCTAAATGGAAATGGACACAGGGATAGATTACAGTCTAGAATACCATATAATCTACGTTTTATCCCATAATTCCTACGGGAACGGGTACGTAGGTGAAATCGCGGCCGCTGCTAGTGGCTGACAAATAAATAAAATCTATTTTATTTAAAGTAATTTTTTGGTGAAAGCAACAATCCTTCGCTTGATAGCACCTCAAAATCTGCAAGACCTGTACAGTCAACTCTAAAGTCGATGACTACCTAGACATGAGTAGAATGTATGTTGTTTATGAAGTCTATATCATAGATTCCATTGGCTTTGCTCGCATTAAACGATTAACGATGTAATAAAAGGTAAGATAATCAGAAAAGTGTACTTATTTGCAGTAAAATATTAAATGTGGGCTTTAAACTCATAATTTATGATAATAATTATTACTTTACGTTGAACTAGCAAAAGTGATATAAAAGGAAAATAGTTTGAAAAGTTAATAGATTTTCTATTCTCTGGTAGAGGTTACAAACACTTTCATATTTTAAGTTTATTCTACATATATACTTACCGTCTAATTGTACGCTCTATAACTAAAACACTGTTATTAAGTGTTTTGTCTCTTTAACTCTTCAGAAAATAGCGTATGTCGGAAAGGGACAAACTATTAGATGCTAAAATGCTGTTGATAAGCGTTTATGATTAAGGCCCTCAAAATATTAAAGCGTTTATTCTATACTAGCAGCGCCCCGCGGTTTTACCCGCGTTGTGCCCGTTCCCGTGGGAATTTCGGGATTTTTTTTACATAAAAACCTTACTCTTGAATCACTCTACCTATTACAAAAAAAACCGCAACAAAATCCGTTGCGTAATTTTAAAGATTTAAGCATACAGACAAACAGACAAACAGACACGAAACAGAGACGACTTTATTGTAGTGAAACCTCAAAAATTAAAGCATTTGTATATGTAATTAAGAATAGGTTACAAACACTGAGTTATATTTTTTAAATCCCAATGAAAAAATCTATCATTTACATAATCATTAACACACTAAATTAGGTAACCACCAAAAACCTAAGCGCAAAAACCTCACGCACTCAACACCGTAACACTTGGCCAAGCCATAAATTCCCTGGACAGTTGGATCTGTAATTTTCCATCTGTCGGATGTACACGACCGCAGACCCTGTGTTTTGTGTCAGCTGTTACCTTCGGATACCTGGTGATTCGGGTATAATGTGATGCCCATTACACTATCATATTACCTGTATTTCTCGTAAGTAGTATTGCAAAGTATAAAGCACAAGGTAATGAATCATTCATTATGAATGTGCGTAATGACAATCTATTTCATTTGGAGAAATATGTTATAGAAATAACTACATACATATTATAAAACAAAGTCCTCGGCCGCATCTGTCTGTTCGCGATAAACTCAAATACTACTGCACGGATTTTGTAGCGGTTTTTTAAATAGATAGAGTGATTCAAGAGTAAGGTTTATATGTATAAAAAATCCTGAAATTCCCACGGGAACGGGCACAACGCGGGTAAAACCGCGGGGCGCAGCTAGTAAAGTGATACAAGTAAGTTTGAGTACGTTATACGTTAGTGGTCAATCCTGGTGTCAAACCGCCGGTTTGTAGACCGCCTACCGGCCTCCGATTTGGGCTAACAATTGACACAATCGGTATTACAGCCTCCGTGGTCTAGTGGTTTGAGCGCTCGACTCACGATCCGGAGGTTCCAGGTTCGATTCCCGGTGGGGATATCTCACAAAAATAACTTTGTGAGACCGTCCTCAGTTTGGTTAGGGCATTGCAGGCTGAATCACCTGATTGCCCGAAAAGTAAGATGATTCCGTGCTTCGGAGGGCACGTTAAGCCGTCGGTCCCGGTTACTTTCTACGGACAGTAGTCGTTACATGAGCCATGTCAGAGGCCTTTGGCGGCTGAATAACTCTGACGCCAGGATTGGTCAGGGTGACCATCCTCTCGATAAGAAAGAAGGTATTAAAAACCCTCCGAAGCATTACGTGAAATATAATTACAAGTACGTGTGATCTCATATTACAATCCGTATATTTATTTGGGCAAAACAAATCATAATTCTCAAGAATATATTTGTCTCACTCTTTTATCTAACTAAATAATTGGCAAAAGCGAGACGCAATACTTTTAATTAACATTTATGGAGGCACCGTTCTAAATAAGATTGTCGCTCCGCTATCATTAATTAGGAAATCTTTTATAATAACATCACTTATAATTAATGTTAAGATTTATCTCTTACGTTGAAATGAAGATGGAGTATTATTGTTTGGCAGAGATTTTATTTTGGTTGTAACGAAAGCTTGTTTTATTCAGTACATAGTCATGTGGCAGAGAAATACGAACACTTAAATAAGTTATCCTCTGATAGTTTCAAAGTATATTTGAATTCAATATCCTGTTTTTAGGGTCCGTGCCCAAAGGGTAAACGGGACCCTATTATTGAGACTTCGCAATCCGTCCGTCTGTCCGCCTGTCACCAGGCTATATCTCAAGAACGGTGATAACTAGACAGTTGGAATTTTCACAGATGATGTATTTCTATTGCCGCTGTAACAACAAATACTAAAAATAAAATAAAACAAATATTCAAGGGGAACCCTCCTTGCGCGTGTCCGACTCGCACTTGGCCGGTTTTTTATACATCTTGATTGGACAGTTTACCACCACCACAATTTATGCAATACTAGCAGCGCCCCGTGGTTTTACCCGCGTTGTGCCCGTTCCCGTGGGAATTTCGGGAAATTTTCTGCATACAAACCTTCCTCTTGAATCACTCTATCTATTAAAAGTGTTAAAAGCGCGTCATAATCCGTATAGTAGTATTTGAGTTTATCGCGAACAGACAAACCACGACACGGCCGGGACTTTGTTTTATAATAGGTACTAGCAGCGCCCCGCGGTTTTACCCGCGTTGTGCCCGTTCCCGTGGGAATTTCGGGATTATTTTACATAAAACCTTCCTCTTTAATCACTCTACCTATTACAAAAAACCGCATCAAAATCCGTTGCGTAATTTTAAAGATTTAAGCATACAGACAAACAGACAAACAGACACGAAACAGAGACGACTTTATTTTATACTATGTAGTGATGTAGTGATTATCTTCTTCTTCATCGAGTGGACGGTCAACCTGACCAATCCTGGTGTCAGAGTTATTGAGCCGCTAAAGGCCTCAGACATGGCTCATGTAACGACTACTATCCGTAGGAAGTAACCGGGACCGACGGCTTAACGTGCCCTCCGAAGCACGGAATCATGTTGCTTTTCGGGCAATCAGGTGATTCAGCCTGCAATGCCCTAACCAAACTGAGGAAAGTCCCACAAAGAGATTTTTGTGAGATATCCCCACCGGGAATCGAACCCGGAACCTCCGGGTCGTGAGCCGGGCGCTCAAACCACAAGACCACGGAGGCTGTTGTAGTGATTATACCAAAGCGGAAGAGTTTGTTGAAACGTTAGCGCGTTTCAAACAAACAACAAACACTTTGGTAAAAACATTTTTGTATATGATAGCCATTAGCCAAATCCAAAAGGTCTTCCTCATTAATGTGTCCATCATGTTTGAATACGCTATTTTTTCTATCAAACTGATGCTGATCATATCGCGAGGACAAACTAGGATGTGATAACATCACACTGTTACATACATGTGTAACGATACATTGAACGATCAATAACATAAAGTGAGATTAGATTATATTGAAGCAATCTATACTTGTAGTCTACACTTCTACACTAATAATATTATAAAGAGGAAAGCTTTGTTTGTTTGTAATGAATAGGCTCAAAAACTACTGGACCGTTTTTAAAAATTATTTCACCATTCGAAAGCTATATTATTCACGAGTAACATAGGCTATTTTTCATCCCGAAATTCCCACAGGGATGGACACAACGCGGGTAAAACCACGGGGCGCTGCTAGTCTATAATAGAGCTGAACAGTTAGTTTGTTTGAACGCGTTAATCTCAGAAATTACCCATCCGATTCGAATAATTCTTTTTGTAATGGATAGCCACATTCAACGGGAAGATTATAGGCTATTTTTTATCCCTAAATTCTAACGAGAAAAGGCATAACGCGGGTAAATCCGCGGGGCGCTGCTAGTAATATAATACAGTTGAAGTGTTTGACTTTTTTTTTGTCCGAACGCGCTAATCTCAGGAAGTATCCGTTCAACTCGAACAATTATTTTTGTATTTCATTGCTACTTTCAAGAGGAAGGTTATATGATATTTTTTTATCCTTAAAATGCCACGGGAACCGGCAAAACGCGGGTAAAACAGCGGTGCGCAGCTAGTAACGAATAAAACATTGTAACACATTATTCGCCCTACATTTCGTAACAAATTAATTTTATGTTTTTGACGTGTGTTAATTAACTAATTGGCTGTTTGTTATTTAGATGCACGCTTTGAATATAATTTTTCAATTATAACGCGAGTTTTTGCTTTGAAACAAACGCTCATTTTATATTTCATAACTTTACATGTAGATTAAGTTTAGATAAGAGTTTTTTAAACTGAATTATTCTGAACAAAAATTAACATTCCAATTTCAGTTTTCTTATCAGACATAACTAAGGTTTAGGATCACCAACCCGCATAAGGCAAGCATGGTGATTACGCCTAATCTTCCTTACTATATTCAATAGTAAGTTCGATCAATCACTGTGTGTAAGTTAGTGGCCATGCTTGGTACCGGAGTTTTTAGACCGCCTAAAGGCCTCCGACGTGGTCTATTGATTGCAACAACCGGGACTGACAATGTCACTATTGGTTACCCATCAGAGGCCTTTGGCGGCTCGATAACTCTGACACCAGGATTGGTCAGGTTGACCATCCAATCGATGAAGAAGAAGAAGTAGGGGCCAAAATGCACGTTACTTAACAATCAATGAGCTAACATCGCATAGTAAAACCACACTGTACTGATTCAGTAACATGGAATGAGATACTTTTGGCCCAGCTGGCTAATATTTTTTTTATGTTCTCTAACCGACCTGTAAAGGTGGTACGTTTTGTCAACAATGTGTATACGCGCAAGGAATACATTAGCACGTCCGGTATGCGATAGATATAATATTCGTTTGGTATCGAGTAACCGAACGTTGCGTCATCGATATAAATGTAAGAGGATTTCGGTGTGAATACTTTAATCAGATACTTTTTTATAGATTGGATAATTAAACAACTTCGAAGTTTAGATTCAGCTCTTTTTACGTCAGTTTCTTCATTTAGTCTTAAAATATCTCTAACTGAAGTTAAATAAATATTTGATTTCTTGAAATTATAAGAAGTAGACCTGTCCTGCTTTTTTATTACGAGAGTTAAATTTCCAATCATCTCCCTGTATGTACTTCGACGCCAGGGTTGGCCACTAACCTACTCGAACGTTGCTCCCCTGTAGTGTAAAGACCTGTCATCTCACTGAAGATATCAGTACAGCGAGGAAGAATAGGCTTAGTCACAACGCTAGCCTATTGCAATTATGTGATCTTAAACCCGAGGCATGCTTATATTATTATTTATTATTATTATTTATTTTTTAAATTTTTCAATTCTCGGCGAAACACCGGTTTTACCATGTACACGGGCCTAAGCCAAGTGTAGTGTACATCAGTTAAGTGTGATGAGGTGGTGGCTATGATTATGTTTTCGGAAGTAGGTTGGTCGGTTTGTAAAAATTTGCGTACTATTCGGCATGTATTAAGTATTGCAGCTTTTTGAAGTTGGTAAAATGTATATTCTGGTATGTCTAGGGTTCTTAAAGATTGACGGAGTTGAATAGGAATGACACCAGTGGTGGAAATGACTATTGATTGGGACTATTGTAACTCTATTGAGGCGCCACATGCGGGTAATTTCGTCTTTAAGGTCCTGATATTTCGCTAGTTTCTCAGCTATTGTCTGTTGCAGGTTGTGTGTATTGGGAACAGCAATATCTATGATGGATGAGAGCTGATTTATTTGTTTTATTTATGAGGGTTAAATCAGGTCTATTAAAGTGGGTTGTTCGATCTGTTAGAATTGCCCTGTCAAAGTATAGCTTGTGCGTAGTGTTCTCTAGTACTGGGTCGGGTGTGTATTTGTAGTATGGTGTGTATGTGGTGATCAGGTGGTGTTTGAGAGCTAATTTTTGGTGAATGATGTTAGCAACCTGATCGTGACGATGTTTGTAGTCAGTTTGTACTATTGATTTACAGGCGCCTGTGATGTGTTGGATAGTTTCCGATGCACTGTTACAACGGCGGCACAGATCTGTAGGTAAGTTAGTGTTTTTAATTATGAATTTTTGGTAATTTCTTGTTTCTATTACTTGGTCCTGTATAGCCACCATGAACCCTTCAGTCTCCGGGAAAAGCTCTCCCCGATTGAGCCATTCGTTCGACGCATCTTTGTCGACGTTGGGTTGGCTCAAATCGGAGTGATGCCTTCCGTGTAGAGACTTCTGGGCCCAGGCACTTATTTTACTCCTTTGATCTATTTGGTTTTCGTTAGGTTGGGTGTTAGTGTCGTGTAGATTGAGTGGGGTAAATCTATTGTCCTTGTGTACTATTGCTCTATGTAAGTCAGATTCTGTAGCTTTGGAGAAGAAATAATTGCGCAGTGTAGTTATTTGCTTATTGTGTAGGTTTGTAATATCCAGTAGTCCTCTTCCTCCTTCTTTCCTTGGTAATGTCTGTCTCTGTATACAAGCTCTTGGGTGGTGTTTTCTGTAGCTTTTTCTGTTTTATAGCTTTAACAGTGTTTTTAGCATTTAATTCTGATTTAAGGATGGAGTTTAATCTATGTTTAAATTTATTAGTAAGGTGTTGTTTTGTTTCTTTCTGTTGTATTTGTTTTTGCTGATTAAATCCTAAATATTTGTATGTCTCGTGTTCATTAAGTGGCTCGATAGTTTGTCCGGTTTGAAGTAGAAAAGAATGTTCGGAGTTATGTTGCCCAGCAACAATGCAGTTGGTGCGACATTTATCAATGCCAAATTCCATCTTAATATCTATAGAAAACTGTTCAGTAGTAGTGATTAAATTGTCTATATCTAATTCGGATTCAGCAAAAAGTTTAATGTCGTCTAAGTATAATAAGTGGTTATGAGAAATTGTGGTAGGGTTATTGTGAGAGGTATCCTTTAACTTGTATCCTATTGGCAAGGAATTTAGATGTCTTGAGAGAGGGTTCAATGCAAGACAAAACCACAGAGGGCTAAGTGCGTCGCCTTGGAATATTCCTCGGAGAATCTGAATCGGGTCAGTAGTTATTATTTCATCATCTGAATGGATCTGAAGACAAGTAGCCCATTTCTTGATAGTAACTTCTAGAAAACTGGTTAACTGAGGGTGGATTTTATAAATCTTTAAAATAGCTAATAGCCAAGAATGTGGAACTGAATCAAACGCTTTTCTGTAATCGATGTATGTTGTATAAAGATCTTTTTTTAATTTAAGTGCATCTCTTAAGATAACGGAGTCTATTATTATTTGTTCTTTGCAGCCTTGACTGAACTTCCTGCATCCTTTCTGTTGCTCTGTGAGAATGCTATTTGTGTGAAGATGTTTGTAGATCATACTGGCAATGCAAGATGTCATTATTTTGTAAAATGTTTGTAGGCATGTTATTGGTCGATATTTAGATGGATTTGTCGTGTCGTTAGGGTCTTTGGGTAACATGAAGGTTGTACCTACTGTAATATATGATGGAATATTTTCAGGATTATTTATGAAATCATTGATAAATTTATATAGGTGTGGATGAGTGGTTGTAAGTTTTTTGTACCAGTAATTATGTATACGATCAGAACCTGGTGTTTTCCAGTTGTGAGATCTTTTAATAGTGTTATGGAAAATGTCAATCGGAATTTGTTCAAACTCCATGTCAGTAATATTATCATTAGCATTCTGTTCATCGGTAATCCAAGTGGCATTATGATTATGTTCTGTAGGTACAGACCATATTCCGGACCAATAATCGACGAATTGTTCCGGGGCAGGTCTATTGTTTGGGTTATTAATATTAGTTATTTGATTAGTAGTAGCGTTATTTAGTGTCCGGTAGAATCTCCTTTCGTTGTTAATAAAATGATTGTTCTGAGTTTTTCTGAGGGTACATTTGGTATATCTTTGGAGTCTACTACTTGCTATCGTTAGTTTTTGCTTTAGGGTGTCTAGAAAATGGTGCAATTGTGAGTTTGGTAGTTCGTGTGTAGAATGTATTGCGTATTGGATTAAAATGTTTTCAACTTGTCTATTTAGGTATTCGCTTCTAGTCCCGTTCATGTAGTGGGTAAGTTTACTGATTTTTGATCTTAGCTCTAATATTCGCTTCTCCAACCGTTTTTGCCAGAAAGGTTTACGTTTTTTATTTCTGTTTATAGGGGTTTCTATCGTTGTGAGTGGGATATTTAATCGACTTCCGTTTAATTTTGCAGCAGTCCACGCTGAACAATAAATGAGGGTTTGTAATGTTTTAAATTCAATCGGTTCAGTGAGTTTTTGGGGTAAAATATTATTATTAATATAGGCTACTACTTTTGCAAATGATTTTGAGCATTTTTGTTTTGGAATAAAAGGTCTGTCTATGGGTTCAGTATTGATGAAATAATCAAATGACTGTTGGAAAATATTATCTATCTCTACGTTTCTTTCTTCTGTATTTGTTTCTGTATTTTGTGTGATGTTCTCTGTTAAAATATCAATGTCTATGTGGCTTAAAAAGTTAATATCAGTGGGTATTTCTTGAGAGGGTTCTAGCGTATTTATTTGAGTTTCTGTATTTGTATTGACGTCATTATTAAAATGTAATTCTGCGGCTATTTCTTGTTTAATGATTTCGATTCTCTCTAAAGTTAAAAATCTATTGTTCACTATTGCTCGTCTCTGGTCAGATATTCTTTGTTCGCTAATGTGGGATAGATGGGGGAATGTAGTTACAAAAGCTTGGTGTAAGGGTCTTCTGTAGGATGTTCTGTCTGTTTCTAACCTAGTAATTCTGAAATATGATCTTAATATTGTTTCATTATGTTCAGTTGTCCATTTCATTCTTTGTCCTGGTTGTATGTTCGGTTGTGTGGATGTAGATGCCTCATTGATTTGGTTGTGTGTGTTATCTAATTCGATTGTAACTTGGGCACGTATTTCTTCTATTTTGTTTTGGGTGATTAATTTATTTCTTATAATTGCGCGACGCTGATCGCCTAGTCTCTGTCTACTGACCTGCATTTGGGGGAATTTTTCTAGAAATTTTGAATGTAAAGGCTCTAAATATGTTCTAGTGTCAGTTTCCATTGAAGTAAGGTATAGGTATGTTCGTAGGATGAATTCATTCATTTCAGTGGTCCATTTCCTACGTTTTGATGTAGCGCTGCTGATGGGCACAGGTTCACTGACAAAAGTTGTCTCCTGCACAACATCAGAAGTTGGGGTATGCAATTGGCGTTGATCTTCATCTATGTCTGATATTGATGGAATAAAAGATACTGTGGATGGGCTGTATGGTTCGGCTATGGAGGAACTAGGTGATGAGTTCCCTTGGTTGGCTGTAGCATTTCCGGATGATCCGTAGGTAGGAGCCCGCCTATTCAACTCACTACCACCGATGGACCGCATACTGTCACACCCAGCACCGGCTCCAGGTGTGCCCCGGCGACCCCCGGGAAGCGACCGCAAATTATATCTTCCTTTATTACTTTCCATTGTGTAGGTTTACCATTGCCACAATTGCCACGAGTGGCCGTCCCCGCGTCGAGATCCGATGGTCGATCTCGGCGTGTGGTTGGGTTTTGGGGACTGTTGGGTTCGCCAGAGCCTCGTCCGTCAGCCAGCAGGGTGCACCACGTGCAGGTGAGGTTGGCTTGGACCCCGAGAGATGGCAGTTGGGGTCCCTTACACCTCTTATTATTATTATTATTATATACATATCGCATACTAGCAGCGCCCCGCGGTTTTACCTGCGTTGTGCCCGTTCCCGTAGGAATTTCGGGATGAAAAATAGCCTTTAACCTTCCCGTTGAATGTAACTATCCATTAAAAAAAGAATTTTTCAAATCGGACCCGTAGTTCCTGAGATTAGAGCGTTCAAACAAACAAACAAACTCTGAAGCTTTATAATATTAGTATAGAAAGATAATACAATGAATAATAAATACAACACGCCAAATATTACATAATCACGCCCGAACGTCTCAATTCAATTAATGTTTGTGAACAAAATTTCTTTTTGTGTATTTTACGAACCGGTCCCACTACATGTAAAGGTCTTGTTTGTGTTAGAAAGTGTCAACAGAGACCTCACGTACTTCACTCTTGTAGGGCCGATTAAAAGTGTACGTAACTAGGTATATATTTCAGTAACTTACCACTTTACTCAGAGCAGAAACGTTAAATGATTCCTTAAGAGCAGTTCATGAGTAATTTTTGGCAAGGAATGTATGAAAAATGCGTCTTTTTATTAATTTTATAAGCATAGTCATCATTGCACAACAACATTATAAATAATAAACATGACAGATGATGCAGTCACCCTGGCCAAATTCTTTGTTGGTTCAATTTAGTACCACTGACATGCAAAGAAGAAGAATATTATAAATGTGAAGATTCTTCCTGGTACAACAAAACGTACAGGCGCGACCCCATCAAATCTGTGAACATAACCATACCGTGTTCTATGTTTTTTAAACATGCATTCTAACGCCATGCATAGAGTGCGGCTGAAACTATAAGGAACTAACTACAATGCAAGCTGTATTGTTATCATGCCGTTAAAGGAAAATAAACAAACAACATATTGTATACTAACTTTCATGAACTAACGTATAACATGTTATCTTTATTATTTTCAGTATTACGTACTTGGCTTGTAGCGCTAAGATATGTAAAAGCGAATTTTACTAAATATACAGCTAGATAATAAATAAATTAAAAACAGATATAAATAAACAACTTCTCAATGAAAGTCAATAAGAACCACGAGATATCTAGTAAGAAGGAAAAAAACAGGAGAGGTTCTTTTTTAGAAAACAAGATCGAAGCTTTAAAAGTTCTTAAATCAACCAAAACACCCAGAAACGAAACGCAATAATATATACATGTTGTTGCAAACATCTTGCAGACCGGGAAGTTAATCTAAGGAGTGGGTTGGATGGTGATTCAAATAAATTGCTTGGTGTTATCGATAAATTGCAACTCGATGTGGCAACAATCGCCAGAACCAAATCGGGTGTAAAACAAACTAGCGTGCTGACTCCCTCATACAAGATTAACCGGTAATATCTTACGAAACAAAACAAACAAACGTTGTCTAAACACAGATAACAACCCTAAAGTGATTTGTAACAAGTTCCTGGTAATTTAAATGCGGGTTAGGGCTGAATCATAATGTGGAGAAAATAAATAAAACCATGTTGGACCAAACTAATGTGAGAAAGAAGCAAAGCAATTGGTAGTTAAATTCGTTCACTACCGATTTAGTTCCTTATTTGCAAATAATAGTAATGCTGAATGCATTTATTCATAGTCGAGTCATACACTACATTTCTTGTTTTCATAAGTATGGATAGATATGTATAAGTATCGAAATATTTTCTCAAATATTAAAATCACGCAGACTCGGAATCCTGCAGTAAAAATCTACGAATACAAAACGATCGAGAGCAATACATCAGGTTACAGTGAATTTGCATAGAAATAAAGAAGAAAGTGAAGGTTCAGAGGAGCCGGGAGGGACGCGACGCCCTGCCACCTGTTGCTGCCAATCAATAACACCATCACACCATTGTTCGAACCAACACCACTGCCAAATAACGACCCAACACATAAAACGGCTTAAAACCCAACCCAAACCGGTACAGAGGATTAAACTAAAAATCCCGTACATCCTAAAATTTTACGACCATCACTCAATACCACTGACGTAAGACTAAAAATAATTAAAAAGCACAAAAAAATCAATTTAGTCCAAGATAATGGATAAAAAATAAATCAACTTCACTAACCGATTGCAGTTAAGCCTGAGAGGGCAATAAATGGGCTTAACGAAGCCTTGTTCAAACAGTTACGATAAAGATAAGAGAATAATCGATACACAAAATATAACGTTGAGGGGCGAGAGATGATGGTTGTTGTGAAACACGGTCGACAATAGCAACAGTGACAGATAAAGATTTTACTTGATAAGTACGAATTTATAAATAGAATGTTTCTCGGTGTGTCTAGTCAAAATCCTATTTCGGCGGAGCGGAGCGTAAGCAAAACTTAATTCTGCGAGTCGTCGCGCATGTTCCGGGGGCGGTCAATAAACCCGCTTCGGAATCTTGAACTTGAACCACAAATAAGGCGCGGACAGATCTACATTTTTCCAAGCAGTTTCCGAAGACAAATAAGCGAGATAGAGATCGCTATGCTCGATAACATTGCGCAACAAAGTAGTATAAATCACGGCGAACGATTTGTTAGAACGAACATCAAAACAAAATTCGGAGGAAGCGGTAAATTGAGAGCGTATTATTGACGCAAATGGTTGTTATTAATTCAGACGAAATCACAAACAGCCTTGCTACGTTTTTGATTACATTTTCAGGGATAATTTGAACACAATTACACCCATCTGAATGAGTAAAATAAGTGAATTAACACGATGAAGACCGAGGTTAGATAGCAGAATCCTCTAAGGAAACTTAAAGAAATGAGCACAATAAACGGTTGGTTAAGAATATGGCGCCTACATAAGATCATAATGATGATTAAATTAATTTCTAAGCAATAACGACAAAGCCACAAAGCAATAATTCTAAAAATACTAACGGCACACAATCGGCTATTTACTATTAATAGTCACTAAACACTGATGACGGATAGCATACGACATAATATCATATGACATAATGAGTCCATAACCAGATAATGCGAAGACAGCCTTGTATGAAACCGCAAGACGAGGAAGTAACGTGAGATCTGCTTGTAGTTAGAAACGATTACAAGTTCACAATCAAGACATACTATACAGCTGACAAGCAACTTTTTGCTATTAAAGAAATGCTGCAGTAAAACGGTATAATGCAACTTTAAGTAGTGTGGCCGAAATAACTTAAAGGAATGCACTATGGTTCTCTTTTGGGAACGAAACATTTTTATTTTCTTGATATTGTTACTTTTATTTTAGGACTTTAAAAATTTATTGTATCAAGTATTTATACCATTTTAGTATTTTCAGGTATGTACTTTTAGAACATGTCAGGAGCCTTCAAGCGGTGTAAGAATTCCGACACTAGGACAGGCCAGTAAACATTCTCGAACTTACCTTTAGCTAACATTGGAGCAAAGCCGTTAACTGAAAACTTGTGACAGAAACCTGATGAAACACACTCAGCCTATAATTTATTCAATCATTTTGAGAAGAGACTTCATAAGGAACTCGAAGCTCACAAACCCACGTAACGATCCAACTTTACTTAGAAACAGGTGGATCGAAACACACCTTGTGTTTTCAAATCATGAACGTTGAGACTTGATTTTATACAGAGTGAATATTAATTACTAGGTTGTTAGCCTGCGACTTTATATAACGATGATGCTATATTATGTTACGCATATTATATCGTTGTGAGTGAAGTAAATCGTGTAGAAAATAACAGGCATATTTATCTACAGCGTTGTACCTACAATACATACTAGGCAGCGCCCCGCGGTTTTAAGCGGTGCCCGTTCCCTTGAGAATTTCGGGATGAAAAATACCTCATATAATCCTGTTGAATATGGCAATCCATTACAAAAATAATTTTCAAATCGGATTGATAGTTTCTGAGTTTTGTTAAGTTATTTTGTATAGATTATATTACGCATTTCTGTCCGAGGTAACGATTCTTCTTCATCGAGTGGATGGTCAACCTGACCAATCCTGGTGTCAGAGTTATTGAGCTGGCAAAGGCCTCACATGGCTCATGTAACGACTAAGGTAAAGATGAAATAGTGTCACTATAAATGATTGTTTGTTCCCAACAAGTCACTCACACTGAACTTGACAAACATCCGTATTTATGAAAGCGTCAGGCACAAACGTTTGAAAACAATGGCACAGTTTGTCTGTGTTGGATGTTGCTTTGATTTAGCGCTATCTTCAAATGAACCCAAGCGAATAATGCAGTAATGAGGAGCACAATACTCCGAATGATTTAATTTAACTTTGAACGTTCGATTGTAAGGAAATCGTAAATTCTTGCTGTTAGCATGCACATAAAGAAACTCAAATTACTATTAAATTTTTTTTATATTTAATAAGTTATTTGAACTTCATTATTGTATAGTTTTATATGGGTTCGACATGAACATGAACATATTCAAAAAAGTAAGGAATAAATCAACTTATGATTTATTAGATGCAATTAGTCTTTGCGTGACTAAATAACAAAAGAATATATGAAAGCACAGACTATAGTCGGCTCGGTGTATCGAATGAATAATAGTTTTTACGTTATGTAAAACCCTGATCTGCATCTGCACGAGTGAATATTTTAAGTACTTAATATGACTACCAAGTGGATATTATTGGACCGTCAAGTTAATAGAACCAGCGGAGCGTGTAAACGACTCTGACGAACTAGGAAGGCTCAAGGAAATTATGATTATGGAGGAAGCAAAGAGGCGATGCAAATGGACATCGAACGAGCACTTACGAGGTAAAACTAAAATATTTTGTGTTTTACAACCTGACTCAAAGGCATGTTTATCATCAACACTGTCTTTTCAATAGCAGTTTAACCAATACAATGACACGTGTTGGAAATAACAACGGCGTCGGGTTTCCTAATAACAAATATATAATGTAACCTGCTGATATTTTCAACTTTTGAGGTAGGTTTTTGAAAATATTTAAGAATTGCTTACAAAGATATTTGAAATCGTCTTGGGTGATATATGCCATCACTTCAAACGCCAGCACTTTTTCCAAAATCTTGACTAAACATACAATCTTAATCCAAAAAATATTATATCAAACTATGTTTATCAGCATATTGTTTCATGAAGCATATAACGAGTCTTATTAAAATCCTGTGCACGCTTCAATAGAACTGCTAGAGTAGACGCTATCCGGCGGATACGGTTGCTATCAGAGAAAACATGGCTCTTATTAACGAACCAAGCGCATATCAACAGATACAAGAACAATAAATGATTAGCTTTACTTTTAGAATATGATTAAAATAACCATTGTTCAAAAACTATACTTCATCAATTCAATGCATTTAAAGTATATACTATAACCCGTTTCAAATGAGAACGGACTAGATTTGTGACAACTTTACTACAAACAAAGACCAAATGTAAAATTTCGAATCCTTCTCATTTGAAACGGGTTACAACTGCCATACTCGGACGTCAATTGACTAAGTGACGTAATTTTTCATACATTACATATGGAAAATCACTCATTCACTCCTATCATATGAAATAATTCAACTCCTTAGAGTACAGCCACGGTAATAGTACGAGTATTACCGTGGTACAGTACAGCGGTCTGCCATGCGTAATCAACAGTCACAAGCCTAAAGTATAATTAATCAGCACTAATGTAGTCATTGTCAAGTTAATCAACGTTTGTATTTGAAAGGGTTAAATAGTACCCTTCAATACCATAATATTTTGTGAGGTATATATTTCAAAGCATATGTTACGACAATTTTCAAGCCCACAAATCTAATGTTATGTTATGACGTGTCTTGTTTATAAACAGTAATTAATCAATAATGAATTAGATCACATTGTTATGATAACAGCCACTAATTAGGAACCAGGGGAAATATTCACAAATAGGATGATAATGAAGGAAAAATGTTTTTTAAGAGAAAGGTAAATATATGTAATATGGGCTTTGTCTTCGTCGAATTAACTTCGATCGCACACGTGGTCGGTATCTAAGCCAACATTGCTTACCCTGAAAGGCCCATAGACATTAACCTAACAGTTTATAGCAGCAGTTAACTTGTTCCAAACATTTCCTCTATTTACAGATGACAATTGGAAGCGTAAGGTCGGTATCCTCCAAAAGCAAGTGTGCAATGCCGAATGTGACAATGGTTCGGGTAACAATAGACCCGATTATGGTTAAGACATGCCTTTATGGATTCCACGGAGAAACGTAAGGGACCAACTTAACTTGGCCTTAGCTGAATATAATTATTGTGAATTGTTCCCATGAACATGGAAATTGTTTAACTTTTCATCTATTTTGTATTGCTTTAATCCAATATGGACATTTTCATTAAATTTCTAAGCTATAAACCAAGTAGCAACAGGAAGGCGTTCCCATATATCAACGAAGCAACCGCAAGATAAATGTTGTGTAGTGTATTGTATCTCAAGCATTAAATCTTCACTTTCTTCAGTGAAATAGCTTAGAATATTCGGACGTAGAACCTTGTTTGCTGTACACGAATTTTAAGGATTCAGGTCTAAAAAATGTTTTATTTTCGGGGAGTTGGCGTTCGTTTAATCTGGCAAGCGTCACCGACATCGCAGGAAGGGACAAAGCATTGTGTTCACGACAGAACAACAATACACCCGCATCACAGAAGCTAACATACCTTCAACAAAGGTAAACCCTGTTACTTAAAAAGTTAACACTCTTTCACATACAGATTAGGAAAATGTAGCTACCGTATAACTTGATAGCTGAGTAATTAAATTTAATTTGTTTAGCCCAGTTCCTATGCTTGGACGGGATGTTTATGTCCAAACTCAAGACGACGACGACGCAATGTTTGTTTTGAAAACAGAGAACTATAAAGTAGGACAAATCTGTGTTCGCAGAACAGAAAGCTATTGTGAATAAAAACACGATACCAGAGACTAAAATATTTATAGATAATCCATAAAATAACACATTACGAAGCATGGATGTTAGATAACCGAAGTTTTGTAACCATAATAGTTGCAAATGGCGTAAAGTTTTGCATGGCCATTAACAATAGTACGAACAGCAAACGATTGAACAATTAAATGCAAACAATTGTGTTTAGAATTTGGGTTGTGTGAAGATAATCTCGTTATCTGTACGGTTGAGTATTAGTAGATGTTGTTGGAGGCTTGTGGAGTGTTTACGGGAAGTCGGGAGCGAGCGCCCTCCTGTCGCCGATGGTCATAACGTGGGGCGCGAGCGATCGATACCGCAGGGCTTCCCGAATGCCGCCTGCGTAGCCCACTTCCCGACCCCACACACATACACAACACCCTAATTACCAGTTCCATTCTTATAAAAACAATTAGCAATAATGTCAAACCTTTCCATTTAATTAAACATAACCATGCTTTTGTTTCAAACCATTGTCGTATCATTGTTAATTATCAAGAGTTGCTTGATGGGTAAACAATCAATGAGTTTGTCAAATAAAATGTATTGTGCTGCATTATCCAGAATTTTAATAATATTGTTCCTTACATTTACGTATTTGGGCTGTGTACGTGACTCACGTGACTCAATGAATTTGACTTTGGGTTCCTGTGGGTACGGTATGAGGCGCCTTTATTTCTCCTTGATGCGGCAATTTGAAGGTTTACAACGAACCACATGGGGAACGTCTGTTTCGTCTATGTCACTGGAATGAGGGACACCATATTTGTTTTTGGTATCAAATTACTTCCCTTTCTTGGCACCGAATACAATATTGAGAAACAAATGTATGGAACGTATTAGAATACTCTGATACAAGTTCGTTGAACCCTCAAGCTAACGACTTTAGTCATCCTGTAGCAACCAATAACTTAAGATTCGTAAGGTCCTGTAGTCAGTTGGATGTAAAAGGAGAAGCTTCATATGATCAAGGATTTAGTGTATAATATTAATCACGATGTTGCTTAGCTTAGGTGTTTTTAAGTAGATACGAAAACTCTCGAGGCAGGAGATGCGACGGTCACAATTTATGGTCTCGTTACGACTACACTAACGGCTCTGGGAGTTTGGACGGAACTTTTAGTTGCCTTTTTGGTAAACACGACCAAAGCAAAGCTCTACACAACTGTAGTTTCGCATACAATGCGGGCTATAAATCGATGCGTAAACTATGTAAGTACTTCAGGAAGAAAGAATCCAGTTAGAACATTGATAGGCTACATGCTAAATCACTGTACGTATATGAGTCAGGTCTGTAAATCATTAGTCACCGATAATTGGTTATTCGGCAATTTGGATGGATGGTATTATAATTTAGTAAGTAGAAATATATGCTCGGCACGAGTATAACCCGATATATATATAATGTGTTAATAATAAATGATAACATATTCAAATGGAATATTCATGTAACTGGTCGGAGACATAAATGTGCTTCGATGGCCGAATCATTCTGTTACGCTATTTCGGAGCATATATAATTTCTCTGTTAAATAAAGCTATTTAATGAACAATTACGGAGCCAAAACAGAAATCATTGAAACATCCAACTCGAGGAAAACAATCATATCAACAAATATTAATTTCCTCGTTATATTGGTAAAGTAAAACCGGTTTGTATATAAAGAATCTGGTTTCCTTATGTTTATTCGATTTTTTAAATCTTTATTCGAAATAGCTGAGATGATTTTCGTAATTCGCTCTCTTCGGGACACCTGTTTAGGTCGATAGTTTTTGGACGTGTTGTAATATTGATAGTTTCCTGACCTGATCGCGGGTTCGTATCCGCTCCCGGCACCTGCTTCAACGGGTGTTTTTATTAATAAGACAGCCTTAATCATGGAACAGGACCATTCGGCGTTCGACGACTCTTTTATACTAGTACGTGCTACAATTTCGTATAATATGGAAAAAGCTTCTTTTACATTTGTATTCCAACCGAAGATAACATTGTAAAACTCTCAAGATTTACTAAGTTTATATTTAAAGGCTTTGTTTGGATATAAATCGTGTTCTACCCTCTGAAAAACGTAAATGTCTGGGTAAGTAATTTGTTAACAGTTCTGCCGAACACTTTAGTATCTTATACTGAATAATGGAAAGCTAAGTGTGGCTTTAGTCTGGCTAAAAAAGGCTGAAAAAAGTTTACATAAAGGGATTAGAAAAAAATATTGTGATGAGAAAAAATATTTAGTTCTCAATTGGACTACAAATAAGTAAGGGAAGAATTTATAAGACAGTACATTTTATCGACCGTATCCATTAAATTTTGTCTTCACCTCATTTTACTGATATCGACAGTGAGAGGCCTTTGCATAGGGCAAAGGCCCGAGGAGTGAGGTCCAATAAACGTCTATTACTTCTTTCCCCTAGAGTTCACACTGTCCCTTAAGTTCAGGGCTACTGAACTTTTTATATGCGTGCCTCAATAATTCGAACACAAACGTGAGGAGCTTATACATTGCCTAGACATAATTGATATACATTTGAACCCAAGCACACGAAACCTTAAATTTTTATTCGTTTAACAATTAACTATTTACAGAAACAAATTATTAACTATTGGAACGATAGCATTTTAACACATTTATTTTAATAAATAACGTATTCTAATTCGTTTTTTGAATACAAAATTAATTCTTTAAAAGTGACTGGAGCGGAGCGTCTTTTGTTATAAGTACTTAGCGTCCTTCAAAATCGACGGCATATTTTTAACCTTTACTTGCCAGTACATTTCCTGGTAAACCCAAGGTTTGCCATCACTGGTCCTTTGGAAAACATTCTAAATATACACTGAATCCCTTCCTCTTGAGTGCACAGACCCGCCGTAGCGTGTACATGTAAATAAGTTCCTGCCTCTATCAAGTACACTCGAATATAACAACTATATAAGAATTAAATTCGCTACTCTAGTCCTGAACATAAAACACCCTATTCGGACTCTGGAGAGTCTTTGAGCGCGTTTTATACGCCCCAGTTGTACACCTTTGGAATTCTTAAGGAGGTATAAAAATCAAGCATATGTATGTATGTATGCGTAACATAACCGATTGACTCGAGCGGAATCTTGATAGATTGTATGATAGAAGATTTATACGCACAGATTTATTGGAACCTTAAGGCCGTATTTAGATCCGCATGCGGCAACCGCAGGCGGTTTGCGTTCTGCGACCTAACTCAAATCCTACCTTTAGAAACAAAGGAGTGTTGACGCGTTGAGTCATGTAAACAAAAGGAGAGTTGAGCCTTAGAAACAAAAGCAGGCTTAAGGAAATGAACACGGAAGCAGTTAAGAAAATAGTACGGTAGGGCGAAGTAGGCGCTTTATTAGAAACCGTGACCGATGAGCATTTGATTATAGTGAGTGACGCAGTCACGGTCGCACACGAATCACTTGATAATACACACATACAGCTTGGAAATGGAAATAATAATCACGATTTGTGAATAACAGTACGAGAACAACCGATGTTTAAGATTGCAAAGGACCAGTGCCTCATTAGGTAGTTAGAATACCTCGTATCCGGGTAACTGGAAAACACAGTATTTCTAGCATTCAGCTCACGTATTTTTGATATTATACACATTTAAACTATTAGAAACACGGTAAGAGCTTGTCTTTAGAAGATTTCTAAGTTGCCTCAGCGACTAGTAAATAAGTAAATTAACTGCTGTAGCAGCGGTTAATTGGCAAATTGTATGCTACGGTCTTCAATTCTTGTAAAGCTACAAATATTTTCCTATTGCTTTAGCTATGTGCCAGAATTCAAGGCCATAATATACGTATGATGCATAAGTAATATATTCAAACAATGGAAATTACGCATCTTAAGTATAAATGCAAAGTCTATTGAAACTGTACACATAAACCTAACAATATACATACATCACAGTTCGATTTTAAATAACAAAACTCTATACATGATACCAGACTAAATACTCTGAGATAAATTGCATGAATTCACATAAGAAATACATAAACACATAGAAATGTGTTTGAAATTGTATTTAATACTGAAACAGTAAATAAAACACCTAACATAGTGACCAATTTTATTGCTAGTATAGTGGTTTCTAGATAAACATAGACATTACACCCTATTGAGGTTCAAAGGAAGCCTTTGGGAGGCGTCTAGAATATTCGAAGTGTGAAATAAAGTCGGCAAGCCAGAAGATAATAAAAACACCAACATCCAGACATCGCCATTTACTCAAAGACATATCAAACGTATATTTTACTGCTAGAATATCTGAACTTATTTCACTCCCATAGCTCAGTCTATGCATTTCCTCAACGTTCTCTTTGCTCATGCAGAACTTAGAACATCATTGTCTGTAATTACAAATTTAAGTAGGTACTTACTCAGTTTTCTCAATTTAATAACTTTTTACATTGTATATTTAGATTTGCTGTTGTTTGATGATTTATCCTATGTTTATTGTAATATAAGCTTGCTGTACGCTTGGACTTTGGTGTAAAGACAGTATTTGCTAATAAATACAAATATATAGTGTGAAATAAATTCGGCAAGCGAGAAGATAATAAAAACACCAAGAATCGGGCATTGTCCTTTACTAAAAGATATATTCATAACTTCAAATACAATAACAGTGTGGGTGTCTCAACCCACAACAGTAGATAATGGATACTCCTTTTGTTGGACCACCAATATTATAACTTGTCTTGAACTGTTATTGAAGGGACAAAAGAATTCATACATGCTTAATGAAATGAAAATATTACCTAAATTATTTTACCATATTTTGTACTCTATCTACTAAGCTCTTGTTACATTGGGTTTTGTGAAAATTATTTGTGCCATTTTAAAATGGAGTATGGATGTCGAAACACCAAGGTTAACGAAGGAAATACTGTAGGAAAAACCGGATAGGAATAGAACTGCAGAAAAGGCAATGCCCAATTCGCTAGATGTGAAAAATTACCTATGAACATTGAGTTAAGAGAACTAAATGATTTTTTCAAATCTGACGGGTTTAAAACAAAGTTCAAACTGCTTTACAGTACCTATTTGTGTAACTACGAGTAACATTGGTTTAAACATATAAATAAACCCAAACTATTCACAAGCAAACACACAATAGTTTTTTCTGTTAAAAGTGTATTGATTCGCGTACAGTATGACTCATTACGGTTGGTTGCTATCGCCATTGCGAATTACACCCCTAGTTTCTAGTCATTAGTTGAAAGCCGATATCTGGACCCTTTTAATGAGTACAGTTTGGTTTTTTTGAGTATAACTACTTTTTTCGGCTAAGTACTTGTTAAGTACCAGTTAAAAACTAGGCTAACTGCAGAATACACTAACATTCAAACGACATTATGCGCCATTCGAATACAAAAGCAGAATCAAAAGTATAAATGTTTTTTTAAGTTTTCTGCATGTTCTCAAAGTTTGGTTTATTACCTCTTGGTCGTGTTCGTAATTTAAAATTTTCAATTCGAAACTTTCATCTTTTATCATTCCAATTTTTAAAGGTGTTAAGGACCCGCAGTAGTCACGCGCGGTAATCACGCCTAATCCTCTTAACTTTGCCCAGCAGTGGGGCATTAAGTGCTTCTCTACTGTGTTTACCTCCAGCAAAGTTAAGATACACTCCAAGATAAAGGCTTTATCTCTGTTTTTCTCTTTTCCAAGCTCAACCGTCTCTTTTTCTACACTAGCTGTTCCGATGGTTCCACCCGCGATCCAATACCAGGACATGGCGCTAGTGTTAAAAAAAATTGATCTCGCTTACGTGATTTTTCCAGATTTAGTGCGATCAAGCCTTACAATTATTATAGAAGTGTAGATGAAGAGAAGAGATAAAAAAAATAGAAGAAATATTATTTGGTGTGTATCTTAAACTTCCTAGCGAAGCAAGGATTGGTCGTTACGCAAATAAACACAGCCAAAGAAGTACAGAAGCCTATGATAGTGACAGTGTTCACATCAAACACAATACGATGCAAACAAATGAGATGTTTCCAACATAATTCGTATTTCCTAGAACCTATCATAACGAACAGAAACGTGATCGCGTTGCACGTGTCCTATTCGCACAGGTTGTTATCAAACATATGATTCGTAATACTATGCGTGTTAAATTCATAAATATGTTATAGGTTTTAATGGAATACTGTGGTAATTATGTTTTAGTCGTACGAGGTCTTCTAAACAAAGTGAAAACACCTATTTTGTGCCCAATAGTTGTCAGTTTTGTAAAAGTCGCCTATATTATCTATTATTCGCGGTGCATTTATTATTATGGAAAATTCAGTTAAAATCTATAAAGATTACGCTTAGTTGTATACTAATTCATGGTGAATGTATACTAATTTTTTTTTATATTGTCACTAAATGTGGACCAATGTCGTCAATTTTCCAGCCGAAGACGATTGCTCTTAAGAGGAAAAAGGTTTAGTGATTTTATTTCATTCTTAGAGATAGGCTCTAAACTTTTTCCCATTATAGAAAGGTTGTTCCAGAAATTAAACAAACGCAAAAAAAACAAACTCTTACCTTTAAAGTATAAGAGATACTGAAAGAATTGAAAAACATAGTACAATTATGCGGTAATTTTTAAGTATTATTTTATAAATATGCTGTTATGATTAAGTACATTTCGCGGCGTATAAAACGGCACAGCTGTAGGTTGGCCACACACCACGTGCCCACATACCGTGTCCGTTCATAGACGAGTACATACAATATTTGCATACATAAATAGAGTAGGGCTACCGCTTTAGCTATGACAAATAATTTGGCTTCAAGTGTAATCTTAAATCTTATCAAAAATCAATAGTAAAAATAATTAATTATCATGTTTAACTTCAATATATAGATTTTATCGTATCGTTAACGTCAGTATAGTAAATAATAAAAGTTCCATATCACAACATTACACCAAAGCCTGATATATTTATCTTGATTTGAATATATTTTGCCTACAATCAACGCCAATTCTGGCAAACAATACAATATTTTATAATCACAATCATGAGACAAGAATATCATAATCCTATTAAATCGATTGGCAAAATAATCTGTACACGGTACATTCTCCTTCAATTCTAATAACGGTAAAATCACGAGGAACAATAACAATTGCTTATACGGCAGAAACGGGGCACGAGTACTTTTTCTGGGTAAAAATAACGAAAGATTTCACTTATAAATTGGCTTAGTCCATAACCGTTCCGAAGGCAGCCCTGTGAACGTTCCCAGAGAGTGGACACAGGCGGGCAGCAGGCACGTATCATACGGTCAATTACACAGCATACAGACTTGCGAGGTCCTTGTTTCAACTACAGTGTAACCACGGCCTTTTTGTGCCACAAGTTACTGCTACTGCACTAAAATATATTTAGTGGTGAACCATAGAGAACTATAAAGAGAACGGTATTCAATTCGTCTAAAATCTTTGTCCAATGTTAATTGGGTCCAAGAAATTGGATGACTCGGTGAAATGTACTAGAAACATTGCAATGCAAAAAATAGTCCTATATTGGACACCGTATAAGGATGAAGATGAGACCATAAAACTACCCTAAGACCAAATAGAAAGGAACAAGTGCATAGTACCTCATTATTTGAATTAAGATCTCCAGTCTTCACAGAAACTGTATCTAATTAAAACATTTGCTCATAAATAAACAGAATAAATCAATGTCAACACTATTCCGTCCGTAAATTGCGGACTTAGCCTGTCAGCATTTCTTTATTCAGAGCTTGAAGAAGAGAAAATTATTTTATTGTCCCGGGGTTCGCGTGAAGAAAATCCGTATACAACATTGAATGCAATTTCGTTCACCCCTACTATGAGTACTCGTATAACTATACCATAATTGTCTCGTATAATATTTTTCTCAGGTATATCGCTGGCATTCTTCGAAGCCATCTTACAAGGAATTCGAATTGTGCGAAGTAAAACTAACACGCGATACGAAATAGCTTATGAAACTGCTAACAGTGTGTTACGATGCAATCGCACGTACATTGATTTTGAAACTAGGTACTTACTGATATTTCTGGCAATACTTGTATAGTATTGACTATTACTTAAATTGACTTTCTGTTGACTTATGCTATAATACTATTTTGTTGAAGTCGAAAAATAACAATACTCTTTCAGTTAAATTATAATTTATAATACAACGCTATTCTAACATCTAACATGAACAAAATAAAACCTCTCAAAAATAACTTTTCCTTACAAGCTTTTAAATGCTTTAAGAGGGGTTGAAAGCATTTCAGTACCTACTAAGATTTCGAAAGGGGGCGAACGTAGAGCGAGATTTAGTTGGGTAAAAGTACAACGTTTTATTAATTTCTGGTGCACTACACTCTAGGAATTAATTTGAGCTTTCATCAAGTATATTTCTATCCGTCTAGACGTGCCAGGTGTTTCATGTTTACCAAAAATTTAAGCGAACGAAAAGAAGATCGTACCTGATTTTTATACGAGATTTTCTTTATATCAACAAAAGACATTTCAGTAACAAAAGTAGCTAATGGATAATGAAATTGTTTGAGCGTAAAATAGCTTGAATAAAAGTAAGCTTTATTATTCTAATAAAACTATAATAAATTGTATTCCATTTGACCATTATAGCGTCAGTCGTAAACACTACCAGGTCCTTGAACTTCATTCTCATGCAATATATTTTTAGCGCACTGTAAGTCTCTATGTAAAGTATCAATAAATTAACGCAAATAACTAACAGTTGAGAATTTTTATTTGATCTTAATATTGGCATATAAAAAGCAATTGTTGGTTTTACTATTTCGTTGCTTTCTTTATTGTTCTCAATATTTACGATGACAAGTATGCGATAAGTTTGATATGTGCTATTGTTCTGAAAATCATTTAAAGTACTTACTTGCCGTGAATTAACTTTACAAAGGTAATGAATAACTGTGTTTCTGACACTGAAAAAGATTCAGGATCATCTACTGGATTACTATCCTGCGTATCTTCACACAATATGACAACACATCCACAAAACCTCACAAACCCTTCTTTAGTAAAGTTTGCACTCTTAAAACAAACGCCCTTCAAGAATCCACAGCAGGCAAAAGCCCCACATTTTCCTATATCTAATCTAATACAAAATTCTACTACTCACAATATTTTCGTAACCCATCAACTGTCTCGGTATCAAGTATTTTCCTTATTCCCTACATTAGTGTTCTATTAATCATTCCGTACATGCGCACAGCATGTGGAAAGGTTCCAACTGAAGTCATAACGGTTAACTGGGTCGGTCGCAGTGTCCTTACCGTCTCAATTTTCTAGTAAACAAGTTCCCTAGAGTTTTATGGATCTTAAATGATATCCTTCGACGTGTATGATTACATACTTGATAATATTATAGTGGTACTGCGTCTGTATAGTTCCATTTGGCGACTAAACATATTATATACTCGTATATAGAAACGTGAGTGAATGATTGAATAATTCTTTAGTCAGACTTTAAGGCACCAATGGTAGGATTATTGCTACTTGAGAGTAAAGATGACTACGAGTAATAATGAGTGGCATGAATGTGTCAAGTTCTACTCAGATAACAAAGTAAACCCTCCGGGTGAATTAGCAATAAAAATTACTAGTAGCAAGAATGCTACCAATCACATCCCGTCATGTGAATCGAAGCAAGGATCAGGTAACAAAAGAAAGTACTCAACATAGAGTTATTTAATTTTGCTTTGTGCTGGTCTGACGGCAATTTTGCTGCAATTTGTTCACACTGCACCGGACACGTGTGCCTTGTTATTACTTCACAAACCTGAGAAATTATGTCGGAATTGTAGATCTGCGATTGAATGAATAGAGAAGAAAATAAATTGTGCCCCCGAAATGAGACGCAGAATATTATTGGCATTATACAATTTCCTGATTGGAGCAATCTCATAATGAGCCAATTAATATAAAATATAATAAGTAATTAGCAAATCGAATGAGGTATTTAAATGTATAATTGCCTGTAATTAAGAGTAATGATGGAATATATTTTGAGGACCTTATAAATAGCCATGGTCTTTGCTTCTTTATACTCATGTGGTGTTACTATGGCAGCATTTTTCTTTGTCGTTTTTTAGTTGTTGTTGCATGTTATAACGTCTCGTCATTCTGTATTCCCCGATTGTTAGATTGATAGGTGAAGTGTAACAGACGTGAGAACGTGTATTCATGATTGTACTATAAATGGTAACTGGCCGCTACGTCGACTTTATAATAGCGCATTCTGTAACATAATAACTGCTATTTTATGGCAAACTGTATACCCGAGGGAAGAAATGCTTTTGTCGAACTTGATGACGTTTTGACATTAGTATAATAGGTCAAATTACAAAATGGTAGTTTGAATACGAGGTAGGTTTGAATAATTCCATTGAAATTGAAGCTCAATCAGACAAGGTTCTACGTTCAATGTCTTAATAAGTTATAAAAATATTCTTTAAAGAACGGAAGTTACTTGAATTGAATAAACAATATTATTACGACTAAAAAAGATCAAAAACAAACAAAAAAGTGTAACGGAAGTTAAGAAACCATTGATCAAATTACCAAAAACAAATTGTGGTCAAGAACAACAATCTATACTAATGTTTAAGGAGATAAAGTTTGGAACTTCGAATCTATGAGATTACTAAGACACTCCGCGATATTACCCTCGTTGTATTGTTCCAGTGAGACATTCAGGATGAAATAGGTTATATACGATATACCTTTCTCTTATGGCTATCAAATGCAATCCGACTTTAGTTCCAGAGATAAACGAGTGTAACAAAAAACAAAAACCCAACATTTTCACCAATATTTTGATTTATATTTTCAGGATGGACACAGGATAGGGCAGACTTCTATAAAAGTTATTATACCAATACTCGTAAGTTACAATTTCGTTACTCGACACTAAGCAAGGGCAGGTGTCATTCAATAAAGTAAGATAGTGTGAAGCCGCTTGAGTACTCTTGCCTTAACCATAGGTCAATGGTCCACGTTCGATTTAACGTCACGCAGGGGTAAACACGAAAAAAACTGTTTAAATAACCAACCGCACAGTAGAACAATAATTTACTGGGTGTTTAATGAAATGAGCAACATAGAACGACCGGAAGCAGGTTCTTTAGGGTGCACATACAAATATTTATGAAGTTCTTACAATGTTAATTGTGGATTTGCCCTTTACGTCGTAATTATAGTTGGATGTAGATTATTTTTTTATATAATAATTAATTGTAGAATAATTATAATGAACGTATATCTTTATTACCTGTTTAAGTGAGTTAACTAAATGTAATTTAAAATTAAAAGCCCGCAAAAAAACGGCTGGACCGATTTTTACCAAACATAGTTAAGAACCACCACTAGGAAACTGGCTTTCAAATGACAAAAACCGAATCGAAATCGACCTATCCGTTTAAGAGCTATGGTGCCAACGACAATACACACACAGCGTAGACTTCAAACTTATAACAACCCTCTTTTGCGTCGGGAATTAAAAATATAATTATACAGATAAGTTCTAAGAAAATAATATGCACTAAGTTTTTATGAAGGCAATACAGTGAAATAATAGCTGATAATAGTTAAAAAATTCATACTATTATGATAACGTTATATTAGAAACACATGACACAACACAATATTGAAAACGATTTCCTACTATTATTATTTGTAGGTACCAAATTGAAACTCAGTTGGTACATTAGTTTTAGAGTACATTGGGCGTGATAGACACAAGAGTGATACTATAAGTGGGTACGGCTTTTTTTTCATTTTGATGTACGGAACCTGCTAAAAGTGATAAAGGAAACAATATGATTTCCACAAAGACGGAAAAAGCTAACTAGTTATTATTATAAGGAAATCAAGCTTACCGTAATATCTGGTTTTACATAACTATTACCTGAAACAAAAGGATAATTCATTAATAAATGACGTATGTATGTTATGGTTAGTAATTTCCACTTTGGTATCGTTAGACGTACAGTCGGCCTATAAAAATGTGCTTTGTTGACCAATTTAGTACTTTAGTAGTTTTTTATTAACCTATAATGTCTGGACAAAGGTCTCCCGTAACATCTTCCAAGCATCCCTGTACTGGGCTAGATTAGGTCAATTCTTGTCAACGACGCCTCGGTGGTCTGCAGTCGTCTGCTAAGACTGAGGACCCGGGTTCAATTCCTAGGTCGAGCGAAAACATGTTTCCTTTTCAAACATAGCTCGGGCTCAAACTCGAGCCAACCCGCATTGGGCAAGTGTGGTGATTATGCCTAATCCTCCTCATTGTACTGATATCTTCAGTGACATGAGAGGCCTTTGCCCAGCAGTAAGATATTACAGGCTAATACTTTACTTTATACTTTTACTTGTCAAAGGGGTCAAGATCGTAACGGGTCAAGGTATTATAAACAAATATTTAAAATGAATACGGGGCTTAACAGTTAAAAAGTTTAATCCAACACAAAAGATTTGGTAACCTAAACTAACTAAACGATAGTAGTTATAGGAACATCCATTGTTCATGCCGATACCGCAGCAGTTAACAATAACACTCTTTGTTGTAAGTTTTGATCGAAAGATGATAGTTTTCGGGTAACGGCTACTTGAGGTCACTGGACGTAGTTTATGAGATTACATCTAAACAATTTCTTCTGTTAGTTATACTTATAAATTATTGTAAATGATCTGATTTAGTAAAGTTATTTGAATTTCGACTTCCAGTTTTGACTCACCAACTAAACTTAGAACCAAGCTGGTGTACGAAAATTTTGGAATTCTCTTTGCCGAACTGCGATAGAAGGTTTTTGCGTCAACTAAATTATTCGTAAATATTTAACTTACTAGTATTTTAACCGGCACGATTTAGGTAAACAGTTGGTGACAATAAGTGGAATAGCCCACTTTGTGGTATTTATCATTGGAATAATAAGTTTTGTTGTCCCAAACACTGTTGCATTTCGTCAGATAAGGCTATCAACGGCATACTTAGCCATACCTTAACAAATACGTCGTCATTAAACTTATAAACATCAGCGTTATTTATAACACAAGCAGCTTCATTTATCTCAGAGTTTACGTCTCAATCATCACCATTATAGTGAGTCTCAATTAATAAGCCGTCCAACTGTGGATCCTTTTTTAAAATCACCGTTACCGTCCTTTGATGTTAAGCGCTCTCCAAATGATATATGGAAACTCGAGCCCTTTTCAACATCGGTCGTCTATTCGTTGATTTATTACGGACAACTAAAGTTTGAACACGTTAATACAATAAAATGGTTGGATATAATAACAACTTTACGCTGCAGAGATCCGGTAGTTTAACTCTTAAAAGACGTAATGGTTTTATGCTTTCGACGAGTGCTATAAGTGGTGGTCATAAGTTACACTGTTTGAACGCATTTGATGTTGATTTATTGCGTATGTGCGATACCGAACAAATGGCTAATGTAGATAATTTCGAAATGAGGCAAACAGAGTTGATTTACAATGAAATTGTAAAGATAGTAACGATGGGTCAATGCTTTTAGTTTCGAGACGGGAGGGTCACGCACAGCTAATGACGCTTTGTGAACGAAGCTTTCGTGTCTATTTGAAGGTAGCACACTTAACCGATATAACAATTAACTATGGAAAATCAGAGGGCCTTGCTCTTTGAACTGGGTGTGGAAAATAAAAGCGATAAGTTAGGAACGTGACGAGTTTTGAAATACTGAGTTTAAAGTAATTAACTTTTTCGTCATGTTTTCTTTAAGTAATTACAATTTTAACGCAAGACGTTCTTGGAAGTTTTCAATGTTGATTAGATCTAAGAGAAAAACATGGGCTTTTAACACACAACAAAATATTTTGATAAAACTATAAACTTTTAGTTTATGGTCAATATCCGAGCCCGCATGCATCATTCACATCATCTGGTAATCCCGTATAAACTATTTTATTACACTTTGATGATGGAACAGATTAACTACCCTTGGGATGATAACGCAGTTTTATGGCGACTACAAAATATGTATTTTCAAAATGTCATATATGTTTCAAAAGTCCTATACGAGTATTACCAAACGAGTATTACCAAACCGGTTATAAAAACCGCTGTACATAATTATCGCGATATTGTTGCACTTCTAGTGACCCAAAACTATATAACAACTAGCAACCTTTAAATGCCTTCGAAAATGCCAAAGGAGCATTTGATAACATTAGCCTTAATTCGACTTGGTCTTTTCATGTACTGATCCTTGGATAGATATACCGAAACAGGTGTTATTCGGGTGTGTTCTATAGCCTCTATAACACAAATATTTAGGTGCATTACCGCGATGTAATAGCTTATAGTTCCGAAAGTAATCAACGTACCGCAATCAACAAGTGTTTTAATGTCTGTAATCTCATGAACCTCTCGTATACCATCAGCGGCTGCGCTTCCGTCGACACAAACACACGGAAAACCTTTTCCTGCGTCATACGCCACAATCACGACTAAAATTACTTTAATTACTTTGTTTATCATCATCAGTTGAACACGAAATAGATGTTGTCTATTCAGCAACTCTTTTGTTTCATTCAATTTAAGTTCGGTATACCGTATACCTTGCCTATTACTAAGGTAGTGTCGCTTCCTTTTTGTTTCGTGATGTCGATTAAACACACGCACGACAGCAACTTTGAATAAATGTATTTTGTTCAAACATTACAGAACTAGAACAAAGAATTCGAAGTAATCCAGAAGTGTGTGTATGTACGTAGGTCGATAATCAGATATGCTAATTAAAACAATCTTTAATTTCACATCTAAAACTTTATCATGGTAAACATGTTTCTAATAATCCGCTTGGGCAATAACTATCAGTGGCAGCAATGTCAATTTTTATCTTGACACCTCCATCAGTTGATTACTTGTACCATTATGATAGAACTTTGTTAGATTGCTAGTAGTTAATGGTGTGCACATAATCTTCTGACATATACCTATTTACAATGCCCGATTCGATCTCAGGATGACATTACACTGGAAGGTAAATCAAACGGTAATGCGGAATCAGTTCGATCTCTATCCAATAAATGCCTGAAATCCCGAGGGTTGGCTACAAAAGGTAGTAAATGAATGGTGATGTGAGGTATTTTTTATGGGGCGGTTTCTAGTTACATAAGATGTCCATATAGTAAGTCGTTTATTTCATTCAGTAACTATTACTGAAGGATGTTGCACCAAAAGTGCCAAGATACGAGAATGTCGGAAATAATGTACAAAGGACATCTTTCACTTGAAACTAAATGCAAATGTTCTACCTGAATCAAGCGCATCTATCATACCTCCCTAGGTTTGGAAAACAAAATCTAAATGGAAAAGCGTCGGACACAAAAGCACACTTCGGTAACACGGCGCGCAGCTATCTATTTCCATACAAGATTGATGAAGCCACATAGACAGGAAGCTGTGACTGCGACATGATACCTACCAGACCTTGTCACAGCAAAGTGCATCCGACGAAAGTTGTTTCGTAATATCTCCTTTTAAAACCTTCACAACAAAATCGATCTGCTTCACAAGTATTACAACAGATGGATAAGTATTGTTATTGGAAGCAATTAACAGGCAGTGGAGCGAACAAGGCGGCCGGTGTAATGGACAAACACACTCAGGTGTCTACTTCCCCGAAGCGCCTTGAAGGAAGAGCACACTGGCCATAAATATTAATGACAAACACCGATTCAATAGTCTGAGGAGCCGCAGACAGGTCACCGGCCTTTGATCCATTTGTTCGATGCTTATTTCCCAGATGTAATTACGAATACTTGAAAAGCTAATATGCTTCAGAGGAGATGGAATGTATGATATGAATAAAACATTAACTGTACAGTTAACGAGACGATTGAAATAATTCATAATTTGACCTACAATATCTCAATTGTAGTCAATAGCATTATTCGGGTATACCTAGTTACATTTACGATAAACATCGTTAACCTGAATATTTCCATTTGGTAGCGGATAACTTCTTGATTTGGATAAACTGTTAACGAGTTGAGCAACATTTCACGAGTTTATCGGCATCGATTTATTCTAATGAATTTCGCTTGTAATGTAAAAAGTGAAAGCCTGAATATGTTATAGAAATGTAAGTATTTTCAATAGCCTCATTTGCGTTCGGAATTGATAATAATATTTGTATATTGGAAAAATAATCTTCACATTAAAAATTCTCGACACACATGGTTATTTTAATGACTCATCCCACAAGCATCCTCAAACTCATTTGAATTCAAAATTCGGGAACGAAATAGAATAACATTGGAGAACCTACATCTACAAAGGAAACCTCACCCTTAAATGGAACAGTAAAATATGTTATTATATCGTAACAATAAAGATTCGTTCTGAGTTATTCAATGTGAATATCAGTGATGTCAACTCTACTCATAAATCGGAACAAAAAGATCGAACCGGGTCAATGTCCTATACATTGACTATAAGTGATAGTTTTGCTGCAGACAATAAGGCAAATTACGAGACACATGACAATGAGAGTCCAATAGCAATACATTTAGATATAAACGACGCATAATAAAATAACAACACCTTTTAATTGAATTAGGTCAATTTCTTAAATGGAATCAATCAAAGTTTTAAATTGTAGAAGCTTGATAATCGCGCATTGACTTGAGTACTAAGTGAAGTGATATTAAGTGCAGACGATAAACATGATAAAGAGTTATTGTGTCGAATTGACAGCTTGTGACCCTTGTTAGGTCACCGGACGCTCCCATCTCGTTAAATGTGTGACCGTTGTGGACTCGACCAATGTCGCAACATACCCTCTGTTTACAGTACCATATCATGTGCCCGCGAGTTCGGTAAAACACAAGTTTAATCAATTCCTGATAAAGATCTCCAAACATAACAAATGTTGTGAAAGCTTTTACCGACTCTAGATGTGTCAAACCAAACATAATAGAATTACTAACTGAATTCCACGCTGTAACTAGTTAGTAATGGTATTAGAGATTTCAACAAAACTCGAAAATCAACGTTTATGATTTTATTGAGATTGAATTTTGAATAGGAAATCAAGTTAAATCAAGAATTTATGACTGCGAATTACATCGGAGATGTCTTGCATAACAATTGGTTTCGCTTATTTTGGAATGGACCATTAATACAGGTTAATTCAAAAACGCAATTCAATTAAGATATGAAAGTAAACAATTAGTACTTTCCGAACAAAGGAATGCTGAATGACGAATGCGAATTGCTTAGGTAGAAAGCGTGATCTTAATAAGAAGAACTATCTATGAAAACAAAACGTCGAAAATTAATGCTTGTACCAAGTGATACATACAGCTCTCAACATAAAGCGAATGTGTGAAAAGAAAGTATCGTTTCACCGGAAACTAATTGTAGCAATATACGTAATTTTGTTACACAATTAATTAGTCTCGAATGGGCATGAGAATTAAATGATGAATGGGTTGGGCGAAATTATCTAATAACTCAAAGACCCAATTTGGTTATATTTAGGCGACTTGATGATAACACCGAACATGTTTAAACGAGTTACTTTGAGTTCGCTAGAGTAGAGACCGTTAATTGTGACTAAGCATTGATTAAGTAGACGTTATATATTTTAGTGTTTGTAATCTCTATAAGCCTAACAGAGATTACAAACACTAAAATATAAGTACACTTATAGTATAAGCAATGCCATTTTGATATGTATGTGTCAGGTTTTCGATTCATAAAAAATAAATATTACCAACTTATATCAGTAAAATAGAATGATGGCCTAAAATAGATTTAGGTGTTATCTGTCACAGCGTATTATCTTTAATATATATAACATAGTATATAATAGGCTTTAGTAATAAAATGAACTTGCACAGTAACTTGGTTTGTATAACGGGCAAATCATACATGGGATGGAAAACCCTACAGTTGCGGCTATGGAGTTGGCAACCCCTCTATACTTATATTGTTGTCTCGCTTTCACACCGAGGACTCACCCTCGGTTCATGGGATCGTGGGATAATTAAATATTTACGTCATCACAGACCGTTGCGATCAAATCATTCACAATTACCTAAATCTTAATAACATGAGTGATAAATTTCGGAAATTAGAATTTGTGTTGTGTTTATGTGAATATTGTATGTATGGGGCTCATAACAATTAAACGACGCAAATTCCCTTTAAAATCCTTATTTTGCTAACCGGATATGTACAAGCAAAATATAATCGTTTCGATATAACTCAAATGTTATTGTGCAGGTAACAATCCCATTTTGGTAAATAACCGTAGCATACATAAAAAGATGTTAACAAACCTTATGAAATCAACAAATCCTATTGATATACACGCATCGCGTAGACTGATGTAAGCACTGTCACGAACATAGTTAAAATAAACGGCGTAACACTAGGAAAACAGTGAACCACTCGCTAATCCAAAACCGAAGTTCTCAAATGGCACTAAATTCACACGATGATTCAGAAATCGCAAAACAACTTGATTTTAGTGAACATTTAATTCATAAATGAAAACAAAATGAACAAAGCTCGATCTCGAAAGCTTTCCGCGGCGTGGCGGACGTGCGACACCGACGGAGGTTCGATAGAGACTGCATCGGGGAGGCGGACGGAGTGCGAGGAGGGGATCCCACAGCGGGGAGGGGGGCTCCAACACCAAACCAAGCGTCCAACCAGCCCTGCCTGTGTCACTAGCTGATATGATAACGAATACATACAAAGCCCAAGATATCACTATTTAGAACAAGATGAATGAACTTCTTGAACTTCAAAAATATTGTATCAGATGAGTTTATTGCTTTGCGTTTTGATTATATTTTAGGCTATTTATGGCCCATACAGGCGTACGCGATGAAAGAAAAGTTAAGGATAACCAAACATCTAGTTTACACTGTGTAACTAACTATACCTAAAAATGTCTTTTAATATAGTTAGACATGTGTAAAACAACGAAATCGGTTGTGTAGTGGTGACAAAACAAAACGCCTGTGCATTTATGCATAGGAGATTTCATTGTTTGAAACCCGATGGCTATAAATGGTGCCCCAAATGTTCCGAAACAGATGTGTGTTGACATAATGACATAGGAAAATAAACATTAAATAAGTTCTCCATTAGTTCCTATAACAAATAGTGCAATAGATATTTATTGTTATATGTTCATTGCTTAGTTTACTTGTGATATTAAAAATATTTGTTCTTTCTACGGCATACATTAGTTAAAATGAAAACATTTTCTATTATGTTTATTAACTTGCGCTTAACAGCCATCCATGTATGTATTCGTTTTTGCCACTTTGAGAAACATTTTTGAAACGCATAATTTTTTCAAAGCATCGTAATTCTGGTTGTTACAATATAATAAGCAAGTAAAAATAACCTGCAACAAAACCAATAATTAGTGTATAAACAATATGAACATTAACAATTCCCCAACATTTTTAATGAGTACAGAAATATCACCAGTTATTTATACTTTTAGCCCTAAGCTAAGCTTTAACTACTGCAAGCTGTGAGTGATTTTGTTTCCATGCATTCTGTGGGGTTTATTTTTGTCAATGAAACTAAAAATCTCATCACTGGTCCTTTTTTCCACAAACTTTGTTTGTTCTTTTTCGATCATGAAGAATTTAAAGTAATGAGGATTGAGGACTGAAAGCTTGAAAGATAAACGTAAAATATTTTAGTTTGACGTCTTGTTTATTGCAGTACTCATTTGTTCCTGTCATAAACCTAAGAACACAATGGTTCATTTACTATGGAGAATAAGTAAAAACTCATCCACGTCCCGTTTAATGAATGCCCTGTCGCTGATTCATACTGAGCGTCGTAAAATCAGAGTGCAGTCAACTGGCAACTCAATTCCCAGCTCGTAAGCAGTCGTAAGCAATCACACGATCATTAATCTAAATTTGATTGGCAAGAAGTTTATTCGACCGTTAAGAAATATATGTGGAACACTTTTAAGAAACGCAGTCTTTAATGCCTCGTAAATATTTTCAATCATATAACTCGACGTGTCAGTTTTAAGTTCCTGAGATTTGGTTCGGATGAAGACTATGTAGGGCAAGAAAGGAACAAAGAATCCAGTCTTACAAGCAATGATGTTCATTTTTCTCAAGTGGTAGACGCTAACAATGATAAAACTCGAGTACAAAAATATAAGTGAGACACTTAACTCTTAAATTAGTAAAGTGTAAATCGTTCAACGTTATTGACTCATACGCTCATTATTTGAATAGGATATCTGACGCAGATGTAACTGAAGAGGTAATAAATTTAGTCGAGCGATCTCGACTTGAGAGTTTCTACCGCAGTCGCCCCGAGACGATTTTGTTACTTTTTTCAACATTGATTAATTTGGTTAAGCTGTGGTAGTATTTAGTCACAAACAGTTCTTAAATGCAGTTATTATACGCGACATGTGCGACATTGACCCCTAAAATCAAAATTATTAATTACCGCTATGCGTCCTTGATTGGGTCAACAAACTTTGTAACTTAGCCAAAACCACCCAGCCGTTTTAGGCAAATCATAATTCTCAAGAACGTAGCAGTACCATACACGCTCCTTAAATATTCAATACATAGGCGAAGTTTGTTGTATTTGCAAGCGACATTTGGTTGGCAAACATAAAGAAGATTTATTGCGAATCGGCGTGTGTGGTTTTTCCTTCATCTTGCCGCACGAAGCTACAAGATACACGTCTCCATGTGTCCCGAAGCTTTCGGACAATCATTCAAGTGTCAACCCAATACAATGGATAGGGTTCTTTGAGGAGTTTTGTTTTGGTCGGGACAATTATTAACGTATGACTAGAAGAATCATCTTTCTTAGTTTGTAGATTTGATGATATTACTTAAACTACGTTTAATTCACTCCTACACGTAGTGTAGCAGTGAATCTTTTAAACAGCAAAGCTTTCACATTTTCTACTTGATACAAAAGGGGACGATATAAAGAATTAACAAATAAGAAGCAGATGATACAATAGTCACAGCATTTATTATTTTAATAGCTACCGGTACATAGATTATGTCAGTTTACAGCCAATTTCGTATACGCAACAAGACAATATCAATTGCATGATAGAGTGTGTAATTCTAAACTTATGGAGAGTAATAAAGATAAATTGGGCAATGTTAAGAATTAATTTCGTAATGTATCACTTCTACTGAAATTAGTTATTATATTACGTACATATGATGGATTTGGAAATTATAACTAACTAGCAGCCTAAACCTTCCTCTTGAATTACTCTACCTATTACAAAAAACCGCATCAAAATCCGTTGCGTAATTTTAAAGATTTAAGCATACAGACAAACAGACAAAAATAGCGACTTTGTTTTATACTATGTAGTGATGATGGATTTGGAAATTATAACTAAAGACACGGCGTACATGCATTCCACGATGGACGGTTATAAACTAACTTTCGCATTTTAATACGTAGTAAGTTCATGTAGGTTAGTCGACCCTGGTATCGAAGTTTTTAGACCGCCTAATGACCTCCAACATGTTCTAACGATTGAAACAAGAATTAAATTAATTTAATTAAATTGATGATATTTTATTTTATTTTATTTTCATCATCAAAATCCGTTGCGTAATTTTAAAGATTTAAGCATACAGACAAACAGACAAACAGACACGAAACAGAGACGACTTTATTTTATACTATGTAGTGAAGATGTTACTTAACTTATACACTCGTCACTCAGTAAAGATGTCAAATACAGTAAGAGGAAAATCCAAAAATAGGATAATATTTACACTTTCTTTGATCGGATATAACAATATGCTAACAAAAAATATTTTCGCATTTATAATATTAAAAGTAACGAGGATAGGCAAGAGATCCGAGAAAGATACACAAACAACGTAATTGCAAGTATGGCAGATAATGGACGGATGAAAGCTGAGAAGGGGATTTATGTGAAGAAAACAATGAAGCTAATAAAGGAAAATTGTATGCTCAGATTGGTAGAAAAAATATTTGATGATGCATTTGATGCCAACAGAAGTTTCTATGTACAATTAATTTAATAAGAAAGTTTACTTCGCAGCTTCACGGGAATGAGTCATCAGAATTAATTAATTTTAATGGTCTGTATTCAGAGCGCCAATTATTTACATTTTCCAAGTTTCCTGATTGATCAAAAATATGTTTAGCGACTGAATATTACATAATTCTTTGTACTATTGTTTATAGAATTGTAGATAAATGCCGTCACGCTTGTCATTCACGTCTCGTCTGAACCAATAAGCCATGCAATAAACTCAATATGTGATTTAATCAAAAAATATTTAACATAACACCATCATAACACGTAGAGATATAGTTCAAGTAAATGTTGAAGCAGACACGTGCCGTTCCCACCCCAATGTATGCCTTTTCTATAAAAAACAAACACCAGATGTTCGCAGAACATTTGTTCCCGTCCAAACGGAGGGCAAAAATAGCGCTCTTTATTCTCTATAGCACTCTTAACTTTCTAATTTAAAGGTCGATATAAAAATAATTAATAACGGCCTCACCCTACCCTACCTTCGCGCGGGTTATTGCGAGGAAATAAAATGTAGCATCGGAAGAAAGAAATTCTTAATACTGTTTATAGAGGCAGATGGAAAAGAAACATTCTTTCTAGTTACTTCTATCCTTGATAGTGACAAAATTGGATGAACACGCCAAACACAAAAGACACTAGCTTCATCTAACACCTGGAGGTTCACAAATACCTATTCAAATTATAAGATACAAATTGTATTATTTTCCGTGACGAGTTACAAAAGGCGTTCAGTCTATTACCAATTCCACGGTTCGGGCGGTTAGTTATTGGTAAGCTTTATTTCATTGTCAATTAACTAATCGTATTTAGCCTTTAAAGGCCTTAGGCGTTCTTGGGTCAACGATCTCATCAGTCGTAGTCCCCTGATATCATCTCTCGAACTATATTGGGAATTGAATCTTATCTCTGGATCTTTTCAATGCCATCATAGAAAATTAGACGCAAATAACAAAAAACAGAATAAATTAATTACCCGCCGACTAGTTTATTGGTGAATGATGGCTTTCATCTTATTTGGCGATGAAGATGATTCTATAGTAAAGAAATAGAATAAAATAATACATTTAATGGTATAGTTCAGGATAAAAAAAATAATATAAGTTAATAAATGTCAGTAGACGAAAAATGAACGTGCTTTAATGATTAACAACACTCAAAACCATTCGGCAAAGAAAATATTTGTTCAGACAGGTTGGATTTAATGAATTTTAGAGTAAATACCAAATAAATAAGTGAATTTTAAGATGAGAGACTGACGGCTCTTTGGCAAAGGGCAGACGGTGCACTGAACTGAAGAATCTTTGGGGCGAACAGCCGAACATGTTATACACAGTTGTCTAGACGATTCACTGAAACTTCAAATTGAATGCTGTACAAGTCCGATATAACCGTTAATTCACTGTGGCGAACACCTCCATATAACTTCTCCAATTGGCATAAAAATACAAATTTGTGATGCGTATAACAACTATAACACGATTATCATAAAAATCTGAAACTGAGTCGTTACCATCAACAAGAATTTACAAGTTTTAATTAAATGGCGGGTGTAAATTTTGAAAGTTATCGGTGGTTAAAGTTTAAAAGTTGGATCATTATTAAAGAAGATTATTTTGTGTGTAGACGTTGATAGTATCAGAGCATCGAATAACCGCAATGTTTACTTTAGGTACACCGTAACAACTAATAAAGCGGTGACGATGAGATCGATAGCTTCAACCCTTCGAATTACTGAGTAATCTCAGTCGGTAATTAAACAATTTACTCAAGACTGGAGACGATGCCTTCTAAGTGCTGCTAAGGAGATTACGGAAGGACTGTGTATAATGTAACTTAACAGGGGTGAGAGATTAGTAATCAAAGCTGCCGGTTTGCACAACTATGCAAAGATAGAGCTATACACACAGCTCATAATCTAGTAAACAATACCCCACACAATACTGTCGAGCTTTATTTGGCTTGCCTATGTGACAGTGATACAGTAAACCCAGTTACACCTACACAATTTTCACTTACAACCAGTCCTTTCACTGATACCAATCAAATAGATAGTCCGTTAACTGGAAGCCACCTTTTGTCATAAGAATATAAATAGTCAAGTCATTGACTTCTTACATTCTAATGGAATCTTCATAAAATATGGGACATAAACATATTTAAGTGCTCCCTGCTTTCAGAGTTATTAAGAAGAAAGCTATTGAATATGTGATAAACCGTCACACCAAGACAACGTATCCGACCCAAATAACAACACACGTGAACAACTATTTCCAGACAATGGGGAAGTACGTCAGGTAACAATAAAAATAGACGCTGCTTTAAACAATCGTGTGATATTCACTGTTTACACCTTAGTTTATTAAATATTAGGTACGACAAAAGATTTTTGACAATGAGCGTAGATAGCCTAAATCTAAAATACCATAGCTCATGCGTACAATAATCGAATTTCCGAAATTTCAGAAACATATTCGTTACCCATACAGCATACAACAATAGCCCACAGATGTACAACGAGCAGACGGGATGCAAATAACAAAAATCAATACCAACGAGCCAGCGAACGCAGCGTACCCAACTTGCATAAAATTAAACCATACTCACGATTTTAGCACACTTATATTGGGATGGCAATCGATAGAGGAACTCTTAATCAAGCTAAACAAAGGAAAGCGTATCACAACAATGAACCGGTTAAACGGAATACAAAGTGCTTACAAGTAATGAGATCCAGACGGAATTCTTAGACAGTGTCAGACGCATCTAAATAAACAATAGATCGTGGAACATCCGTTGAGGTGACGACAACTGCTTAGTAAATAGTTAAACTCATGACTAAGCTCAAACATCAAATTGAAAGACAATTACGTAATCGGAATTGAAGATAATGTGAGAAGAATAGTACATATGTGCTGGATATATGGAACCGCTAAGTAAGTGGCTGAGAGACTTCGCTGTTCGTCTCTCGAGCTGGTACTTGAGCGAACCTGTTGACCCAGTGCGCAGCGCTAGCGGCAAAAACTTCTGCACCTGCTCAGGCGTTATGAGCGCCTAGTACACCGTAGCTGACTATTCAAACGAAACCATTGTTTGTGACCCAAAAACGGAAAGGAACAACAAACTCACAGAGAAAAATAGCCCACGAACATTTCAATACTTGGTTATACATACTATTATGTACCTAACGACAGTAATTGACAATCGATATAAATATTTGGTATTCTGAAATCGTATGATTGTAAACCAGTTATTGCATCGAATCTAAGACAAAGAGCTTTCTATTGCAATCAATAACCCACATTTTAATTATTTGATTTTGAAAGCTCGCGTGGGAGAGGTGAGCACTGAGCTCTGATATTTAATTGTAGCAGCATGAAGCCACGGTCTAGACGTGATTGTATCATTTTAAATTAAGTAAATAGCCTATTACTATAATCTAAAATCTGCGACAGCAGGATAGCCTAACCTGCGGCCATCATTGTGCGAATAAGATTTAATTACATTGTTTTATTTAAATTACAGACAACCATTATTCCATGCTATTGATGTGTCGAAAAGTGTTATAAAGGCTATAATAATTAGCACGTAGTGGATGTGGGTAACCGCTGAAAATTGCTGATATCCGAGTACACCTGACGTTTCAATCCGGAGCTATAATATTACCAGGGACATCGACAAAATACATTTTCATTTCGAAGGTGTCACACGCCTCACTTTCATGAAACAAATGAATCTTATATGCCACTAGCAGCGCTCCGCGGTTTTACTCGCGTTGTGCTCGTTCCCGTGGGAATTTCGGGAATTTTTTTACATAAAAACCTTCCTCTTGAATCACTCTACCTATTACAAAAAACCGCATCAAAATCCGTTGCGTAATTTTAAAGATTTAAGCATACAGACAGACAAACAGACGCGACTTTGTTTTATACTATGTAATGATGAAATAGCATTAATTTTGATAAAGAAATTTAACGATCCGTAAGATAAAGTTGCAGAGCAAGGGACTCTTTAAAAGTGCAAAGGCTTTTCTTATCAATACATTTAACATAAGCAGTATTTTAATACAAAAGATCTTCAATTGTCGTCAGTCAGACAATGCCAAATTACATCTTCAAGAATGGCAGTAGTTCTTTGAACTATCTCTGCTATTGTAGCTAAGTTTTGGTTTAGAAATAAGTTTAAATAGAAGACCATTAGTGGTTGGTGCATCAGTCTGGAGTTTCAATAAAGATTATTGTTTTAAAATGTCCTATTAATATTATAAATGCGTAAGTTGTTGTGGTTGGATGTTTAGGGTTCCGTACCCAAAGGGTAAAAACGGAACTCTATTACTGAGACTTCGCTGTCCGTCCGTCCGTCTGTCTGTCACCAGGCTGTATCTCCAGACAGTTGAAATTTTCACAGATGATGTATTTCTATTGCCGCTATAACAACAAACACTAAAAATAAAATAAAACACATATTCAAGAGGGCCGTTTTTAAAGTACGGAACCCTCCGTGCGCGAGCCCGACTCGCACTTGGCCGGTTTTTAAATCGTGTAAACATCTTTCAATTAAAAAAAAATCTATACCAAATCCAGTACTTTCTTTTAAGAGCTTCGTTGTCGGGACAGTCAGACACATAGAGACGACAAACTTTCAACACCACTCTTTTTGTATCGAGGGTAAAATTGGCATATACTATACATAATTATAAATTATAGTCTGAAATAATCAACACTTTTACCCACAAGTGTTCTACTGCTATCCCACTGGAACGGGTAAAACTATAGGGCGCTTCTAGTCTAATATATTAAATACGAGGCTCCTTGACCTAGGTTGAACTTGTTGACCCAGTGGAATCACCTCGAACGACCCGCGAGCCTCATTACAATGCCCTCAAACCGAGTATCAGTGACAACACAGAATGTTAAAGATACCGAATATACCGTACAAATTAATTCAAGTCTACATCAAAATTAGTTCAAAACTATTCCAATTTCGTTGGTATACAAAGTTTTATGAGAAGCTCTTATTTAAATTACCATTGAGGTTTTGAAATAGATGATTGAGGTTTATTTTTCATTTATTTATTTTGTGTAAGTTTTACTGGCATAATGGAAAATCGTTGCCTATAAGCAAATAATAAGAAACTAGACACCCGTTATATCTCCACAGTGCTGGGTGTGGTATAGTATACAGATGCGTATGTCTATGATACAAGGAAAAAATACAAATTTGAATAGGGCACAGCACTCGTAGGCGCCTCGTTGACGCCTTTCATGTAACAGTCAGAAGGTTTCCAACTTTTCATACTAAATGATATACTTTTATGCATTTAACGCTGCCTGCGTTACTGAAAGAAGCCTCTTTAAAGATTTTTTTTATTCATATTCGTCATAATTCTCGCCTTACTTTCAGCATTCACAAGACCGTGCTCCAGTTAAATATCTAGACTAATGTCGACCCATATATCTAATCATGCACAAAAGAAGAAAACAAACGTATTAATACACGTAGCGTTCGAGTACCAATTACACGGTCCGTAAATCGCGGCGAGTGAGTCCAAATTCGTTGAGTGTCCATTGACAAACCTGACTGATTGACTAACCGGGTTTAGACCCGTTAGCTACGGCGAATAATAATGCTTTTGAATGGTCATTAGCTCATATGCAACACTAGGCAAACTAGACTATAGAATTGCAGATAAATGATATACGTAGGAAAACGTAATATGTAGTTGGTTGCTAAGCGTATCATGAAACGCCATGAATTTTATACAAAATCCGTACGCAATTCCACAACAAGTTATAAATGTTAATAATTTCCATCGGTCCCTATGTAAATTGAGGGCCGAAACGTAACAATGTTACTGGCACGGCGGTTAATGGATTATGCTATCTGCAGTCGCAATCACCATCTATACATGGTGAGTACAAAGCTATTCGCACTGTTTTCAATGTGCTGTAAAAGTTAGGTCGATTCAAGAAAATTTGCATTTACGGAAATGGATGCCAGCTGCACTATACGAAGCCAATTCACAGGTTATACGTTAGTATTGAAATTGGAAAGTGGAATTTCGATTCATCTGCTATTATTGGGTTTCTTAAACGCTGCTACATGAGAATATGTCTCTACGCAACTTTTCAAAATAATTATGCACAGAATCTTTGGGTTTGTCGAAAATTAACAATCAAAATTCAGAGGACAGGGTTTATAAACTTGGAGGAGTCTATTACAGACCGCCCTCCCGACCAATAATCCAATTTGGTTGGTTTGCAACGATGATTGTTCCGACTGGTCCGCCACTATAAATACATCCCGGAACGGAAAAGATAATAAAAGCACTTTGACGTTCGGCATGAAAATGAACGTTTTCTTCTGCCTTTGAACTAACAGGGTTCCGTTTGAAGTAACATCAGAACAAAATGTAATCAAATTACACATGTTGAACATAATCCACGCATAACCCACCTAATAACACTTAAATCATTGAAGCAAACAATATTTGCGTAAGTATTATTGCATAATAAAGAAATGAATTTAATACACATTTGGATATTCGTATCAAGTCAGAATTCATTAAGCCTTAAATGGAATCTTGGCGACATGCATTGAACCATATTCGGTGCACCGAGTCCATTGCCCTATAATCTTTTATCTGATCTCTTTTTGGAGATATAAGTGAGAACGATAAAAGGAAAGTTTCAAATTACATTCAGTTATGGTTATTATTGAGTTTGCAATGGATAATTAGATTGCAAAAAGTGTTGATGGAGATAAATTAGGCAAGTCGGTCTGTGCAGCGTTCGTGGTGCGATAGTGACCTCAACCCGAGCTCGCGGCTCAAAGGTTTGGGGCACTCGACAACACTAAGTTTGTGGACAAAGTTAAACTCGTTGAATAATTACAGAGCTAAATTCAGACCAACTTGCACGGTGAATTTGCACAGATGTAACGTTTGTTTAGAATAATCTACGACCGACAATTTTGTAAGTCTTTAACATTGCGCAAAATTTGATAAGAAATGTTATATTATATCTCATTTGCAAATCACTTAAAATGCTTATTACAACACTCGCATAATCACGGACAGACACTGCATAAAGATAAGGGTTTCAATGCTAATTTATAAAGCGTGCAACGTCCGCGTGGGATGACTGCATTGTAATAAGATGACAATTTTTCGAAATTTACTGTGAAGGTACAAATCCTTACGACACACTTGGAATATGTTAAGTAAAATACAAACTAAAGATGATTCGCATAAGACGTTTCGAAATGAATTATACGATTAATGTAGATTATAAAGTTGATAAGGGTAGGGCCCAATGCGCCCACACGACTATAAAGATCCAACTGAGCCTATTTGCTTTTCTTTTTACGAACTCGACTCCGATGTTATCTCAGTGAAATTACTGGACTACGCAATTTATGATTGTGCATGAAATGATACTGTAACTTGATTATGAAATTAAAGTGAATCTCACAGAACATTATTTTCATTTTATGGCTTATATTTTCCATACACAATACATAACTAAGATGTTCTTTCATATATTTCCACTTGTTACCATAATTGGATGGTAAGAGATGTAATCGAGACAAAACAAACAAGGTAAAGTATCTATTTATAGTTAGGGAAAGATGTGCCGAGTGTGGCCCAAATTTCGGTAACGATTTTCGTTTACGAACTTGCCCAGTGATTGGAGTCGGCCAAATGCATAATAGATGAGGTCTATAATAAAACCATTGAGCCCCAGCGGCCATTGATCCATAACGATATTTTGGGAGCTCTTCAGTTGGAAACGACGAAAGAGCTGCATCATACAGCTTCGCAAATTTTATTGAAAACTATTTCAGATTGGTTCGGTCAGTTTAAATTGGATCCAGATTCCATTTTCGTACTGTCTTCTCCTTGATTGTTTTAAACTACAGTTGTGAAAAAGTTAATTACTCCTTTGTATTCCTTTGTTCTTCTGAATTCTTTTCTATTTAATAAAAAACCCATACACAAAACGTAACTCTTCCGTTCACTACATAAACAAGACATCGTTTTTTAAATACAGGACTGTATCGACCAAACAGAAACGGGTATTCGTGAGTTTATAGCCATTTATTTCCAGATATTAATGCACAGATTACGCATAGCTACGGAGTAAATAGGTCACCTTTACGTGGGGTTGAGCAAGATAACTTCCTTCGTTCGCCTGCCGTCATAAATTAGCCCCATAAATTGAACCGAGGTGCAATACCTATACACCAACACAATAAAGCTTCCTTTGTAATCCTAAAAGACATGCTCGCGATGTTCAAACAAAATATGTAATAACGCGGGCCGGAGGCCTGTAATCAACGAGTCGAACGAACGGCCTTCCAAAACCTGACCCGTTAGATTTAAAGCGAATTTTAGGCAAATTACCATCGAACGGAGCTGATTCACACTGCTTTAATTAGAACCGGAATCTTGGTACCGTTCGGACACTTCGGTTGAACTCATGGTAGATGTAACAAAATACGTTCTGCGAATGCAACATTTAAACGCGACGCGGTGCGTGAATCAATGCCTAAGTATCCAGTGCAAAAAGATCTCATGTTCATCTGTGTTTGTTGCCATGGAAGTACCCCGCGAGGGTCTCATTTAACCGGTCACATTAACACTTTCCGTAATCGTTGAATATTTTATTGCATATCGTCACGCTCATTTCACTGATCTGAATGGTTATGTATGGTATTTATTGCGTATTTAATACATGGTGAAGTCCATTAAAAATAACCATCGATACTTATCGCTGAGTTTAGTTTCGATGTGTGTCGTCAATATTGCAATATTGGGAATGTAAGTGCGGATATTCGGATAATATCTTCTTGGCCTAGATTTGTCGGTTCGAGGAATGATTTCATGTTCGGAATATGACGTGCATATTCAGGTGATGCTCGCTTGAACCGCTTCAGAATACGAGAACGAATATATTTTTAGAGAAACTTAAATTCTATTTCAGCCGTTCGCTGTGATGTCCAATATCGCTTTAGTAAATTGTTTTATGGCCCAGTAAACATGATTTCTTTGGCCATACATATCGAAAGTATTAGCGTCTTTATTGCTTAATTTTTACGACAGATATATTTAGGGATACGCTGTTGGGATGAGCGTGTGTCAAACATAAAGTCACGACGGAAACTTTTATGCATTTCTATGTCCAAATGTGTAATTGGACCGGAAAATGGTTAGGAAACGTTTGGAAGATATTTTAAATATTTTTAGCAGCGGTTAACCCTTACATAAATACCAATTAGGAACACAAAATAACGTCCAATACATCAGACATTTAATTCGGTTCGTAAAGCGTAAAAAGCAGCTAACATAATGTTGAATCTGATATGAAAGTCGGGTGTGGTTTAAGTAATGTTTTATCAGATCGTAAAAGGTTTGTATGTTTGTTATTACTTCCTTCAGAAATGAAAAAATGTTGCTAAATTAGCTATTTCATATTTTAATACTTATGGGAGTTTCGAAGGACCCTTAGTTTCTGGGGGTTTTTTAAAATCTAAAGTAACCATATTAAGTGATCAGTAGTTAATTCCCAATTCAGTCTTTTGATTAATGTTCTCTTTTTCAGATCGTGCCAATTTCAGATTTGCATTTACCTACCATTTACCCTCGTTGTATAAAATGAATTGCAAAAAAGATATCGCCATAGACTTTGCTATTAGCGAGCTTCCACAAACACTGAAGATAAATCAGTATGCTCGTATGATGTCAGATTTTAAAATAAGAACAACAAACTTAACTACCCTACCCCTGGGTCTAAATTAGGATAAAGCCATAGAGAACAAGAACATAGTACAAATCTGAAACCAGCATGACCCATCTGAATCAACGACTACTCTACATTCTACGCATCTGTTAATTGCGTACCTATCTTGCGTCTTGGGGTGAGTTATCTAGCACATACAAACCTAATATAGCTTATAGTAGACAATAGAAGGTCGAAACTTCGGCGCCTGTGTTCAGGCGCCGGGACGTCGCTCTACTAGTGGAAGAATGTTGATTCTATGCATTATATAATCATATTATTTACTTTACACCAATGGTCGACTTTATTGGCATTGCTGGGTGTGGTTAATGCATTTCGTTTGGTTAGATACAGATTAAAATATATATTTACTAACAGCGCCCCGGGCTATTACCTGTGTTGTACCCGATCCCGCGGAAATTTCGGGATAAAATGTATCCCATGTGTTATTCTGATGTGACCTGTAATACTGTAGTTTCATCCAAATCCGTTCAGTAGTTTTTGTGTGAAAGAGCAACAAACATACATCTAGGTACATATACCTACATACATCCATGCATTCATCCATACTCACAAACTTTCGCATTTATAATATTAGTAGGACTAGTAGGAAGTGGGATAGGATAGGATTAGGTACCTACCAACATACGGATTGAGATTTTTTTGAAATTGAAAAAATACGTAGGCGCCTCCATTGAATTTCACTAACTTTCTAATGTAGGTAGGTAGGCACTAAGAATTTTATAGGTTTATTATAAAGTTATGACTACAGGGGAAGGGTCAGTCACCCACACCCATGACCGTCTATGTAGTTGATGGCTTCATATCGGTTCTTAGTTTTATTATTTACTAGCTGTGCTCTGCGGTTTCACCCGCATTTAATCCGTCTCTGCTTACCTTTTAAACCTTTCCTGGACTTTCATGAATATTTCAAGACCAAAATTAGCCAAATCGGTTCAGCCGTTCTCGAGTTTTAAGCAGACTAAACGAACAGCAATTCATTTTTATTTATATACCTAGATTACGTGTGTGTGGTCGTACTTACGTATTGCAATATTTTATATCCTGCATACGTAGGTGGTTAGTGCCTACCCCAAACTAAGAGTTTGGAAAAAACATCCATTATTAATAGATACCTACATAACTCAGTAAATATTTACGTTATGAAAGGAAGATAACGTCGTACAAAAAATAGTTGGCTCCAAGTTCAGACCCCGGAGGTCGTCATTGTATGTTTATAAGACGTAGGTAGTGATTGTATTATCTTTGTACATATTTATAAAACAAGGAACATTTAGGAACAAGTTTTAAAAGTTGTATTATTTTATATACCTACTTAACAACATTATTTTTCACTGTACGGTACGGCAGGTAGTTAGGTATCGTATTCTTTATATATTATTCTCAGTCACGAAGTCGCTTCAGAACCAAATACGTATGATTTACTTATCATAACATAACCTACTAATAATAAATATGACCCACGGTTTTTTCTCTTTGATAAATCTAAAATTTAATAAACGATAAACGATGCAATGAAGTAAACGGTACTTACAGAATCGGTTTGTAAATCTTCTGCTGCGAAAACTGGCACATTAAGAGTATTGTTAGATTAATTAATATTGGAGGCTTTAATAAAAGTTTAAAAAATGAGATATTTCAGTCAGAATATCAATAAAATTACAATTTAAAAAATTCACAACAATCACAAAGCTGCCTTGGACTTGGACTTCATTGGACTTGCTTCACAGACCAGGAAACAAACTTGCTTGTTTAGATTTAGATGAATGAGTGAATGAATGAAATAAAACGAACGAAACGCAGAATGAATGTATGAAAGAATTATGAGGGTTAACTACAGTTTGTCCATGGAAATTTCGGTGATACCATTACACACCCACTAAGTACTTAACTTTGTGCCATTCATTACCCCATGGCACAAAGTTAGTACATATTAATTCCATTCCCCATCCATAGTACTGCTCTTTTATAGTAGTACACGCAGTAAATACTTCGCTCCGCCCGTGGGTACTGTGGGTAGTATATACTCTAAAAAAATGAAAATCTATCTACCTAACCCCTAACCTACCGAATACTTGTATGGCCCTCCAGACATCAGTAAGGCCCTAGTCAAGAAATTGACGGGAGGAGAGGATGGTTTAGTGCCTTTCGTCCTGAATTACCATGCTACTACATACACTAAAAACACATCATTCATCTTTGGTTCCTAACTGGCGGGTTTGGTCTGTGGTTTGGTCACTGCACTGGGCAGCTGGGCAGTGATTTTAACAGCAACGAATGAGTTAAACAATGGTTAAACATTAAACAATAATCCATGACGTTTCACACGTGACACGTCATTGAAGTGTTGTTGCCATGGACTTATTATTATAATCTGGACTGAGCTCTAGCAGCCGAAAAACGAGCCGAGCGAGATGTTGAGAGCCGATGCTGTTTGTCACTTTCTAATAGGATGACCACACTTTTTCGTTAGGTGGGACAAATATTATAATGAAATAATATTTGTTTTAAAAAATACAATGAGGAACTTTCCAATTAATTTAATTCTCTGCAGTTACGTTCAAGTTTTAGCACCATCTATTTTATAAGTGCATGTAAGAAAATCTCCCGTAGGGGCGTTTTCTTGAAGAAAATTTTGTTCTTTATAGCTTACTAGCGGTGCCCCGCGGTTTTACCCGCGTTGTGCCTGTCCCGTTGGAATTTCGGGAATTTTTATACATATAAACCTTCCTCTTGAATCACTCTACCTATTACAAAAAACTGCATCAAAATCCGTTGCGTAATTTTAAAGATTTAAGCATACAGACAAACAAACAGACAAACAGACAGACAAAAATAGCGACTTTATTTTATACTATGTAGTGAATAGATGGTGCTTTGTGAATTTGAAATCGAACTATCTACTGAGGTGAAACTAAAAAAAGATAGTCCGATTTTACTTATAAAAGCATAATGTTTAAATAAAAGAAATTGTTGTAATTTAAATAAATTTTTAATAACACTTAAAAAATATTACTTATAAATATATAGTAACCCATTTTTAATCCTCATAAATCATTCGAGGAGTGATTGCTTGCACTTATGGTCACCCTACATAACAAATTTTCAATTTTTCCCTTATTTGGCTTACCTGCGAAAGGATATCCCGCAACCACCATAGGATTCAGTTTAACAGAAACGAATACAGCACTTTTTAACCATTTCAATAAGCTTGTGGCGGTTATTTTCCCCGCACTACTGGTGATTGATTGATAGACCTAAGCGCATCACTAGGGACGCGCACTTGGAACACAATAAGATGTTGGTTCAACTGACGTCTAAAATAAATTATGGATTCTAATTACTGCAATTCCATCTTTTTGTTATATTACTCTGACACCCCAAATTGGTGACCCCCAAATTGGTGACCCCGAACGCTGACTCCGAACGCTGACTCCGAACGCTGACTCCGAACGCTGACTCCGAACGCTGACACCGAACGCTGACACCGAACGCTTCAAAATTCCTTCACAAGTGGCATGTGTGATTTGCCGCGTGAAGAACCAGTCGTCGCCTGCGCAGTGTATTTCCTGCTTACAAGTTGCTGGAAACCCTGGTGGTGGACACTGCCGCGCTCGGGTGGGACCCCGGCCGACCTTTCGTCGTGTTTTCGTCGAACAAACTCGCCGTTTCCCTCCCGAAATTCGACTCGTGTTGCGTTGACTTGCACCTATTTTCATTGCCTGAACTGTGTCTTGCACAGCCCCCTAGCTGGTGCACCATCGTGAGGGCCCCCTGTGTGCTAACATTTGCAAATTCACCCATTTCCTGCACGTATTTTGCACCGGTTTGCAGTGACCTTGAACACTCATAGTGGCACCTAAACTTTTTCACCTTACTAATTCATCATCATCTTCTAACAAGGAAAAACTTAGTGTGGTGTGATTTCTGGTGTACATAAATAAACTTCACCTACTTACTTTGGTTGTGGTGTTTGGTTTGTGGACATTTATTTACAATTTTAATCTGCGGATTAAGGACAATTCTTACAATAATTTCTAATAATTATTTTGGTTTTTGTTTTGCATTTTGTCACTTATTATTTAAAATTTAAAGTGTTTTGTTTGGCCTGTCACAAACTAATTTTAGAATTAAGTTTTAATTTTAACAATTCTAATTACCTTACATATCACTTACTCGCTTGTTGAACTTGTTTTGATTTGCCGGTAACACTATTTTTACTATTAAGTATACTAACAATTTAAATATGGTAGCAATTTTAATTAATAATAATGTTTGTTAATTTGTGTTCTTTTGTCTGTGAAGCAATTTTGATTGATATTAATGTTTGTTAAACTTACTAATATTTTCTGTATGTTTTAAATGATATTTTTGCATGTTTTGCACTGCTTGCCCACGGTTTATGGTTAATAATTTTGGTTGTGTTTCATGTGTTTGGTTACCTACTATTTCCCAGTCCGGTGTGTGGTTCATTAATTACCTACATAACAAATATACTTACCATACAGCCTACTTTCCTAACCTGTAACACTTATCTTATTACATAATAATACTTACCTTATTATTTATTTGGTTTGTTTTTTGGTTGCGGCTTGGCCTATTTTGTTGCTCGCTGGTTCATTTGTTTTTTTTTCTGTGATTTATTTACTAAGTACTTAGCAATCATGGACGAGCTGAAAGCTGAGCTGGAAGCGATTAAAGCTGAGAATGCTGCCTTGCAGGAAAGGCTTGCAGCCAGCAAACCAGACTCAAAGGAACAAATTAATCAGGCACAGGTTTGTAAAGTTGCTGTGAAGCTGCCGTCGTTTTGGTCACATGCTCCGTCGGTGTGGTTTGGACTTGTAGAGGCTCAGTTTCACCTATCTGGTATTACTACTGACACAACTAAATATTATCACTTAATCAGTCATTTAGATCACAAAGTTGCTAGCGAGGTAGAAGATATCGTCACAAACCCTCCTAAAGAGGGTAAGTATGAGTTACTGAAAGCAACGCTCATCAAGCGCGTATCTGCTTCACAAGAACAGCGGGTGAGACAGCTTCTCAGTATTGAAGAGATTGGGGACAAACGGCCGTCGCAATTTTTGCGGCATTTGCGCTCCCTAGCAGGTTCTTCACTTACTGACGATAATCTACTTTGTGAATTGTGGCTTCGTCGACTTCCCGCTCAAGTGCAAGCAATTTTAGCCGCCCAAGCTGACCTCAGTCTGGACAAATTATCCCAACTCGCCGATAATATTATGGAGGTGTCTTCTTCTTCGGTGTCTGGCAATTTGTACGCTGTTTCAGGTAGTGGACCTAACACCAGCACACAACCTACACTGGTTTCTCTGATGAACCGCATCGAGGACCTGAGCAGGCAAGTAGCTGCCCTGACTTCATCGCGATCGCAGCGCCTTCCGCGAAATCGTTCTTCTTCCTCCAACAGGAAGTCTTCGCGTGGAGCTTCATCAGAACGAGCCTCAAAACGTTGCTGGTACCACAACAAATTTGGTATCAAAGCGGCTAAATGTGTTAGCCCCTGCGATTGGAAGTCGGAAAACCGGGAGAGCAATCAGTAGCGGCGGCCACTGATTGCGACTCCTCTCAAAGTAACGGCCGCCGATTATTCGTCACGGATAAAATTTCCAAGCGTCAGTTTCTTATAGATACTGGGTCTGACTTGTGCTGTTTTCCCTACCGCTGGCTCCATGTTCAGAGGAAACCCTCTGACTATGACCTCAGCGCGGCCAACGGGAGTAACATTAAAACTTACGGCACTGTCAACCTGACGCTTAATTTCGGTTTGCGCCGCAGTTTTGTTTGGCGATTTGTTGTCGCCGACGTCAATACCGCTATTATTGGCTCGGACTTTTTAGCTTATTACCATTTGCTACCCGATTGCCGTACTAAGCGTCTTCTTGACGGTACTACTGGGCTGGCAACTCTCTGTACTGCCTCTATTTCCGAGCAGTCGAGCATCAAGGCCGTAGTTGCTGATAAATCAGAGTTCGCACTACTGCTTTCAGAATTCCCGGAAATAACCAGACCTCCTGGTCTTCCGAGAGTTATTAAGCACAATACTGTGCATTATATCAAAACTACGGACGGCCCACCCATCTCCTGTCGACCCCGCCGCTTGGCTCTCATGAAACTGACCTCTGCCAAAAAGGAGTTCGAGGATATGGTTCGTTCCGGTACTGCGCGCCCTTCACAGAGTGCGTGGTCTTCTCCTCTTCATATGACCTTGAAGAAGGATGATACCTGGCGTCCTTGTGGCGACTATCGCAGCCTGAACGCCAGGACTATCCCAGACCGGTACCCTGTTAGGCACATAAACGATTTTGCCAACAGCCTTAATGGAGCGACCATATTTAGCACCCTCGACTTGGTGAAGGCATACCACCAAATTCCCGTGGCAGAAGAGGATATCCCTAAGACAGCTATCGTTACCCCGTTTGGCCTCTTCGAGTTTCCATTTATGACTTTTGGACTCAGAAATGCTGGCCAGACCTTCCAAAGATTTATAGATGAGGTCACACGGGGTCTCGATTTCTGTTTTCCTTACGTGGATGATATCCTCGTCTTTTCTAAGGATGAGGCTCTCCACAAGGAACATCTGCGCATCCTGTTCCAGCGCCTTCAGGACTACGGTGTGGTGATAAACCCATCGAAGTGCGTTTTTGGCGTGAAGGAAGTGGTTTTCTTAGGCTACCATATTAGCCCTCAAGGTACTCGACCACCACAGGATCGCATACAAGCCCTTCTGGATTTTTCTCCCCCGAAAACTGTTCAGGGAGCGCGTCGTTTCCTCGGGATGATCAATTATTACAGGCGTTTTATTCCCCAGGCTGCTAAATTTCAGGCTCCTCTAGTTGACGCTGTCGTCGCTACCAATGGTAAGGGTGCTAAACCATTCTTATGGACACCCGAGCTTCTGGAGTATTTCGAAGCCTGTAAGACCAGCCTTTCTAACGCCACATTGTTAGAGCATCCTGCCCATGATGCACCCCTTGGACTGTTTACTGATGCATCGAGCGTTCATATTGGTTCCTGCCTCCAACAGCAGGTGGATGGTGTCTGGCGCCCTCTCGCGTTTTTCAGCAAAAAGCTGACCCCGCGACAAGCCGAGTGGCCTGCTTATTACCGAGAGTTACTGGCGGTGTACGAAAGCGTACAGCATTTCCGTCACATTCTCGAGGTTCAGCACGTGACTGTTTTCACTGACCACAAGCCGCTACTGTACGCTTTCGTACAACGCCGGGAAAAATTACCTCCACCGCAGTTGAACCAACTCTCGTTTATCAGCCAGTTCACGACAGACATCCAGTATATCAAGGGTGAATACAATGTCGTTGCGGACGCGATGTCTCGCGTTGACGCTGTCGCACTGGATCAAGACTTTGAGCCCCTCGCCAAATCGCAGGGATTGGACCAGGAACTCGCTGACTTACGCCGTAATGGCTCTCGCCTTCAGCTTACCCCTGTCCTAATTCCAGGCACCAACATTTCGGTTACTTGCGACGTCTCCACTGGCAAACCCAGGCCTTATTTGACCCCTTCATTTCGTCGCGCGGTGTTTGACAAGTTTCACAACTTGAGTCACCCCGGCGCACGTGCTACTACACGGCTTGTGACAGACCGATATGTTTGGCCGTCAGTCAATAAAGACTGCAAAGAGTGGGTTCGCACTTGTCAGTCCTGTCAACGTGCTAAGGTGACGCGGCATAACTCGGCTCCATTAGGGAACTTTGCTCTTCCATCTGGCCGATTCGCTCACATTCACATTGACATCGTAGGACCATTGCCCCCTTGCAATGAATTTCGTTATTGTCTGACAGCCATTGACAGAGTCACAAGATGGCCCGAAAGTTGGCCCATGCGCGGCATAACCGCAGAAGAAGTTGCGGAAACCTTGGTTCGCGAATGGTTTTCTCGTTTTGGCGTACCTCTGGTCATTACTACCGACCAGGGTACCCAATTCGAATCAGACCTGTTTCGCCGTCTCACACAACTGTGTGGAACCAAGCGCATTAGGACTACTTCCTACCATCCTGCCGCGAATGGGATGATTGAGCGGGTACATAGACAGCTTAAAGCTGCACTCATGTGCCACAATGATGCGTGGGTTCGGGCGCTTCCAATGGTTCTTTTGGGTATGCGCTCCTCATACAAAGAGGACCTTAAAGCATCTGCTGCTGAAATGCTGTACGGAGAGCCCATACGGCTTCCTGGGGAGTTGTTAGTTCCCACAGCTGGGTCTGACGCTGCATTAGAAAATCCTGCGGATTTCGTCGTGCAACTACGACGCATAATGTCGTCTGTGCGACCTGTCCCTGCATCGCGCCATTCTGAGCCAGCCGTCTTCGTTTTCAAAACGCTCCAAACCGCGTCGCATGTTTTCCTTCGCGATGACGCAGTTCGTCGCCCCTTGCAGGTCCCCTATACAGGTCCTTATCAGGTGCTCGAGCGTTCCGACGGTGGAAGGATGCTTACCATCAGCGTCAAGGGCAGAGCGGTCGTTGTTAGTGTTGATCGCGTTAAGCCGGCTTTCATCGAGCCTGAGTCGCAGCCGCCTAATCAGGTGTCATCCTCACCTGCTCAGCAACCGCAACTTCCTGCTCCTCAGCCTCCTGTTCCTGCTCCTCAGCCTCCTGTTCCTGCTCCACAGCCTTCAGCACCAGCTCCTATCCCTCATCAACATCAATTACCATCTCCACCTTCTATTCAACAACATACCACCACATCTTCTAGTAAACCTCCGTACACAACCCGGACCGGGAGACAAGTTCGTTTTAAAAAAATTGATGACTACCATGTATAGTTTTTCCCTGGTTTGTCTTACTCCGTGGGGGGGTGGTGTGGCGGTTATTTTCCCCGCACTACTGGTGATTGATTGATAGACCTAAGCGCATCACTAGGGACGCGCACTTGGAACACAATAAGATGTTGGTTCAACTGACGTCTAAAATAAATTATGGATTCTAATTACTGCAATTCCATCTTTTTGTTATATTACTCTGACACCCCAAATTGGTGACCCCCAAAAGCTAATCTCCCAAAATTGCATAAAATAAAACAAATAGGTAGATATTCACGAGAAGACGAGAATTCAAAGTCGCCATGACAAATTCAAAGGGTTACTAGAGAAATTATTAATAATTTTACCAAATAGTTCTAAATAATTGTGGCTCTGCAGGTATTTCAGAATATTAAGTCAATGGAAGTATTATAAAGCTAAGTAAGTAATTAATAAATTTTATCTAATTCAATATTTACTTTATATGTAATAAAAGGATTTCTTAAAGTCAGCGTTGTGAAATAATTTTCTACCAACATGCTACCAACTACCACTTTTCGATCGAATGGCAAGTGTTAGAAAGGGATAAACGACCTCGGTACTAACTATCTCTCTTGGCTCGTTTTGCCTCTGTCTATGTTGGTAACCCAAATTGAATCATAATGTAAAGGTGTAAGGTGTGCTTTCGTATTTTTCATTTTTAACAGTCCGCTGTCCAGATTATAATAATAAGTCCATGGTTGTTGCCAAACCAGCAATAATCATAAACAATAATTGTTCATAAATCCTAATTATTAGGAGGTGAAAAAGTAATCTCCTTCATTCATTACTTCCATGTTACCTCCATAAAGTTGTCATCTCATCTTGTTATGTTAAAGTCACTTGGTGGCAGCACAGACAGTGACGGTTGTCCCATGTGTTAAATTAATTTGATTTGATTGACATTTGACATTTGAGTGAGTGTTGTGTTGTGGTCTTGTGGTCAGCGCGAGCCGACTTCGATGGAAATCTTAACTCCATAGTGATCCTATATCTATCTCTTTCTTTTGTTTGAAAATCTAAGAAGGACAACACGATTCAGGGGCAACGGCATGTGTGAGTGAAACATGCAAAAGTACTCACACAGACGACTGAGTGTATTATTGTATAATAAAATAATTGTAAAAAGCGTCACATCAAGCAAGTCATCCATCTTTAATTTTTCAGTTTCACTTCTGTTTTGCCGGTCTTTTTGCTAGTCGGATTTTTTCCGTATGCAAAATCTGCAAATCCGTCGTAACGTAAACATTTTATTGTGTTTAAATAAGTGTTACAAAATGGTTTGCCACTGTTTTGTCCCTGGGTGCTACGCTACAGCAGGGGCTCCCAGTTCAAGTTATTTTTGTGTTCCATACTCGAAGCCGATTATGGTAAAATGGTTGAAGGTATGTCCGAAATTAAGAGATTATTCTTACGTACAATAAGAATTTGCGTATATGTCATTTACATTTTATTCCAAACCATATTATCATTGCTAACTCCTCATTTCAACGGTTGACTGTAGACGCTGTCCCCATGTTAAATTTACCACCTGTACCTGTAACAACTACACAACACAGTCAGGTACACAGTAATATGCTGTTAGAAATTAGCCCGAGTAATATACCAAACACGTCTTTCAATTTCACAGTCATCCGGCCTTCGCATATTGTGCCTAACATACAGACGGACATTTATTCACATCCCCTTAGCACTAGTACTCCTGTTCTGAATTCCGATCATAAAATGCCATCTCTCCGTAGTGGTAGTACATTTTCTCCTCAAGACGATAATGTTCATGACGTACAGACAGAATTCCATTTAGAGTCATTTCCTAGCACAAGTAATTCTGTTCAGGCAGCTCATCCTATTCCTAGTTCTAGTGCATTTTCTTCTAGTAATGATAATAGTTTGCAACATAATATGCTTTGTTTTTTAATTATAATACTGGGGTTATTGAGGGATTTGAGGATTTAGGTTCAGGGAAACGTACTGACAATGTAGCTGATAAAGCTCTTGTCTTTATGTTGCGTGGTTTATTCACGCCGTGGAAGATCCCAGTAGCTTATTATTTTGCCCGTGATGGTGTTAAAACTATCACTTTAAAAAATATTATCAAAGAAGTTACAACGACCATCATCAAAACCGGATTCAAAGTTAGAGCCACTATTAGTGATCAGGGTTCAGCCAATGTTGCAGCTATTAATTCATTACATTAGTAGCTGACACCAGAGCAGATCTTCTTCGTTGTAATAGCCAAATTTCCGATAATATTTTTTATTACATTGATAATAGCACACTTTATCACATCTATGATGTCCCTCACCTATTGAAATGTGTACGTAACAACTTTTTAAAAAAAGATCTACTTTTAGGTGACCGGAGAGCCAAATGGGAATTTATCAATTCCCTATACCAAGTAGATGGAGCTGGAGGACGAGCCCGTTGTACAAAACTAACGGACAGACATATAAACCCAACATCATATGACAAGATGAAGGTAAACAATCACAAACAATTGATAAACACATATTAATGAAGGATTGGTTACAATCCTCCAATAATATGTATTTTCAGACATTTGACTACCTACCTGACTGACTGGTATAATTGTTTGCTCCACAAGGAAACATTTTTTAAAGCATTTTGGCTTTTTGTTATACGAATGCAAGTTAAACAGTGGTGCATTAATTTTAATAGACGAATTCATCATTCTGATTCCAGACCCAAAGATGCTGAAATGGAGGCTTTGATCCAGAACAAGGTCACTAAGGGAGCGAGCTACAGATCAACGCGAAGGCGTAGTACATAGCTGTTTTGTTATAATTATTAGGTACATATTATGTAATATTATTTTTTTTATGGATGTGTGTAACGCCTCGGTGGTCTAGTGGTATGTGCACTCGCCTGCCAAGACTGAGGTCCCGGGTTCAATTCCCAGGTCGAGCGAAAACATGTTTCCTACTTTTCAAACACGGCTCGGGTTTGAGATCACCAACCCGCATTAGGCAAGCGTGGTGATTACGCCTGAAACCTCCTCACTGTACTGATATCTTCAGTGAGACGAGAGGCCTTTGCCCAACAAGTGGGACATTACAGGCTAATACTTTACTTTACTTTATGGATGTTCCTCTTTCACCCAATAATTACTGAACCGATTTGGATTAAAATTGGTACATTATTTAGTACAATGGATAAGATTTTGAAAGATAGCCTAGGCTACGTCGGTTTTTTACCGCGAGAGAAACCTCGCCTATTTATACAACGGGGGTGAAACCCCGCACGCTGATTTGCTACTGGATGATAACTTGCAATGTCGTTTTAAATCTTTGTTTTGCTCAGGGTTCATTAATTAAATAATTATTCATTTTTTATTTATTGTAGATACATTCTTCATGTGGAAGTTCGTGTCAATTGTAGAGCAGTACTCGAGACCAAACAAGAAGCGGCGATGGACTACTGTACTATTCTATTATGATGTCTATGCAGGTATGCACAATTCCTACTATACATTTATTTATATATATACTAGCTGCGCCCCGCGGTTTCACCCGCGTTGTACCCGTTCCCGCGGGAATTTCGGGATGAAAAATAGATGTTGGCCGATTCTCAGACCTACTCAATATGCTCACAAAATTTCATGAGAATCGGTCAAGCCGTTTCGGAGGAGTACGCGAACGAACACTGTGACACGAGAATTTTATATATAAGATTCGGAGGAGTACGCGAACGAACCACGAGAATTTTATATATAAGATAAAAATGAAACCCGTTTTCCTTGGTCGCGGCATCACGCGTGAATGGCTGGACCGATTTCCACGGTTTTGCATTCGTTGGAAAGGTCTCGGGCTCCGTGAGGTTTATAGGGAATAACAATCAAAATTCCCACGGGAACGGGGGCGCTGCGGGTGAAACCGAGGGGCACAGCTAGTACATTTATAAAAATAGAGAACAATGGACAAGTATAAATGAGCCCACCTCCAATAAGAATAACATATACATACATCATATGAAAGACCTCTTAACATATATATGAATTATAAGGGAGTCGCATCTCCAAATTCACCGTATGTAGTTAAATAATTGTTAATTCCTTGTTTATTGCAGATACATTCTCCATGTGGAGGTTCGTGTCAATTGTAGAGCAGTACTCGAGGCCAAACAAGAAGCGGCGATAGACTACTGTACTATTCTATTATGATGTCTATGCAGGTATGCACAATTCCTACTATACATTTATAAAAATAGAGAACAATGGACAAGTATAAATGAGCCCACCTCCAATTAGAATAACATATACATACATCATATGAAAGACCTCTTAACATATATATGAATTATAAGGGAGTCGCATCTCCAAATTCACCGTATGTAGATAAATAATTGTTTATTTCTTGTATATTGCAGATACATCCATGTGGAAGTTCATGTCAATTGTAGAGCAGTACTCGAGACCAAACAAGATGGGGCGATGGACTACTATACTGAGCTTGATGTCTATGCAGGTATGCACAATTCTATTCTTCTTCTTATCGAGTGGATGGTCAACCTGACCAATCCTGGTGTCAGAGTTATTGAGCCGCCAAAGGCCTCTGACATGGCTCATGTAACGACTACTATCCGTAGAAAGTAACCGGGACCGACGGCTTAACGTGCCCTCCGAAGCACGGAATCATCTTTCTTTTCGGGCAATCAGGTGATTCAGCCTGCAATGCCCTAACCAAACTAAGGACAGTCTCACAAAGTGATTTTTGTGAGATATCCCCACCGGGAATCGAACCCGGAACCTCCGGATCGTGAGTCGAGCGCTCAAACCACTAGACCACGGAGGCTGTTACTAGACCACGGAGGCTGTACAATTCTATTTATATACATTTATTTTAAACAAAGAACAATGGACATGTATAAAGAGAGTGTTAGTATACTAGTAGTATTAATTTTTTTATAAGAAACTAGCTGTGCCCCACGGTTTCACCCGCAGCGCCCCCGTTCCCGTGGAAATTTTGAGATTTTTATTCCCTATAAACATCACGGAGCCTAAGACCTTTCCAACGAATGCAAAACCGTGGAAATCGGTTCGTGCGTTCTGGAGTTATAGCGTCATGGAGGAAAACCCGACTTATTTTTATATAGTAGATGAGGAATATAGAAAAAACAAATATGTACCATAATATTATCTTAATCATAAGGCGGCCCCTAGACGATCAATTATATTGCGCAATATAGAATATTGTGCAATATAATTAATCGTCTAGGACTAATATTGAAGACTGCGTAATGATTGAACGAAAGTGTGAGCGAGTTTAATTTTTATTGCACCATATTTTTTCATTGCTTCGTGTAGGGTCAGTATTGCGCAATATTTGACATGTTGCTCGGGATCAAACTATTCTTCGACTGAACAAGAAAATATTGCACAATTTTCTTACTGTGCAATATAATTGACCGTTTGGATTCAAAACGCAATTCAATCTTATTGCACAATTACATTTATTGTACAATGTTATTGTAGGTCTAGGATCCCCCTAACAAATAAGTATTTATGTGTTCATTAAATAAAAAATAAATATGTTTGCTTCAGGTGGAAAACAGACAAGACATTAAAAAAACTGAAAGCTTCCAGCAGGCAGCTAGGCAGCGAGACAAGCAGAACATCATTAAACACCTCAAGAATCCCGGAAAACGAATAAGGAAACCTGTTTACAGTTTGGGATACAGATTGACTTTGACACCATTGACTGAACCTTTAGAGCAGAACAGAACCTAACCACAAAAAAGAAAGATATTCTCTATTTTTTTAAAAATTTAATCGTATAAATACTTATATTTGTGTTGTGGATACTATTCATGTATTTAAGGGTGTTGCACACATTGCTAATTTAAACGAAGAGACTTGAATTTCTGCATAAAGATTTAAAACAGTATTGTGCCTACTACTTCTATATCTGTTACGAAATGTTTACATATTACGCCGCCGCGCCGCAGTGGCAGCGATGCCGCTGTCACCTTCTTTTAATAGATAATTTTATTGTTAGTAAATAATCATTTATTTAACAACTAGCAGCGCCCCGCGGTTTTACCCACCTTGTGCCCATGACCGTGGGAATATTGCGATGAAAAAATAGCCTTTCCGTTGAATGTAGCTATCTATTACAAAAATAATTATTCAAATCGGACAGGTAATCCCCGGGATTAGCTCGAACATACAAACAAAATTACAAATTTTACCTCTTTATAATATTAAATAGATTTCAAAACCATTTATTTCTACACCACACAAAATAAAAGCAGTAGGTACTTATATACTGAAGTAAATAAAATATATGCAATTATAACTAAATACAGTTCTTTACAGTGTTGTAAAGGACAGACTCAGTGTATGCTATGGGATTGTTACACCCCACAGCACTGGTGATTGCTGTAGTGATTAAATGTTTGGGCGGTTAATTTAAGGAAATTGGCATTAATCCAATGTAAACTTTTTTATTTCCTGTCTCAAATAACCGGTAATTTTTGGAGAATTGGTATTGTATAAATAATATTTAATATTGTACTTGTAGTAGTTGAATAAATAAAAAATGATGTTATGCACCAATATAATAATAAACATAATTTAACGTGTCATGATTTTTTTTATTACCAAAAAATCGGTAAGTACTATTACCGATTTATCTGAAATTCAGCATCATTAGTTTTTGTGCTACCACCACCACAGACAGTGAGCCAAGGCCTAAGCATGTGTGAGTGAGATTTGTTTGCGTGTGTGGGTGAAGTAAGACGGGTGACAGTCATCTCCCTCGGCTGCCCCCAAATCAATGGCCGCCTATCGTGTCACTCAGACAGAATGTATGGAGTTGTCGGTCTATCTTTAGTTTCCTGGTCTGTGCTTGTGGTGTTTATTTGTTGTTAGTTGGCGCTAAACTCAGTCAGTATTCAGTATTAAAATTTTCTTGCAATATTTTATGGTGAAATAAGTTTATGTGATACAAATAAGACTGCCTTGATGTGTATCAATAGATAAAAGCAATGGAAGAGGAAAGTAAGTGATGACTCATACTACAGCTGATTGTTTTGAGGTTACGTTTTGTTTATATTTATTGTAAAATTTTGAAATAATTCCAGAATTAATACGACGAAAGAAGAAGGCATTGAACGGGAGTAATAGGCGTAATTTGGCTGAGGCGTACAATGATTTGGCTTCGTTTTATTATAAGCAGAATCGTTATGATGATGCTCTTGACGAGTACAAAAGTGAAGCGAGTATTTACAAGGACTTGGGACTCCGAATGGAATGGGGAACATGCAACCGGATGATTGGGGAGATGTACATGCTTATGGCGGAGTTTGACAAAGCACTCAAGTACGAGGAGCGACATTTAGGTAAGTTTTCATACATCATTATTTTCATCAAAATGATTTACGATAAATCGTTTCCTGCGGTTGCACTCCCAGCGTAACTATTTCCTTGAAAATTTTGGGTTAATAATCAGACTTGTGTTTCTCTTCGAGGTCTTATCTAAATATTATCATCATACATTTTATCAAGATTGGTTTAAGTGTGAAAGCATAACAAACTAAGGTACTGTTGTTTTTATAACATGAAGTTGGGAAGTAGGAATGTAGCTGAATTCTGTTGCTAACTTACCAACAAAACTAGGTTCGTGTGATCCTTTGTCTTTTTATAAATCTTTTCTCTAAAGATTTGAAACTTGTAAAACTAAATTATCTACATACTACTGTATTGTTTTTATGGTCAGGTCTGACAAGCTTAATACTAACTAATACGTAATTATATCCTTTTAGCTGTAGCCAAAGAACTAAAGAATTTAGTTGAAGAACAGCGAGCATTGGCTACACTCGGCCGGATATACTTACTGCAAGGACAAAGCACTACAAATGAAGATGAATCTAAAACCTCCTTGAAGGCAGCTGAAAAAGCTTTTATGAAGAGCCTTGTGCTATGCGAGAAGTAAGTGTTACTTTTAAGAACCTGTTTTTTAAAAACTACTTCCGGCATTTAGTAGAACGAAAAGATTTTTGTGTTCTCGTTTAATCTATAAATTCATGTGAAAACTTTTAGTTTAAATATTATAATTTATGTTGTTTGTTTTTCATGTGCTATGTCACCTTAGTGAAAAGTGAGGGCTTTGCCCAGCAGTAGGATATAACAGCCTAAAAGTTATTTATAAATTCTTTTCTTTTCTCTTTGGTTTCATAATTCAGATATTTTTATAAAATACATTGTAGTAATATTTTGCTTTACTTATTTTATTACTAAACAATAATAAATTATTTCCAGTTTAAACGGAAAAATAAACAAACACGAGCTCATGGACATGAGAGCCCGGTTACTCCTCAACATCGGTGTAGTACAAGAGCACCTCGGCTACTTAGACAAGGCTATAGATTGCATCAACAAAGCTATTACCATTTCTACCAGTCAAGACTTGTATGAAGTGCTACACAACTGCTATACAACTCAAGCTTTATTGTATAGCAACAAGAAGAAGGATAGCACTAAAGCGCTGAGCTGTTTGAATAAAGCGCTTGAAGTTGGTAGTCGGCTTGAAGATAAGGTGAGGGCAATACATTTTGATCATTAATATAATATAATCAAGGCTAACATCGGCATCAAAGCATTTATCAGCAACAGAATAAATTTTCCATATTTAATGATTATCTCAATTCTTCTTGATTTTATCATATCTTCATTTCTATACCAATTAAATAAAGACGATTTTTTTTCCTGATCATCAAAATTTATGGGCACAACCCCACTAAATCTGGGAAAATAACGAAGGCATAATCTACTAAATTTTCACACTAGCATCATCTATTGGATCGTGGGTCGAACCACTGTGCTAAACAGAGAGTTTTAAGAATATTTTTATAAAGTCCTCCATTAAACATAAGCAATGGAAACTACTTCATATCACTGATACATTAATTATTGTACAGGTAATAAAAATGTGTGAAACATTATCAACAAAGGCAGACATTTTGTGTAAGATGGCCGACTATCAGAGTGCCAAACAAGTGTTACTCAAGGCATGGAAATTGAAAACACCTGACGAAGAGGAGAGAGAGGTTATTGAATCTAATTTGAAAGTTGGTAAGGAATGTCTCATATGTATAAGTCATGTATAAGTATGCATTTAAATTCCTTTAAAAATCTTTCCTCTATAAACGAAAGGATTACCTACTCTCCTTATCATTCACTAAGATCCAAATTTACTGTTTCTGTATAGAACCACGATCAACTTTTCGTTTGTGAATACATTTTGAAGTTTTGATTTCAGTTTAGCTTGTGATCTAGGATTAAATTGATTGATCGGGATCAGTTGTAACAGTGAAATTAAGGTTAAGTCTCTGGTATATGTATCTTGTAAATGTAAATGTTAAAAATACTATGTATTTTGCCACCAATTTCTAACACCTTCACTTCAATCACAAAAACCCGTTGGCACAGTGGCAGTGAGAGTGCTTACTGTGTCGGGGGTTGCGAGTTCGATCCCTGCCCGGAGTCAACAATATGTGAAGACATAGTTGTTGGAGATGATGTCTGGGTGTCAATTATATATTCTTATAAAGTATTTGTATAAGTAGTACGAGGGCGGGTCAATAAGTCCGTGACTTTTTGAATTTCCGACCTCTTTACTGAAACAATAATACTGGTCCCGTCAACAGGCATCTGTAAGTTGACTCCTCTGAAAATTTGAACTTGCTGCGTCAGTTAGTTTGTGTTTTACAGCTATCTTTATCAGACTACTCACTAATTTGACGAGAAAATGGACAAAAGTGAATTTCGTGTGCTTATTAAGCATTATTTCTTGCGAAAAAAAACCATTACCGAGACCAAGGCAAAGCTTGATAAATACTATGGGGACTCTGCACCATCGATTTCCATGGTAAAAAAGTGGTTTACTGAATTTCGTTGTGGCCGTACAAGCACTAAAGATGCCGAGCGTCCTGGACGCCCAGTTGAGGTCTCTACACCCAAAACATTCGAAAAAATTCACGATATGGTGTTGGCCGACCGAAGACTGAAAGTGCGAGAGATTGTGGAAGAAGTAGGGATCTCGCATGGCTCAGTGGTTTCAATTTTGAATGATCACTTAGGCATGAGAAAGCTGTCCGCAAGATGGGTGCCGCGTTTGCTCACAGTCGACCACAAACGCAATCGTGTAACAACTTCACAGGAAGGTTTAGCATTGTTTAATCGTAATATGGAGGAGTTTTTGCGCCGTTTTGTAACCGTGGACGAAACGTGGATCCATCACAACACACCAGAGACCAAACAACAGTCAAAACAGTGGGTTTCCAAGGGTGAATCGGCGCCAAAGAAGGCCAAGGTGGGATTGTCGGCCAATAAAGTTATGGCGACTGTTTTTTGGGATGCACGCGGGATAATCCACATTGACTACCTTCAAAAGGGAAGAACAATCAATGGGGAATATTATGCCAACTTATTGGACCGATTCAATGACGATTTAAAAAGAAACCGACCTCATTTGGCCAAGAAAAAAGTTCTTTTCCACCAAGACAATGCAAGGGTGCACACATGTGCAGTTGCCATGGCCAAAATCCATAAATTGGGCTATGAATTGCTCCCTCATCCGCCCTATTCTCCAGATTTGGCTCCGAGCGACTACTTCTTGTTCCCAAACCTGAAGAAATGGCTTGGTGGAAAAAGATTTGACTCCAATAATTAAGTCATCTCGCAAACAAAGGCCTATTTTGACGACCTCGACAAATCATATTTTTTGGAAGGGATAAAAAAATTGGAGAAGCGTTGGACAAAGTGTATAGAGCTCAAGGGAGACTACGTTGAAAAATAAAATATATTTTTAATAAAAAAATCTGTCTTTTATTGCAAAAGTCACGGACTTATTGACCCGCCCTCGTAGTATCAGTGAATTAGATTCCATAACACAAGCTTAGAGCTTACTTTGGGTCTAATTAACCGTGTGTGAATTTGTCCAAGTATTTATTTATTTATTTGCCTTACCTTAACTCCATATTTATTCACAAACAAAAGAACCACTATACTGGTACTTTCCTAAACCTATCATAAATAAATAATCTAAAATTATCATTACAGTGGCTGCAATGTGCTACACAGAAGACTTACTCATATCAACCAATCCATCAGACCATACTACATTTAAAAGGCTGTATGAAAAGCTTGGAGATGGCGCTTGTCATTTGAAGAACTATAATGGAGCCGTTGAGTATTACTTGAAGATGTTGGATCATGCGGTGTTGGCCGGTGATTGTGGAAAGCAACTGATTCCTATTTATGTTAGGTTTGTAAACATTTACTTGTATGACATGTATAAGTTGAACAAAATTAAGTATAGGAATTCGAATTTGACCATTTCTAAAAAAAATACTTATGTCCTTTGTACTAATGAGTTAAATGATAAGAGGCTAGTTTTATTAAATCTTTACTAATGAAATTCCCAACAGAACGGGCACAACGCGGGTAAAACCGCGGGGCGATGCTAGTTCTATAATAAATCAGTAGTTTGAACACTAAGAATTCATTGAAGAATATGATTTTTTCCAGTTTGTACCAAACATACAAAGACAAGGGCTCATACAACGAAGCCTTAGATTACTATGAAAAGGAATACGAACTCATAAAGGACGAGCCTAAGGAAGCGTACACAACGCTCATCAATATTGCTGAAACATTGTTCTTGGCGAAGAAACCTTATCATCAGATTGAGAAGGCCTGCCAGGACGCGAGAAAAGCTGTGAGTAAAATTAATGTGTTTTGGAATTGGGCTTTTGAAAAAAAAAAATTTTTGTGATAAATGGAAAGATTATATATTAGTTTTATAACAAAACTATTTTTATTTTATTTTTTTCGCAATAATTCAAAAGTTATTTCAAAATAAAAATTATTTTTTGAATCCAGTACCGAAAACACTCGGACAACTCCCGAACAAACCCGAGCGCGGTGTGAGGTCATAATGTATAGCCCCATTCGGTTACACGTGTAATAGCCGTAAACGCTGTACGTACTTATGGTTAAATAGCTATACATTATCACGTCACAACCACGGTGACCAATTATGGCGCGTTTATAGTCACGTGATTTTTATTCAATTTTTAATTGTTTATAATTAATTGAAAAAATATTTTTTTTAAGTTTTTTGCATTAAATATCAATATTATTAATAATAACGTTTTAAAATACATAAAAAAAATCTTTTTTTTTTTTCAAAAGCCCAATTGTTCGAGTTAATATGTATTTTAGATTTTCTTGAAGTTAATTTTAAATTTCGACGCTATTTTTTTCAAGCTTTTATTTAATCTAATTTTGTTTTTAATTTACATGCCTGCTATCTCTTAAATCAGTAGTGTCTTTAATTGCATCATTTGATGTCTGAACTCAGTGGTGTATTGGCTTATTATGTGCAAGGCCTGAAACTGGGTTAAGCGGGCGCGTGACCGCGCGCGTGCACACGCAACGCTACGGGCGCGCCCTTAACGCAGTTTCAGGCCTCAGCAATATAAGTCTGTAAATTCCCATTGTAGAGTAATGGGGTTACATTATTAGGTTAAGAATTCGCCAAATTCGTTGGTCAAACATATTAATTATCACCAGGCAAAAGACTGGAACAAAAAGAAGTACGAAATACGCGTTCTAAAGAGTCTCTTGAAGTACCAAGAAGAATATGATGAGATTGATAAAATGGAGGAGACCAAATCGGAACTATTGGCCCTGGGGTATAGGAACTTAGATAATTTGGAGAACTCCGAAGATGAGCTCAGTTCCGCCGGAGGGGAAGATACCCCTCATATAGGGGATGATATATGCCTGGACGATCTTACAGGTAAGTTGTACAACTTGAAAAGGGGTGAAGGTATGTCTATTGGATCCAAACTGAATAACTAATAATTGAACTTGGTTTTTTTTTTTTTGTATGTATGCAATACTTTTGACATAATAATTATATGTACCGATTTTCACATTATTTTTTGTTTGTGTTTGGCATAATTTCATGACGAGTAGTTGCATATATTTTCAAAGTTTTTAGTTATTGTAAGAAAGTGGAATAAGCGTATCAGTGAAATAAGAAAGTCGTATGATGTAACAATATTTAACAGATTTATCGGACAATAATGAGGAAGAGATGGCTGACACCAAGAGAGAGGCTCGTAGACGAGGAAAAGGATTCTCTATAAAGAAAAATATGAAGGGAGAGACACAGTTACATGTTGTAAGTATCACATAACTTTTATTTACTAATTAGCAGCGCCCCGCGGTTTTACCCGCGTTGTGCTCGTTCCCATGGGAGTTTCGGTAATTTTTAAACACATATACATTCCTCTTGAATCACTCTATCTATTAAAAAAACCGCATCAAAATACATTGCGTTGTTTTAAAGATCTAAGTATACATAGGGACAGACAGCGGAAAGTGACTTTGTTTTATACTATGTAGTGACAAAATATACTTGACTTTACGTTATAGCAACCAGCCCTCGCTTTCCATTGGATAAACATTATCCCGTTCGAAATCTATAGAACATAGCCCATTTCCTTCTCTATGCCGAATTTTGGTAAAGTAATTGGAACGAAGTTCCTTATCGCGCGTTGCGAAAGGGGGCTAGACGGAAAAAATGGTAATGACATTTTTTAGGCCAGAGAGGGACAGACAGAGAAACTTGCGCACGCCAGAGAGAGACAGATAGAGAAACATGCGCGAGAGAGACAGACAGAGAAACATGTGCACGCCAGAGAGAGACAGACAGAGAAACATGCGCGGCGCATGTTTCTCTGTCTGAAAGCAAGCTAGATATTTTCGTTTCGTCTTTCTATTTCGCATTGAACAGTGTGGTGTCGCGACGATTATTTTTGTTGATAATAAATAAACTTCGTTCCATCCGGGTGTCCCTTGATACCTCTCAAGTTTTTTTTTCTTTTAAAATTAATCTTGCTTGTTGGTCCATGGTTCAATGTATTATATATGTATTTACTCTGTTAAGTCTTAAAAGCTGTTAGTTTTTTCTTTCTTTTTCGCTCTCTTTTCTCTTTAGGTCACACTAGAAAGTCTAGAAACCACCTTCGTACTATATACTTAGGTAAAGATAATTTAAACACTTACAGGCTTGTATATCAGGCAATAAGCTATTAGTCGAAAGGCTTATAGCTAAAGGACACCCTGTAAACATAAGGGACAATGCTGGCTGGCTGCCCTTACACGAAGCGTGCATCCACGGACATATAGAGATAGCTAACTTGTTGATCAACCATGGAGCTAATGTCAATGACAGAGGCGGGTCTAATTGTGAAGGTAAGTTTCAAAATATTGTACATATTAAGTTATTTCATGAAACATATGTTGAACATATCATTACTTTATTATTTGTTAATACGGGAACTTACGTACGACGGAGATTACTGTCTCGTGTTCCTCAACACGTTTCTGTCACGTCCGGTGACCTTCTTCAGGTGGTGGGTGAAGCGAGAGCGAAAGCGTCTCTCCCCGCACTCTCAACAGTAACCTCCGTCGTACGTAAGGTCCCGTATTTACAAATAATAATGACATTAACGTACGTTTCAATTTATAGTAAAATATCATTACTTATTATTATTAAGTATGTGTATAAATGTTGATGTACAATTTCGACCACATTGCACGTTTTAAAAAGTAATTATTGTGTTGTATCTTAACCTAGCAGTGTTTTTATACTTTAATTTTATATTTTTGTTGGGTTGTTTTAACTTTATAAAGTTTTATACTAAACATTTAATACAAGATTTTGTTTACTTATTTAGAAGTGACAATCTTTATTTGATTTTGAATTGAAACTACGAATACCTACACTTCGCGTTTATTTTACATTTTTATCTGACGTTTCGGCCCCTTTGTAGGAACCATGGTCACAGATATTAAAGTTATTTGGTTAGCTATTATATAATTTAATTTCATCGAGACATCGTAAGCAATGTGCACATTAGTCTAGAAATAATTATTAACTATTTCGTTTCCATAGGTATAACACCCTTATATGATGCAGCTAGTAATGGCCACTTAGAAGTCGTTCAGTTACTATTAGAAAAAGGCGCAATACCATCCCTTAAAACGGATTTCGACGAAACACCCCTAAACGTACTACGCAAATGGCGAACTGGCACTATACTAACTAAAGAAGAAGAGACATTGTACAATAATATATGTAACAAAATACACTGTCTTATTGATAAGACAGCTGATGTAACAATCTTAAACAGATCTAAGTCGAAAACTCCTATCAAAGAAACTATTAGAGAAACGCCTCCAAGCACTTCTAAAATGAATAATAGTTATAAAGACAGTCCCGCTTTAAGAAGAAGGAATATCATTGAAGATGACAGCGAGGAAGAAAGAGATATACCTCAAAATGTGAGACAGAAACTAGACTTCCCTTCAGACGATTCAAACGATTCAGATATACCCAAAAACACGACTAAGGAAGCAAAAACAGGTGTCAAAGAGTATAGAAACGCTATTTCTGCGCTTAGAAATAGAGTTTGTGATTTAACTGATGTTGAAATCAAGAAAAAACACAAATCAGCTTTATTGGACCCTGAGGAAGTCGACGATGATTGGCTAGACGATGATATGGGCATAAACAAGAATAAAAAAAGAAAACTCAGCGACCCACTCACTATCGTAGCTAAAAGACCTTCCATAGACACTATAAAGGAAGCCATAAACAAAATAAACGAACCTCTCATTGAAAGTAATAAGAATGTAAGACCTAAGAAAAGTAGAGTTAGTAATGTTATAGATATAAGTGATAATAGTTCAGATTCTGATCTGAGAAATGAGAATATATCACCAAAAGTAAGTCCAACGGAAACAATGAGAAACATTGAAAGAGAATTCAACGATTCTAAAACAAAAGACAGTAGAGACAGTATGAGACGAAGATGGAAACGACAAAGCACTTTATTGAAGGCAGGTTTCCAAAGAAGAAAAGATGATGAATCTAGCAACAGCGGTAGTGAGAACGAATTCAACACAAGAAAAAACCTTTCCCTCACAAGGAAACCTTCAAACGATAATTTCGGAGGATTTACAAGGAAACCTTCTAATGAAAATTTCGGAGGATTCACAAGGAAAACTTCAAACGAAAATTTCGGCATTAGTGATAGCTTCGTAAAGAATATTAACAGTAACATAGTACAGCCAGTGAACGTGATTCAGCCTATAAATATAGTGCAGTCTTCTAAGAACGGTAGGCCAGTACAAACTCAGATTATAACCCCGGCGGCTGTCAAAGTGCAGGTTGAAGATAAAGTGCTTTTGATCTCGTTGAAACTTGATACTATTAACAAGTTGACCATTAGTTGGTTGGTGGAGGAAGTCAAATCGAGATATTACAAGTGAGTAGAAGTATTATTTTTAATACTACATTTCAAAAAGGATGTCAACGTGAGAAAGGGTATGAAGCTTAATTGATAAATTATATGTATAATATATAACTCTTGAATGACTTGTAATATAAATAGTGTAAAATTGTAAGTAAGTTTTATACTTATAAAGGTACTTTGTGTAACTTCTTCTTCTTCTTCATCGAGTGGATGGTCAACCTGACCATACTGGTGTCAGAGTTATAGAGCCGCTAAAGGCCTCTGACATAGAAAGTAACTTATTCAAAAACTACAATCGGTTTACCAGGCTACAAGTCCTAATTTTGAAATTCCCACGGGAATTAGCAAGAAATTCCTGCACTCGCATCAATTGGCTTTCTCGCTCACGCACTTTTGAATTGCCGTCTCACCAACCGTCAAAGCATTGTGCGTATGAGCGAGACGAAATTATAATAAGCATATAAGGGAGTGATAGAGACAAATAGAGATCTCAATATATTCTTATCTCACTTTGAAAACGAATACCATTTCAGACTAACAGGAGTCCGTCCAGTATTCTCTCTAATGACGTCAGACGGCGCTATTTTATCGGAAGACGATCCTTTGAGCTTAGTGCTCTCATCGCCGGAGCTGAAGACTTGTATCACTAATTGGAAAGCATCGCCGGCGGAAGAGAGGTATCTGGAGTGCTGTGATGCTTTGGGGATTTGTGAGTATTCAAAGTGAATACTATATAGCTTAACTAATATATAAATGTAAAGTGTTTGTCCGTTTGTTCCGATCTTACGCTTTCATTCTGCAATCTAAAATAGAAAATAGTTCTGCAATCGATTTCTACGATAGAACTGATTAACGCACAAGCATTAGCTTAAGCGAAATGCTCGTGAAAAGACGTACTCTACGGGAAAATCCGCGCGGAAACAGCCAGTTAATTAATAATGGACAGTTTCAATGATTATCCTATTTCACACACACTTACTCAATGCTTTAAGTTTATAGTATTAGTTACATGTCATATTTATGTCATATCAAGTAATATACATTATACATATCATGATATCGCTTGTGTATCATTATATTTCAGCTCCGTCAGAAGAAATCCAACAAGCCGTAGGCCGGAGTCACACTACGCGACGTCTAGCGCTCGGCAACAAAACGCTACCCCACTCACAAATACGGCCTCTATTCCGAGCGTTAAGCCACCAAACACACATCACAGCGATCATGATATCAAATAATAATATCGGTGATACAGGAATCAAATATCTAACAGAATGTCTGTGCACACTAAAACACCTATCACACTTAGATATAAGTAACAATAACATAACCCAAGATGGAACAAAACACTTACTCAATCTATTCGAAAAAACATCACAATCGAGACCAGTCTGTCAAACTTTAGAAGAATTAGATATAAGTTCCAATAATATTACTGACGAAGGTTTCAGAAATATCACGCAAATATGTCAGTATGTGAAATTAAAAGTACTGAAGTTGAGCAAATGTGGTTTATCAGAAAATGCAGCAATGAATAAAAGTTTGAATTTCGATTACGTTGAATCGATTGACGTTAGTGACAATGACGTCAAGCTGCCATTGGTCAGTTGTTTGATGACGTCACTGAATCCTAATTTGATAGTTGATTTGGAGTTGGATAATATTGGAGTGGAAGGAAATGTTGTGGGGTGTATGGCAGGCTTTATGGATTCGGCTAAAGAGTTGAAATTGAGACGATTGGCGCTGTCTAACTGTAAATTGGTTGATGGGCAGTTTATGAGGATTTACAGGTGAATATACATTTAATTTTAATTCTAATAAATTCGGTTTTTTTATGCAACTTGAACTTATATTCTGCTGGTTTGTGAATGTAAGAACTACATTAAATTAATGGAAACAGTTTAAATGTTTTGTCGTAATTTACGGTTACTGCAAACACGTATAATACCATTGTTTTGTAAAGGCCTCCCCCAATACCCCAGTCACTATACTCGAAGCCAAAAGTTGCCAGTTTTATTTATATCGAAATATTTTTTACAGATCACTAAACCGCGCGAAACATCTACAATCAATAACTCTACGCAACAATCTTCTTACATTCATAACTCTAAAGAAACTGCTTCAAAGACACCCCGCCGTCCCTCAAATCAACCTAGAAGGCTGCCAGGATATATTCAAATACTCGCCAGACTCTGACTTCCAAGTTTGGCTGCCCGCCATTGACTTTGGCAGATGTCTGCCAGAAATTAATGTGACCCCAGTGTCCAAGACTGATCAGGAAAGGGAAAGTTTCAAGTTGTTTTCAAAATCTTGGCTGAATTGTTTTAAAGGAAGAGGCGTTATAGAACATTGTGACGGAGGTGTTATTAAGTTCACTGCAAGATGACAAGATACTGTGTAATTGCAACTTTTTCAAGTTTTATTTAAATAGATTAATTTATCTGTAGAAGAAGCAATTTTCCTTTGCGTTAGCGGCAGGCCGTATATAATGTATTAATTTATCGAGCCAGATAATATATGATTTTTGTCTTTGACATTATGTAATTATGATGGTCTATGGTCTATGACTTGAGATTTTCAACAAAACTTATATGCGAGTTGACTGGATTTTGTTTATAAGTTAACTTTATTTTGTATAAAATAATTAGGTAAAATTATTTAAGTTAAAGGACTATATGACAGAACGATAAACCTCAAAGTTGTGAAAAAATATTTTTGTAAATACTCTAGTTCTAACTACCCACACAATATACGCGCGTATAGTTTGAACTACAGTACAATACAGACCAATAGCACAGTATAAATATTAATACAGTAAGACGACGCCTTTGATCTCTGGAAAAATACCGACAAAGTCTAGACAATTTCGCAACGGTTTATGGATGCCAGGGCTGTCACAAGTAAACAATTTTTATGAAATTATTTATTTATTGCAGATCAACATGGTTAGCAAGAAATATTTTAGGAGTTATAATTACTAGCCATTTAATACACGGAATATACCATAACTTTTTAAAACAAAGTGAAAAAAATACAAAACTCAGTTTGGTTCAGTACTTTTCTTTCAGAAGTCGGTGGCAAAACTAAATGAGATAAAAAACAAAGCCACCGACTACCGAAATTAAAGTTATTTTACACTTTTTTGCGGTTATTTTTGAAGTCGGTAATTTTTTTTTTTAAGTTTGGACGGTGTAATTTGCTGAGGAACAATTCAAACACTAGACCGTAAAAAAATTATAAATGGGCAACCGACAAATATTTTCGGTTTCTAGATTTATTCGATTTAAAATTTCTGTTTTGGAACTTAATTATATAAAAAATTCTCATCCTTATAAATAATTTCAACAAAAATTTTACTGGGAAGCATTGACATGGTTTTGAATTATATTCTATTAAACTCAAATGTTCAAATAATTTGAGCCCAATGTTAGATTCAGAAAAAGAAAAGATTGACAGCAATTTTGTTTCCAATCTATGGATGTATTCAACAAAATCATCCGGAGGGACTTGTAATCCACCAAAGCGATCACGGCTAGTGTCGTAAGCTCTCAGGCGGATGTACAAATTTTTGTCATTTGCTTCGTCTGCATATGATGAGGCGTAATTGACTACCGATAGGCAGTCACGTTTGTGAATTTCCACACACTTTCGTAACAAATATCCACAGATATAATGGAATGCATTTTGTTCCGGAATATCGTAATCCTTTGTAAGGTTTTCTGAGGTATTGGATGTTTGAGGTGGGTTCTGCACAGAAACTTGTGGTGGAGCTGTATTTTTCGTAAACTCTACAAATTGCGTAAGGATGCTGTCGAAATCTTCGTTACAGTTCGTAGCGTCTGACATTTTAAGAATCTGATATAAAAAGTTTTTTCTGAAAGCCCTGGTGAATTGAATGCTTGTAGGTTCCCTACAATTTCCACCAGCTTGCCTCATGACACCAAAGAAATTTTCTAAACAATCATTATTAATTCTGCGTGTTAAAATGTAATCGTATCCCTCAGCTCTGAAATCGTTATAAAACTGCCGAATTGAATTAATTGTTATAATGAAAGCGTTTATAAATTTTATTATTTTAGTAACATCTCGGCCGCTAGTTTTATTTTTAACTCTCATACTATTGAAAAGAAGTATTGCTTTGTCTAGCAATTCTTCTTGCAGTGTAGTACCCCTATATGGTTTATTGTAGGGTTTTGGTGAGTCAATGTTACTTGAATTCAATAAATCAAAGAGGTTGTTCATGGTTTCAATAAAATATATCGTGCCATTAGCAACTTGTAGAGTACCCGACGATTGGTAATTATTTAAAGCTGCTACTACAGTATTGCTAAACACTTGCACGGCAAACCGAACTTTTTGTTTTTGAAAACTATTTGGCTGTATATGCGTATCTGTTAGACGAGGAGCTGATCGCATGTCTTTTATTTTATCTTGTTCATACATGTTTTCTATATCCTCCCACCTAGCAATTTTGTTTTCAAACTCATAATTATAATTCAATAAATTATTACGAACACATTTTATTAAGTGGGGTACATCAAATATGTAGTATATTTTGTGGCTATCAATCTCAAAACATGAGTTTTCTTTAGAAATACCCAGTGTTTTTGAAAATGCCAAAAAATCTGATCCTAGATCTGATACAAAGGCTCGTACATTAAATCCAAGCTGTAGAAGACGTTTGGCTGTGACAATTATCCATGTTTTTAATTGATCATCTATTTTACTACTGGAAATAAAAGAGAAGCCAATAGGTTGTTTCCAGTTTGATGTTATACCTCGAAGCATTAAGGTAAAAGCATACCCTGCAGCAACCGGTTTCTGTTGCCCATCTATTTCATGTAAGCCTAATATTTTGTCTTCCTTGGTGTTATAGAATAAGTTTAACTTTAGACTCATCTCATCCATACACAGCACACATTCCTTTTGAGACGGTGACATATGCTTGATTGTAGCTGTTAAAACATCCCACATCTGTTGGTTGAGTTTAGTTGCCATAGGAAGGTACATCATAGCTAAAGTTGATTTGGATGGCAAACAAACTGTCTTTGATAAAAATCGATAAGCGAGTGGGCTTGTGTAATACATATTTAAGCAAAACAATTTAAATTCTCTACTGTATCTATTGTTTTTACAATGCGGTTTTAAATACAGTTGCGCCTTTACAATTGCGCTTAACTTAGGGGATAAAAATTGATCACAACCTCTCAAAAATTGTTCCTCGGTAATATCTTTATCTTTTTCAGTGATAGTTTTCAACTTGTTGCTTGTTTTGAATAATTGTTTTCTGAGTCTCTTTTTTCGGGGAGTATGATCAGTCAATCGTGCTGGTGTCTGAGAACTGCAGTCCATAACTTTGTACTTTTTAGAGCTGGTCTGTCGGGTAATTTGTGATGAAGGACCCGCTATTTCACGGTCTGTTTGAGCGGATTGCCGTTTTAAATGCCTGGGTTTATTGTGTAGATCCAATTTTACGTCACTTAAAATTTTGATTTTAGCATCGGTCTGTATGTGGATGGAATCTTTAGTTGGTAAAAATAACGTTGGCATAGCTGTTTTCTTCAAGGATTTCTTCCCGTACATACTATTCTCAAAATGCAAACTGCAAATATATGTATGTTTTAAACTTTCGATGGACCTTTCAAGTAAATCCGGCCTTCTACAAGCTTCTACCCATAATTTACATCTGAAATATAATACAAAACAAATTTATAGATATATTGTGCATCTACAAGGTGTAGCCGAAAGGGTATATACATAATTATAAAAAAATGACGTCCGCCATCTTGGATTTCAAAATGGATGGCTATTTCGTAACAAGCACCCCAATTATACTCAAAATTGACACCCATATCAAATTATTAAAAAAAATGACGTCCGTCATCTTGGATTTCAAAATGGATGGCTATTTCGTAACAAGCACCCCGATCATACTCAAAATTGACACCCATATCAAATTATAAAAAAATACCGTCCACCATCTTGGATTTCAAAAAGGATGGCTTTTTCGTAACAAGCACCCCAAACATACTCAAAATTGACACCCATATCAAATTATTTAAAAAAAAATGACGTCCGCCATCTTGGATTTCATAAAGGATAGCTTTTAATGAACACTTAATAATATTAGGATAAAAAAAAAACTTTTTATAAAATAAGGTTGTAAATATATAATATTCTAAACACTCATGCTCTGTGCGGTTACCTGTCCTATTAAAAAATGTTTTTTATCGTCCGCCGTTCGGCCATTTTGTTACCATTATCAACGTGACACGACATTACAAATAAAACTATGCAGTCTACAATAACAAAACATAAGATATTTATTTACCTTTCTTCTGTGCGTGGAAACTGATGAAACCGCAAATCTTTATTTATAAAAGATGACGACTTGCAATCTTTCACAGCACACGTCGTATTTACCATTTTAAATAAAACAAATATAACACAAATACGCGTTAGCCCTGAATGATACCTCCCGAACTACTAACATCGTTTTGTTCGCAGTTCGGGAGCGGCTTTCCCGCGTCTCGCCCCTCACACCCCGCACGATTGCCCTGTCTAGACGGCTTCGTCGGACGACTGTAGGATTTTTTAGACTGTGCCAATAGGCAGTATTAATTGCTCTCGGGTGGGACATTATTGTACTTGAACTTTTAGTGTAAGTGCCTTATACGATGTAAGAGATCTTTATTATCATTAAATTAATTATATATAATAATAGCTGAATTGTCTTATTTACTGCTTAAAAATATTATTTTTTTCTTTTTAAAACTAGTATAGAGATTTCAACGGTTCATAGCCTGTGGATATCTATCAACTTTAGCAATTATTGTCAACGTCATAAATATTTTGACATTGACAAATAAGTAAAAACCGTCAGCACATAACCTCAAAATTTTTTAGACAACAAATGGCACGATAACCTCAAATACTGTTTGTTTTGTTTCTTGGTCTGTGGTTGTGATGTTAAGTTTCATTGATTAATACTGTATAATTTATCCCAAAAAGTGAATTAAAAACTAGCAAAATGGCTGAACAAGTGAATCAACGAATAGAGCGTATGATAAATGAGTTGGAGCAAATGCGAAGGACAGATCTTTATAATGATGATGAAATAAAGTAAGTTCTTTTATTTACGTGTTTTAACGTATTATTAAACTTAAACAATAACTTAAAGTTTGCCAACACGATAGCCTTCTTTGTATTATTCAAATAAAGTTATAAAAACTACCAAAAATCTGCGCATTTTTGGTTAACATTTGTTTACTACGAGGCGGCACTGCGGACATTAAGTCTGCTACTCTGCAACATAAATTGTTTTGTTTCTTTCTCTAATTTTGTAAATTGTATATTTTTGATAAGGAAATAAATGATTTACAACACATTGATGACTTTCAGAGAAATATCACGTAAACGTAAGGAGTTTGAATACCATGTTCAGCGACGTATCAAAATGAAGGAGGACTATGTTCAATACATAACATACGAGCTTGCTTTACTCGAAGATATATCTAGGAGGCGCAAAGAAGCTAAACTTACTGAGAAAAAGAAGGACATTGAGTATGCTATCGCTAAGAGGCTGAACAGACTGTTCAAACAGTTCATACACAGGTTTCCGAATGATGTTCAAATATACTTTGAGTATATAAAGTTTTGTAAGAGTGTTGGATTCAACTATGCTGTGTCGGGTATTATTGGAGAAATGCTACAGGTAAAATGCTTTGAGTACTAGGATACTATTAATCTTATTCTTTTTAAAACATATTGTTATATACTTATCCTTTTTGATATTAATTTCTTATTATACTCATTGTTGATTTGTTGTTGATTTTTTTATTCTATATTTCATTTAGGGCTGTTATCACAGTAACACCTCAGTAACATAATCCTTCAAACATGAAAACAAACTTATTTATATATTACTAACAGCTACTTAAAACTAAATTATAAGCAAATATCCCCACAGAATTAAACTAAAGTATATCCACAAACTCATAAAACATTCATGTTTATTTAACACACCTTCAGATGCACGGAGACAAACCTAAAATGTGGCTCTTAGCCAGCAAGTGGGAGTCCGAAGATGTGAACAATTTAGAAAGTGCCCGGAGTTTCTTGCTGAAAGGCATTCAGAGACATGCTGACTCGGAGGTGCTGTATCTTGAGCTGTTCAAGATTGAATTACTTCAACTGACATTTAGCTGTGAAACTGATGAAGATAAGGTGTGTATCTAAGGAAGGCTTATTCAACCTCTATTGACAATATCTCAGTAGGTCCTGGTTGTCACCATGTCACAACCACCACCATGTCACATTTGTTGGACCATGTCAGAGGCCTTCAGGTAATCTAAAAACTCTGACCATAGTGTTGGCCACTAACCTATTGGGAATGAATGAATAAATGCTCAAACAATTCTCTAATGTTTGCAAGCTCTACAATCCGTAAGCTCTACGGCTCACCATCTTTAAGCATCAAAATATCGAATAATGTTACATCCAAGAAGCTTAAACATGTTTGCCGGAAGGTTTACAAGACTTTACAATAATGAGCTCTACGGTTTGTTTGTGCTTTTGTATATTATAAGTATCACTACATAGTATTAAACAAAGTTGCTTTCTGCTGTCTGTCTATCCCTATGTATGCTTAGATCTTTAAAACTACGCAACTGATTTTGATGCAGTTTTTTAAATAGATAGAATGAGTCAAGACAAAGGTTTATAGGTATAAAAATTCCCGAAATTCTCACGGGAACGGGCACATCGCGGGTAAAACTATGATATTAGTTCAATCATTATACTAATTTCTTGTCACAGGAAAAGCAATTAAAACGAGTAGATGTTGTTTGGCGTAACGGAATCAAGAATATCAAAGATGTTAACTTTCTCTTCAAAGTGTTTGATCTGTGCTTGAACCATGATCAAGAAGGAGATGTTAAGAAAGCAATTAAAGAAGAGATATGGGCGAGAAGAGATGATAAGGATGCTTGGAGTTATATTGCTTCTAAGGAGTTAGAAGTAAGTTTGACTGGTTACAAAGAGTAATATAATTTTTGAATTGAAACTATGTTTACGTACACACTTAGCTTTTATTTAACATTTTTATTTATACGCCCCTTTACAGGAGCCGAGATGAAGAATTGACCTGTAAGGGCCGAAACGTCCAATAAAAATGTAAAAATCTAAGTGTATCTGTAAACATAGTTTTAATTCAAAATGTATTGTAAATGTATATGTAATATATAGATACAATACTACTAGAATACAGTTACTTAATTAGATTTAAAAGGTCAATCCTAGTATGCTAAATTTGTGTGTTGAACTAGGTAATTAGTTGCTAAATATTGCACATCAAACCTATCTTTAGATTGCCTACAATGTTAAGTGATTATGAACATGAGTGTTAGGTACCTAACTTATTTATTCAATTGATTTGCAGGGCTATCACTTCGAAGAAATAGAAGAATTTGTAGATGACGATACTACATTCTCCAAAGAGTTAAATAACTATATTTGTGTTTATGAAGAAGCTTTACAAAAGGTACATATTGTTAATAAACTTTTATTTATTAGGAACTGTATATTAAATAAGCTTCTTTGATTAATAAGTATCTTAAAGACAAATTACCTATATTGTATAAGAAATTCATGTTTTCTTGTCCTCTTCTGTTTGTGTTTTAGGCTCTTGGATTTCCACCCTTTTTGAAACTGCCTACGCACAGAATATGATACTAGCTTTCGGTACCTCAGAGTGTTATTTCATACGGTTGACTATCGTAACATTACGTTCGTTAAAAAGTTCAAGATTTTTTACGCTTCTAAATAAAATGAAAATGAGCCTGTAATATCCCATCGTGGGCAAAGGCCTCTCATCTCTCCGAAGATATCAGTACAGCTAGGAAGATTAGGCGAATAATAGGGGAATATCATCTCACCGAAGATATCGGTACAACGAGGCGTAATCACCACGCTTTGGTATCTGTTAAATACAAATCATAAATGACAGTCTGTTCAAGATATTTAGGAGGCCAGTAGAAAGCCACGACTTTTCACTTTCTTACGTCTGTTCTTCTTCTTCATCGAGTGGATGGTCAACCTGACCAATCCTGGTGTCACAGTTATTGAGCCGCCAAAGGCTTCTGACATGGCTCATGTGGTCGACCAGCCTGTGCTCGATGGTCTGTTAAGACTGACATTTTGTGCTAAGCGTCAATACGCTTGATCGTAAGCTGAAGCCTTCACTATATAAGTAGTAAACCAATTGAAGTCCTTAAATTAACCTTTTTAGTTTCCTGATCAAAACCTATGCACAAAGTACATACACAATTTGCTAGGAGTTAGTGACAGTATTTGCTCTGAAGAACAGAAGATATCAGCCGTGAAACACGCTTGGATGTACGGACATGAGAGTGGGTTGCTTACTGACGATATGTACTCCTTTGGAATTCAAGTGTTGAAGATAGAAGATGAAATGACTAAGCGGGAAATGTTGGAGGTAAAATACTTATTGGTTTAATTGTTCTATTATTCGACAAGCCCGTTGGCACAGTGGCAGTGAGAGCGCTAACTGTTTTGGGGGTTGCGGGTTCGATTCCCGCCCGGAGTCAACAATATGTGCAGACATAGTTGTTGGCGACGACGGCGACGACTGGGTGTCAATTATATATTCTTATAAAGTATTTGTGTATGTATAAGTACTAGTATCAGTTAATTAGATTCCATAACACAAGCTTAGAGCTTACTTTGGGTCTAATTAACCGTGTGCGAATTTGTCCATGAATATTATTCTGAAGTAAAGCAACTGTGAACTATCTTTATACTTTAATTGGTAAATAATAAGTTACAGAAATTGAAGGTAAAACAGACATCCAACATTCACCTTTACAAGACAATTATTCTATACTAATATAATAAGCTGAGGAGGTTGAGTGTCTTTTTTTAATTTTTTTGTTTGTTTGATGGGCCTAATCTCAAAAACTACCTATCCGATTTGAATAATTCTTATTGTAATAGATGGCCACATTAAACGGAAAGGTTATAGACAATTTTTTTTATCCCGAAATTACCATTGGAACGAGCACAACGCGGGTAAAGTCGCGAGGCGATGCTAGTACTATTATAAAACTATCTCCATAGCGGCGCGGCGTCTGACTGTCTGCGATAATCTCAAAGACTAATCAAAACATTTGCATATAAAGAATTATTTATTCGTTACAGCTTTTAAACACAGCCACGAATAAGAATTCACAACTAAGAAGTGTTTGGGCAGAGAAGATTCTAGTTCATAAACCGGATGAAAAGAAAATGATGAGTGTTTTACAGGAGGCGACGAAAGCGTTGAAAAATGAGGATGCTATTCATTTGTATAACTTGATGGTTGACAATGTGCAGACGGCAGCTACTGTGAGAAAATATTCAATTTCTACCTTTCTTAAACCTTATCTATACAAATATGACAAAGCTGAAGAGTCGGATTCTTATTTGTTCAAACGCGCTAATCTTAGAAGCTACCAATCCGATTTGTATGATTAAGTATTGTAATGGATAGCCACAACAGGAAGGTAATAATAACCTGCCTGTTGTGACTATTTTTATCCCGTAATTCTTACGGAAATGGGCTCAGCTCGAGTAAAACTGCGGTGCTGATAGTTTACTTAAAATAAATGCGAACGTAACTGTTTGTTGCACTTCCACTTCTAAATCACTGAACTGATTTTGGCGAATATAGGCATAGCTATAGATTAGACCTTGGAGGACATAATGGAGGAGGCCATAGTCTATTTTTATCCTTAAATTCCCACAGGAACCAGTTATTTGTGAGTGAAACCGCAGAATTATAATTGTAATTTTTTATTTTTTCAGCTGAAAAACTTATACACTAAGTTTCAGGCATGCGAGAACAGTGTCCTACTGTCTATTAAACCTAAGCTCCTACAGAAAATATATGACCATAATGGTCTTAAAGCTGCAAGAGATTTGTACCAGGAGCTTATAAGGACTCCACCGTTGCAGCTTGAAATTCACAATGTAATGATTGGGATTGAAAAAGCTCAGAAAAACCCTAATGCGAAAAATATTAGACAGAGTTATGAATTAGCAGTTCAGAACCACGGAGCTAGTAATGTAAACTTATGGATGGAATATATGCAGTTTGAAATTGAACTCGGTGAACTTATAAAGTCACCTCAAATTTATAGAAGAGCTATTGGATGTCTGAACAAAGAATTAGTAGATGAATTTATAAAGTTGCAGACAATGGCGAAATTAAAATGATTTGATATTACTGGAGGTCTTTGTTATTTACCTCCCTTATCATTGAGATACCAATGCCAAAATAAATGTAGCTATGTCATAAAAGTCTTATCTACAAATCATATCAAAATGTATATTTATCACTAAATTCGAGAGTACAATAATCTATGGACTTTATTTGTGGTTAGCTAGATAGTATTGATAAAAAACGGGTTTGTATTATTGTTCAGAATGCAAGTAAATGAAAATGCAAGCATGTCAAATAAAATAAGTATATTTATTAATAACCATACCTTGACTCAACAATCTAGCAAAACAAATATTCACATGGAACACCATTTTATACTATTATTTACAAATCTCATTTCCATATAATATGACTCTATTAGAGCAATATATTGAATCTACTTTGGTGATCATGGAACAACATTACAACACTTAGAGCAAATAATGGCAATACAATAAATGCATAGAATGGGTCTACTGTAGGGCTGCCACGGGTGCAATGTAGTACCTAAAGATAAGAGAGGAACCTCTTTTGTGTTGCTTGTTCCTAACAAGATCCTTCCAGCAGTTCTGCCATGATGGATACTTGGGCATCATCGGAGGATTGCCTGCCTGCAGGCTGCATCCCGCCACGGCCATACAAGTGGACACAACCACTAAAGGATAAGTTAAGGTGCTAGTTACGAAAGTAAGGAGAGGAATAGTATAACATCGGAGCTCCTTGCTTTTGACCAAATATTTGTTTACATAGTAAGCCAAGATGCCAGTAGTTGCTATACAGGTCAAGTCTCCCAAAATTCTCGGTATAAATCCATGGAAGAATCCAACGATTCCGTCATCTCTGTAGATCGACGCGATGGCCCCAAACAGGGACGAGTAAGATTCTTCTTTGCCCACAAAAGAGGCCATCATTCTAACGGAAACTACAGTGAATGGGTAGGTGACGATGTTGGATGCAATGTACACTATCATCCCGCGGCGGCCGAGCTTGAAGTACTCCTCGGCTTTCGGTTCTTCGTCGTTGTTGATGTTGGGAGGGTCGTCTATCTCGGGCAGGTCGATACCAGCCGCACGGATTAGTTTAGATGAGAGCTGACTGGAAGCAATGACACCCAGTGCTTTCGCCGACAGCCCCTTGTAGCATCCGAGTAGCCCGTCTTGAGACTTGATATGTTTTATGTACTGGAAAACATTAGGTAATACCATGGCTGGGCGCCCGAACAGAGTTGTCGACCGGCGCGGAGCCAACGGCTCATATCCAAGTTGAATGAGCACTTTGGCGTATTCCATAGGGTGGCATACTGTCATGATGAGCAGTTGAGACGGCAGGGCCGCTATTTTAGATTTCTCAGTCTCATCCATGGCTTCAATTGCAAATCTCACTGCTCTTATGAAAATATTAGAACTAGAACTAGAATCGACTGGCCGACGACGACCATTGATTGGTAAGTTTGACATTACATTTTCGACACATGTCAAGTCAAAACAGTGTGTCTTGTTTGTCAGACAGAATGGGTACCATAGATAGCTTTACTCTATAATCGACTAACTATATTCGAATTTAGTCGATTAAACATTGAAATCGATTCAACGATTCCTTCTTCTATGACAAACAAAGAGTTTTTCTTCATCTACCCTATTTTTGAATTTGAAACAGAGGTAAAAAAAAGGACAGTAATATTATATTTCTAATTTCTAAATAAAACAGTTTAATTTTTAAGCCGTTGAAGCGAGAAGTTCGTTGGATCCGTCTTCATCAATTTTGTACGGAAGTGGTGTTGTTAACGTGACGGGAGGTCCCCGTAATTCTGGCGGCGGTTTCTGAAACTAACGAAAAGGTAAGATTTTACGCAATATAATTTTATTCCATTATTCAATTACGCCATTTTTTTTTAACAAATACTGGTTTTTGGATGTATTCGATATATATTTTAGTTGGGAATCCCCTAGAAGACTTTTCTCGAGTAGACTTAAAGTAGGAAAATCTTTGGACAATTACTCAATAATTGCCTTGTGGATAATAAAGCAACGAGCTTTAAAAAATATGTTACACCAGCTTACTGGCGGCTTCATCCACGTCACAAGTACCCGATCTCATAGACTTCAGAAGGTCAGTTATTTACATACCTCCCTGAATAAAGTGCCTCTATATTTTATACCGTTTTATACTATTATGGTTTCTTAGGTTTAAGCGAACACCACATATTTCGTTTTTGAATTGAAACTTATTTCTATTACCTCGTCATCCTCTTGATCAGTGTCTTGCTCGTCTTTGTCTCCGTTTTCTAATTCTTCTGTGTTCTCTTCATCTGTTCCGCTGTCTGAACGTTCGTCCCCTTCTTCTAGTGGCTCCCAAACTCGGTCTTTTTCTACTAGATCTGGTGGGAGGAAATATTTTGATAATTTATCAATAAGGGAAAACATGTTTCCTTCTTTCAAACATGGCTCGTGTTTGAGATCACCCGCAATAGGCAAGCGTGGTACTGGTGATAACGCCTTATCTTCCTCATTGTACTTATGTCTTCTGTGAGATGAGAAGCCTTTGTCCAGCACTGGGACATTACAGGCTAATACTTTACTTTTATCAATAAAATAATGATGACTGATTGATTTGTCTCACTACTCTCACCTCTGAACCTCAGCGAGCCTCGTCTCACCGCCTGTTTATCCTCCGGCACATCTACAACCACGGTTGGAATTGAATCTATTGTAATTCCGTTCGGTTTGTCATTATTGTCATTGGATTCTTCACTTTCTTTGAGCTGGAAAAAAATATTTTGATTAGTAAGATCGACTAGGTTAGTGGCCAACCAAGATGAGATGATTAGATTATTGATTTATGATTAGTGATTTTTGATAACTGTATTATTTGTTAGTAAGGTTGAACTTATAGTGAATCCAAATCTGTTAGAAACAAACTTTGCTGCTTATGACTTTCCTAAATCGGTAGATAATAAATAGGAAATAGGAAAAGAAACTCCTTAAGCATAAATTACTTACAGACTCCTTGAAAAGAAAGTAGGGCCAGAGGACAGGACAAGAAATATAGTCAAATTATCTTTACAAAAGTGCCTTTTTACCTTGAGCCCACTTATTACCGGCAAAATATTATCTTTGAATAAATACCTTATTCATGTTCATCAAGAGTTTGAGTAAGCTCTGTAAGTGTACCTGTAAGAACGCCGCGCTGGGTGGCTCTTGGAACAAGGAAGCCAGCTCCTTGCTCCTCATCATTCTTTCATCCGCTTCCTTTTCCAAGTTTAGTTTGTGCGCTTTGTTCGTTTTCCACATCTGAAACATATTCATTGCTTTAATCTTATGTGATTGATTACTAGCAGAGAGAAGCTTTCATTTTTTTATTTGTCATTTTATTAGTCTCGAGTTTAAATAATTTTTACTTCATAATTTTACTACGGATCCAAAAAGAGAAGCATTTTTTGTTTGAAAGAAATGACATGACCAAGAGATACAATATTTACGTGCAGTGTGTGAGTGAGAGATGATTTAATAGAATTCCAATTTGGTTTAAAAAAATTGCCTATTGAGAATTTTATATCATATCATTTATAAACTCGGTACCAGGGTTGGCCACTGACCTATTCGAATGAAAGAATGAAGTCTTTGATGCAAATAGTTAACGTACTCACACGGGTTCTTTCGCGGTAGACATTTTATAAAGCAAGCAAGAAGAAAAACTTCTTTGATGCCATTACTCACATGATACCCAACGTAACACAGTCCCAATACGAACACGACTATAAGTGCTATGAAGAATTTGTCTGTGTTCTCTACTTCAGTGCTCGGTTGTTGGTGTAAGGAATCGTATGGGAGTCGCGAGGGCGGGTCTTCTACCCACGTTTTGTCTACACTCTGAAATAACATCAGTAAAGTAGTATAGTCTATTTTTTCTTGTTTGTCCCAAATGTGGATAAATTTCGTCAATTTTCCAGTCGAAAACAACTACTCTTGAAGAGGAAAAAGGTTTAGAGACAGGGTATGAATTAAATAAAATCACTAACCATTTTACCTCTTCAGGAGCAATGGTCTTCGGCAGGAAAATTGATGACATTGGTCCACATTTTGACAATCAAGAAAAAAAGTATAATAGCAATTGAGCGATATATGTTTCTATTTACTTTTCAAACATGGCTCGAGTTTGAGATAACCAACCCGCAGTGGGTAAGCATGGTGATAACACCTAATCCTCCTCACTGTGCTGATATCTTCAGTGAGATGAAAGGCCTTTGCCAAGCAGTGTAGCATTAGGTGATCAGACTTGATTCACTTTGCACAATTTTTTCAATTTTATTTTCAACTTTGTTATACGTACAATTAAAAAGCTGCCATTATGCGCAGCGCCCAGTTGGTCATGTTCGGGCCACGCCTCATCGAAATCTGCCGAGCATTGCGCGCTCCTCACACCCTGAGCATTTACTGCATTCACTTTCTCAGAGTCAGATCGAGTGAAGAGCATGTATTCTTCTAGCGGTTTCATTTCGTCGTCGTTTATTTCTACGAATATGTCTGGAACCGCGAAAATTGAAGTTAGGGGTCATAGGAATTTGAATGGATTCTTATCGAAATTAATGAGTTAAGGAGTCAATATTTGTTTTCTTTCGTTATCTACTCCTATTCTTTATTTTCTGTCACTATTTTTTTCTTATGCCAACATCATCTTTATATCACTTGACGAGCAAACACCTATTATACCATCATTTATTTCATCTATCATCATACTTAATTTTATAAATACGGAAGTTTGTGAGGATGTGAGTGTTTGTTACTCTTTCACGAAAAAACTACTGAACGGGTTTGGATGAAAATTTACAGTAATATAGGTTAATTTATAGTTACATCAGAAGAACACAATGGGATACATTTTATCCCGAAATTCCACCGGGAACGGGTACAACGCGAGGCGCGGCTAGTTATCTATATTGTACAATTTGTATTTAGTATCTCTTAAGTCCTATCTCCGCTATACTCACTGGAGAGACAGCCGTTGTAGCCCTTGTATATCTTGAGGCGCGGGTCGGAGGTGTTGAGGCCGCCGACCTGCACCTCGCGCGCGCCCGCGTCCGGCGCGTCCCACGGGCCCTGCGGCGCCACGCGCTCCAGCGGCACCGCGATGCGGTCCACCAGCAGCGTGGCGGCCTGCAGGTGACGCGTGTAGTACACCGTGTGCCGCGCGCCTGACATTTTGACACTTGTTTTCATAGTGATAATGCGTATACTTATACACTGTACTGATGTCTCAGAATTGATGATCATGACTGCCGCCTAATCCTCCTCACTGTGTTTAAATCCTCCTTACTGTACTGATGTTTAGTGAGAAGAGAGGCCTTTGCCCAGCAATGGCGTCTTGAAAACAAATACTTTCATAGCAACCCACTGATCTTTTGTAAGATGAGACCTTTGCCCAGATGGGGCATACAGGCTAATACTTATTTTGTACCTTCATAGCGGTATCTACCTCACCGTAATATCTTCGGTTAGATGAGAAGCCTTTGCCCAGCAATGGGACATGCATAGGCCATTACTTTTTTTCGTAATGAAATTTGAGAATTTGGTAGTGTTTTTTAAAAGTCGATACCATGATTTAATATTTGGATTTTAGTACATATTTTGGGTTGTTTTTTGTTTATAAATATTTCCAGTTATATCTGCAACATGTGCATGCTGCATCGTTGCTTTAATTTTACATTTAAACAATGTTAAAGCATTAACAGACGATCGCACCGCACCGTGACCTTGGTGCGCTCCGGACCATATTCGATAGTGTGTACATCGGTCCGCCGCACATTATTATTATTATTGACGGTCCTCTCGGTCCGATGGTTCTGTCAAAGGATTTGGTGCGGTTCGCGCGTTGTTCGTTCGTGTGGCCCACGCACCGCACCGTTTAGCGCTTTAGTCGCAATTCTGCCTCCGAGCGAGACACGCGTAACGAAGTTGTAATATATGGTTTCACCATTTCCAGCAATTCAGCAAATAGATCAGAACTCATGCGAAGGTATATACGAAAGTATTCATCGTCTAGTTCCTTTATCAGTCGCATATGACTGTATGAGTCTTTACCAAGCCAATTTTTTAGTTGAATGAATTGAAGATAGAAATCCTCTTATCTGCTTCATAATAAACTGTGGATATCAAAAAAACACTGACCGTTCAAAAAGTTCCTATTCTTAACTTCTGCACCATACGCTGATTCTTCTCTATCTTCTTCAAACTTCAAGTACCCGTCCTGTGTTATAGCGACTAGTAAATAGTAACTGCGTCTAAAGAAAGTACATTTTAATAATTATACAATCATATATGTTAAACAAACTTTCAAAATATCACATAATAATGCCACAACTTACTTATTTTCTGTCTGTACCAGCAAAAGCACAGTGTTTTTCTGACGTAAATCATTGCTCGAGAAAGCAAGTTTTATTTTAACCTGGAAGATATAAAATAATTTGATATCTGTGAAGAATACTATCCTTTGTTAAATGCAAAAGTTTCTAGGCTTGAACAGTTTCAACTGAATAGACATCGCTAGACGACTAGGACAAAAGTGAAAATAAGACATAAGATAGATGGCAATAAAATTATGGTTTTAAAAGAGATATTTTAGACAATTTTAGAGTATAGATAAACCCTTGTGTATCCTTTAAGTTCTAAAGAATTAAAAAGAGCTTCCTTCTTCTCTGAGAAAGGAAATACGCTGAAAAACTTACTCAGAAGTTTTAATATACTCAAATACCTTATCAACAGGCCCAGTCAATACAAACTTCCTCTGCAGAATACTTTCTCCGTTAAAATCTGCTCCTTTTTCTTCCATACAGTTCTCTCCAAAGTAACTGGTGAGTTCGCAGTCACAACTGCTCTCTTGGTTTGTGAAGTCTTCGGTACAAACGCCACCGTTCTTGCAAGGCTCGGAGTCACATTTCATGTTGCATTCTGGAAGGACTCCTGTTAGATCTGTAAGTACAACTTGTTATATTTTACTTGAACAAATTTTGTCCTTAATATAAAATATTGTGCACTGATTATCAATACAATCAGACTTCATCTAATTGTATTGATAATCTTGTTAGAAATACCGGTACTGCAGTGATGCCTTTATGATCCTACCGCAAATTTTTTTAGGTGGTAATTAACATCAGATTTCGTTACCGATGCTAAAGTGATAAAGTTTTTTATCTACACTAATGTTGTAACATTCTACTTATGATTCCAATACTTGACTTATAATTACTACTGTTATAGCGCAGACAACTAAAACACTCAATATAAGCAATTGCACATGATGTTATAATATCATTATAATATAACATTATAACATCATTATAACGCGACCAATTAACCTGGCGAGCCTTATGTCAAAATCCTCATACTAGTTGTATAAAATTTTGATATTAGGCTGGCTTTTGAAAACAGTTGGGTTATACGTGAAAACTTCGTCGAAACTACATACACAAAACTCTTTGGTAAGATCTCGCTCGCTCCTGATTGGCCCTACGCGCAGCTGCGCTCTCATTGGTTAGATTTTAATGGCGGCAAGTTCACTGTGACAATACACGTACCTACGCGTGAATTTAATGTTTCGCAATGTGTTTTGTTTTTAAAATTTTGTTTGATTAATTGCATTAAATAGTGAAGATAAAGTAGTGTATGCAACTGCATATAACACGGGTATTAAAACACTCGTTACTATTATGAAACTCGCTGCGCTCGTTTCATAAACTCACACTCGTGTTTTAATACCCTTCTTTATATGACGTTGCATAAACTACTATTAAACTTAATACATTTTGGTTATATATTTAGATTTAAAGATAATTTGGTAAAATAAAAAATTGCGTAGGTACCATTAGTTGCTGCTGCCTAGTGGCTGTCCTTAAGTTCAAGATCTAAAAAGGTGAATGGTTACAAAAAGAAAGTAGACTGTAGAAGGTTTAAGATTAAAAATTAGCAGCACTCCTTTGCTCCTACTTTTTTCTATCTACAAGCTTACCTTCAGCCCCTTCTTCAATAACCTGCTGCGCCTTCTTAGACAAGTCGACGACATGTTCCGCGATCTTGAACCCCCTCACGCAGCCCACGTACCCCCCTTGAGGGAGTGAGGAAGCTCTTGGAGCGAGATGTAAGGAGTAGGGATCGTAACCACCGAGGTTAATTTGGAAGTAATCGGTGGGGGGAGCGGGCGGCCTTTGGGGACGGATTACCTCTGAAAATGATTTGGGGGTTTGAAAATTGACAAATACTGAAAGTATTTTTGCTTTAGACCAAATACATAGGTAGGAACTACTTTGCTTTCGGAAATATTTTCTTAGAAATGTGAGTCAAAGAATTCTGTAGTTTTTATTCATTTTTGAATTACTATCACACTAAATTATGATTTCTAAATAAAGATTTCCATATACATGGAATATCACTTCTACATTGGACTTATAACGTATCCACCCAGATCAAAGGTTTTCCACATTTTGTATATTTATTTAACTAAGTTAAATAATTTTTTTGTTACCAAAAATGTGCAATATAATGCATCTGGGTCAGAACTATAGATCGTTTTTATTTTTACTCTAATTTACAGCATCTTCTGATATTACTTTTATTTACTCACCTAATTCAGGATTAACCCACGGCTTATTAGTATAATTAGTTAACAGCCTAGCGATTCTATCAACAGTAATATTCCTATCATTAACATGTAACGTCGTATTATCATCCGTTCTTATTATAGCTATTTGGACACTTTCTCCTTTATTAATATGTTCGTAAGTTACATTCATCTGTATTATTTCGTTTTCATCATTGAATAGATAGAATATTTTAGTTCCATTATGTATGAACAAGTGTATGAAATTGTTCAAATTGTCGTTAGCGTATAGAACTAATGCGTTGTCGTCGTATGTTCTTAGATTCATTAGTAAGTTCTCGGTCATCATTTTCTTCAGTCTTTGCTTTTCTGCGATTGTTGCGTTGTCTACTAGATAGTTTTTCTTTAGGTACGCTTCTTGCGTTTGGAATGTTAACGCTTTTTCGTTTATATCTGTAATGATAAAAATAGTTGTAAATTGTAATCAGTTATCATTATTTATTATTCTTCTTTCTTATTTGATCATATCTTGATTGCCCATTACTAAGTTCTTTTACTAATTCAATAATTGATTGAGCTTCTAGTCGTATCTTTATTTTTATTTAAAAATGTCATTAAAGTATCTGAAAATAACGCTAAAAAAAAGTAGTTCAAACCACTCACTTTCTTCGCAATGCGTTCCCAAATGAGCCCACGGATTCTTACAAATACATTCGTAAGTAGACCACAGTTCTTTGCACACTGCTTTGTTCTGACAAGGATTCGGCACACAAGAAGGTTTACAATCCTTAATAATTTCTGACAGATGGACAGACATATAGCTGTATATGTCTAACACCTCTCCGTTAACTACGAGACCTCTAAAACAGCCTATTAGGCCTTGGTTAACAGCAGATTTTTTGAGATGTTCTCTAAAATTAAAGGAATAAGTTGTTTTTCAAGTTTTTAATGGATAAAGTTATAAAGCTGCAGTTTTGTGCAGTTGTATTATATCGAATGTGTTTAAATCTCCTGAAATGGAATTGATAAAATAACTCATGCTAAAGAAGAAACCCTTTATCATATTGATAAACTGATGGTAGTGAAAACCAATGGCACTAAAACTCATGCTAGAAAATCACTAAAAACGTGAAAGAATGTCAAGTTCAAACCGATAGTCTTTTTTTATCTTCTTTACTCACTCGCGCATCACTCATGCTATTAAAAATCCTTCGTCATGCCAGAAAAAAAACATAGTTTGAAAAGAAATCATGCGTAATCAGATCTTCCCAACTCACGCAGTAGCGCCACCAATGAACATAGAACCTTCAAACGGTCCAAATGTCTCTTCCAACAACAGATTCAGCATCTGATACTCCGTATTCAACATGAACCTAACGTGGTAGAAGTTGTAATCTATCCATATCTTATGCCATTCTCCGCCATTCAGCTTCCTTTTAGAATTGATCACTAGTTTCCTAGTAGTTCCAGTGTTGAGTGTAAAGTTGAATGTTAGCTCGTGTTCTGTGGATTTGTGGTGTTTGAAGGTTTGGCAATGTTTAAGTAAAGTTATGCTTTGAATACACTGGTAAATCTCTAAGTTATATAGTTAAAAAATTTGGTAAATCTCTAAGTTATATAGTTAAAAATAAAAAAATTATAGTTAAAAATTTTGGACAAAAATTAAGTGAGAGTTAAAATGTGGCCTAATGTGGTCTTTACCGGCTAAAGAAGATTCATCATTAGTTTATACAAAAGCTCTTACCACTAGTCAAAGCCACCATAAATGAAGGGTAGTTAGGTCGAATAGGCGGCTGGAACAGCAGTATCGCGCTAGTGCCTGTGGTTCTGAAACTGAAGGCGATGTCGCCTTTCCTCCAGCCCGGGACTTCGATGTACGATTGGGAGGTTGTAAACGTGACTACGTATCTTTGGGTGTCTGGAAATATGGTACAGTCAACGTCATAATATATATCGACGGGGAAGTGCGAACAACTCCTAACTTACATTTTTTACGAAAACGACTTTTGAATGCAGTTCGATAGAGAATGAATTTGCGCGTCTACTGATATATGAATTAAGTTGAAATTCGCAAAATTGACGTAGCTAGGCATCGAAGAAACATCTCTTAAGTTAAGGTCCAACATAACCTGATTAATTTTGGCAGGAAATATATTCTAACTTACAAATGGAAACATCTCGTAACTTCATTTAAAATAAAACTTTGAGCTAATATCTCCTATCTTCATATGCAAGTACAGTGTTCCCGCTCTAGAGCGAGACAAAAACGGTGCGTCTCTCGCAGTGTAAAAGGGACACCGGCTTACGTGCGCGACGTCTCGTCACGTAGTGCTGTGTTTTTAATCTATTTGCAGCGATTTTGATTGTTTTTGAGTAAATAATAGTCAATTACTATGTACATTGTGCTGGACGACAAATATTTTACTTGGATTCAACAACCTACCTCATAGAGTTTTTTTTACGTAACCTCGCTGTTCCCCTGCTGGGCAAAGGTCTCCCCCAATTCTTTCCGTTTATCTCTTTCCATAGCCAACTCCTTCCAATCCTTATTAAAATCGCTCAGCTCTTTCCGCCATCGAGTCGGAGGCCAACCTGGGGGCCTGGGGGCATCCTGGAATTCCCATTCCGTTGCAATCTTTGCCCATCTGTCCGGGTGTTTCCTGCTTACGTGACCAGCTCAATTCCATTTGAGCTTGGCAGCTGTAATTCCCACGTGTGCAACGCCTGTCATGGAACGCAGCATGGTGTTTCTGACGCGGTCTTGTCTCTTGATACAATGCTGCGTTCCATTGCACCGTAGGTGAAGATGGGCAAGATGCACAGTCATGTCAATGAGTTTGCGCTTCAGAGAGATTGGCAAATCTCCCTTCATTAGCGTTTTCATGGACCAGTAGCTTTTCCAGGCGTTGTCTATTATTATTATTATTATATTAGCCTTGGGTGTCCCATTGTTGGGCAACGGCCTCCCCCCATCTTTTCCACTTCTCTCTATTTAGAGCTTCACGACGCCAACCAGCCAAAAATCCGTTTAGTTCATCTCGCCATCTCCTTTTTGGTCTGCCGCGGCATCGCGTCTTTGGGTCTGGGTCCCATAAAGTGGTGATTTTTGCCCAAGACTCATCAGGCCTGCGACAGACATGTCCAGCCCAGTTCCATTTTAGCTCAGCAGACTTGCGACCTACATCGGCGACTTTTGTGCGGGAGCGCAGTTCGGTGTTTCGGACTCTGCCCGTCAGCTTGACACCCAAGATGCTGCGCTCCATCGCCCGTTGGCAAACCTTGAGACTGGACTTCTGCGAATCTGTCAATGACCAAGTTTGTGCACCGTATGTGAGCACAGGAAGTATACACATGTCCATTAGTTTTCGCTTAAGCGACACTGGAAGGCGTCCCTTCAGGAGTTCCGCTAGGGCCCAATAGCTCAATAGTTGTCTATGCGACAAACAATTTCTGCATCTTGCCTGTTGCCGAAAGATGCTAACTGGCCCAAAAAAATGTACTCATTGACATAGCTTACTATTAAACTATTAGGTATCTATAAATAATTAGAGTCATTAAAGAGATTTTTATTTTTTTATGCCGCTTTCTCATTTTGTTCTCGTTGATTTAGTTTTAGAAGTGGGACTGTTTTTATTTAAGCTTATCTTTGATTTTTTAAAGGATGTTTTATCAATAAATGTTACAGTAATTATAGGATTATAGTTTCAAACACTACAATAAAAATTGCAATGGATAAACATTGATTTCTCAGAGTTATAACAGTGTTTCATTTTGAAAATACCTCCTATCTTAACCGATATAGTGACGATGATGTTGATATTAGAAAGCCAATAACTCCTATCTTCAAAAAAATCGCCTAGTTTGAATATTTGGTCGATTTTTAGTAATTTTTAGATTCCTTTGTCATATTATTACCTAATATGATTGAAAACTTCAACGAGAAATGATAATTTTAAATGATTTCTATTACTTTTTTGAAGTATGGAAAATACTCCTATCTTCAAAATTTCAGCCACACGAGCTTGGCGATACCTCCTATCTTACATTATCTCGCCAAATACTTATTCCAAACAAATTTTGATTATTACCTTACATGCGGGTCCATTTAAGTATAAAATTGCCATTTACACATTTTTTCTTAAACATCTGGGAAAAATAAAAAACGGTTTTTTTCGCCTCCTGTAAAATTTGGTTTTTGTAAGTTAGGAGTTGTTCGCACTTCCCCGTCGATATGTGGATGTTTAACATATTTCACGTATGTTATTATGACTTCGAATGTACAATAGATTAGTTTCTATCTTATTGAAAAATCAAGTCAGTGAAATATCTTCATAAACAAGTATTTATTCTTTTTTTACATTGTCATTGTGCACCACTATTGTGCCATGGCACCATCCCTCCGCAATTATAATGCCTGTATCAAAAGTATTTTTTCTTTTTAAAATATCAGAAATTTTACATAAGTGGTTTCTTCAAATACAGTATTCAAAACTTACTAGTCTCAACGCACTCCAAAGGCCCCAAGGTAATTCTTCCTTGAGCTTCTTCCGTCAAATCTTTCTGTTGCAGGAAGAACATCTCAATAATACCCAAACTGTGAGGATCCACTAGCGTTCCTTCATCAAACAACCATTTGTCCTTCTCATTGGAGTCACAGTTACAGGACTGAGTCGGGTTCACGCAAGTAGCGTTGACTCCGCAGGGGCAGTAGCCTCTGAAGGTGAAAGATTTTTGGGATCTTGTTATTTTTGAGATGAGAAGGAGCTTGCTCTGAATATGAATGGATGTAGAAGTCTGCATCGGACTCCCCAACAAGAGCCTTGCTCTTAAATTTATGATGATGATGATGTTATATTTGGGAATGTGAAAGTTATATGGGTGGTTGCTTTTTGTTAACCATGATGGTAACAATTTTATTTGACTGGTAGTTATGTAAGTTCGAATGAACCCTTGGATTTTTATGCAAAATTATGGATAACGTGGTAAGTGAGAAACTTCCACAAGAAAATGATGTTAATTGACAAATAAGGGTTACAAAGAGAAGTCAAAAGATAGCATCTAGAAGAAAAAAATGATTTATCAGTTCTTCAGTTAGTTAAAAAGTTGTTGACGCGACTCACTGAAGATACCTATTAGTAAAAAATAAGAACATGATAAAACTACAACAGTGGGATGACTGAGAAAACTCTTATCATATTAACTAAAATCACAAACCTAACAACATTTACCAATTAAACTGAAAATTATAAAGCTTAGTGTGTGAAAAACAAACCTCTTAACGTTCCCCAAGAAGTCAACGGTTCGGTTAGAAGACGATATGAACCAAGTGGCACTATGAAGTTCCAAAGGAGCATTGATGCAGTCGTACTTAATGTACTGACGGCAGAACAGGGAGTGAGAGATTAGTTCCTGAAGCATTTCAGCTGAGAATTCCCTGTATTTGATCTTGAAGCTGAAGTCTTGGCCGGTAGCTGATCTGACATCCTGAAAAATGATATATAGGTTGTTATATGCGCTTTGTTTAAAGTTCAGGGTTTAAAAATTACTTTTTGATTAAGGCAGAGATCGGATAGCGAAGTGCATTAGTTAAAAATTGCAGTAATTGTTAATTAACAAGCGTTTATTGTTCCTGTCACATCTGAGTATATGAATCATGTTATATGGTATCATTCTGGGATGGACTTAAAATACTCATTTCTTATCAAGAAGTAGGCATAAAGTGAGTTCGAGGATTCAGTGGTCAACTCTGATGTCCAAGTTTTTAGACCGCCTAAAGGTCTCATAAATGGTCAGATGATCACGAGTGCTAATAAAAAGTAGGTAAAATAATCAAAATACTTACAACTTGACTGGGCAGATTATGTTCCACAACAGTAGTAGAAGAGTCTGCTTCTATTTGAAACTCGCATTTCACATGGGCTGGTGGGAATTTACCATTCCCATCTATATCTATGAGGTACACGTCGTTTCTAGTGTATCCTAGTAAGGCTAGTTCTTCACAAGTCTTGCGGAATGTTGCGAAGTGACAGTTCTCGCCGATGTAACCTAGAATTGGGATACGTAGAAATGTGATTTTTTTAAGAGTAGGTATTTACTATTTGACTCGTCAAAGGATCTAATTATGATTTTAATCGTCCATTTTTTCTGAACTAGCTAGCTAGGTATTTACAAATTGACTAGGCAAAGATTTAGTATTTGAATATCTTGATTTTTCAATGGATACTTTGTATGTTGTTATTTTTGTCTATAACTCACGCATGAGCATGAGCGTAGTCAACGGTGAGCAGGCCATGATTTACACTATGAATTTCTTTGCTTTACTTGTGCTCTTTTTTACCTGCATTTAGGAGGGGGAGGGTGCGATAAACGCTCATTAAAGTAACTAGTAAGAGGTACTTCAAAACTACTGACAAGAGATACGAATATTTTTTTTTATACACCGTATGACGGTACAGTAACTATATTTTCACCACCAAAACGTTCATCTCATCTGTAGTACAGACAGATTTTTTTTTTCAAAAGTCAAAAGTCAAATATGTATTTTTATTCAGTTTTGGCCCCATAGAGGCTCTTTTTAACGTACCACCAATCATGATTCAATCAGTTAACACTATACTAGAGTACACTACACTACAAGACGTACCCGTGTTATCACAGTTGCATATGACGCGGTCCTCCCTTATGGAGCACACGCCGCCGTGCTCGCACGTGTTGGGCCGCGTGCACGGGTCCACGTACCGACAGTCGTCGATGGCCACCTCGCCTACCACTCGCTCCGTGTATATCACGAATCTACATATAGTACATAGATATAAGATTTTTGGTTTGAATCGTTCGTCTCGAGTTTCAAATAATATACTCGTATTACCAGTAGTGCTTATGAAGTGTTTAATCTTCCTATTGTTAGAAGCAAATGTAAAGTCGAGAAAGTTGTTTAATAAAGAGTTTTGTTACCACTAAGCTTGTGTATTCACAAATCAATCAGGAACACGGAACAATTAAAATTGTACTCATTAATAATTACGTGTAATATACATAAAATAAACAACAATATATTCGCGTTAATGAGGAAATTACACAACGGCAGTGCGTTACGTTTTTATGACATTCATAAGTTGGATTAAAGATTATCTTAATAGGAAACAAGTTTTGCATTCACAATTACAATGTTTTTTGGAAATTTTAATTATTCGATTTTTTCGAGAAATTAAGTTTGACCGAATTTCCTGGCACGATTACGATTTAATGCGTATTTTTATATTATTTAAGTTGATATGAGCCGTATATTAATTAAGCAATAAGACGTTTATCCTTTATAGTCTGTGAGACGAGAGAAAGTCTGCGAGAGACTTTTTGTCCGACAAAATAAAACTTCTTTATAACGAATAAATCTCGCGAAGGATTTTAAAGTAACCACAGCTATACTTATGAATGTTTGCGTACAAAATAAACTTGACAACTTGGTAACTGATCACGATTGTTAAGCAACGTGCTGCTCTACTACTTGGATGGGTAACCGATAGTGGTATTTCTATACGAGCGGTACTGTGCACGTTACGTTAAATTGTCGGTCTCGGTTGTTTCAATTGTAAGACCATGTTTGAGACTTTTAGGGTCTGCGCACATTATAACAACTCAACGGCGACTCGACTCTATGTCAAATATTGAAATTTAAGCCCTGTGTCATATGTTCAAGGTTTAATTTCAAAAAATTATATTAATGTAGTGTACGACGAGTGGCCTACGCATCGTACACTAAAGGTCAACCCCGACACGTTTGTCACGCAATGACCACACGTTGTCCACGCAACGACCACACGTTGTCCACGCAACGACCACACGTTGTCCACGCAAACTGAATTCAACCGAAAACTGAGGTTAGACGAGTTGTCTGTTGAAATACGCATTACCCACTCGTTGACACCGCGTTGTCCACTCGTTGACAACGCATTGCCCACTAGTGACCATGGGGTGGATCAACTAGTTGACTACTCATCGAGAGTGTGAGTAGAGTTGCTGCCGCGTTGGCGTGGTGTTGTTATAATGTGCGCAGACCTTTAGGCGGTGTAAAAACTCCGAGGCGAACGTTGGCCTACTCGATGTCTCTTTTTAATCAACTTTTTCATTGGAAGACCTAGTCTAGAAACCAGTAAGACAAAAAAGTTCTTCATCTGCAAGCTTGACTAAATAATTTCGGTTATTTATTACAATGTTTGATATAATTTAAACTTAAGTAGATCTTCTTCATCGAGTGGATGGTCTACCTGACCAATCCTGGTGTCAGAGTTATTGAGCCGCCAAAGGCCTCTGACATGGCTCATGTAACGACTACTATCCGTAGAAAGTGACCGGGATCGACGGCTTAAGCTGCGGCTCCATTGAGGCGGAGACGAGCGGAGCTGAGAGGAGACGTGTGGGGATTGACCAATCGTATTACATGAAATCCACATCTCGTCTCCGCTCCGCTTCAATGGAAACAGTGAAGCGGAGACGAGCGGAGCTGAGAGGAGACGTGTGGGGATCGACCAAAAGTATTACATGAAATCCACATCTCGTCTCCGCTCCGCTTCAATGGAAACAGTCAAGCAGAGACGAGATGTGGATTTCATGTAATACGATTGGTCGATCCCCACACGTCTCCTCTCAGCTCCGCTCGTCTCCGCCTCAGTGGAATCACATACCTCTTTTCACAGCTCTGCTCCTCTCAGCTCCGCTAGTCTCCGCCTCAATGGAGCCGCAGCCTTAACGTGCCCTCCGAAGCGGAATCGTCTTACTTTTCAAGCAATCAGGTGATTCAGCCTGCAATGCCCTAACCAAACTGAGGGCAGTCTCACAAAGGGTTTTTGTGAGCTATTGTCCCCACCGGGAATCGAACCCGGAACCTCCGGATCGTGAGCCGAGCGCTCAAACCATAAGACCACGGAGGCTTAAGTAGATAATATTAAGTAATGGAACATTTATTGTGATTTAAAACAGGATGTCCGTAGTTCATGTTTATTGTATGTTCGTGCGTCATGAGTTAGAAGTTAGGGATAAAAAATAATAATCTTATTACAACATCTTAATAGCTAGTTCACTAAGACCGATAGTTTTACTACAGCGACAAAATTGAATACAATTCAAATGTCTACTGGAAAAATATAAGAATATAAGCAAACAACTCAAAAGGTAGTACCAACCTCAGAATACAGAAAGAACCTGTATTCTGAGGCACCAACATAAGATATACTCGTACTTACATACTTTTTGCATAAACACACGATTTGTACTCATTTTACTAAAGTTTGAAAGTGATTTTAAAGAGTATGTAAGTATATCTTATGTTGGTACTTTCTTTTGAATGTCTGTAATACGTACCCGAAGTTTCGAGCGAATTACACCGCTCGTGGTCACTGGATGACTCGTGGACTCGGGATGACCACGAGCGGTGTAATTTTTTACAAAAACGTTTTTACAAAAATACGTAATATTATCTAACGCGATACAGACCCGTTTCATTTAGTATAAAGATATACTTAATTAAGATTAGACTATTAACATGTAATTGTAAGTGCAAAAAAATGCTATTTACATGAAGAATAGTTCAAGATTTTTTCTCGGTTTGAGTATGTAATGTGTGCAAGGAATATAACTTTGAATTCCCAAACGTTTCAAACTCATATTAACACGTTGATAGTAATATCAAATGGCGTACGTTTCAAAAATACGCCTTATCCTCCTCACTGCACTGATATTCATTGAGATGAGAGGCCTTTGCCCAGTGAGACATCACAGGCTAATATTTAGTATTAATGAGTAAATAATAATTATACTAAATGAAACCCCGACGTTTCGACGTTTTCGACGTTTTCGAGTGAATTACGCCGCTCGTGGTCACGGGATGAGTGCAAATCGTGTGAGTTTACAAAGTATATATAATAGTTAGTATTAATCGTCTTCAAAATTGTATGAAACTTACCTAGGTTCTATAAGCAGTCCGTTGATTTTAATATTCCTCATACATCCGATCAAACCGAGGTTAGCTGATCTGAGTCCACTGCCGATCACTATTTTATCTTGTAACTCAAAACCAAGACCTTTAACAATAAAATACATAATATGACTTGTAGGAAAAAGATAGAACTGAAATTATTATCATTATTTCAAGATAGCTTAAAAATAATTAAGAATTTTTGATTATAAATGTACGTATTGTAGATATTTTAAATGTAAGAAAATAATCTTAAAAAAACTGGACGTCTTCAATCAAAATAAAGATAAAACTGCTAAAATGTATAAATCTTGTATATAAAATTCTCGTGTCACAACTACTTTGGATACAATAAGCAAAAAGTTGAAAAAATATTAAGAATATATCCGAAGAGAATAAGCACAAAATTAAAAATAGTGTATTATTAACAGAACAAGCTCAGCCCCAATTTTACCGTTTCTATCTCGACCACGATCAACTAAACTAGGTTTTAGTGAATACATTTTGAATCGTAGTTCAAGAGCTGATGATTAACACGGTCATCAGCTCTTGAACTACGATTAAGGTGAACGAGTTTAGTGTAACGGTGAAATGAGGCTTAATAGGAGAAATACTGTAACTGAAAAAAGGAGAATCATCAAAAAATCTTTACCTAACATCTGGGCGTGTTTGTTGTGATGGTCCACAGTCAGTTTGAGTCTTCCCTTCCGGTAGTCCAACTCAACCGTATGCCAATCATTACTAGCGTTAAATTTCACTGATTTCAACACGGTTACGTTTTTACCAACGTCTTGTACTAATTCGAAACGAATCTCTTCTTTTACCATTCGTACCTAGAAATGTAGTTTAGTTTAGGATTTAGTATAGTTTTAATTATTAAAAGTGGCTTCAGTTTCTCTTAGAACAAGATATATTTATTTTATGATACATAGTTCCTTTTCATCAGAAATATACAAAGTAGCACGTTGCTATAATATGATTGGTGAATACAAAAAGTATCATGGCATCGTATCTTGGTTACCATATGAATTTACTAGCAGCGCCCCGCGGTTTTACCCGCGTTGTGCCCGTTTCTGTGAAAATTTCGGGATAAAAAATACCTTATAACCTTTCCGTTGAATGTGGCTATTCATTACAAAAAGAATTGTTCGAATCGGATCGGTAACTACTGAGCTACGCCCGAACAAACAAACAAGCAAAATTACAAATTTTACCTCTTTATAATATTAATATAGATTATATTTATACATTCGGTAGAAAGACACTCTTTAAGCTAATATTGTCTAAGCTTTAAGAAGCGTTGATGCATTTTGAGACATGATGAAATCATACTAATCCAACGAATCCTACTGTAATACAAACGCTCTTCTTCATCGAGTGGATGGCCAACCTGACCAATCCTGGTGTCAGAGTTATTGAGCGGCCAAAGGCCTCTGGCATGGCTCATGTAACGACTACTATCCGGAGAAAGTAACCGGGACCGACGGCTTAACGTGCCCTCCGAAGCACGGAATCATCTTACTTATCGGGCAATCAGGTGATTCAGCCTGTAATGCCCTAACCAAACTGAGGACAGTCTCACAAAGAGATTTTTGTGAGATATCCCCACCGGGAATCGAACCCGGAACCTCCGGATCGTGAGCCAAGCGCTCAAACCACAAGACCACGGAGGCTGTTAAAACGCTATATCTGTCGCTCCTTCAAGACCATCTCAATAATTCAGTTATTTTATATCTCATAAGCATTTATAATGTCTAGACTAAAACATTAGCATTTGATTAATAAATTAATTCTTGTGCAAATATTAATAATGTAAAATTATTGTTAAGGACGTGACTAATTGTATGCATTCTGGTCAAGCCAGTTTAGTTTGGCCTTTATTTTGTATTATTTATAACTAGCAGTGCCCCGCGGTTTTACCCATATTTTGCCCGTTTCCGTGGGAATTTCGATGATTTTTATACATATAAACCTTCATCTTGAATCACTCTATCTATTTATTAAACCGCGTCAAAATCTGTTGCGTACTTTTAAAGATCTAAGCATATGAAGGGACAGACAGATAGCGGAAAGCGACTTTGTTTTATACTATGGAGTGATAATATATCGATATAATATTGAAAGTTAACGGTTAAACATCCTCTATAGATATTTTCGAATCTAAATACATAATTAAATGCGTCTGGAATTGAATTCTGCTATAATTTCCAGATATTATAAAAAGTTATTGGATTGAAATTTAAAGATGGATACCAACAGCTGTTTATAATATACTAGCAGTGCCCCACGGTTTTACCCGCGTTGTGACCGTTCCCAGGAGAATCTTAGGATGAAAAGTAGCCTATAAACTTCCCGTTGACTGTGGCTATCTATTACAAAAAGAATTATTCAAATCGGACTGGTAGTTTCTGAGATAGCCCTTACAAACAAACATTAGAAACAAAGAAACTTTACCTCTTTATAATATTAGTGTAGATGTTTTATCAATAAGATAATTATTTTCCGAAAATCCTAATAAAATGTCTTTGCTGGACAAACGTTTTAGTCTCACTGAAGATATCAGTACCTTCTAACATAAAGAAACTATAACAAATTTCAAATGACTTCAGTATTTTAATTATGAGGGTAGATAACAAATGTACCTTTATAGTCGTTGACATTTTCTATTTAACACAACCAACGTAAACTTTATTGTTATTAAAACGTCATAATAACATGTTATTGTTATTATTTACAATCATTGTCTTAATATGATTATTCATAGTAAACACTATTTAGAGGGCATTTATTTGATGATGTTGAAGGAATGTGTAATGGAATACGTATTTAATATGATGACTTGTTAAATGTTGTTTTATGAGTAATATGGTTTTAATGTGTACTGAGAATAGTCAGATTTGCATTCTTCTAATTTCTCATTATCTTGTGTTTAGTTTTGTCATTAATTATTATTATTTTTATGTTTCATATACATATGTCATTATCATCACTATACTGATATCTTTGGTGAGATCAGAGGCCTTTGTCCGCCAGTGGGATATTACAGGCTTATACTAACCTAAACCGCGTGTTAATGGGGCGAAAGATTTAATGTTATCACGTCTTAATGTCCAACCAAATGCTTTAGATTCTATGCTATAGCATTTGGTTTAACATTAAGGCTTCTATAGTATAGAAGATAGTAATCGTACTCACACGGGTTTTTTCGCGTTAGGAAGCAAGCAATAAAGCATAATAACTTATTTTTTATTTCCCGAAGTTTCGAGGGGATTGCTCTCGTGGCCGCGGGTGAACTCACCCGAAAAATCCCGTGTGAGTACGTTTACTATACAAATCGCGTAAGTTTAAAAAAGACTATTGCTTTAGAAGATGTAGAAAAACTAATGCTAATGATGTCCGGTTAGGTAGTCAATCAGAAATAAGAGTTATTGATGTAGTAGCTAATATTTAAAAACACAAGATGTATCCAATAAAAAATTATAAAACGTCTTTGATAAATGTTTTTGTCTTAGTTATTTATGTGTCTTTTGTCAGCTTACAAGAAAAACGTTTATAAATTTAAAAAAGGTTATCAAATTACCAACCCAATACTTGTAATTATGAGAATCGAAAGTGTAATAGACAGATTGATTGATGTCCAGATCTTATAAGTATTAAGTACTAATAAAATAATGCTAGAGTTTGTTTGAACGGGGTCATCTCTGGAATTTCCAGCAAGCCGTGAACATTATTTTTGTATATGATCCAAGACGAGTCCTGCTGACTGTACTGATCTCATCAGTAAGATGACAGGCCTTTGTCCAGCAGTGGGACATTAAAGGCTAATACTTTACTTTTACTTTATGACAAGTCACATTCAACAGCTACTTTAATTAGCTACTTATTGTCCTGAAATTCCCACGACACGGGATACAAAGCGGGCAAAGCTGTAAGGCGCTATCTATACTTATATAATAAAGCTGCAGAGTTTGTTTGTTTGAACGCGGCTATCTCAGAAACTACAAATCCGATTTAAGTCATTCTTTTTGTAATGGATAGCCACATTCAACGGAAAGATTATAGGTTATTTTTCATCTCAAAAAGTCAAAGGGAACGGGCACAATGCGGATGAAACCGCGGGATGCTGCTAGTTAGTTAGTAATATTACTACCGATCAGTAGCTATGATAAAACTTACCTCCCAATACCCTTGTCCAGACGTAATCTGGCTGTAAGCAAGAACAGCCATATTCTTACTAGTCTTAAAGTCGAAAATCAAATTCACACTTTGACTCTGATTAAGTGGCCACCAAATATGAGAAGTAGCAAACGGATAAGTGATAGGAATCACTTCTATATCAATATCTTCGAATTCAGGATCCAATGCTCCAATGTAATGTACTTTGGGATTATTCTGCTTAAGTTCATATACGATAGACACATCGTTATAGTAAACATATTTTAAGTTCCCGGCGAAATTGTTGAAAGATTTCAGCCCTTTCATTTTGTGTAGATCAGGGCCTCCACAAATGTAAATTTCTGGGTCTATACATAAGTATTTGGCGTCTCCAGGCATTTCGTACGTTGCTGTTTTATCATCTAAGTAAACGTAGACCATTTTCTCTTTTAATATGATTGTTAGGTTATGCCACATGTTATTGTTAACCTTTTTGCCTAAATAGTCTTCAACAGGCCCATCGCCTAAGTCCATTTGTATGGCAATCTTTTCGTTGTGAATGGAGAGAGCTATGTAGTGAATTTTGTCGTCAATTTGACCGCTAGCGTAAAATAATGCGGAGTCGTCGAATCTTGTCTGTGGAAAAATTTAATGTTGAATCTTAAAGCAAGCGTTTGTGGGGGACTTTTTGTCCTTAGGTTGCAATGGTTGTGAACACATATCCGTGGGCAGTTGAACAAATGATAGGCTGATTGTTAGCAATTTAGTTTCTATACTATACATACAACTGTATACCAGTCAGTGGTGACTCGACTATAGTCCTTATAAGACAATTCCTTATTAGATACAGTTTGGATCTGACGGACTGAAAGTCCCCCACGGACTGGCGGCTTAAAAGCATAGTCTCTGCAACTTAAAACATTATTTGAGATATCATGCATAATTCACCTTTCAATGTCTCTCAAAAGTGCATTGACAAAAACCTGATAACCTGTTTAATTCAGTAATGCAATATTAATTGGAGGATTTGGAATGTCCCGACTACATTATGGGTGTCCTTGTCCATCGAGAATTAATATTAGATTTAATAGCTGATGTTTACCTTATTTGGTTAATAAGTTTTACATATACTTGCATTGCAACATTTATTTTGAATACTAGCTTTGGTGTGCGGTTTCGTTTATCTTTAGTGTCTTTTATAAAACTTATCAAAGTAGCTTATTCAAACATGACATTAGTAAGAAATGTCATGTTTGAATAGTTAGTTAATTTTACTTATTTTAAGACCGAATGAACATTTTCTTCGCATTATATATTTTATGGTATTGTAAATGTCAAACTATGAAATATAGTTTGACATTTACGAGTAATATCCCCACATAGGTTTTAATACATATTAGAAGATTTAAAAAAAACTTTTCTAGATAATCTTGTTAGATGTAAGTTCTTATTGGAATGGATAAACCAACATTACAAAATAGTATTTACCTTAAAATGTAAGCTGACTCTGGTATTGGTCGAATGCACTCGATCTTTCCAATCGTAAACTCGATACGATACGTAACTCGACCCTCTTAGGGTTAAAATCGTGGCGGCTGTAATCGATTACATAAATTAATACAATGTAGGATTGTTTTCATCGATATGTTAATCCATTTAAATTCAATTTTGATTTTTAGATTAAATACTGTAATGAGTGTATTAAGGACTGTAGTATTTAAAAATAATATCGATACTGAATTATTTTCAGAATCCAGAACACTTATTCCCCGGCTGCGGCAAAGCCCAAAAGAAGTTATTTTCAAAGTATCGCAATCTTATCGTACGAAATAGCGTACAATCAATAATTTAACAACTACCTACTTTAATAAATGTATGCCCTAATAAACGTAAAAAAGAATTCAAGTAGCTGATAATCAATTTTGGACAATCAGTTGTCGAAAATGTATGAAATTAAGTTAATTCGAATTTTAATAACTTGCAGTATTTCTGGGTTATAATAATTATTTAATGAATTCTCTGAGCGTGTTAATTGGTTAATCTTATAATAGTTCCAAACATAAAATACTCTTTTGCCGAAACATTAGGTTTTAGTGAAAGTTAACTAAAGTTTCTATATTCGATATATCAATTCGACACACTAAAGTTATCAATTAACTTTATTAAACTTGATTCTTTGCGTAAGTTTTTGTTTGCAAAAGTTGATGTTAAAATTGTTTTTGCAATTACGTTCTAATTGTGCAACCGAATGTGTTGATATAGTAATTGCTTTCGATTCTAATTGATCATTTTATATTCATGACTTTTATGTCTTTGTTAAATGTGTGTGGGTAGAAGTATATTATCATTTTGTAACCGTATTATTTTTTGATGAAAACTTAAAACGAATTTTCAAGCTATAAATGTGAGTAAACTCGTGAAACGCTCTTAGTTCACTTACTACCGCACTTAGAGACGTCCATTAAATCGTCACTTAACTAATTGAAGTTATTAGTCATACATTGCATGTCAAAATCACTCATTAAATCACTACTAAGGAAGCATTTGACTCGTAAGTTAGACTAGTACCTAATTCTTCTTGCATTTTAAGCACATATAATTATTTTAACCACATATAATTAATCTTACACTCCTAATTAGGGATGAACAATATTAAACAAAAGCGTTATAGTTTTGTTCCTTTTTCAAATTTGCTAGTCAGCGGCCCCATGGTACTCCTATAGAAAATGTAATAGCAATATCATACTTACTGTAAACGTCACACAATTGTTCTTCATACAAGGTTCCGAAACAATCACATCTATACCCATTATATTCATTAATACACCTCGACCCTTCAAAACAAAGATTTTCAATAGTCTTACACTTGTTAATACAACCTTCTTTAACGTTCTCATGTTTGGTAGCTATCAGAGGTACTATGGGTAGTAAATCTGAAGCAGCTTTGCCTGAGCTTAGCACCATATCACTGATACAGCCTACGAATGATTCTATTATGTATTTCACTCCGTGGAGCTTTTCTTCTGAACTTAAACCTGGAATAATTGGAAAAACGAATTAAATCTAATTAAAAGTATTTGTATACATATAATATATTCGTAATCGTAGGTAACTTATGAATGCAAGGCATGAAAGTAAGAAGATAAAATTAGTAGCGTGCATGAAAGGATATTCACCTCCGATAAGAATAACTGACGTCAAATTATCGGTGATACCGTAATTAGTATCAAAACTTAAACCCTGAAAAAATATACAAACAAATAATTAAAAACATCGCTGGAACAATCTACAAAAGAAATACAAAGACCCTTTTCAAATGAGATATGACTCACAAAGATCAAAACAATATGTTATGAAAAGCATTAATGTATACTTTAAATAATATAGGTTCTATCGACGTACCTTGAGGTACACTTCCTCCTTCAAATGGTCTACTTTAGCTATGAGTCTTGCTCCATGCACGTCTATAGTTACTACTACGCTATGCCATTTATCTGTGTTCAGGGCTCGGCCTACCGTTACTGAAGTCAGGTGTTTACCGAATACGTGTACAACTGTTAGGGTAAAAAGGTTTAGTTAAATCAATTTTTATTATGGAAACAATATGATGGAAAGTAATTTAATACAGCAAATAAATTTGACTTTACATTATACATTAAAAGAATTCTTTCAGAAGTATGTTACCTTAGACTGAGTATAACAGGTATAACAACCCAGATTTATAGATATTACTTATACTGCCTCACTCAGCATTACTTAGATTCCTTTAGAGAAGTTAATGAGTGATTGACGTATTTTCGATTAATTTGATGTCTCTGAGTAAGTCAGTTAGTCTGTGATATATTCCGGTTTGTTTAACACAATATTCATTTTTTCATTATTTTAATTTCTTAGTGTTATTATATTGGTGTTTCTGTAGACCAAGCCATATGTATTTTACATAAACATATGGAACGGTTTAAAGAAACGTAAGTAAATGTATATTTTGAATAGATAAAAATAGCTTTGAAAAATATAATAGTTCCTGGACAAATAAAATAGTAACATATCAACGAAACAGGCCACTTAACCACCATGCATAGCTATTATCAAGTACCTTTTAATTCTCCCTTCTCAACGATGACATACAAAGCATATGGCTGCATCTTAAACACAGGATTCTTGACATTGTGATAAACTAGCAGTCCGTGAGGAAGTCTTGTTCGAAACTTAAATGATATTTCTCTGCATAGTCTGAAAATTACGACGATTATTAATAACAGTCATTTTACATTGTTGAATTGCGGTGTGGAGTATAGCTCTTAAATTGTATACATAAATGAGTGTGAGGAATTGCTATTTATGTTAAGTGTATTTCATATTTTAAATGTATGCAACATTAAATTCTAACGAGAGGGAATCAATAAATTTATTCGGTTTTTGAAAGTACTAATAGCATGATAGTTCAAGGCGTCTGTCTCTTTAAAATGTTATATAGACACATAAATATAAATGTTTGATGTTACTAAGCTACTTACTTAGAGAGTGACGTTAATATATGTGTAAATTAAAAGATCTGACAGACACATTTTGGATATTTCAAACAGTTTTCAAGTTACTTAGGAATAAGGATTTATTTAGAAGTTCCAGGCAGGCGGGGACGATTGGAGTGTCTCTTAATATAATTATAGTGTAAGAGTTAATGTTTAATTTCACTAAAATTCTCGTCATCTCTTCTACCAAAATATCTTTTTAAGCTTACCTCAACTGAAATCTCTGTATAATATCCCCATCCAGTTGTATAAACGTATTGTCCTTTGCAAACATGAAGGTCTGATGATGTCCCGACTCGGCAAACGTGAGGAACCTGTCTCTGTCACTGGGCGGTATCGGAGGGATCACTGTGGCGAATGTGGTCGTCACGTTGGCAGTGGTGGATGTGAATATTGAGGTCAAAGACAGAGTCGTGGCTGGTAGTACTGGAATGGGGGTAATTATATGTTCAGAGGGATGTAAAGAAAATTAATATGTTCTAAATGTTGGTATAGAAAAAAATGTAGCTTGTAATTTCCTAAACTTGCTGAAGCAGAAAAAGCTGCGGTCTTGTCGATGGAGTTCTGTCCATTCTCTATCTTCTCTTTAGCTGTTCGTACAACACGACATTTGATCTTTTTATGTATATAAATAAGTCGTTTAATAAATCTATCTATACATAAATGGTAAGTAAATAAATAAGTCGAAGTTTATAATTTGGAATCCAAGAATTAATAATTAATTGTGTAAAAGTGAACAGTTGTTATCAGCAGGTTATTTTACTAGTTTGTATAAAGCCAACTTTCGAAAGATCAGCAAACATTTGCTCAAACAAAATGATACTTCAGAGCAATAAAAAAACGCGGCGTTTTTAAAGACCTAAGCTAGATCGAAGCTAGTTTCAATGTGTATTTATTACATACTCCCCATTCTTATGAACTGTCGTTTAACATAATAAAATAGCTATAAACATTTGATGGGAGATTTATTGGTAAGTATATCGCCACAACCGGTTAGCCGCAAGTCTATTATATGTATCTTATTATTAAAGAATCGTTTTTACCTTTTTCTTCAGAAGCCAAGTCGACTGGCAAACTGGAATTGACATCAGCTATTCCGTATAGAATTAAAATAAAGATCAAACCTATTTCTCTTTTTTGGCATAGTTCCTCCATTTTGCTCTGTTGAGTTCATTTATCTGTGGGAATAATGTGACCGTTTAAAAATCATTATCTTTTATCATAATCATAATTAGAATCCTTTATTTCGTCAACAGGGGTAGGTTTAAATACATAGTTTTGTTAGGAATGGATTAAGTTCCATGTTTCACCATTCGGCATACGAAAATCAATAAAAAAAGCCAAACCTTGTAATGTCCCTCAGTGAAGAGGATTCACCACGCTTGTCTCATGCATGGTAGTGATCTCAAACGCGACCCATGTTAATTGAAATATATTTTAGTAGGTAACGTTTATCAAACTTTTTTTTACAATTCAATAACTAGTAACTTGTAAACTTGCTCACTTTAAAAGATGCTTAACACATCGTTCTACATCACCTAATCTTTTTTTAAAGTCGGTTAAACACAAGTAAAGCTATACCACCTTTACTAATAAATATTTTTATTTGTAGTTTACACTGCATAACTTCCGTCATAGTTATAAGTGAATCGAACCCGGAACTTTGACCCTGAGGGTCGTGGTTATCACTCGACCACAAAGGTCATCATTAAAAATATTTAGAGGGGAAAGCTGAAGCAGTAAAAATATTTTACAACAAAAATACTTGTAAAATCGATTGCCCGATCAAGATGCCTGTCCGTACGGCCTAAAGTATCCATACCATTAAATTTCTCTATTGTTCCTCAAGAGCCAGAAAATTGGTTAAAAATCTTTTCCGCTATCAAAAAAGACATTCAAAATTTACCTTTCTTAACTTCAACTTAGAGATCAAAATAGAGTATCCCGTCTATACGTAGGGCATTCAGCGGAAATATACAGTCAAAGTGTTACACTGTGTAGCGACTGTCATAAACCAGTTTAAATTGAGCCACCGTGTCCCTGACTCCACTTACACGGGTCAACAATGTAAAGAAATCGAAGGTTCTACTTGTAATAGTCGTGGTTGTGAGGCTAAATTGGCTCAAGTAACCGCATTTGTCTCGAGATGTGGATTCGGTTTGACAGTTTGAATGTGAACGTATATTTTAAACCGCAATAATAACAAACAAAACGTTTACGTAACGATCATAAATCACATTTTTAATAAAGTTTTTAATCAATAATTTAGCGCAAATTAACACACTTTTAACTTTTTTTTGTATGAATATTACACAATTGGTTTGTAATAAGTATAGAAAATTACGTAATTATACTCACACTACTATAAAACAATCACAGCAATTTAATAAACACTTGGAATAACATTTAAAATCACAAAACTTTCACTAAGAAATAAAAATTGACGATCGATAATATTACATTGGCGCGCATTCCAAATTTGAACGTACTTTTTTATCGAACTTTTTATTCGAATATTTAAACCATAGATTTTGTTTTTTTTAAATGTCACGCTACAAGTGGCTTGGGTATACGCCTCCTGGCAGCCAACTGCGATCTACTGACGCAGACTTTAACAGTGTGTAATGACACTAACAATTTATCCTGACGGGTCATAGTTGCCTCAGGGCCAGGACTCAGATATAAATTTGAGAGGTTGGATAAGCGATTTATTGTACCTACAACGATTAGTATATATGTAGGTGCCTGGTAGCAATTTATTGTGCCTATACCAACAGGCATCAAATGCTTGATAATAAACTTTTTTATTTCAACCTAAAAAAATAAACGGTCAAAGGAACTTAATTACTTAAATAACCAAAACAAATCTAATACCAACACGAAACTGCAATATATAATTAAATGTTACGAAGTCCAACGTTAAATATTAAAACATACAATTAAAACAACTTTATTAACCAGCTTAAAGATATATTGGCACTTAAGTTAAATGTAGGCTATTTCTATAAAACCCGCTTCGTATAATCAGTGGAAACGTATCGATATCGTCCTTGCGAAATGCAACCGAATCAGTTTCTTGATTAATTAGGTCGTAAGTATTCAATTAAGGAGCAGTGACGAGATCTGGGGGTTACCATCAATGCACAATTTTATTCCAGATTTACGAATTCAGAATATTCATAGGTAGTAGTTAGTCTTCTTAATAAAGTAGGTAAGTGTTTTAATCGCTTAAACGAACTCCTGTACCGCTAAAAAGCCATAGTAATACGTCAATAATAATCTTAATTCGATTATACTGTACTAACTACAGTAGTACAATAGTAGTTACTTCTCAAAAAGGAGAAGGTTCTCAAATCGCCGGAATCTCTGGAAGAAAACTCTTTTAAACCAAATTCAAAACATGGCCTTTTCCCAATTCAACGGATAATTTTTTTCTCAATATTTACTTCTATCACCCTACCAAAATATTCGCTACTGTATTTCCAAAGACTCCACTTATGTTCTGTTTTAACACGACGTTGATTCGACTTCGATTCGACTTTACTTCAATGTTAGATGGTAACACAGTTGTTAATTCAATATTGCCTTGCTTCGTGTTGTTCGGTGTCACCCGTGTCAACCTAATTAACGAATACTTGTATCGCATTGAGTTTGATCCTATGTCATCGCGATTTCCTTGAAATTACTAACGAGTGACGTGTGGAGTAGATAGTAAGACACTAAGGGTGAATTGCACAAACATTCTTAAGTTTATTTGCCGCTAAATATATTTAAAAAACAAAATTTGATTATTCACATTTGTACTTTATGTTGCACCAAATAGGAATACTATTCAAAACGAACGTCATTTGTTTTTTAAACATATTTATCCGCTAAATAAACTTAAGAATTTTTGTGCAATTCACCCTAAGATACTTTGGAGATTCTTTAATGATTTTTATAATGTTTTTTATACTGCTGTTTGCGAGTTTACTCAAATATATACTAATACAATGAGGCGAAGGATTTTGAATGTTTTGTTTGTTTGAACGAGCTAATCTCAGAATTTACCTCTCCGATTTGAATAATTCATTTTGTAATGGATAGCTACATTCAAAGAGAAGATTATAGGTAATTTTTCATCCCAAAATTCTCACGGGACCGGGCACAACGCGGGTAAAACCGCGGGGCGCTGCAAGTGGTTTCTATATCGCTGTTAGCAAGTACATGTAAATGAGTATAGTTAGGTAGCTATGTGCTAAATATTGAATGATCATTATATTGTTTATCGAGTGACCAGTTTGTGAATGTTTTCTATTGACGGTATCCAATGATTACGACCATTGTCTATGTTCAAACAAAAAGGCTAAAAACATCTAACGTAGCTAGTTTAAATTGATTCATTAGACACTAAGGGCCTTATTCATAATCGCTTATTAATATAATTTTAGCCATCAAACAGTTTGTCCCTTTCCCACATACTTTTTTTTCAAAAGGAACAAAAGAGACAAAACACTTCATAACAGTGGTTTAGCTAAATATCGTTTACCAGCAGCGCCCCGCGGTTTTACCCGCGTTGTGTCCATTCCTGTGGGAATTTCGGGATGAAAAATAGCCTATGTTACTCGTGGATAATGTAGCTTTCGAATGGTGAAAGAATTTTTAAAAACCGTCCAGTAGTTTTTGAGCCTATTCATTACAACCAAACAAACAAAGTTTTCCTCTTTATACTATTAGTGTAGATGAATAAGGCGGTAAGTAGGTACAAATGAACAATAAAAAAAGGCTAATATCATCCATCGTATGTAATTAATTCAAATAACCTTATTTAGTATCTACACAATGAACAAACCCAAGAACTGAGCCATAGAAAAGCATTTTCCTGTTACAAAACTATTTGTCAACAATTTGTTTAATAGCAATTGTTCACGCTTTCGTTTCGATAAAATCATATTTGCACAATAAAACGCGTGACGGCGCGTCGTAGTGACAAAAAAGTGTTGTGCCTACCAGAATATTTTACGCACGATTTTCGTCACTTTATTGCGAAATCATTCTATTCACACTATAGGCGGTTGACTGTTTACAATATTGTCAGTATTTGACACTTTGTTATTGTCATCTCTCATCTCTGATGTTTGAATATAATTCGTTTGAGATGACGTTTGATCTTTGTTCTTAATTAAAACAAAAATTATAAAAATACCTTCTCCACTTTTCTTAAATTAAGAAGGTATACTAGTTCCACACTCAGGACGGATTGCAAAAGAACTCTCTAAAATTTAGCGCCTATAAATGTTTTAAAAACAAATGACATTCGTTTTAAAAAGTTTTACATTCAAACATTCGTTGTATTTCGTGCCTTATAAAATACAATTTCGAACGAATGGCTTTTACATACGTAAACAATAAAATAAACATACATACGTAGACAATAAATAAATAGCTACAAGCAAGTTTAACGAGCAAAAGAGCGTTAATAAAAATACTGTTTAAAATAATCGCTAACCACACTTCGTTATCTGCCAACAAATCTCCATAATTACAAATCTAACATTCAAACTCGTGTACTAACATGAGTGTTTTTGCAAAGATCAGTGTTGGAATGCGACTGACCTCACGCGAAATGGCACCACCGCCATTCCACACCCACTGGTGCATCTAGCTGCCCACCACTAGATCATTAAATAAACAAAATTATATCTATAATGGCGGACCTTTTAAAATTAGAACATTTTTTGTTTGTCACGTCAGTTAGTGTGTTTTGAATTAAGAATTCTATAAAAAAACTATCGGTGCCCTAAGGTTTCATCCGCATTTATTCCGTCACTGCTTACCGTTTAAACCTTCCCAGGATTTCAAAACCAGAATCAGATAAATCGGTCCAGCCGTTCTCGAGTTTTAACGAGACTAACGAAACACGATTGATTTTTATTTATAGATAAAGTGAGTTCAAACTATAGACAAAATAAGTCAGTTAGGATTTGATCTCTTTTCTCTGAAAACTTTTGCGTACCTATTACTGGTTGGTGATCTCAAACTTTTTTAGCATGCTTATCTTGAATTAAGAACTGAACCCAAGAACCCGGTATTGGCAGGTGATCGCAAATGCCACTAGACCACTGAGCCTTTTACAAACCTACTAATGTTATAAATGCGAAAGGTTGTGAGGATGTATGTATGTATGTTAAAAAACCACTGGACGGATTTGAATGAAACTTTACAGTAATATAGTTAATACATCAGAATAAGACATGGGATACATCTTATACCCAAGTTCCCGCGGGAACGGGTACAACGTTGGTAACAAACACATCGGGACGCGGCTAGTAGATATAGGTGTAGGTATATAAAATAATAAACTTTTAAGATTCTCAATACGTGACACATGATTTTTTTTGGTGTTTGATGTTAATTTTTCCTGTTTTGACGCAGACATTGTATTCCTAAGTTTTTCCTTACATACCATTCGTATAAAAACAGAAGTCAAACAGACCATCAAGTTGCTAATAACATCTCCTTATCTCCGACCAAACGGTGATATCATAAGTTAAAAGTAAACGTAATCAATTATCCGTGAAAAGCTTTAAAAATACTTTTTTGCGCACCGAACTGTGTGATGCAACTACGCCAGTGTAAACAGAAACTTCGCCTAATTGAATTAGTTGGTATAGGAGGTTCTTGTTAAGATGGTGTTAATTATACGTAGTTCAAATAAGATAGTTGAAGCAAAACAATCAAGTATTATGATATTATGTAAGGTAGATAAAGAATCAATGTTTGAAACGGCAGTGAATGGCGATAGACCATCACTTTGGCAGAATTTGTTTCCATTGCTAAGTGTCTAAACACACGATGCCGAAAATACGCTACCGAAGTTCCGTCGCTTATTTTACGTTCCGACGCATTCGGCTTATATGACACACGATAAGAGCCGAAATTACGCGGCTGAATTTCAGTTGCGTAATCATGGCGTTGTCATGGCGTCGTAACAAAGAGTATTTTTTTTAAACTATCATGTCTCCTGTGGTTTATGGTCTGAACTCTATGTATGCTTGACGCATCGTCGCATGACTCACCAAACTTCAAACCGAACTTCGGTCGCGTATAATGTGTTGCTAACAAAACATTGCTGCCGAAACGCTGCCGAACTTACGCCCGACCGAAGTTCGGCTGTACGCTATAACGCGACGTAATTTCGGTATAGTGTGTCATCAGTAATTGATAATACATTGCAGGCGTAATCACGCCGAACTTCGGTCGCGTATTTTCGGCATAGTGTGTTTAGACACTAATGCAACAGAAACCGGCAACGGAAAAGTAATTTGAGTTTCTTATAAGGCTCATGGCCTTATTCGTAAACACTTATAAACAGCGTTTAGCTATTCATTGACCGGTCCTTTTCCGACATACGCTATTTACCAAAGAGCAAAAGAGACAAATCACTTTTAAACAGCGTTTTCGTTAAAGTGCGTTTATGGATAAATTAACTTAACTAACGGTAGTTAAGTAACGCCTTCTTAATTAACTATGAATCAATGCTTCATTAAAGTTATCCAAAGTTACTCTGAAGAGAAATTAAATTACATCTAGCATTTTACTTTTGTATAAAAGTAAAGTAAAGTATTAGCCTGTAATGTCCCACTGCTAGGCAAAGGCCTCATCTCACTGAAGATATTAGTGCAGTAGTAGTAGTATTAGCCTGTAATGTCCCACTTGTTGGGCAAAGGCCTCTCGTCTCAATGAAGATATCAGTACAGTGAGGAGATTACAGATATTAGTACAGTGATAAACCTAAAATTAATTGGCTTCGAATCGATTCCAATGCTTTCCGTCCATTTTGACGTCTACCAATGGAAACAAACCATCCACTGTCCGCGGATGCGTCGCCGACAGTCGCTACGTCCGTGTTTATCTGGTGTTACGATCGACCCGAATACAACGACAATACATTGCGTGCTATACATACGGGCCATAGACAAGAGCTACGTTTGATTTCTTTTTTATCAATTGTTAGGAGGTTGCCATATTGTTTTTGTTTTGTACGGTTGGTAATAGGATTGGAATATGGGTAGGTTTGTTTTTGTTTTGTTGGTAAGAAAATTAGTTGAATGGGTGTGAAATGGAAAAGTTTTTTTGTAAAATTGATTTACAAAATTATATTAGTTTCTTTTTAAGCGAACACTACTCATTTTGAATTGAAACTACCGGAACTACAGGAACACAGGTTTACAGGTTGCTGTAAAGGGGCCGAAACGTCAGATATACATCTAAAATAAAAGCGAAGTGTATCAATTCAAAATAATACATCTTCTTCAATATGTTTAGGAATTTCCAGTCTTTTCTGTTTTTCTGACTTTTCTATGAATTTAACAATAAACTCACGTTACATTGTAAGTTGAGGTCTAATTACAAAAATTATAGTTTAAAAAAACTAAAAAACACGCTTTTATTGCAAATTGAACTAAAAACTAGAAAATAATTTTTCACCTCAAATCAAAATTATAATAAAATTTAAGTTATTAACACAATGATTCAATTCAGAGTAAAAAGCGTGGGGTGCTTAATATTTTTTTTAAATATTACAATCATCATTGGTATCTATGAGAGGATAGTTATGAACTACAGTAAAATGCACCCCACGCTTTTTTACTCTGAATTGAATCATTGTGTTAATAACTTAAATTTTATTATAATTTTGATTTGAGGTGAAAAATTATTTTCTAGTTTTTAGTTCAATTTGCAATAAAAGCGTGTTTTTTAGTTTTTTTAAACTATAATTTTATTTTTTATTTTTTAGTAAATCTGGCAAATCCATTAAAGGATACCTAATGGGAAACTGTTATTAAATTATTGCATTGTCATCGGTCCTTGATACTTGTGCAAAGTTTCAAATTAATCAGACTTCTGCAACTTTTCATCCCGTAATTCCCACGGGACACGGGAACGGGCCCATCACGGGAAAACCACGGGACGCTGTTAGTGTCTAGTACCATTTAGCAAAATAAAACAGAACTCCCGTTCCGTCCCACAGCGAGCGCCCGTTGATGTCTTTTATATGAAGTAATATTTTTTTAGTAAATCTGGCAAATCCATTAAGGATAATGGGAAACTGTTATTAAATTATTGCATTGTCATCGGTCCTTGATACGTGTTCAAAGTTTCAAATTAATCAGACTTCTGGAAGTTGGTGAAAATGATGTTCAAAGATTTCATTACATACGTACATACATACATACATACATACAGGCCAAGCTAATAAAAGCGTGTTAAAAAAGACGTGTAGCACTCGGGGACTGCCGCGGTAAAGCTATTGCATAGTTATTTTTTGTATCACTAGATGGCGTTAGTGGGGAGCGTGAGGTTTTTTCACGTGAGGTTTTTTCATTACGGAATTTCTGGATTCGGTCCCCGCGCTCAAGGCCCGCGATAGAAGCTATGCATTAGCTTAACACAAAGTCTAATATAAAAATTCACCTGAGAAAAGTTAAAATAATTCTTTCCTCCCATAATCACATGAGCCATGACCTATTACGGACACACATAACACACTAAAAAAACATAGCACAAAGTCTATTAATTTAACTACACGTAGTAACCATTAATTCTCATTCACAATTCGTACCATTTAGCTGTAAATAGAGTTGCGTGTTCAATTTCACGGTTCCTACTTACACTCACACTAACTTACTACTAACTACATACAAATATTACCATATGGTTTTACTCGTTATTACATACTACATACAAACGTCGGTTACAGATTTGTTCGTGTAGAGTTTTTCGTCAGAAAAGGATAAAAAATAACTATTACTTATGTATGTTTATTTTATTTGTTTTTTTTTACAGATATTCAATAGCATATCAGAGCATTTATACTAATATTGTTTGTTTGTTTGTATGTTCGAGCTAATCTCGGGAATTATCAGTCCGATTTGAATAATTATTTTTGTAATAGATAGCCACATTCAACGGGAAGGTTATAAGCTATTTTTCATCCCGAAATTCCCATGGGAACGGGCACAACGCGGGTAAAACCGCGGGGCGGTGATCTTAAACTTAGTTTAAAAAATAACTTGGCCAATTACAGGATATCCTATGATATGTTAGTTTTAGAAAAGTATATTATTAGTGTTTTTGTAGGTTTTATTAAAGAAAAGGATGCAATTTTATCAGATTTAACAGTAAGGTATTATTTAACATTAGTGTCAGCAATTTACATATTGACGTTAACTACAGGTCAGTTTAAGTGTAACCTAAACTCAATAGATAAATATATCTATATCTCTGAATCTACATTTAAATCAACATTACATCAGAACGGAGTTACTTATCATACAATCATACTAACTATTACTTTAAAATATTGCCATATCCAAGGCGTAACTGAATAATCACTCAATCTTTTGCAAAACAAAGATGGCTGACAAGACATCCAGTCACACTTAACTAGAAACATTATTTACATAAGCACCATAAGTACCTTATTATTACATTCACTGTGAAGCAGTGTTATACGAGCAACAAAAATCGCTCAGTTATTGTACAGTCACGTGCAATGAAATGTATACACGGGCAGATTTTCAAATAAATGTCCACACTTATAATTTCAAAAACATATAGCCACTTAACAATTCATACTATATACCTGCCCGAGTTTCTCTCAATAATGTGTAAATTTTTGGCAAAAATATGGACACAAGTTGTTTTTAGATATTTGTATACACGATCACATGCAAAAATATGTATCCACTATGAATTACAATAAATATAGAAGAAATTCTCTATGATTGAAAATTCGGCAATGTTGGCTTTTGTGAAGAAAATAGACTGTAGTTTTTTTTTGGTTCGGATTGTTTAATCCCAATACATACAATACAACAGTGCTGACATGCCCTGATATGTCCTGACCTACTACTATCGAGGACCAGTGCAGAGCCACCGAAGAGCGCTCAAATTGCCCGCATGTGTTTACTCCACATAAAACTACCATTTTATAATGATTACAAATGTAGATACACTTTTAACCAATATCACTGACTATAAGGTATAATTTAGCATGCCATTCTGAACGTAACATCCGCTGGAAGTTTTATTAAGTAGTTGATTTGCACAGGGATGTAATAAGGTCAAAATGACGAGGCTAGTATTTTGAATTGAAATTACGGTTACACTTCGATTTTATTTTACATTCATATCTGATGACTCGGTCACTTTACAGGAACTATGGTCACAGAAGGCTGTATTCTATGACCACAGAAAAATGTTTTAATTCAATTCAAAATGTGCTGTCAGCTTAAACCTTAAATATCAGGGTCCAGGCCTAAGCTCTTTAATATAAACTTGCTAAGTATCTTAGGAAAATTTGTACCAAAAGAGCATGCATTTATTGTTCTTAATTTGTTAAACGAGCTATCGCTGCAAAATTCAATGTACCATTTTTTCTTAGATTCGTTTATAGTTGATCGATCTAGAGGACTTAAAAAAATATTAGCCTGTAATGTCTCACTGATACGCAAAGGCCTCTCATCTCGCCGAAGATATCAGTACAGTGAGGAACAACCACAGGGCCTAATAGAAACATAAAGCCCAATAATTCTACGTCCTTAGTCCGTCCCTAAACGCGAGTAAAGTATTTCATACAGAAAGTTATTCGCCGTAATGACAAGTTGGATAATGATCGTCTTATTTGTTTACGTAAACACGTTGGGAATGGAAACTGAGAGTTCTATTGAGCATTGTTTAGGCAACGCTAATATAGGCAAGTATTGGCATTGTTTGGGCAACGCTAATTTCGGCAAGCCGTCAAGTGGTAGCGTAATACGATAGTAGTTAATTGGTGATTCGGGAAAGTGTGAGATTTTACACTTTGCACTTTTCTACTTTATTGTATTTTTGGCGCGTTGAATGGACTAATTTAAGGCATAGATAGGTAATGATTATAGCATTTTCAATTTACGTTAATTACTTTTTTCTGATAATTTGGCACCTCAATAGGAGTCAATAGACATTGGATATGTTTTTAAAGGAGTGATAGAAATCGGTATATGACCAGTTGTGGGTCATTACAGGCTATTTTTTAAAATAGAAATTGATTTTTAAATATTAATACTCGTAAATATCAATAAATAGTCTTAAAATGTAATTTGTAAAGCAGATTAAGGAGTGAATTTTAAAATAACCTTTCTCAACCGCCCATCTTAATAATATTTTATTGCAAAAAACATCGCCCACTCATAAAAACAAAACAAAAACAACTTTAAAAAAATAACTTAGAACAATTATAATATTATCAAAATTACCATAGAAAAGACATCAACGCTAACCTTGTATTCGAATGAAATCAATGCAATATCGATTCACGATTCGATTCCGATATACGATATCGATTTCGTCACAATTTCACCATTAATATCGATAAAAATGGACTTGTATGTGTTTGTATCACGTACGGTTCATGTGAATGTTGACATGTCACGATGGAGTGACGTCATCATACTAAAAATATTAACTTATAGCGCTTAAGAAGTATTTACTTTGTTACATACACTTTGTTTTTGGGGTTTTATTGTATACTAGCAGCGCCCCGCGGTTTTATCCGCGTTGTGTCCATTCCTGTGGGAATTTCGGGATGAAAAATAGCCTATGTTACTCGTGGATAATGTAGCTTTCAAATGGTGAAAGAATTTTTAAAAACGGTCCAGTAGTTTTTGAGCCTATTGATTATAAACAAACAAAGTTTTCCTCTTTATAATATTAGTGTAGAAAACAAAGTCGCTTTCCGATGTCTGTCTGTCCCTATGTATTCTTAGACCTTTAAAACTACGCAACGGATTTTGATGCAGTTTTTTAAATAGATTATTACCACATTTAATTTTGAATTCGTATCTTTCGAACAAACTCATCCGAAGATAAGAAACGTTCTTCTGAACTAAAAAGTATTAACTGAATTCAATATCAGTTACCATGTCAGAGGCCTTTGGCGGCTCAATAACTCTGACACCAGGATTGGTCAGGTTGACCATCCACTCGATGAAGAAGAAGATCAGTTACTTTTCAACTATTTTTATTACTAACCTTTGTATGAGTGTTTGTTTTAGAACTTTCCTGTAAATATGTATCTATTTATTGCTAGTTACTAACAGAAAACTTGTTATTAGATACCTTAACATTCAATATTTAATAAATATTTTAAATTGTTTTTATAATTAATAGGAAGTGTTTGAATGTCAATTTTAATTAATTAAAACAGTTAGTTCGTCGCATCCCAATTAAAAATGTGTTCAAAATTTTATTTAACCACTTGAAATATTAATTGATTTTGGGGATTGATAAATGTCACTGAATATTAAAAACTAACATCTAAGTAGAATAACATTAATGACTTTCAAACAAGTTATAGTTTTTCGTATTAGTTACTTAGTCCATGGTTACGATATGTCAGATAGAACACTTTTCAAATTCAAATCACTTTTTAATCAAATATTTTCTTTTCTCATATTCACTTTTCAAACTTATATTTTCGCTTTATATAAAGCCGCTAAGATCTAACATTATTCTGCCAAGTCTTCTACATTTTGAATTGAATCTTCGTTTACGGATACACTTTGCTTTTATTTACTTCTGCGACCACAGTTCCCTTCAAACGTCAGATAAAAATGTAAAACAAAAGCGAAGTGTATCCGTAAACTTAGTTTCCATTTAAAATGAGTAGTATTCATTTAAGTCCTAACTTTAGTAATGTTCACTTCACTACATAGTATAAAATAAAGTCGTCTCTGTTTCGTGTCTGTTTGTCTGTTTGTCTGTATGCTTAAATCTTTAAAATTACGCAACGGATTTTGATGCGGTTTTTTGTAATATGTAGAATGATTCAAGAGGAAGGTTTTTATGTTAAAAAAATTCCCGAAATTCCCACGGGAACGGGCACAACGCGGGTAAAACCACGGGGCGCTGCTAGTCATCTATAAAAGGGGACATAATTATTTACTTAACAGATACTTATTTCAAGAAAAGTACTAAGTAATAAAATAAAGTGCAAACCTATTAGAACTTTCGCAATAAATATTTAATCAATACTGCCCTAACATAAAGCTACGTTTACAAAGTTAGAAATCAATCTTTCAACAACAATTTATGTCGTTTTAAGTGCACGGTAAACGTCAATATCGCATGCTAGTAAAGTTTTGACGTTTCCATGACAAATTCAGGTAGAATGTTCATACATTTGAGATCATTCGGTCAGGGAAAGTCGACAAGAATCAATTATCATTTGACCGCAACTACGATGTTAACTTATATCGAGACAAATGTCTTGATGAAAATGGTACGTTTTTATGATTTATTAAATTGGTTAAATGGTAAAATGTAAACCGTGTCGTGTATTGGGTATACGTCTTTAATAAGTTTTAAACGTGCGGTACTGATGTTCTATTTTTAAAATTGTTATTGTTCAGTTTTAATCTGAATTCGATTGTTTGTTACTTATTTCAATTTGGGAATGTATATTTCTTTTTTTAAATAGATTTTAAAAACAGAGTTACTTTATTCTTATTTCAAATGCTACTAAGTATAGAGATAGTTGAAGAAGAACCATGAGCTATAAATATTAAGGTTTCTCTAGTGCTAACGTTTCAATCATATTATTTTTTGCAGTAGAATACCTGTTATAGAATATATTTTCTTGGTAAAATTGAAACCTTTGTTCAGGTTCCCTTCTCATTAACATAGAATTACATACTTGCGTAATTTACGCAGTAACTACTTATAATAATAATAATTTTATATCGCTGAACACTCGCGTGATTACAATCTTACATAAAGAACTTTGTTACGAGTAAACGGGTTTTGGTTCGCCGTCACATCTGCTTTCTGATAAGTTCCGGGTCTGAGTGAATGTCGAGCAATTGGAAATAAACAAAGAGGTTTCACACAGAATAACGTTGACATGAGACATGGAGGATTGATGGAAATGATGTGTTTATTTTTTAATTGTCTATGACACTGAGAAGTTTATAAGCTGCCAGTTCATTAGACACCAAGCGTCATAGCCGTTATATTGCATTTTTGTTTTTGGAATTTACCGACTCGTCGAATTTGCCCAGTCATCGTTCCTTAAAATATTTTGAAGAAGGTTTTATTTGCGAACTTGATTATATTGTATCTTAACCAGGGATAACCTGTTTCGTTTACACCAAAACATCGCATCATAACCCGATCGATTCAGCAGGTTTTCCTTAAAACCTCTAAAACAGATCGACATAAATCAAATCTAATAACACATGTTCGTAAAAAAACAAAAACAGTTGCCATGCAACGAGATATCTGCAAGGAAACCGCTGAGATTGCGAAACGGGCCGGTAAAGGTGAAGGCGTTCAGTCGGAGCTCGGAGAGAGTGGCAAGCACACGGCACTGCGCGCGCACCGGACAGACGCGCGCGCAAAACTAAACCTACCCGACCGTACGTTCCAACTTCGAACCGGGATTCTACTCCAAATTCAAATTCAAATCCTGTGCAAGTGAACTAATAGTGCTGTGATCTGTGAGATACCGGGAATACTTCTCGTTATCTGACACACATATGACGTGAATAACGGTGCGATCCGACAGATCGACTCGCTAAAATCAAAGTGTTAGTGTATATTAAAATCAGTGTGCTGGAATTTTAACGGACTTGCCTAAGAAGAGGTAAGAATCGGATGTTTACAGTTACGTTACTTGTATAACTTTGGCTGGGAGAAAGCTTTCTCAAAATTTCCTTATCTGCCGGAAGTTTTATTACTACTTTTAAGACACGCGCTTTAATGTGTACATTGACATTTATCATTAACAGTTAATTTTCGAATTAATCAACTAAAATGAAAGCTTTGCCTCCGTCGAATTCAATTTGACAACATTAAGACACGTTTTTTTAAATATTCAAAGTTTGGAACAAGTTTTCTAATATAACAGTGACTTGAGATTGGACGTTAAGAAATTATAAATACATTAATATTTCATAGGATTTCGTTTGAATATTTATGGAGTATGTTCAATATGTTGGCTGTTTAACTAAGCAGTATGTTCAATGAAAATATGGGGAAAATGTGGAAGGAACGGGTTTGCGTCCAGAATGAACAATAGTCGGGTGAAAAGGTCTATGACTCATCTGACGTACAAACGCGGGAGCTTCTGTTTTGAATACATTTAACTTCGAAATGAGTATTGTGTTTACTAGACTATCAATTACTTTTTGATTATTCCCTTCACTAGTTTCTATTACCACTCACATTAGGTGTTTTTGATTTAGTTAGACTACCCTACAATCCCAATAGAACACCTCACACAATGTCAAAGTACTCTCTTGTTCGAATACTATAACTCACTCAGTGTAAAACGTAAATGCTTCAATAACAGTTAATTTCTCCTCACTATAATAACAAGAAAGAAAAAAAGAGGTTCTGCTATACTTCTTACCTTTTATGAATACCTTTTTAAAAATGGAAAGCGATCTTTCCATATTCAAAAAATATTCGTAAAACCAACACGATTAAAAATGTTGAAACTTTTTTGAGCAACGTACGAAACTTAACATAAAATTAGCATCACTATGGCGATATTTTATTAATATTTCAAGCAGAAATGTTAAGTAAAGCTACGCAATCTTTGTGACAGTGCATGACGACATAACATGAAACAAGTTACAAGAAATAGTTATTATCTCTCTCTGTCGTTTATCTTGAGGTAGACAAGGACGGGTTGAATGCATTAGATAACTGAGATGAATTTCTTTTCATTTATTTGCGATTTAATGGTCTATTTAGTTTGTTTGAAAGACGTGTTCTAAACGAGGTGTTGCTGAAAGAGTTTTGTAATAGCGAATCATTTTATTGGCACTATAAAACTGGTTAATCTCAGACTGAAGCTAAGCTTTTATAAAAAAAACATAGTTCGATATTTGAATAGACTAATGTCGAAAAAAATACGGTACATTTCTATGCTTTCATTCAATTTTTGATAAACTTCTTTTGTTTATTATTAATTCAAATTGAAGTATTGTAACTCTAAGACTAATGTCTTGAGAAAGCTTGACTAATTAACCTAAACTTACTAGGCTAAGTGATATTTAGAGCTTTTAAGGTCAGCATAGACTAGAGACTTGAGTCCGTTGGACAAAAGTCCACGAATAAAATATTCATGTTGTATTGAAAGTTTTAAAATAATGCTGTAAGTAAACTTGTGTTTCGTCTATAAGTAAACTTATTGTCTTCTACAAAAAGTACTTAACGAATTACTTATTTACTAAATACATACTATAATATATGTAACATTATGGGTATTATTACGATTGTGAAATAGCACCACCTTATTAATAAAGGCAGTATAACTAAAACACTGATACACTGTGTTTCGTCTCTTTTGCTCTTCGGTAAATTGCGTATGTCAGAAAGTGACAAACCATTTGATACCTATTAAGTCCCAGTCTGTCAGACTAAAGTCACTGATCAAAGCAGGCATAGAAAGATCTTATTAACTGTGGAACTCAGAGGAATGTGATACTGTTTACTTTCTTTATCTCAGTTGTTCAAACACACCCCACCATTAATATACCCTCATATCTTAAAATCATAGACTGGATCTTAACGTGCGTTTATTAACGTGTAAACATTGTAGGTGTAAGCTCCCTTATAGATAGCGTTCTTTGACTTATGAATATTTCTATATATTTTAATGTTAAACTAGCAGCGCCCAGCGGTTTTACCCGCGTTGCAGCCGTTCCCGTGGGATGAAAATATCCTATAACCTTCCTGTTGAATGTGGATTGATAGTTTATGATATTAGCCCTTACATGCAAACAAACAGAGTTAGAAACTTTCCCACTTTATATATAGTACAGATAATAGTAAGTACCTATAGATTTACGTTTCCTATGCTTTCTATACTACTATCTATACTAATATTATAAAGCTGAAGAGTTTGTTTTGTTTGTTTGTTTGTTTAAACGCGCTAATCTCAGAAACTACTGAACCGATTTGAATAATTCTTTCACTGTTAGATAGTCTATTTATCGAGGAAGGCTATAGGCTACATTTTATCCCGAAATTCTCACGGGAACGGGCACAACGCGGGTAAAACCGCGGGGCGCTGCTAGTACTATTATAAAGCTGCAGAGTTTGTTTGTTTGTTTGTTTGAACGCGCTTATCTCAGTAACTACTGGTCCGATTTGAAAAAATCTTTTTGTAATGGATAGCCACATTCAACAGAAAGGTTATAGGCTACTTTTCATCCTGAAATTCCCACGGGAACATGTACAACGCGGGTAAAACCGCTGGGCGCTGCTAGTGTTTTATATGCAGTTTCTTTCTAGACAAATGTATATATGACAAACAATTGGGTCATTTTACTATTAATTGACGTACGTTATATGTGATGCCAAGTTGGTGATATTTATATGACAACACAGCCATAAGGCTTTTCGAATGTACGTCCTTGCTCTTTGCACTTATAAGTCGAGCTTACGAGAACTAGGTTTATGGGCTTTAAATATGCAGAGACTTTTGTTGTTTGTGGGTAGAAGTATTGATGTAATCGTAATCTGGTTTAAGTTATAACGTAGGGGATAATACGGTAAGGAAAATAAGTTGAAATGTTGAAAACAAATAATAAAATAATTACCTTAATAATTAGCATATTGTTAGTAGCAGCATATTTAAAAGTAACTTTAGTTTTAAATTAAGCATACTTTTATTTACTTCATTCTTCTGTCAGAGTGTACAACACATTCGTTAAAAAAAAGAAATAGACAATCACGTAGGTCATGACAACAGTTAACTCAAACCATAAACAATCCAACTTTTTTAAACTATCTATTAACCATAATCATCTCGGCATTATAAAAATTGCAATCGATTCTGTCATAAACAAAAATAAGCATAATAGTAATTATAGACGAAATCGTTTAGTCTATGATTTTAATAGTTTTAATGATAGGACTTTAAAACTAAACGATCGATTAGCTTTTAACAATGTGTGTGCGACCTTAAGGTGTAAAGGTCAAGAGTAAATGTCCACTTTGAAATGTCAGTGCAACTTTGGTTAGATCACGATCCTTTATAAATTAATATCGTGCATTACTGGGTTTATTAATAAGATACTTTTATTGCTTGTGTGGGTGAACACAAAAATCAATAATAATTTTATAGGCAGGAAGATTTTTATCTGCTTAACTCAATGTATGACCTCAATGTATGTCAAAGTAATCTGAGAAAATATATAGCGTGATCTACTAGTTTTCACACTAGCGCCATGTTGTGTTGGGAGTGGAACTGCCGTGGTACAGCCAGTTATTTAATAAAACGTATATTCATAAATCGATTTTAATTAAAATGAGACCAATCTGAATGTATCCTAGTACAATAGTTTTCACTTTTTCTGTTCTTGTTGCACAGCTTTACTTCATAATTCATGCATGTCAATACCTACAGAATCTTCACGAAAATAAGAAGAATCAATATCAATTTAAAGCGCAATTATGTATGAAAATATGAAAAATAAACATCAAATATGGTATTTTAATTCGTTCACCATTTTGTGACGTCACTCAACAATAATTAAGCTAATTAAAACCCAAACAAAGATGATACATAAAAGGAACACATTTAGCACATCACTATTTCTGGTTTAAAAAAAATGGATTTCCATTCTTTGTTTAGCGTGAATCTAATTTACAAACTTTGGTTATGGATTGATTGTTAGCGTAGTGAAACTCTAAAAATAGGTAGGTATTTGTATTAGTTTTTCTTATGTCATAGTAAAGTTTTGCTTGTTACTACACTATTACAAATTAAAATGGTGTAACGGTTATGGCGTCGTTAATTTATAGCTGACTAGCAGTTGTGCCTGTTTCTGTGGTAATTTCGGGATTTTTTATGGATATAAATCTTTCTCTTGAATCACTCTATCTATTTTAAAAAACGCGTCAAAATCCGAGATAAAGATCTAAGCATACATAGGGACAGACAGCGGAAAGCGACTTTGTTTTATACTATGTAGTGATGCTTACATGAAAATAATTGATATACTATAAGTTCCTTACATAATGCTGTCAACTATTAAAATATAATTTTAAATTAAGAATTTGATATCTTCACCATAAATTGTTGCACAATGCTACCAACTTTAAAAAAAATTAAATTAAGAGTCCAATCCTCTTCACAAAGTTTATTTAAAAAAAGAAAAAAGGTACTAGCCACAAAACAATTCGAATAAAACCTCTTTACACTTAATATTCGAACGATACCTACGTGACTTTGTATAATGCTCACTGATATAATAAAACGTGACTCAAAAAGGACATATATTTAATTTTATGATGTTGTTACCTTGCTTTCCTTGTACAAGATAAGTAAGTACGAGTTATGATTGTAAACACGCCTTTTAATATTTGTTTTCACCCCACACAGCATGTTTGTTGCGTGTTAGATAGCTGTGTTTACAAGGATAGTTTGATGTGGTATACCTTAAGTTACAAAAAGGTACCTCCTTCGTTTATTTTCATATCACGTATGTTTTATATGTATTCATTTTCTTATGTTATTATTAACTTACTTTCACGTATAGGTACCTTAAGTTAAAAAAGGTTACATACCTCCTTCGTTTATTTTCATATCACGTATGTTTTATGTATATTCATTTTCTTATATTATTATTAATTTCTCGTGTGTTGCGGGTATTTTTGTTTTTTAAGACTCTTAACAAGAAATATATTTTACAAACAAACGGCACATATGCCTTAATTATGGCTACATTTTATTTTCTACAATTAAACCTACTTCCTACAATAGTTACTTATATGTATCTCATTTACATCTTACCTAATATTTTCCCTAAATCAAATCTCAAGATCTAAATCCCCAGTTTCCAAATCCATACATTTCGATCAGTATAATACTAATTAACAATACGATATCGCAACACGTAGGCCCAGTCGTGACTCAGCCCCCGTCCACTGACACCCACGGTAGGGCTTCGTAATTGGAACAAGACCTTTCTTTGTCTATAGGCCATACAATAAGGTCTACAGTCAATGAGTCTGTGATTTGTCCATAGTCTCTCTCTAGATCTCTGTACTCTATAGTTTTTGATAAACACTGGCTGAAAATATTCATTCCATTGGGTGTTCAAACTTTTTAGGTTGGGTAAAGACAAAAATCTTTGATGATATTATTGTCTAATAGGTGTTCTAATTTCAAATCTAATTAACTTACATTTCCTTTGAAAATGTGTCGATGGATTTCAACCTACCATAGACTATTTTTTAAATATTTATGAATACAAACATCAGTATCCCACATACCGGATACTTGGCGTACTAACTCATTGTAGAAAAGCGTCATAAAACACTACGATTTAACGATGGTTTATAATTAAAATGTCATTGTGTACTTTCTACACATCAATATATCTTTTAAACACATTTCACAATTTATTATAGTCACTTCTACCGCTGAGTAATCACACATTTTCCAATGAAAATTAAACAAGACAGCGGCAATAATGTAAGACCTCATTACTGCCAATCGGAACAAGTTATAATCGAACACGGTTAATAATGTCAAATATATCAGCCAATGACATTCAGGTATTTTATTACCTTGTTCTTTCCCGCCAATCCGACATGAATCCATCTTATTAAAAAGATAATTAATTATTTGAAACGTCAACGGCGTTTAAGCATCTATTTACTAACAAAAAACATTAATCAAATATTTGAAATTAGAATTTTCTCATTTCCTCTCTGATTATTTTTAATTTTCTTTAAGAAGTCGTTGACTTACTTTTTGTTGTAACTAGAACACTTAACCTAGAAATACCATTACAGTGCCTTGTCCAATTAGCGTGGAATATAAAAGTAAACAAAATAAAGAACATATAATGTATGCAGTCCACTTGAATTCACATTGAAGGTCGAAAAATAACGTTAAAACTGAGACAAGTGGATCGAAAGGTTTAATTAAACGTTAATACTCATTATCGATCGTTAAATTTTGTGAAATTTAATACATGCGGAAGTTTTAATTTAAGAACGCCCGTTCAAAAGTATGGGTACAAAAAACGACTTTAGTTTTTGAAGTTACAGGATTAGTAATACAATACGTTATTAAAACTGAACTACAGTGTTAAAAACATAAATAACTGATTAACTGAATGAACCATAAACTAACATATATATATCAAAGAGTAACTATACGAATGAAAATCTTAAAATCCTCTTTAATGTATGTAATCCATTGTACGAGTATAACATGATCTTTAATTAAATACCTATATGAATATGAATGCCGACTCTAGCCATTTGGGGTATAGATTTCCATTCAGCCAGTAATCACGAATCATTTTTCAATTCTTCTTTATTTGTATAGTAAACTAATAAATTATCTTCATGTGGTATCTAGAATACATTTAAAAGTCGTGAGTTCTATAAAACTTTGAAATGCGTTCATTGGAGCGCGGTCGGACCTCGCGGACGACCTCGACTCAACCTCGCTACACTCGCCATTCGAATGCACCAACCAATCACCTCCAAATATAGATATTTTTTATATTCCGTGTCACGACAAGCAATAGTTCCAACCGTTTCAAACATTTCGACCACAGAGGTTTGCATTTCAGCACAAACTTTTTAATTCCTGATCTGCCGTAAAAAAGAATGGCTGTTTAAAATGGTGCAATTCGAATTTTAAATTGGTAACGAATCTTATTTCACGGTGTTTCGGAATTTGAATGAAATAATAGAGTTTTTGTTGTTAATTTAGTGAAGTGAGTAGAAATTAGATTAGACGTATTTTGTGTTTAATTAAATTAGGTACTTGTCTAATGCATGAAATTGTTAAGTTAGACTTGTAGTACTGTAAATGGTTTGTAAATTGCTTTTTTTATAATATGCCTCAGATTTCGGATTCCTATCTTGCATCAGGGTAACTTGTTTTAATGTTTTATTTTGTTACATTGTATTTTACTGATTATCTACAAAGAGTGAAAGGACCTTTGTTCTGTAGTGGGATATCAAATACTGTCACTTTACCTTACTTAGTTATAGTACCTACATATCACTTAGTATATAAGTAAGTAAGTAAGTACTAACTTATATACTAAGTGCAATGAACTATCATTGCAACTTTTAAACAATGTGCAACTCGGTCCCTACTTGGATAGGTGGCCGATAGTGGCATTTCGATCTGAGCGCTACCGTGCTTCGGAGGACGTTAAGCAGTCAGCCCCGGTTGTATCGATCGTTAGACCTTGTAGGAGGCCTTTAGGCGGTCTAAAACTGCGACACCAAGGTTGACCACTAACCTACTCGACAAGAAGAAGTAAGAAAGTACTTACTAACTTATTAAGTTCTTGTTGAGATATTCTTTACCCAACTGTGTTGAGGTCCAAAAAGTGGTATATTAATTACCAAAACCTACTTTTTAACACGTCATAAATCATTAAAATGTAGGTAAAAGTATAAACAACGCCATGTTTTATTGCATATCATATGACACGATTAGCATAAGTCTTTGGTCAGAACTATTAACCTTATCTTTACTGTTACGGTGATGTCAGCGTAAGGATAAATGTTACAAAATATTGATGCAATTTGCCTCCTAGATTTAAGGTGGAATCAGACGTTTTACATGAATGTTCACTTGAGTGAATGGTTAATTTTTCTTTCATTCCATGATCAGATAGCTTAGCTGGAATGACATGGAAATGACGGAATGAACTTTCATTCGGGTTCTCTTTCAATATGGCGTCAATATTTCGTTCATTCGAATTGTGAATGAATGATGCCAAATGAAAAGATCTAACCTCGTTGGATCAGTTCACTAACGGAGAAATGAAGATTTATTCGCGGTTTTTTTTAATATGGCGTCAATTTTTTCTGTTCATGCGGACTGGGAACGAATGATGCAAAATGAAAAGTGTATCAGTTCACTAATAAATTCATTCATTTTTCACTTTACTGTAAAATGTGACACTTTGAATGAAAGAAGAAAAATTAAAGAAAGAAATGAAGGCACAATGAACGGTCTGATTCCACCTTTACATGGACTTACAGACGTGCTCTTTTAATACATAGTTCAGAAGAACTTTTCTTATCTTCGGATGTGTTTGTTCGAAAGACACGAATTCAAAATTAAATAAGGTAATAATTTTCAAAACTAAGTTACTTGGTTACTGTTATTATATGCTTAACGGTGTTATGTTATCCTTTTAAGTTTTGATCAGGGGCTCTCAAACTTTTCAGTGAAGTAAGAAAGTTCGTGTAGGTTTGTCAACCCTGGTGTCGGAGTTTTTGGACCACCTTTAAGTCTCCGATGTGGTCTAACGATTGTAACAACCGGGGTCGACTGCTTAACGTGCCTGCCGAAGCACTTTCTTTTTATAGTACGAATCCTTATATCTAGGTATATATTAATATACCTCCTGAGAGATATATATCTAATAAACCTCCAGAGAGTCTTCGAATCATAGGTTAGGAAAGAATATTTTGATGTACACAATGTGATTTATTCTATACGAAAATTTACATTTATGTTATGACCATCAGAGCCAAGGATTTCTTTTACAACCAGATCCTATCAGGAAACATAAAAATGTTCGACAAAGAAACCTCACGTGCAATATTTGCGATTCGCAATAAAAATCAATTATAGTCTTGCTAGCAGTAAAAATAATGTAAGTTTATGTCAAAATGCTTTCAATTTATATCGTCGTTAATATGGCAATAATAAGTCAGAATTTTATTGTAAGTTTTTTACATTTCCGAGTGATTCAAGTATTTTATACAGTCAACTCACGAAAGTGCACATTTATTACTTTGTCAAATTAAAATATTGGAAAATTCGAAATTAGATGTCGGTAGGTTTTTTTGGAGTTTGAATATGATAACTACGCCACGAGCGCTAAAGCAGTAGTAGTAGGTCTTTTAATTACTATTAAAAAAGATTTAACAGTTAATAAAAACGACATTGACATACAACACAAATAAATTCTGAAAAACATTAAATTACTAATAATCTTAAAACAATGAAACACAGCTTCATTAAAATTGTTTTAAATTATTAAATAATTATATTTTTTCAAACGGTGTTTTTGTTCACATTCGTCACGGTAGCTTGGGTTAGTTTACGAGTGTGTCTGTATGTGTTGCGTTATATATCACGTAATGGTAACGTTTTGGTGAACACGATGATTTTATTTATCTTAAAGATAATATTTTAGTTAAGATAATTGAGTTCGTTCAGCGGCCGTGGCGTAGTTTTTGGGCGCTTTCAATTTAAGCGTTTTTAAACGTCCGGGTAAGCGCTACAGTAATGCACTTTTGACAAAACTTACATACTAACAAAACCTTTATCTTAATAACCCCTTTTCTATATATCGGCTATCGGGTACTGATCAGTCTTAGTACTTATTTTATATAACTATTTACAATTTGGACTCCAATTTAATGCGGAATTCATACAATTTATCTAATTTTCGTATATTATAAATTATAACTCAGAGATCCGACATAAAAGTACAGTCAGCTGACGAAAGTGCTCTCTTAGTACTATGTCAGCTTACAAAATTCGAATGTCATTCTGTGATCCTAACTAATATTATAATTGCGGAAGTAACTCTGTCTGTCTGTATGTCTGTCTGTTACGCTTTTACGCCAAAACTACTGAACCGATTTGAATGAAATTTGGTACAAAGTTAGTCCAGAGCCTGAGAAAGGACATATACTACTTTTTATCGTGAAATTCCCGCGGGAACGGGTACAACGCGGGTGAAACCGCGGGGCGCGGCCATTTCTCAATAAGATGTTAGTAGGTTTTACAGAAGTTTGAATATGACATGGTACTAAGTGTAGTCAACAATTTCAATTTGGAGTGATATAGGTACAGTGTAAGTGTAGGCATATCAGTGGCAGGGGGCTCTTGAAAGGGAAAGAACAGATCTATACTAATATTATAAAGCTGAAGAGTTTGTTTTGTTTGTTTGTTTGTTTGTTTGTTTAAACGCGCTAATCTCAGAAACTGCTGAACCGATTTGAATAATTCTTTCACTGTTAGATAGTCTATTTATCGAGGAAGGCTATAGGCTACATTTTATCCCGAAATTCCCACGGGAACGGGCACAACGCGGGTAAAACCGCGGGGCGCTGCTAGTCAAATATACGAACAAACATAAAACATTACTTAAGTATTAAGTTCAAAGTGATTATAACCGGCCTTAGCCGTGTTTTCAAAACCGAGACCGCACTAAGCCCACCGAACAATGGCGGTCGAAGTTTTGTCAACGCTACCGAATTTCAATGCATTTCGAAAGTGGCCGTAATTTGTATGGAAATAATGTACTTATGTGATGTCCCACATGCCTTGTTACATTACTTAACTTTTGTTTTAACTTGTGTTTTTGTTTAGTTAAGTTTGATGGTGGGTTGTAGGAATGTTACAATTTTGTTTATAGTCAAAATGTCTGTTAAAATAATGGTTTTGCAGTAATTCGGTACCTACTCAGAATGTCAATTAAATTGACTTAATACTCAGAATGTCAATTAAATTGACTTAATCACTACATATTATTATAAAACAAAGTCCCCGGCCGCGTCTGTCTGTCCGTCTGTCTGTTCGCGATAAAATCAAATACTAATGCACGGATTTTATTTTTTTTATTATTATACAAATTCCCACGGGAACGGGCACAACGCGGGTAAAACCGCGGGGCGTTGCTAGTGTGATATATGTTTAAAATGACTCATTAACTCTCATAAAGAATCATTTAATATCTCTGAGTACCACAGTAAGTATGTTCATAATAAAATCATTACCTGTCAATCAACGTATATTATAGTCTACCCAAAATTGCTCTACTGCCAAACCTAAATCTATTTAATCCATGAAAATAGATGTCGGAGACTTCACGGTGTAAATACTCCAGGGTTGGCCACAAATTTATTCGAACTTACTTTTAAAACAAATACATTTAGTACTAAAACACGTCTATTTACATACATAAGTTAACAATAGGGAATTTCACTGATATTAAAAGTGAACAATTAGTAAAGTAACTAAAATTATGATCAAAACCGAAATCAGAATCAAAATCGATTAAAAAATAAAGAAACTATAAGCTCTGGAAGATGTTCTGTCCCTTTCTAGCAAAACGATTTTTTGTATGCGACGTCTATGGCGCTACAAGCTTGTGACGTCACAGAACTAGTAGTGCTGTCTCTGTCTCTCAGCAACTTTGACCGCCTAGCGCCTGTAACTCTGGAAATAATAGCGATATAAAACAACGGATTTTAGTCTCTAATACATGATAAAAAGACGAGTTAATAGAAAGAATTAAAAAAACGGTGAAGTACCCTATTATGTAATAAATAACCGTAATTCACTCCATATGAACACGTTGTCATACATTTTTTGCTCCAACAAATTATCGCTTTCACCGTAACATGTTATGTATCTGGAATAATGAATTAAATGCACATTTATTAACGACGATCAATCATTACCATGCAATGATAGTGATAACTAACCGATTTTTATTGACTTCCTTGTCTTGTAGAGAAAATGTCATTGCTTATGTAATAGTTAGTTGATCTAACGACAAATTGATGGATAACGTACCTATGTAGTTATTCGTTAATGTTATGATAATTAATTTGTATTGTACCTAGTACGTTTACATGAACCATCTTACCATGCCCAGGCAGTACCACTACATAGTATAAAACAAAGTCGCTTTCCGCTGTCTGTCTGTTCCAATGTATGCTTAGATCTTTAAAACTACGCAACGGATTTTGATGCAGTTTTTTAAAGTAATTCGAGAGGAAGGTCACTAACGTATACCAAGTTCAATAATAATATTATTCAAGATTCGAAGCTTCATTTGTAGTACTTTCAGAAACCACTATGTTTCTCGGTTAAGTCGGCCTACGCGAATGACACATGCTTACCAATATGGTCCAAAACTTTCACTAAGTAAACCTCCTTGTGTAAGCTGTACCTTTCGGCTGGCTTGTTTATGGTTTATTATTGTTCTAGAGATTAACCTGGTTGTCTATGCTGTTGAATAGGTTTTATCCAAGCTTAGTTTGTTTATTTTATTTCTATACTAACACCGCCCCGCGGTTTTGCTCGCGTCAATTTTACCTCTTTATAATATACTAGCAGCGCCCCGCGGTTTTACCCGCGTTGTGTCCATTCCTGTGGGAATTTCGGGATGAAAAATAGCCTATGTTACTCGTGGATAATGTAGCTTTCGAATGGTGAAAGAATTTTTAAAAACGGACCAGTAGTTTTTGAGGCTCAAAAACTACTGGTCCGTTTTTAAAAATTCATTACAAACAAACAAAGTTTTCCTCTTTATAATATTATTATTAGTGTAGAAAAGATACATAATTTAACTTACTAATGCTAAATACAATTTATATTTATTTCTATAATTATGTTCCGGCTAATAAGTCAGTAAACGTACTTACATGGGTTTTTTTGCGGTAGATTTTTTGCAACAAGTAGAGTACATTTTAGGAAACGAAATACATACTCGTACCAATAATCCTATTTAAATAAATGACTACTGAAAATTACTACTTATTTATGTTTGTAAATATTTTAAGCAGCATAAAAAATAAACGCCTTCGAGCTTTTGTATTGCGATCTCCAATTGTGTAATTATTGCGAACCGAAGATTTGGAGGCTATCTCTACCTATATGGTAAGCCTGCAGGCCATATGGTCACTCAACACATGTTCAAAATAAACATTGAGTTGAACTATGACCTCATTTTGACCATTTTAGTTTTGGTAAGGTCTGAAAAGTTAGCGGTTGACCAATTTTAGGCAAGACCTGTCAAAGATTTTTTTAATCCTTTTTGGTTACTGGTTAGCTAACTTTATCTTTGAAGAAGTTTTTTCTTCTATATAATTAGGTGTTTGAGATATTAGTACTTGATGCAAAAGTAGTATATAATAAATACAAAGGTAACTGTAATAAACTGCTGAATTTTGCTCTAAATACGAGTTTAGATAAAGTTTAATAGATTAATTTGAACTTAGACAGTTTTCAGAAACAGGTACTGAAGGCAAGAAAAGCGAATAGTTTTGTTAGTGCTGTTGGTAATAATTCGTATTGGTACTGTATTCCACACTTCAAGCGATTCCGCCCTAAAAGTGGTCAACAGCAAACTTCTCTTATCGTACTTTAAACCCACATGACCCGTTAACCAAGTTATTAAGTAACCACATGTGGTCATTAAGTGTCTAACAGTTAATTTAATTAGAAAAGCCAAGGTCTTTAACTTTCGTTGTAACCTACAAAATGTATGAATATGAGGTATGTAGGTAAGTAATGTCATACATTAAGTTAGACATAAGTGCTCTTTAATAGAGCGGTCTTGTCTTGAAATTTACGTATCATAAACTAAGTTAAGAACTTAATAAGTAGTAGTTATTATATGACAAAAATAGGCCTTATTATGGTGGAATTGTTCAATAATATTTTTATGAAATACAAGCCGCGCCCTGCGGTGTTACTCGCGTTGTACCCGTTTCCCCAGGAATTTCGAGATAAAATGTATCCCATGTGTTAATCTAATGTACTACCTATATAACTGTAAAGTTTACTCCAAATCTGTCCAGTAGTTTTCTAGAAAGAGTAACAAACATACATCCTCACAAACTTTCGCATTTATAATAGTCTTTGATTATCGGCCATATTTACTAGTTTACTTATAAAGTTTACAAAAAATTACTCGTTCATATATACTAATATTATAATTACTTATTTTTATTTGTTTGTAAGGGCTAATTTCAGGAAATATCGGTCCGATTTGAATAATTATTTTTGTAATGTATAGCCACATTCAACGGGAAAGTTATAGGCTATTTTTCATCCCAAAATTCCCACAAGAACAGGCATAAGGCGGGTAAAACCGCTGGGCGCTGCTAGTTGTAAGTAAGCATGTTAATATCACGCTGAAAACTGGTCAGCATATAACGTGAATGAAATCGTCCGTTCATGTGTGTAATGTATTCAATACTGCCTAACAGTCGTGTTAAACTTGCTCTAGACATTGATGTTCGACGCCCACTAAGGTCATGTTTGGGACAATTAAACTACTTTTTAACAGGTGGTATGAACGTATTGAACACTAGCCGCGCCCCGCGGTGTTACCCACGTTGTACCCGTTCCCGTAGGAATTTCGGGATAAAATGTATCCCATGTGTTATTCTGATGAATAACCTAGGTATATTACTGTAAAGTTTCATCCAAATCTGTCCAGTAGTTTTTTCGTGAAAGAGTTACAAATACATAAATATCCTCAAAAACTTTCGCATTTATAATATTAGTAGGATATTAACTTGTTGTGAGGAAAGAAGAAGTAGGTTTCAGTTTAAGCGATTCAAGCGAGCATTATGTTGAGTAAGTGTGGTGTGTTGAGTGGCATTTCTATTTGAGCGCTACCGTGCTTCGGACGGCATGTTAAACAGTCGGTCCCGGTTATTTCTATTGCTAGGTCGGAGGCCTTTAGATGGCCTACAAATTACGACACCAGTGATGGCCGCTAACCTTACAAACTTACATACTTTAGTAAATTTAAAAGCTGAAGTTGGCCACTTTTCAGGGCAAAAGTATTTCAGTAAAATGCACACACGTAACCAAAGAGGAGTTTCTGAAACTTCTCTTTTTGAAATAGATTAAAAGTTTAATTTAACTTAGATCCACTTAACACTATAGTAAACATAGATGGTTTAAAAGGTCTTTATCGGCTTCCCACGCGTTAGTTTAACTTTTATAGTTAAAAGTGAAGGTTTATTAATTGGTTATTGAAAATGGAAGTCGTAACCAATTGATTATAATTAGGGTTTATTTGTTTGCTCTACTTCATCTCTAGAGTCACTTTTCTCATCATTTTAATTGAGGTATTTTCTCATGATAATGAAAATGGGAACCAGTTTTTAATTTGTATAAGTTTTCATTAACATAAGTGTTGTTGTCTTCCTCTGTAAAGTTAATTAAATTGATAACCTTTATTCGTTTAAATCGAGTTAGTTTGCGAGTTACAAATACTACAAGCGTTGTCACCCTTGTTATGTACCTCGCACCTTTGCTCGCTTTTTTAACCGACCACGAATTAGACTAATGGCACATACACACAAGCCGGCTTATGCCTTAGCCGCAAAGACAGAAGCACGTGTGGATGCACCATAAAACAGTATGATTAATTAATTATTCATAATCTTCTGTCCTTCATTGTCTTATATTAAATAGAAAATGGTTAAGCTCAACAAAGACCTATCACAACTACGTAAAAAGTTATAAATTGTAAGGAAGTTATCTTATTACTAACCTATTAGATACCTACTATTAATAAAATGGTTATTTATTAACTGTCTTTGTCTTCTTGTCTGTGTCACTGCATAATTACCTTTATTGTCAATGCGTTATAAACAATAGTTATCATTTATTGGCCGTTGGTCACACGTGACATTAGGTATCGCGTAGTTACGACATTCGGTGAAATTCGAGAAAGCCCGACTTTCTATTGGCCAATAGCTGTTGGCCATCTCATTTTAATATACTTGGAGATAAAAATATTATAATGTTATGGAATATTGTATGCATAATATTTGTTATGTTTGATCGTTTTAGTTTTGTTTCTAAGCGATATTTTGACGTAGTTCTTTTATCTTTTCAATCTTGAAGTGTGTTGCAAGTTCCTTAGACAAATAAAGTGTATAAGACCTAGATTTTGTCTGCACTCTGCACTACCGGGCATGTTAAACAGTTGCTTCAGGTTGTGTCAATCGTTCAACCTTGTCGGAGGCCTTTAGGCGGTCTAAAAACTCTGCCACTAACTCCTCGCAATAAATAAATGACATAGGTAGTTAAGATCTAGTTTTCCTTAAAAGGGTTTTGTTTAAGGTATGTTGTAATTAAAGTATTAAGTAATTTATAACCTTTAAGGTTGGTACAATACTAATTAAAGTACGTGATTTACTGGCTTTATATACCTACTGGTTTTTCACAAAAAACGTGTTTATACGTTAATACCAATTTCATGTTTTTGTTTCATTTTCGAACTTACGTAATTTTGCTTTCTTTGGTTTGTTTTTATAAGCTGACATTTCTATCCAATCAAATAAGTAACTTGTTTTTACATTTTTATGTTTTTATTGCCTAAAAAACTACGAGCTAAACTTTAGCACTTAATACCTATGCAATTTCTTGAAAATAAAACCTATACTAGAATCTTAAAGAGGTCAAATTTGTAAATTTGTTTGTTTGTATGTTGGGCTAATTAGAAATCATCCCGAAATTCCCACGGGAACGGGCACAATGCGCGTAAAACATGGGAGGCCGTTAGTGTAGTATATAGAAACTAATAACAAACCTCATTTGGTAATTAAATTACATTAGGTACTACACCGTTGACACACAATACCTAACAATATAGACGCCTATTTACCGCCAAAATTAGTTTACACTATTTCCAATTTAAACATACAAAAATGACCTTTTTCTGTACTCTATAAGGTTTAATATAGTGTATCAAATATGTCTTCATATGTATGTAACTGTCAATCATTTCGACATGCATTGTTTGTTTGACCTCGGAGCTGTCAAAGTAATGTCAAAGTGACAGGTTGAACGCATTGTGAGAAATTGGAGTATAGGTACCTGTAGGGTTTGTTTATATTTTATTTGTCATTGTTATACATGTAGTTTGTTTGTTTTTAACATTTAAAGCAAATTATATTATGACAATTAGTATAAACAATAAAATAAACAAAAAATATTTGTCATTCAATAATAATAGTGTTGTAATTTTTATTGTTTAAATTAACAATGTCTTGATTAATATCGTCAAGAACGATATATTTTACGACTGTATCAAATAGTGAATCTTAATCTGATTTTTTGTGAGAATATTTTCGGTTAGTTTCGCTATGCTCGATTCCCGCTATGCACTGATCATAAAATACCTAACAAAAAGTGCCGCTATGCACGGAATCAGATTCTTGGACTGTCGAAAGGAAAATGCTTATGTTTAAATAAATAAAAATTTAAACAAATACTCTCTTACTAGTTTCACTAACTATAACTAGTAAACAGTATTCGTGTTAATCAACACGTAGCTTAAACCGTCAACACCAAAACAACGAGTTTTTTGGGTTACCTCTTCCGGGAATTTGTACCTGAGTGTTAACTTTTGTCCTTGAATAGAAAGAGACAGTAGGATTGCGGTTTTGGTGCATCTTTATTTTACTGATAAGCGTAATTAGGTTAGTTCGTTAGTACGTCTGCAATCATGTCGGACGCAAGTTCTTCCCGTAGTCCGGTTAAAAATTATACAATAATTGATAGTAGACGTGGTGGAAAGACCCTGTTATATACCGGACACAATTACCATTTTGTGAGACAAAATAAAAGAACTGTTGTCTGGCAATGTGTAAATAAAAGAAGTAAGTGATCTTAAATGCAGTGGAAGTGTAACTTTGGAATCTGAAAATATATATTTTCTTGGCTAGTTTTAATCTCATGATTTTGAGTTGATTTATGTTTCATAGCGTTTTTATATTTTTAATCGAAATATACGCAATTCTTAAATTTAAATTAGATTTTTATTTACCAAAACAATTTTCCTCAAACTATGCAGTCCCAGGCTAGCTTTAAGAGTATACTTTAGAAACACTTTTCTATCGAATTGTACCTTCCATTGTTAAAGGTAGCACTGAGAAATTCAGAGCAAAGCGGCACTTTTTGGTAGGTATTTTATGATCAGTGCATAGCGGGAATCGAGCATAGCGAAACTAACCGAATATTTTACATGTCAATAAATGGCAACTTTTATCTGTTTTCCAACCGCCTTTTGACATAGCAAAATGTCCCAATTTGAGATCATATTATATTGGGAATGCACAATAAATAATTATTGAGTGAGATTATGAATATACTTGCCGTGCCCCGCGATTTCACCCACGTCATCCGTTCCTGCAAGAATTTTTGAATGAAAAGTAATTACAAACCTTTCTCTTAAATCACACTGCATGTTGGTAAAAACCGTATTAAAATCCGTTCAGTAGTTTATGAGAAAATCGATTACATACAGACAGCATAAGATGACTTTATTTTATAAAATTCACATAACATCTATGCTTCATAACACCTCAAATTTTCCCACTCCAAAAATTAAAATCGCAACTTAACACAAACGAAAAAGTAATCAAGGAATATGTGATAATCAATTAGAATAACAATCTCCCACCGACTGTGAAAAGCGAGTCAATAAACCTGTTACCCATTACCGTGAGTTGTAAACATGTATGTTCTTATACTATACGGGTACGAGACTTGTACTTACTCGTGAAATCTTTGCGTGTGAGCTATGCAAGATTTCTTTTAGCATTCAAGGAGAGATACTGTGCACGTTAAGTTGAGAAGATTAGGATGCGGTATCTTGTTTTTGTTGGGGTGTTGAGTTTTTCTGATTGATGTAAATACGGTTGGGATATTCCGAGATATTTCTTTTAATATAGTTTGAGATATTTGATTATAATTGAAAAAATAAATGATAATAACAACAGCTTTATTTAAATCAGATCAGAAGTTTTGTGTCAATTAATGACCATAATAATAAAGAACCTCCCTTTTTGATGTCGGTTCAAAAGGAAATCTTAACTAAGTATGTCATCACATCTGTAATTGGCAATTTCTTAGTTAAAGTTAAACGTTGCTGGTCGTAAAACGTAACGTTTATTAATTAAAAGGTGTAAATTGAAACGCACAGTCATTTTCCTACTCATTTACAATTAAGAGTTAATAGTTTTAGTCATTATGATATTGATGTACAATTTAAAGTGTAATTTAGATAATTTATTTTAAGATATTAACGGCCTGTGTTCGTTGGCCCGTTTCTTTATTAAGAACAAAAGAAAAATAATACTTTTATATGTTGCATAATATTAAAACATTTAAATTGACATTTAAAATATGTGACCTACCCATTTTAGTATTTTTAGAAGAAGCAAATAAGGTTTATATGCTAAGAAACAGTAATAAAAATAAACTTATCTAAGTTCATTGCAATAAAAATACTATTCGCAAACCTGGCCCATTTTCATCAATATGCCACATCCAAATAAGTCTTTATTACGTTCTGTTTGTCATCACAATCAGTTTATAATAGCAAGTCTATGGGAACCACAGACATTACTATTGTATAACTGATAATCGTCCATGACACTATTCTACATTATTTCTATATTTGTGGTTATAACACTATAACACGAAATATTCGGGTGAAATACGACGTACCAACATAATGTAGATGCAAAGATATTTCGAAGTTTAATAAAACTTTTCCAGTTTTGGAGGTTATTCTTATTTCAAATTCAAAATACTGGCAGCTTTTGCTTAATATATGGCTCTTTTTGAAGGTTGTTACCACTGTCTTCTTTTTTTAAACCTAGTGCCAGTTTGGTTCACGATTCGAATTTTGAAAGTTTAGAACTTTAACATTTTGTGATAGCGATTGGTGTTGCCACGTTTTGTTGATTATATTACGCTTCGACTTTTACTTTTATATGGCAATTAAAGAAAACTTGTTAATATCTTGTTTCATACACATTGCATGAAAGAAAACAGCAATTTAAAGTAAATAGTTAAAACGTTCTGAATTCTTAACACGTTTATCGACACCTACAAACTGAATACCAATGAGCGTTAAACCAATAAATCTCAGTAAACATTCATTTGCCATTAAATATCGAAACGTTAACAAGAGAAAAAAGTTAATTTGCCACGCAAATAAAGCTCTAATTACTGCTAAATAAGGTGCATTGGAAATGAGTTGAGAAGAGAAACTTGTATTAAAAAGTATTGAGGTTTCCCCGCTATGGTATCTAGACTCGGTTCGTTCATTGAGATGCGACTGTCTGTCCTTCCGTCAGTAATTATTTGCATAAAATACTATATAGAATACTTTATTTTTGTTTGACGGCACAAAAAGATTTCGGTCTTATCTACTATGAAAGTCAATGCTTAATTAGTGGTAAATTATGATAATTTCCGTCTGTGATGGTAGAATTTCTATTTAGTTTGGTTTGAAGCACAACTTGTTTATAATAACAGAGGTTTTAGATACTAATCGAATTAATCATAAAAAAGTGTTATGTCTCTTTTGCTCTTTGGACATTAGCGTATGTCAGAAAGGGACAAACTATTAACTAACTGAAATGCTGTTAATAAAGTTTATAAAACGCACCTTCCAAGGGTTTAAAACTCCACTGACCTACCCAAGTCAAGTCTCGCTTATAGAATACATCACTTCAACAGTTAACATGTGCACAGACAATACAATTGTCTCATATATTTGTAAACTTCGTTAGTACACGCTTCTTGACTGTTAAGTATTAAAATTCTTCACCACAGTATGTCCATGTCCTAAGTTTCTATCCTATTGTAATGACAAAGGCGAAATAGACAACTCTTTGAAACAACAAAACAGAAAGTCTACTAGACTAACACTGTCCGACAATATCTTTGTTAAACCATTTTTAACAGGTTAGTAAATTTATTGTAAAATGAACTTTGTGTTTAGTAGGATAAGGTTGAAGTAAGTTTTGGTTTTTGTGGTAAAACAGGCAGATGTTTCGAAGTGGCTTTTGATGTGGAAAATGGATAGATTTCGTGGTAGGTCGTTGCCCGTATCTTTGATTGCTAAGACGTTGAGAACGAATATTTTGACACCGTTATAATATTCTGTATGATTTTGTGATTAGTTTTGTAGCAAAATTTATTCTTGAGAAAGTTTCGTTGAATTAATATTCATGGCTCTGAATATTCTAATGTTTTAATGAAATTATATTTTTCATTTATTTATCTAAGCTTTTAATGTATCCGGTTCGATCGAAACTATATTTATAAGATTTTTTAAATTTTGGATGTCATTATCCTTTACGGATACTCTCTCTCTCTCTCTCTCTCTTCCTGGCTATGTGTCCCACATGGTGGTGGGGTCAGCCTTCCTTATTTTTCTCCTTTACGGATACTTTAAAAAGGATTTATTACGTATCCTTTTCCTTTATATTTTGTTTACTTCTTTATGTATTATACTGGTACTGATATCACCTTATGTATATCGGTATATGTATATTAAAAATAATCACCTATTTATATTAATCTGTGACATCACTGTGTTTTTCGTAAATTTCCTGGCACAATAAACCGAGATAAAGAAGAACTAGTACAACTTTCATTGAAACTTAGGAAAAACTTTTGAATATTTCTATAAAATAAATAAACAAAATGCTTATTAGTTTATTGCCATTTTATGTGATTTATAAAATTACATAACTATTTACTTAGTATCTAAAAACATATCTAATAGGCTAGTACGGTCGGCCAAGAAAGTGGTCTACCACTTTTGACAAAAGTTTCTGCGAGATGTAACGATCGCTAAGGTTGACTTTTCTATGCACAATTATGTTATGACGTTTAAAATTGACCTTGTTGTTTCATGACGTTCAAATGAATCTCAACCGTAGGGTGGTAGACCACATATTTGGCTGACCGTACCTATATATACAAAGTAAATACCAATTCACATATAAATTAAGTAAACCTAGACGAAATGTAATAGGTATTTGAGTAAAATGTCTATACAAACACTTCCGGTAATACATAATAATTTGCTTGCAAAATTCCAAAGTCTTTACGCTATACACGCGTACTTAATACTCGAGTATTGCATTTCATATTAATTTGCATTATTTATATATATTATTGAAATTCTACCACACATGACAACAAAGTAACATTATGCTAATGACTAGTATACGATAAATTGCTTGCTAGTTCTAAGTAATACATAATATTATTATCGTATATATGACTAGCAGCTCCCCGCGGTTTTACCCGCGTTGTGCCCGTTCCTGTCAGAATTTCGGGAATTTTTATACATATAAACCTTCCTCTTGAATCACTCTATCTATTTAAAAAAACCGCGTCAGAATCCGTTGCGTAGTTTTAAAGATCTAAGCATACATAGGGACAGACAGCGGAAAGCGACTTTGTTTTATACTATGTAGTGATAAAACATAGTCACAAGCTATCTGTATACAATTGATTTCTTAAAAACGAATGAACGGATTTTCACACGATTTTCATCGACGACATTGGTCCACACATTAACTCTCATTAGAAAGGCTCGGGTTTGAGATCACCAACCCGCATAAGGCAAGCGTGGTGATTACGCCTAATCCTCCTCACTGTACTGATATCTTCAGTGAGACGAGAGGCCTTTACCCAGTAGTGGGACATTACAAGCTAATACTTTTACTTTTTACTAAGAATAAATAGAGTTACATGAAAATGACAGGGTTAATTCTAAGGTACTTGCTTGTCGGCTTTCCTGTGTGATCTCTCTTTTATTTTCTAGTTAAGTACTTAATACTTTACTTTAGTATTGGGTAATAACTAGTATTCTGTTAGTTGCGGCTAAGTATAAAGAGGTTTTCACCCAATTAGTTGACTATCTTTAGATAATTAAAGTCGGAGAAAGGTTTGTTGTATCTGCTGATTACGATATGAGAAAGAGATATTGGTGAAGATACACGTCTTGTAGAGACAGTAGTAAGGTACTCGTTGTAGGGGTGAAGTGCAAGATACTTATAGTACGGGTGGGGTCTGGGTGCGGGCCGTGTGATGTTGTATTCCTTGTATTTGTATGAAAGTTAGCACACTGGCCCGCAGCTGGTCCGGACTCACACCACACTATGTGTGTCTTGGGCTTTTGATACAAGACAAAGGATTGGTCTTCGTTTTGCTCATCTCCTCTCTATCTTAAGAGATCTATATCATTCTATTTCTATAAGAAGAGTAGGATATTCTCTTGGGCGTGCAAATTAAACTTACAAGACTTTGGTTTGAAAGTGACCTGACCTAGGTGGAAGTCGATTTTGATTTCAAAAAGGGGATTGATTCAGGTTGTGATAAAGTGGTTGTCATTTACTAAAAGATATTGTTGCGGACGACGAACCCTCTCATTAAACCCCCTTGTAAATATTGTAAAACTATTGTAAATAAACCCCGTAGTCAGTTTAGCTTAGATTCTCTCTTTTGTTTGTATAGCGCTATCTCGCTCACTCGCGCGTGTTAATTTAATCATTGTATGTACAGCAAGTTGCGGGCACTATTTGTGTATATATTGAGGCGCATTTCGCCAGTAAAAGGGGACCAACAACGGTGCTCGCAGCTTGCTCAAGAAATCTGGAAGAATACACAGAATCAGAATAAAGAAGTCTTATTTGTTTATTGGAAAGTTGGTGTTTGATTCAAGAAAGAAACCCCTCGTAGGCAGGCAGGAACTACACTACACGTACACCACCAACAGTTTATGGTCCTTCGAGCCGGATAGCAAGACAAGAATCCGTGAAGACTTGAAGATCTGCAGAACAGCTCCAGCATTACGTCACTAGTGGTGCCGTCATACCCTAGTGAACGTAATTGTCACTCCACTGGCGTGTGACGTCACGGCCCCGCTACACGGGTCGAGGTTCCAGTGAAGAGGCGCAGCCGGGCGTTATAAGAAGAAATATCTTCGAACAGGAGGCGCTGGGTTGTTTTTAAGAAGATATTCCAAGGAGGATTGAGAGCAGCTGGGCGATTGAAGCATCATCGGGAAGCTGACTGAGTCAACGAGGACAAGACGTCGCTTCAATAACGCGTGTTACGCGGCCCGAGTACTACTCCACCTAACGGTGTCAAACGGGGTGGTACTTTGGGTTAACGTCTACCCAGACGGTGTGGTGTTGTGCGGCGCCACCAACCTGAACAGGTTGAACAGCACCTGACGCCAGTACGTTTATAGCCTGGGTCGAGGGCCGGACTGTAGGCACTGCTGACTGTGTCCGGACATTCCAGCCGGACATTTAGCACCTCGATCCTTGTATAGACCACTGCTGGGCAGACCCCCCCTACCTCATCCCCCCGCATTCCATCCCTGAAGGAGCATATCCCGGCTCACCCCGGGCCCTCCTGACGGACTGTTAGGGAATAGGGACTGTTAGGGAACGTTAGGGACTGTTAGGGGCGTCAAGTGCCAATTATGCCCACAACGAGGAGCCCACCACGAACGAGGCAGCGGACTGCGGCGTCATCGACGCCATCCACCACACAGCCACCACCATCCACGTCCACGGAACAGCACCGTCCACCGCCGACCACAATGCCGACCGGGCTTGGTACGTCGAGGCCGTTCACCACAGATCGAGCACAGCATGAAGAGGACCAGCCGCAACAAGAGGTCACCGAGAGACGACGAGCGCCCTCAATCCAAACTGTGAGATCAAACACAAGTGCAACGGCGCGCATTCGACAAGCGGAGTACGAAGCTGAGGAGAGACTAGCGAGGATACGGAGGCAGCAAATGGAAGTCGAGGCATCACTCGTACGCAAAAAGCTGGCAGCTGAAGTTGCGATAATTCGAGATGAGACAGACAGAGATAGCCGCGCCGGGTCAGACAGAAACAGCGATACACAACAGCGCGTCGATGAATGGATGCACCGGAGCGCGCCCCGTGCCCGCAGGGAACATTTTGTTGCACGGGGGGAGCGCAATAAGGAGTATTTTCCTCCGATGAGGAGATACACTGATGGAAGACAGGAGCGCACACGTCAAGACAGATCACCTAGCTGTGGAGGGGTTATCGACCATCGAACTACGCGTAACCGGACTCCGAGCCGAGAAAGGGAACCGCGGCGTCACAGGCGATCGCACAGCCGGGACGGGATTGATCGATTAGCCGATCGTTTGGAGCGTATGACGCACAACAATCGGCCGTCACGACAAGCGCAAGATCTACCATCATTTTCGGGAGCCCTGAATGAATGGTTGCCGTTCAAAGCTGCAATGGAGGAGAGCACCGCCATCTATAACTTCACGCCTACTGAGAACTTGTGTCGGCTGAGGAATAGTCTACGGGGGGAGGCGCATCACGCCGTTGCTCAACTATTACACGTAGCCGCGAACCCAGACCAGATAATGTCAACTCTGGAGCAATGTTTTGGGCGTCCAGAGATCATTATGGATCAAACTATCAACAGTTTGAAGAAAATGCCACGCGTGGGCAACACGGCTAAAGAGATGAACCGTTTCGCGTTGAAAATACAGAACATCGTTACCGCATTGGAATGTTTGGGTAATGAATCAATGTTAACGAACGAGTACTTGATTCGCCACACATTAGAGAAACTGGATTATAGCACCCGCCGACGCTGGTGCGATTTTGCAGCGGAACGAGGACGCGCACGGGAGCCGCAAATGATAACTTTGGCTCGCTTTCTCATGCGAGAGGGAGACAGAGGATTACGTTTCCTGCATGAACCGGACACGCAGCCTACATATATGGAGCGGCCAACATTGGACAGGCGGGTCAAAGTTAACAAGAAGTCAGCCGCAGTTTTCGTCACTATGGATAGCGAAGCGATTAGAGACGAAGTTTGTTACTGCTGCGGCGAGAAACACGTTACAACGAAGTGCCACAAGCTGATAGCGATGCCCACTAGTGAACGTTGGGAGTGGGCAAGGGAAGCGCGCATGTGTTATCAGTGCCTTCGAAGTAAACATCGGCGCGATAAGTGCACGAATGCACGAAAATGCGGAATCGACGGGTGTAAGAGAACTCATCACACATTGTTGCATAGCGATAGCAACAAGGAGGCTAGTGAGCGAGTCACCGTGTCCGCCGTTAACTTCAAGGGTTCGAATACGTTTGGGAGAGCTCTATTGAAGATTTGTCCGGTAACTCTAAAGACAGATACCGTTGAATTGGAAACCTACGCGTTGTTGGATGAGGGATCGACGATTACGCTCATAAATGAGAAGTTGGCGCAAAGCTTGGGAGCCAGCGGGCCGCAGAGATGCCTAAATATATGTAGCGTTACCTCACAACAAAAGGAGCCGGCGAGCCGCGTAGTACAATTGGATATTAAAGGACGACAACAAGATACCTACCACCGCATGACTGCGCGGACCGTCGGTAATCTCGTTTTGGGAAGTCAGTCCATTAATAAGGAATCGCTCAACAGACCGCACTTGCGAGGACTGCCTATCGAGGACATTTGTTACGAGAATGTCAAGCCACAGATTCTGATTGGAGCAGACAACTGGCATCTCATAGTCACGCGCAAGTTAATGGCCGGGCCGAGGAACGAACCCGCTGCATCGCTCACAGAACTGGGGTGGACGATACACGGGGCGGCGCCCCGCCACGTAGTCAAGAACGAGCAGATTTATCACGTCAGCGAGCCAAGAGTGGATTTACACGAGCTAGTAAAGGCGCACTTCGACATCGATTCAATAGGGATAACATTGCAATCGAGACCGTCAGCAAATGACAAGCGCGCGCTGACAATATTTGAAGCCACCGTACGCCGCACCGGGGAGCAGTACGAGGTTGGTTTACCATGGAAGAGCGATGACGTCATACTACCACCGAGTTATAATATGGCGTGGACTCGCTTGAAAGGAATTGAAAGAAAAATGGATCGTTCAGAAGCATTCAAGACCGCATACACCGCACAGGTTGAGAGTTTACTGGAAAAAGGTTACGCCTCGCTATGCGATAACCCCGAGGAAGGAAATGCACGGAATTGGTATTTACCTCACTTCGCAGTAACAAACCCGAACAAGCCGGGGAAAGTACGTATGGTGTTCGACGCGGCGGCGAAAGCGAATGGAGTTTATTTGAACGATATGCTGTTAGACGGACCGGACCTGCTTCAAACGTTGCACGGGATACTGTTCAGATTCCGCGAGGGGCCCGTAGCCGTGACAGCCGACATAAGGGAGATGTTTCTGAGAGTGAAAATCAGAAAGGAAGATCGCGTGGCGCAGCGTTTTCTGTGGCGCGGAGAAGACCGCCGGAACCCGCCACGCAAATATGAGATGAACTCGATGATATTCGGAGCGAGAAGTTCGCCGTTTTTAGCACACAGCGTGCGCAACAAAAACGCGGAGGACAACAAGGAAAGTCACCCCCTCGCCTACACGTCAATCACGTCAAGCCACTACATGGACGACTGGGTTGAAAGTTTTGACGACGAGAAGACCGCAGCGCGAACAATGGCCGAAGTAATCGAAGTACATCATAGAGGAGGTTTCGAGTTAGCCGGCTGGGACTCAAACCGACCTAATTTATTGCGAGATATCTCATCAGATAGCCGAGCACGAACTCCAAAGGAGCTGGGAGCGAACGCGCACCCATATGGGAAAACGCTGGGAATACTGTGGCTACCAGATACCGACGAGTTGAGTTTTAACACTGCTTTGCATAGAGTACCCGATGACGTCAAAACTGGAAGACGAGAGCCCACCAAACGCGAGGCTCTAAGTACCGTCATGTCTCTATTCGACCCGCTGGGATTGATAAGCCCGTATACGATCACGGCGAAGATTATACTTCAAGGTTTATGGCGCCTGAAACTTGGGTGGGATGAAAAACTGCCCCCTGAAGTATGTGAAGTTTTCAACCAATGGCAAGCCGACCGCGAGTACATCGAGCGTCTACGTATACCGCGCTGTTATCAAACTGGGAGAGCACAGCAGAGACAACTACACGTATTCTGTGACGCCAGCGAGCTAGCTTACGCCGCCGTCGCATATTGGCGTTTCAAGAAGCGTGACGGCACAATCGAGGTGTCCCTGATTGCGGCAAAAGCAAAGGTGGCACCAATGAAAGCTCAAAGTATACCGCGTATGGAGTTACAAGCGAGTTTGATCGGCGCCCGATTAGCGAGAGATATTATCAAGGAACTTAGAAAGGCACTAGAGGCTTGGAAGCCTACAAATAGAGATTTTTACCTCAAAAAGAGAATTAGCTGGAAGTTCATTGACCCGGGGGCGCCTAATCAAGGAGGCGCGTGGGAGAGATTGATAAGGACGTTCAAATCATCTCTGAACACTATTCTCAACAGAAAAACTGTACGGGAGGAGGTACTGTCAACATTGGCCGCCGAGATCGAATACACGATGAACGCGCGACCATTGACTCACGTGTCAGTGAGTCCCGACGATCCCGAGGCACTGACCCCCAACCATTTCTTGTTGGGTACTGCAAACGGAATGCCTCACATTGGAACATACGACTCGGCGAACAGGCAGGTGTGGAAAGCCGCCCAGGGGTTGGCCGACGAGTATTGGAGGCGATGGACGCGGGAGTACCTGCCGACATTGACAGCGCGAGGAGAGTTACATCAAGACACCGGGAACATCACGCCGGGAACAATCGTCCTAATCGTAGACGGAACGCTGCCCAGGAACGTATGGCCATTGGGAAAAGTCATGGAGACGTATCCGGGCCCGGACGGTGTTGTGCGAAGCGTGGATGTGTGGACAAAGGGTGGCATTTTTAGACGCCCTATCAGGCGTCTAGTCGTCCTGCCGGTGGAGAAAGGCTGCGGGGACCTGCGCCGGGGGGAGACTGTTGCGGACGACGAACCCTCTCATTAAACCCCCTTGTAAATATTGTAAAACTATTGTAAATAAACCCCGTAGTCAGTTTAGCTTAGATTCTCTCTTTTGTTTGTATAGCGCTATCTCGCTCACTCGCGCGTGTTAATTTAATCATTGTATGTACAGCAAGTTGCGGGCACTATTTGTGTATATATTGAGGCGCATTTCGCCAGTAAAAGGGGACCAACAACGGTGCTCGCAGCTTGCTCAAGAAATCTGGAAGAATACACAGAATCAGAATAAAGAAGTCTTATTTGTTTATTGGAAAGTTGGTGTTTGATTCAAGAAAGAAACCCCTCGTAGGCAGGCAGGAACTACACTACACGTACACCACCAACAGATATATAATATGTTACCTAATGTTAGGATTCAGATGGTTTTTTGTGCCTTGTCTCGATAGGGTCTGAGAATTGTTTCACGCACTTATACCTCAACTAGCAGTTGCCCGCGGTTTTACCCGCGTTGTGCCCGCTCACGTGGGAACTTCGAGAATTTTTATACTTACAAACCTTCTTCTTGAATCACTCTATCTATTAAAAAAACTGCATCAAAATCCGTTACGTAGTTTTAAAGATATAAGCATACATAGTGCCAGACAGACAGCGGAAAGCGACTTTGTATTATACAATGTAGTGATATTCATACACCTAACTTCGTTTTGCTTCTTTTTTCCATTGAATAAACAAGTAGAAAAATTGAAGTCTTTTATAGACAGGACAAGTAAAAACCCGGTTACAATTGATACTCTAGCGCTCTCGTGAAACTGTAACCTTATATTTGACTTTGCGCAGGATGTTTTGTGGTCAATCCTTTGTATCGTATTCTTTTGTAAATATTTACTGAGCACAATGGACGTTCGTAACTTTTATAGACGTATTTACCAACCTTTTTCTAGTAAATATGTAGATATAGGTAGTCCGGGCAGATCGTAAATATAAAATATATGTGTTTATTATAGTATGTACAATTTTATAGTCTAGTACTCGGACTATATAAGCTGTGATATAAGTACTGAAACTGTTCCATAGTATATCTTTTTTTTTGCTTTAAAACTTTTCGCCACGGATAACAGATAATGTATGTGCATGTGCACAACTAAAAATATCTTATTACGTGAATATGTGGTATAACTAATATACGAATAGTTGTATAAAAATATGCAGTTTTAGATATTAATATTAAAATTAGATTGTAAGAATAAAATTAGTCCCATTGAAATTCAATATTTTCACTTATGTCTATTTATAGGTGTCCCAGCTTACATAGATGCATATCACTCGTATACTAATTTAATAAAACTGAATAGTTTGATTTTTTATTTGTTTGAACGTGATTCTCTCAGAAACTAGACATCCGATTTGAATAATTCTTTTTGTATTTGATAGCCACATTCAACAGGAAGGTTATAGGCTATTTTTCATCCCAACATTTGCACGGGAACAGGCATAACGCGGGTAAAACCCCAGAGCACAGCTAGTTGTGTTATAAAATGACAAAATTAGATACATACAATTATCCAGTTTGTATCCGGCAACCAATGTCAGCTGTTACTTACATTGTTTTGTTTGTTGAGTAAATTATTTAATTGGACTATTAATATTCATGAATTGTGATTTATTGCTCAATACTCAATATTATGTTGATTGTTGCCATGTCAAGGTGAAAGGTGGAATTCAAATTGTGATTTATATGGTCAAAAGGTTTTGGTAACTTTTTGATTGGTTATAAATATATAGCCTTAACGGTGCACACAAGATGTTGTAGGTAGATCACTACATAGTATAAAACAAATTCGCTTTCCGGTGTCTGTCTGATAAAGGTTTATGAGTTTAAAAATACCCGAAATTTCCGTGGGAACGGGTACAACGCGGGTAAAACCGCGGGCGCAGCTAGTATTTACATACATCTTTTATCATTCATTCAAACAAGCAATATGAATGAAAAAAAAACGCTTCCGATGTCCAAATTATAAATATTTAAACAATTACAAAACGTTATTAATGAAGGACGAAGGAATAATAAAACTAATGAAATGATATATTCAGATTTCTTATCTATCAATTATTAATTAAGAAATTCTGTATATTTTCAACATTTGTATGTTAAGTGGGTCATAAGTCATAATCATTAAAAAATAAATGAGGTTTGATTTGGTTAATATTAATTGACCATCTTAGTTACCATATAAATTCATCGTTATCAATTATATACATTTCTTTGGAAATGTCTAAGGCTCAGAGACGTCTAATGCTTTGACAGTGAGGAGGATAAAGTTATACCGCTTTAGGCTAAGTTCAGATGGCCGCGCGTAGTATAATCGTAGGCACAAAATGTGGACCAATGTCGTCAATTTTCCAGCCGAAGACGATTGCTCCTGAAGAGAAAAAAGGTTTAGTAATTTTATTTCATTATTACCCTATCTCTAAACCTTTTTCGTCTTCAGAAGCAATCGTCTTCGGCTGGAAAATTGACGACATTTAACCACATTTTGTGCCAATCCAAAAGAAATAGAGTATAGATGCGTAACCGCGCGGTACCACGCGTTTAGTATAGTCTTTTACTGCTATCTAGGACCGCGCGGTCGAATGTTCCGTGCGGCCATCTGGATATAGCCTTATTCACAAACGGTTTGTAACTAAATAACTGCTTTAAAGTGTTTGTCTCATTTGCTCTTTGGAAAATAGCGTTTGTTGGAAAGGGACAAACGATTTGATTACTTAAATGCTGTTAATAAACATTTATAATATAAGTTATAAGTTTCTTTTAGTTTTTACATGCGAAAACATAATTAATGGTGTTTTAGATTTACCTATACTTTGTTTTTTCCTTAGTTTAAGTTACACTGTTTGTTTTCCGAATAAAATAAAATAAATAAAAATAAAGTATTTAAGAAAATCCAAGTCAACACACCGAGTTATCAAACATTTCAAGCACACTCTGTGTTCGAATACACCAAGTTTTCTTGCGACCTAGAGACGTAACGCTCGAATGATTTCTGTAATGAGATCTCGGCACTGGATTCTATAGAAATCGTCTCAATGCACCGATATCAATATACCGATGCAATCAGACGCTCAAGATAATTAAATCTTCTATTTATTTGCCGTTTTATTACCGTTGTAACCTACTTGAAAGCTTATTGAACTATAATTTAGTAACTAACCGCGCCCCGCGGTGTTACCCGCATTGTACCCGTTTCCTGGGGAATTTTGGGATAAAATGTATCCCATGTGTTAGATATATGTATAACCTATATTACTGTAAAGTTTCATCCAAATCCGTCCATTCGTTTTTTTGTGAAGGAGTAACAAACATTCTGACCTCACGAGCTTTCGCATTTACATTAGTAGGATATTTCAACCTAGGTTATTAGTAAGAGACATGTATGTTTCCACATAGAAAACTCATGTACAACACGTACAAATAGTATCTACCTCAATTGGCAGACTTTCACTTAACATTTTTCGTGTCCATTGTGTTATTCTTCTGCGGACATCTTTGTGTCCTCTCTCAAAGGAGAGAAACTAGAATAAAGGTATTGATCTACATACTTAGTTTTGTTGAAAGAAAACCGCTGATGGGTTTGCGATGACTCTTTTCAAATTAGACTAATATGTCTGTTACATTTCTAGTTGAAAGTAAAAGTGTTTTTGAAAATGGTTTTGACGTAAATGGGGTTGTTGCTTCATAATGAAGCGTCTAGGCTCATACAGGAGACGTCTCAGCTAATGCTGTACAGAGGCCGAGGTTTTATAAAAAAATACTTTTTACTGCCATAGTATGCAAATGTATTATGTACTTTCTTTTATTTATTCCCGTTACTTTGGAATACAAGTAAAAAATAAAATAGGTACTTACGCACTCACTTTTAGAACCCACTCTATTTTCAACGAGCATTCCGTTAAGTTTTCCTTTCTAAAAGGGTAATCTAAAAGTAGGTAAATGGTTTAAATGAGAACTTACAAAAAGGCTCATCTGCTAATCTTCTGAATCAGTGCGTGAGTTAACTTATCTTAATATTTTTGGAAATTTCCACGCATTTTTTCTTATTACGACACGTTTGTGCGTTCTCACGGATGTTGTATTTCTATTTTGAAGGAGAAATTATTAAGATTTTTATTTTGTAGCAAAATACATTAAATCAAAATATCTAATATCACATTGTATATTTTCTAAAATTAAACTTCGTTCAAATTCTACCACAGTGATCCAAACATGAAAATTTCGATAAAATTCATTTGGATTGTATTTCGATATTTAAATTTCCAATTAAGATTGTCGTAATTTAATGCCGAGCATAAGTGAACCTTTTTAATAATTAGCGTAAAAAGGGCGAATAAAATAAAGTGCGATTTTAACTGCAAAAGGCTTTTAGTACCAAGGCGGTTGGCCGCGTCACAATATCTCTGTTATCAATAAATCTTGTACAACGAGGTCAAGACTTTATATCGAAATTGATCGAAATACATACTAATTAGTATCAATTTGTTGTAAAAAATTAATTAGTATTTGTTAATGTTTTGAAAACTTTTAAGTTATTATTATTATTAATTAGCCATAAATGTGCCAATTTTCGGTTTATTTCTTAATTTTTGATAATGACTGAAGTGTGAATGGATGAAAAACATATCAATAAAACTTGCAAAATGTGATTAGGTAATAATGAATTGCCTATTGGTCCATAACAATAATATTGGCATTTCGATATTTTTATAATATTTGAAAACGAGTATCATTGATATTATTATTTTAGTATCTAATTTCGTGTTGTTCTGCGTAAGCTTCATACATACATAATTACACCTACCTACTCATTCTCTTTTCTTATACGATAGATTTCACACTACACATACTAGCAACGTCCTCGCGGTTTTAGCCGCATTGTGCCTATTTCCGTGGATATTCCGGGATAAAAAATAGCATATAGCCTTTCTCTTGAATGTAGCTATCCAAAACATAAAGAATTATTAAAATCGGACTGGCAGTTACTGAGATTAGTCTGTTCAAACAAACAAGCTCTTCACCTTTATTATATTAGATCGCAAGACACGCAGTAAAAGTGAATTATCTTCCACAAATATTTACCTTTTACAAACTGCAAATCATGATTAGTAACAAGTTGCGATCAAATCGGTTCTTGTATTTTAATATTCAATGTAGTACTTACAACATGGCGCCGGTTAATGCTTTAAAGCGAAAGTTTCATTTTCTTGTGAGATAACATTGGCAAGGTATAAATTAGGCTTAAAATAAACTTAAATCTTTCTACTAAAAATAAATGCCATAGATTTCAATTTAAACAGAAAAAATCTTGATGACCCAGGCTAATAAGGATATGACACCTATTTCAAAACCTAGCTGTCAAAATAAGTCATCTGTCAAATCTAGGAAATCATAAAGTAGACCTTATTTAAATAGGAACAAAATCTCGTAAAACCTAACGGTTAACTAAGTAAGACGGAGTTTTTCAAAGATCAATAAATTTTAAAAGGTCTAATTATGTCTCCTAGATAGTTTAGCAGTAGTTAATTAGTTCCCAAGCTGGTGGCGGAATGTCGTCCGTTCGAACGGGGACAGCTAGATTGATACTAAGTGTTTACACTGATTGATGTACTCTTACTTTGTAGTGGAAACTTCTAACTTTGTTAGGACGTTTTTTTACGCGCATGGCCTCCTAAGACTTTTTACACGTATGCTTTAAGTATGCATATGCTTGTAAAATGTCAATACATAAGGTAATTCGCATGTTAGGGCTTGTACAGAGAAATGCTCTAATTTTAAAAACTTTCAAAAATGAAGAGGTTCTAAATGCGAATGATTTTTCGATTTTCAATATTCTTTTGTTTGCTCGAACAAGGTTTTTGAAAAAGGTTCCAACATTTAATTATGTTTGACTAGCCGCGCCCCGCAGTGATACCCGCATTGTACCCGTTCCCGCAAATTTCGGGATAAAATATATCTCGTGTATTATTTTGATGTATAACCTATATTACTGACGGTATAGTAATTACCGTGGAAATGTACTTCATTGTTTTTCTTACATCTTTTTCTTCCTTAACCTATATTGTCCCACTGCTGGGCAAAGGTCTCCGCCAAATGCTTCCTATGGTAGCATTCTAAGGAGACAAGATGCAAAGCTTTTATATCTACGTGCATTTAATTTTAAATGTAACCCAATTCATGTTACGATAGCCTTAGTAACTATTAAGTAATCTGTATTTTTTCTTCACAAAATGTACTTAAAATTGACTTTTACGTTACGCATGTTACGTATAATGTAATGATGACTTGAACGAGCTCTAGACACGTGACCTTTGACTAAAGAAACTTGTTATTATTTTAACTTAAAGTTCACCAAAAAGTGAACTTTCTACTTAAAATAATTAATTTAATGATGCCTGATGGCGTTTAAATTGTGTATGGAAGTTTTGACACGTTCCCATCTTACATTATGCAGATATGTATTATGTTTTGGTTGTCGCCATCTTGACGGTAAATATATATAGGCGGTTACTTTTGATCGCTTTATCTGTATAACTAGCAGCGCGTCGCGGTTTTACCTGCGTTATGCCCGTTTCCGTCAGAATTTCGGGATGAAAAAATAGCCTATAACCTTCCCGTTGAATGTGGCTATCCATTACAAAAAGAATTATTCAAATTGGATTGGTAGTTTCTGAGATTAGCGCGTTTAAAGAAACAAGGAAAATTCAAACTCTTCAGCTTTATAATCTAATAATGTTACACAAAAGGACTTGACCGACTTCAGGAAATAATGTTAAAGACATTCTTTTCAGTTGATATGATATTTTCCTTAATAAAATTGCTCGACTGTTAATATACCTAATTTCAATCTTTTACTTAGAATCTTAGACTATACGTGAAAAACTGAATTCTGAAAAGTCCAACAAGGAGATTACAAAATTAAAAGAAAAGTTATTAAGCCTGTGATGTCTCACTGCAGATCAAAGGCCTTATTACAAAATTAAGTCATTAACAAATAGTACTTGTATTATTCTTTTTGACACCTAGCACTGTTACTCTTCGCTACACCGGCAATTTTCATCAAATTAACCGAACCACTGGCTATGCAAGAACATAATTACTCAAACAGTTTTGCTCAAGATTACATTCTGAACTTAAATGTCAATCAATTATGTGCCATATTACGTACACATAAAGGTGACGAAAGAGAGAATAAGTTAAATAAAATGATATTGTCTGTAATGACAGAATACTTCCTATACTTATACTATGTTGTATGATAAAGAAATTGTATAATGTTTTAATGATTGATGTATTTTTAATTTCGTTTCCTTATTTCTAATATGGCGTCAATATACAGTAATAAGATTATTAAGGTGATGTGTTGAATTGAAAGTTTTGTAATTTGTGTCACCCGTTTGATTAATATAGTTGAGTTTGTGTGCGTAAGACACTATTTCTTAAGAATTTAGTTCAACTTCTTTAGTCAAATTACTTTTTCATTTTAGCATACTTAGTCACACAAATATATTTCATACTTGTGACAAGTATAAAATTTGACACCAAAAACTTCAGCGAAGTGTGAACAAAAATAGTGTTTAAATAAACAAAAGAACACCTAAAGTTTACCCAAAACTTGTGCTTAAAAATAGAATAAAACCTGGCTCTTTGCAAACAACTCGACAACTCCAATAAAATTCGTTTTATAACCACTTCTTTTAATATTTATTTTACGATTCTATGGATTCTTCAATGCGTTACATAACCTATACATTAGGCCGGAACCGCTCAACTTTCTTTTTGATAAAAGTATTGTAAAATCACGTAATATTTACATACTTATAATATATAATATTCTTAACATACATTAGCTTGATGGTTAGGTACATTAACTAGTATATCACGGTTGCAATAAACAACATACTATTCGTAGAGAATCACTATCACAACATATCATCACTACATAGTATAAAACAAAGTCGCTTTCCGCTGTCTGTCCCTATGTATGCTTGGTTCTGTAAAACTACGCAACGGATTTTATTGCGGTTTTTTTGAATAGGTAGAGTGATTCAGGAGGAAGGTTCATATGAATAAAAATTCCTAAAATTCCCACGGGAACGAGCGTAACGCGGGTGAAACGGCGGGGCGCGGCTAGTAATGTATAAGCGATTTTATGAAAAGAAATGAGATTGGTAGCTTTGTTAACTATTTTTCCACCAGTATTTGGGCTTCCAAATGCTAGTGCTTATTAAGAAAATTGGAGTTAGAAAAATTGTAGTAGCACTAGCATTTTCCCCCAGCATTTGACACTGCACAGCACATGTGTAAATGCTGCTACAGATATAAAACTCGCTAGACAGCATTGTCATCACATTTCATTCACCGGAGATTTATTTCTAATTTGTGTAGTACTTTTAGGAAATTTGACCTCTTGACTAAGTAAAAATGTTAATAATGAACCAGTTTACGAACAGCGAACCTGTAAATTCAATAAAACACAAGCTTGTTGTCTTCTTACTTCGCTGACTGAGTTTTATCTGACTTGCAGCTTGCATAGGACCCAACTACGGTTAACTAACCATTAATTCTATGTCTTCAGACCCTATCGACCTATGTTTGACCAATTTTTAAAAGTGACCCGTGTTTTAGTACCATTCCGACCCGTTGAGTCTACGACTAGTACTGTCACATGTATAAAGCTAATGTTATCTACTGAATGCGTGTGCGCAAACAAAACACTATCGTTGAATAGAAAGCATCCAACTACACGAATCTATTTGGTTAAATATACAATTGAAAGTTTTATTTGATTAAGACGTGTCGTGTAGACAATTGATTCGCTTTAATGACATTTATTTGTGTCACTTGAATTGTTACTGTTAATTTTGATTTATTATTGCTGAATTGCTTACGGCTAATGTTTATAGCCTGATCATCTGATAGAAGTTGCCTATTACAATAGAAGTGTTCACAGCCTCCGTGGTCTTGTGGTTTGAGCGCCCGGCTCACGATCCGGAGGTTCCGGGTTCGATTCCCGGTGGAGATATCTCACTAAAATCTCTTTGTGAGACTTTCCTCAGTTTGGTTAGGGCATTGCAGGCTGAATCACCTGATTGCTCGAAAAGTAAGATGATTCCGGGCTTCGGAGGGCACGTTAAGCCGTCGGTCCCGGTTACTTTCTACGGATAGTAGTCGTTAATTGAGCCACGTCAGAGGCCTTTGGCGGCTCAATAACTCCGACACCAGGATTGGTCAGGTTGGCCATCCACTCGATGAAGAAGAAGAATGGAAGTGTTTTTTAACTTCCGACGCAAAATAAGGGATGGTAGTTCCCGAGATAATCCCGTCAAACAAACAAACAAAAACTCTTCAACTTTACTAGACTAGTATATATCAGCTTTGATATATTGGTATAGATTTCAGGCTCCAATGAATCACTCTAAAGTTTAAGATGAATGTAGGAAACGAACGTCATAACACGCATGCCTTCACGTCAGAACATGACTCTGTTCGATAACAAATCGATTACGATAATCGATGTTGATAGAAACGTGATTTATCGATAAATAGAATTGTGACAAATCATTTTGCTATCGATTTTGTATTGATTTGGTAACTTCTATGATATATTTAATTTATTACGACATTTTAGTATAAATTGGGAACGTTGATTACTGAAAATGTTAGTGAATGTATTCATATGGTTTTTTTCGCGGTACAATGTTTATAAAGTAAGTAAAACTCGTATGCTTGGGGTCGCGGGTGAACTGAAGATATCGGAGTTACCGCTGTGAGGCGTTCCAAGTGTTGGAAGAACCATACGTTTAGACTGAATTGCACCGCATCAACCAAACTAGTAAAGGGCGGACTCTAGATTATCCCTGAAAATCAATGGCAAATCAAATTCATCAAATGGTATCGTAATCGCATCACAATCGTGAAGACATAAGCTTGACACTAAGGGCAGCTCATAGGGTGAATTGCACACAGATTCAATTTGATTTAGCGCCTAAACTTATTTAAAAACAAATGACGTTCGTTTGAAATGGTGTTCTATTTGATGCAATATAAAGTTCAAAGAAACAAAAGCCCTTCGTTCAAAATTGTATTCTATATTGCACGAAATAGAACACTATTTAAAACGAAAGTCATTTGTTTATTAAACATATTAACGCGGTAAATAAAACTAAGAATGTCTGTGCAATCCGCCCTAAGTCAATCGATGGCGAATAGACAAGAGCCTCTTGGGAGCAAAGACTAATTGAGATTGTTTGAATTTGATTACTAAGATGTGATTGAATAGCTGAAGTGAGTAACTTGCCGGACCAAGACTCACTGAATCAATGATCTATTCCGATCTAATACCAAAAACTAATACCACTTGGTATTACTTTATTTCTGAACTTATTTTCCATTCCCAACGAGTACCACATTGTAAACCAATACCAAAATAAGTTTGAAGGAATAAAGTACAGTCAGGTTCAGTAAAATTAAAATGCTTTGAGTTATGATTTCAGTTAATGTTTAATCAATATTATGGTTTGATACATATAACTCACAAAAGGTTCTTTTCCTCTAATTAGACAATTGTAGAAATTTAACAGATATCACATAATTTACTGTTACCATTCCAAGTCCAACATAATTACAATATTACCTACCTATTTATAAACAATCAAATAGAAGAAATTTGCAGTTATTACAACCACTAGTTAATTTTCTCACAATGTTAATTAATGTTAACCGATAACTATGGAACTAGTAAAAAAAAAATAACCCTAACCTACCGAATAGTAAGTAATTCGGTAGGTTAGGGTTATTTTTTTTTAGCTGACTATACTTACAACTAATGTTTTGGTATTCGTTAGGAATACATTTTTAGTTTAAAAAAACGTGGTACTCGTTGGGTATGAAAAATAAATTCGGAAATAAAGTAATACCAAATGGTATTAGTTTTTGGTATTAGATCGGAATAGATCGAATCAATGAATAATAATCCATTAGTGTTTATTGAGTAATTATTCACTTTAATGATGAGTAAATTCGAAAACATTGATATTGTCTTAAACAGGACAATCTTACTAATATTATAAACTGGCAACACCCCGCGGTTTTACCCGCGTTGTGCCCGTTCTCGTGGGATTTTCGGGATATTTATACATATAAACCTTCCTCTTAAAGCACTCTATCTATTTAAAAAAACCGCGTCTAATTCGTTGCGTAGTTTTAAAGATCTAAGCATACATAGGGAAAGACAGCGGAAAGCGACTTTCTTTTATACTATGTAGTGATGATGTATGTATGTTTGTTACTCTTTCACGAAAAAGCTACTGGACAGATTTGGATGAAACTTTACAGTAAGTAAATGATAAATGAACTTTAAGCAAGCAAGCTCTTCGGTGAGATGAGAGGTCCTTTGCCCAGTGGTGGGAACAATTACAAGCTTATACTACTTCTACTACTGAAACAATATTTCTTTACACAAACACAGCTACTGAAAATTGTTACTGTAAAGCTCTTATACGCAATCAAATTACGTTGCGTCATTGTGTGTTTAACCGGACAACCTTGTCGTATTAAAATTGTAAGTTATTTAGTTATAATAACATCTGATTCAACACTGACTTGACTGAGACGAGGTAACAAATAATAGTCGAAGTATATGTTAGCACAAGTGTTTTTATTTAGAAGTGTGATAATATGATAATGAAGTCTCCTTAAATTCTTTGTTCTTATAATTTTTTTAATAATATATTTGTGTTTGTTTGGATTTGATTCGTTTCGGACGAATTGTTTTTGATGATTTTTGTTCTATAGATGCATATTTGACCAGCTGTTTTAGTATACGAGTTCCTCATTACTGATCTATACTAATATTATAAAGAGGTATTTTTTAAAATTTTGCTTGTTTCTATGTTCGAGCTAATCTCGGGAATTACTCGATTTGAATAATTATTTTTGTAATAGATAGCCATATTCAACAGGAAGATTATGGGCTGCTGCTAATATAATATACTAGCAGCGCCCCGCGGTTTTACCCGCGTTGTGCCCGTTCCCGTAGGAAATCCGGGATAAAATGTAGCCTATAGCCTTCCTCGATAAATAGACTATCTAACAGTGAAAGAATTATTCAAATCGGTTCAGTAGTTTCTGAGATTAGCGCGTTTAAACAAACAAACAAACAAACAAACAAACAAACAAACAAAACAAACTCTTCAGCTTTATAATATTAGTATAGATTTGACAGTGTGTGAGGATTTGTCAATGTTGTAGTCATGATGATCCTTCATACCAAGAGAAGCCTCCTGTGGTTTGAGAGAACGCTTAGTGTGCCGAAGGTTGCGGGTTCGATTCCCGTCTGGAGTTAACAATATGTGCGGTAATGTTTCAATCTGGATAAAATTGAAACAAGCAAAACACACATTATACAATTGATAAAAGTTATTTATAAAAATAATAATTAACCATACCTTTTTTATAAACTTATAAAAATAAACACAGAATCTGATTAAAAACGTTAAGTGTATTAAGTAAGCATTAACATAAGGCAGTCAGACATTAACTTTTCAATATAATATTATTTTTTTACATATTTGTGTAGAAAGCCAATGTTCCCATAATCTCGTGTTACAATAGAACTATGTGAGAGCATTTACGTAACACACTCGGAACATCAAAATATCTTCAAATGGATGTGGCATGACAAGACAATGATCTGAGAGTGATTGTGGGTAAAACATTTTACGACGTTTTGAATAGCTCGTACTGTTTCAAAGGTAAAAGGTGTTGGATCTTTGTTTTAATTACAGATCCGTCAATCCTTTCACAATCTATGTAGTTTTCTTTTATAATTATTATTAAACTAGTAGCGCCCCGCGCTTTTACCCGCGTCCCGCCCGTTTCCGTAAGAAATTTGAGATGAAAAATAGTCTATAACCTTTCCGTTGAATATAGCTATCCATCACTACATAGTACAAAACAAAGTCGCTACTTTTGTCTGTTTGTTTGTCTGTATGCTTAAATCTTTAAAATTACGCAACGGATTTTGTTGCGGTTTTTTGTAATAGGTACAGTGATTCAAGAGGAAGGTTTATATGTATAAAAATTCCCGATATTACCACGGGAACGGGTACAACGCGGGTAAAACCGCGGGGCGCTGCTAGTTACAAATAAAAATATTTGAATCGAATTGGTAGTTACTGAGATTAGCGCGTTTAAACAAACAAACTCTTCAGCTTTATTATATTAGTATGGAAAGTATGGATAGATGTTCGTTAATTGATTCAGAAATAAGGTACTTAATCATTAAATTGAAAACTATTCGTAATAAATTGATTAGAAACACCAACCTTTTCATAACAAAATAAAAAATTGATACCTAAAGTTATTCATCACATAACAAACACCAATCTTACTATTGCAATCAAAATATTTAAAAACTTTCATTTTATCTGATCTGTTGTTTGAAATAAAAACAATTACTCACTCAAGAGCGCGCCGACATCAATCATAGAGTATCTTTATGATCTATTGATTTGATCAGATGGAATGTCGTGTGTAAGAGGTATATGCCACATCCATTGTAACATACAGCGATGTTTGTATGTACGGGGTAGCAAAGGTTATAATATAAAAAATGTAGACACTATTTTGAATACATTTTCTACTAGACTGGTTTTGTCTTTAATGTCAGTAATTAACGTTTGATGATTTTAAAGAACACTGTAAAGGTGACTCTCCATCATAATAATGCTATTCTACGTTTAACATGATAAGCGTCCGCTTAAAATAAAATAATATATTAAATAAAAAAAATAAAAAAATTGTTTCTATGAACCAAGGTACTTACTAAAATAAGTACGGTTATTTAACAACTAACGCAATCACTACATAGTATAAAATAAAGTCGTCTCTTTTTCGTGTCTGTCTGTTTGTCTGTCTGTATGCTTAAATCTTTAAAATTACGCAACGGATTTTGATGCGGTTTTTTGTAATAGGTAGAGTGATTCAAGAGGAAGGTTTTTATGTAAAAAAAATCCCGAAATTCCCACGGGAACGGGCACAACGCGGGTAAAACCGCGGGGCGCTGCTAGTAGATAATATAATAATTTTAACCTTTGTTTGTTAAGTAACCAAAAGTATTATAACATTCTTAACAAAACCTTCGTTTAAATTTAAAAATCCTTGCAAAATCAATTGACATTGTACGTTTCAATAGCAATAACGACCAATAAACTGCGACCTTATGACCGTACCACCATAAAAAAAGTTCGACCAAGTTTGACTCTTATAGGCTTTGGGTTAAAGACTGAAATGCTGTATACAGTTTTGGTGCATCTTAGGGTCACAACAAGCCGACTCCTAGCGACCGTCACAAATTGCCGCTACCGTATTTTTTCAATAAAAATATTACAAAATATATTTCCTCTATAACTCAGAATCTTCATAAATATATTTTACACAATCTGCACACTTTTTGAGGAAAATACATACCGTCTTATACAAAACACAAAAAAACCGCCATAAACTGTTTTGTCTCTTTAAAAAGAAAACTGTTTTGTCTCTTTTGCTCTGTGGAAAATGGCGTACGTTGGACAGGGATAACTTTTACAAACTGATTGCTAAAATGTTAATAAACGTTTATGAATAACACTGCAGTACACGCGCGGGGTGAATATTCGCCCCAGACCAATGTATTCTCCAATATTGTTTAAAATATTTGACTAGTCAACGCGTCGCTAAGTGTAATCCTAGTCAAGTTAATAAGGTTCAAGGTCAGTACGCTGCCGGCACTCGACGCGGGCGCCAGTGGCAAAAAAAAAGGCAAGAAGGTGCTTGGGACGGAATTTCACCCCATGCGAGTATCGGCGTAACAAATTATCACGACCGATTTGGTGTGTTTCTTGTAAGTATTGCTTTAATTAATCATCTATTTCAAATATTTTGCAGTTTTTATAAGACTATTGTATGTTTTACTATATTCTGTGTATTATTTATTACAGATTTGTAGTCATTATGGACGAACTGATAAGTGCCTGGTTAGAAGAAGATACCGAGGTTGACAGCGATTGCCCGGAGAATGTTCCTGCTGGATGTAGCGTTTGAAAACCTAATATTAACTTTAGAATTGGTATTCAAAATATTCCACGCAAACTAAGAACTAAAGCTCAGATTCTCCTAAAGCAGCAAGGCGGTAACATTGAACCAAATCCAGATCGGAATGTCCAAAGAATAGGAAAAAGTGGTCGATGTGCTTATTGTCCAAGATCGGTCTGCTTCAAAATTCTGCAAAACATGCAATAAATGGATTTGTCCTGACCATCAAGTCCTAGTTTGTCAATATTGTTATCAAAATAATAAAAAATATTTAAAAACAATAATAAAGAACCGATAATATCTGGAGTCTTAGAAAAATCCATGAGATTTTCCTCCATTTTTAAATTTTATTTTTATTTTTATTTTCATTTAATTATTTTATAAAGTGCCATATTATTATGAGTAAAAAATAAATACATAACAATATTTAAACGTATTTTATTTGATATTTTACCATATTCATCTCAAAAGAGATAAATTAAAATGGTCTTAATATTCACCCCACGCGAGTAAAACATTACAAAATTAGGGCGCGTGTACTGCAGTGATAACGCCATTTGTGTATGTATATGTAATAGTATCAGTGAGTTAGACTCCATTTTACATACTCACAGCTTAGTTTGGGTCCAACCGACCGAAAAAGAAAAATAAGTCTTTAGCAGTCTTTTGTTTCAGCTACATTTGAGTTTTACTTTTATCTTTTATCTCTAGCGACATGTGGCGCCATTAATGGCTGCCAAAAGTTGCCCGCGCGCGCCCAATCTTATGCAATATAATTGTTATTAAAAATGTGAACTGAAAATTGAACTAAATTGTTTGTTGCGCAACTGTCAATTGGCACCTAACACCTGTCTTATGTAATTTGAACATAAACGTTCATGGTATGCAAAGTTGATACCTATGGGCTGACACTTAAAGTTCAATTTTGTTGTGTTTTAATGGATATTATTATTCAGTTAATTCTAAGAGTTTTAATTACTGGGAAAGTTAGATCTAAATATCGAGAATAATCTATTTTCATGTATTCTTAGAACGAAATCTATACTCTTATTTTAAACCTCCGTTTTCGTATTTCCGGGTATATTATTTTTTATTGATTCGTTCTTTCCGTTTCATTCGGCGAGTATTAGCTTGAATTTGAAAAGAATGCCAGCGAGTGAGCGAGAAATTTGACATGTGTCCCGCTCGCGTTCTATTAGGTAAGTTAGTTCGTGTAGGTTAGTGGTCAACCATGGTGTCGGAGTTTTTAGACCGCCTAAAGGCCTCCGACATGGTCTAACGATTGAAACAACCGGGTCCGTCAATCGTCCTATTAATTCGCCATTCATGTCATGTCATCAGAATATTCTTTGTCATAATCATTCTAATTTATCCTTATAAAGGTTTTTTTTATCCCGATTAAGCAATAGAATCAAAACAAAGAGTGAGCATTAAACATCTCGTGCCGTTACATTTTTTGTGAACATTAATACGTGAGCGGATTACTAACTGGACCGAGTCAACGAACCGAGGCAGGTCCTTACCTTACGAATAATGAATTTTAATTTTGAGGTTTTAGGTAATTATTGAAGAGTCTATTGTTTATGCTAGAGTGTATTCATGTCATAGACTTATGACCGCTTCGTTTAATGTTGACTTTTGAAAAAAGAACGTTGAGCATTAGCGCTTGTTATATAATGATGTCTTCCTTATTCAAAAAGTTCGCATATCACCGTCAAAGCAACTTAGCACCCCCAATATCCAATATTTTTATAAGTAAGTAAGTAAGTAAGTTCGTTTAGATACCTTATTATTTAGAGTTTTTAGACCACCTCAATGCCTCCGGCATGCTCTACTCAAATTATGTGTTGCTTATCTTATACTCAACCCTTGTCGATGGAGTTATCTCCATTTCTCTCTGTCCTCCACTATCCTCTCAACTCTTTATACGACATGACACTACGTAGACCCTTTCTTTCAGTTGGTCTACATATGCCCTTCTTATTCTCAAGGTCCTTAAGAGTCATATAATAGTTATTCTACTTAAAACAAGTGTTAAGTCGCCTGCAATGTTCCACTACTTTACTACGTAAAAAAGATATTATGACATCACTCAAACACTTAAAATTTCACTATCTAAACGTCCATGCATACAAAAACCCACAATTTCCGGCCAAACGTACTCCGGAAGCGAAACAATGACTTCTGCTAAAAATCGCGTGAGAACCTGCGTATAATATCACTATTACATCTCGCGAGGAATATTTTAACAGCCTCATGCTTCGCTAGTAGGAAGAGACGAACAATCGGTTTCCTCGTGTTTTTTATTTTTAATAAGCGATTTACTAAGCACCGTTTAGATGTTAACAATGTTATAGAGATTAGTGATGATGGGGGCAGCATGTAGAAAATGCAGGCAAATAGATTCTGAGTGTAAGTGCAGGCAGTGCTCGTTTAATAGCCGTTCGTCGTTTAAATTGAGCGAGCTTTTAAGCGAGTGAGCGGTTCATTTGACGTGTTGTAGTGTAGCGCCACATCTGCGGAACGTACGGCGCCGAACCTTCCGCTCTATGACACATCAGTCGAAATTACGCCGCGTACTGACGTGTCATAGATAACTTGAAATACACTACGAGCGTATTTAGCGGAAGGTTCGGCGCCGTACGTTCCGCAGATGTGGCCCTACACTTAGCTAGCTTTTTATAGAACCGGCTTGCAGCTTTTTAAATTGCCCAATCTAACTGACGCCTAAAGGAAAGTTACAATTATAAAATTTCAATTACACTGTTACTACTTAACTCGATCAGTTTAAGTTGTCCTATGTCACAAGCTAAACTGAGATCAAAACTATAATTGATGCACTAAAACCGAGTTCAGTGCACCGTGGTTCGAGACAGAAACAGTGAATTTGGACAGTAATTGATAAATTTCGAACCTTCGTCTCCATTTACTATTTCTGACTGAAGCCAAACAATCGTAATACTCGACAAGATGGCGTCGATGGCCGCACTTTCATTAATTTCGCTTTCATCCTAAACGTTAATTAATATTTAAGCTTCACTTACACCGTGTGGGTGTTTCTTTGAACTATTACATAAAAACATACGACGTAATTACTATGTATTATACTAATGTGCATTGAGTTATCATTACGTGGTTGCGTGTTTCTTCCTCACTGATAGCTTCAGTGAGGCAAAGACTTTTAGTTGGTCTTTTCACCTTTTTTGTTTGGAGCTGTGGGACGATTTATGAGTAGGTTAAGAAAATATGTTTTTGCAGACCGAGTTTCCTCAATGCACAGATATTTTCAGTGTGTAAAAATGTGGGATGATGTAGTATATTTATTTGTTTAGATCTGTATTTATGTATATTATTTTTTTTATATTAAATTGTGATGTCTTTTGTTTCAGATTGAACGATCGACAATATTGTGGTGTTTCTCAAATTATTCAGGTATGTATCTATCTATAAAAAAGTAAATCTTTTAAAATTGTAACAATTCCTTCTAAGTACTTATCAAAATACGCTTATCCTCTAAATTCAACCCGTTATGTCCTAGAAAAGGGGCTGTTACATACAGACAGGGTACCGTTTTGGCCATACGGAACTCTTAAAATGGGCTAACAGATCAAACTGTACCCCAAACACCTCTGACTCACTGAATATGTGATACTTAATGTGTTAATGATTACGTCATCATCTTACTTGTACTGCGGGTGGTGATCTCAAACTAAAGCCATAGTTGAAAAGTTAACCACAATCCTACTCAAAATATGTAGATCCTTTGTTTGTGAGGATGGATGTATGTTTGTTGCTTTTTCACGTAAAAATTGCTGAACGGATTTGGATGAAACTGTACAGTAATATAGGTTATACACCAGAATAACACATGAGATACATTTTATCCCGAAATTCCCGCGGGAACGGGTACAGCGTGGGTGAAACCGCGGGGTGCGGCTAGTATTATATATATTTATTTCTACACATTCAAATCAAATTCATTATAAATACAAACATCAGATTGTTGCTCAAAAATGCATAATTAATTAGGTATAGGTAAAGGTCAACACACTTCAATGTCTCGACGGAAAATTTTATATTCCAAGTCTCGATGTTCTTTATAATATCTTCTTATATATAAAATTCTCGTGTCACAGTGTTCGTTTGCGTACTCCTCCGAAACTGCTCAACCGATTCTCATGAAATTTTGTGTGCATATCGGGTAGGTCTGAGAATCGGACAACATCTATTTTTCATCCCGAAATTCCTGCGGGAACGGGTACAAAGCGGGTGAAACCGCGGGGCGCAGCTAGTGTTAATATAAAGTTCAATGATATCACGAATAAAGTGCACGGCAAGAATATTATATATTCGGAGATAACGAAAGTGAACTGAACAACCGAATTTGAGGCAGATGTCAGTTTTCAAATTACACCTGTCACTTAAGAGCTGGGCTCTTGTCGATGGAGTTCTTTCCATTTTTCTCTATATTCTGCCTGTAGAGTAGAGTATCAATTTAGTGCCACTTGGTCCCTCTTTTAATTATTTCCGTGATAAAACTAACATAAGATGAAAAGCTTGAAAGTATAGGTTGGAGATGGTTGGACTTATGATTTGGATCTGGTTGTTTCATCGTTAAACCATATCGGAGGCCTTGAAGAGGTCTAAAAACTCCGACACCAGGGTTGACCACTGACCTACACAAAATTACTTCACTACATAGTATAAAACAAAGTCGCTTTTCATTGTCTGTCCCTATGTATGCTTAGATCTTTAAAACTACGCAACGGATTTTGATGCGGTTTTTTTTATAGATAGAGTGATTTAAGACGAAGGTTTATATGTTTAAAAATTCCCGAAATTCCTACGGGAACGGGCACAGCGCGGGTAAAACTGCGGGGCGCTTCTAGTCTTGAAATAAACTGTTTACGTTAGTTCGTGTACTCTCACACTACACTGACATTGAATTAGTTATGGTGTTTTGATACACAACTATTATTAACTATTTATTTGTTGTTCAGTTTCCTTTATTTGCCGGATGTTTTAATAAAATATCCGATTTTAATTAGTTCAGCAAACATTGTTTAACATGTTAGCCTTCAAATGTTTGTAAGACGCTTAGAATATTAATATAAGATTTATAAATATTCGTCGGAAATATTGGATCTTAAAAGGTTTACGTAAATGATGAATATTTGTGGATATCAAATGACACTTTCGATTTTATTGATTATATGAATAAGTTCAAGGAAAGTTAGTAATTCTACGACCTTTGGTTAATTAACTAATCGTATTCGTAATTAATATACATACATCATAATTTTCACAGCAGTAATTGCCATTTATACTATTGCAATACGATCTTCGAATCATAGACAAACACAAATACATAACATTCCTTGCTTTACGTCGATCAAACACAACATTAGTGATTTAAGAGCTTGCATACTATAGTGACAAGCCCGTTGGCACAGTGGCAGTGAGAGCGCTTACTGTGTCAGGGGTTACGGGTTCGATTCCCGCCCGCCCAGAGTCAACAATATGTGAAGACATAGTTGTTGGCGACGACGTCTGGGTGTCAATTAGGTATATATTCTTATAAAGTATATTGTGTATATATAGGTATGTAGTATAGGTATGTAGTGGTAGGTATGTAGTGGCTTGTCTGTACTGTCAAATGTTTTTAGACTGATTATAGACAGTTCTCAAGCAGTCTTAACTTAAGACAGTGTAACTACAGTCGGTTTAGTCTCATATGAAAGTTAAGTTTCCATAGTAAACTTTAATGACATAGTCTTAAAGTATACTTTACGATAGCTAAGTTAACTTTTCAAGACCATCTAGATTTATGACAGTCTATAACTAGTTACTTACCAGTAGAGTTAGACATAAACTGACAATTATGGGACTCTAAACTTACGCTTCATCGTATTCCTTTTAATAATGTACAATTTTCTTCCCATAAGGAAACGCAGATGTTTTATCTAGAATAATGAGATGCAGTTTTAATACGGTTGCATCTAACTAATAATATAAATGCAAAAGTTTGTTAGGATAGAGAACAGAGTAACAAACATACATACATACATGTATGTAATTTTTTAGTTTAAGCTTTTTGTCAATAAATATTTTTCATTTTTTTTTTCATTTAAGTATGTATTGTATGTATGTTTGTTACTCTTTCATGCAAAAACTGCAGAACGGATTTGGATGAAACTTTACGGTAATATAGGTTATACACCCTGGAATACATTTTCTCCCGAAATTCGTACGGAAACGGGAACAATGCGGATAAAACCGCGGGGAGCTGCTAGTCACTACATAGTATAAAATAAAGTCGTCTCTTTTTCGTGTCTGTCACACTGTCTGTCTGTATGCTTAAATCTTTAAAATTACGCAACGGATTTTGATGCGGTTTTTTGTAATAGGTAGAGTGATTCAAGAGGAAGGTTTTTATGTAAAAAAATTCCCGAAATTCCCACGGGAACGGGCACAACGCGGGAAAAACCGCGGGGAGCTGCTAGTATTGAATAAAATAGTTCCCACAATTTTACCTTTTTCTTCGTAGTTATCATAGTTATTCGTAACTATGGTGTTATAAGAGTAATTTTTGTTATCTAGTCACGCCCTTTTTGTTAACTGTACTTTAACAACAGTTTCACAAACCCCAAGGGTCCGAAACGGGTCACGGTACCGTTTTAAGGTCACTAACCTTAACCTGAGACAAAAGAAATGTCACATAATTAAAAGAAAGGCGGTTTTTGATGAAACTCTTCGACTTTGAGGCGTGGCGAAGTTCAATGAACGGTCGTATGCTTGTTTAGTTATTTTTGTTCGAAGTGAAAAATATTGTGCAATAGGTGCTGATAAAATTTAATGTTAATTATTGGGTCCAATAATGCGTCTGCCTTCTATTGTATTATTTTTACAAATTGAAAGACTCTTGACAATAATTTGGTTTATAAAGACTTTTTGGTAGTCTATAACTTCTATACCATAGTAAAAATTGGTAGGTAAACTCTTAGTCTTCTTCATCGAGTGGATGGTCAACCTGAACAATCCTGGTGTTAGAGTTATTGAACCGCCAAAGGCCTCTGACGTGGTCCTGTAACGACTACTATCCGTAGAAAGTAACCGGGACCGACGGCTTAACGTGCCCTCCGAAGCACGGAATTGTAATTAATCAGTAGTTTATAAAAGGATTTATACTCTCTCTCACTTTGGGTCTATAATACAGTGTGATGAGAGGCCTTGGCCCAGCAGTGGGATATTACTGGCTAAAATACTTTTTAGTCGATACTAACAGCACTCTCCTACTACGATTAGTAGGAGAGTGCCACGTATGCGTAGCCCAGCGACAACGAATATTAAACAAATTAAAGAACACAACATTGGTTGTTCTTTTTTTAAAATCATTAAGTCGAACTGCATACTAACCGCATAATCATTGATTCTTTTTTTAAATTCGCTAGTGGCGTACCGTCACTGCATCGTGGCACCCATTTAATCGATGTATCGAATCCATTGTATCGATACAAAACCTAATCGTTATCTCAATCGAGACGACTCTTTAAACCGGTCTGTCACAGAGAAATTCGAAATTTGCCGTCGGCCATGTTATAGCGATTACACACCTGTGGCTTTCGCCAATATAATACTATGTAACGTTATATAACATATATCGCATTTAGTGTAAGAAGGTCTCGGCCACAAAGATGTGTTTGATTAGAGAAACTTCATCGAAATCGTGTGATTTATTGATAATTAAACGGATTGATGGTCGAGAAGTGAAAGAGTATATACTCGTAGTCTAGAAACTGGCATTGAATTTTTAATGTGAGAAAGAACTTAAGAATTACAGAAATAGGTACTTTCTTTTCGTCTCACAAGACTAAAAATATACTTCTCACTGTAAAGCTAACTCTATAGACAAATGGCAATCGCTTCGCATTCTATTTGGTTGTCTAATGACAAATGTAAAGGACTGTCTCATAAAAGTGAGTAAGTTCGAGTAGGTTAAGTAAATATATTTTGATAGTAGACATAGACAACCAAGTATGAGACAATTGCCACTTGTCTAGGAAGAATTGTGTGGAAATAACTGTTATGTTTAGAAGTTTTGTTTTCAAAATAAACTCTTATTCAACTTCAATTAAGGTAAATATTAAATTAAGTAACTCTTTCATGACCCACTAATCTAAACAAACCGCCTGTATTAAAGTCTGAATGCGTGTCATGCTATTATAAACTGTATGCACTGAAGAATAGAGAGTAATTTGCATTGCGCTAATATTGTTTGATTGCTTGAGCAATTGAAAATGTGGTTTCTATCTGTTGTAGTGTTTAAGTTGCAACATTAGTTTCATATTTGGAATGAAATTAAGGCCGGCGCTATACCAGTACATGCTTTCGATCTGAATTTCAGACGAACACCCAGAATTGCAAGCCAGGATTAAAAATTTACATTTGCGGGACTCTCCTGGGAGAGATTTTGATGGCACTTCGCAGGATTGTTGAATTTCGGGATGAAAAATAGTCTCTAACTTTTCCGTTGAATGCGGCTATATATAAAAAAAAAATTATTCAAATCTGATTGGTCGTTTCTGAGCAAACTCTTCAGCTTTATTACATAAGTATAGATAGACTGATCTTATCTCATCGTCCCGTGCTTCGGAGGGCACGTTAAGCCGTCGGTCCCGGTTACTTTCTACGGATAGTAGTCGTTACATGAGCCATGTCAGAGGCCTTTGGCGGCTCAATAACTCTGACAGGATTGGTCAGGTTGACCATTCACTCAATGAAGAAGATCGTTCAGTGCTATTATTCCTGCATCGGGTCTATTGGGAAAATATACATCTATTCAAACCGAACACGTAAAGGCGTAAATCAAGTCTTCTAGACGAAACTAATCAACTTGAAAACTGCAAAAACTGTTGAAATAAAAACTGGTACTCGTTTTGTTCCGCATATCGGTATCTCGAAAAAAGTAAACAACCCTGACACTTCGTAATTAGAAACCAATGTGTTGCGTCAATACATTTTGTGGTATATTTAAATTCTAGTATTTCTTTGTTTCTCAGACATTGAGTGTATAATTTAGTTAGCCAATTATTGTAACGTCTCGTTTGTAATTATGCAAAAATTATATTAATTGTTCTTGTGTTTCTTAATGCGATGTGATGCAGGTCTCTGACATGGCTCAAGTAACGACTACTATCCGTAGAAAGTAACCGGGACCGACGGCTTAACGTGCCCTCCGAAGCACGGAATCATCTTACTTTTCGAGCAATCAGGTGATTCAGCCTGCAATGCCCTAACCAAACTGAGGAAAGTCTCACAAAGAGATTTTTGTGAGACATCCCCACCGGGAATCGAACCCGGAACCTCCGGGTCGTGAGCCGAGCGCTCAAACCACAAGACCACGGAGGCTGTTGGAGTATTGTAGTACAAGTGTATTACAATGCCAGCTTTGTACTAAACTCGCTGGCTACATCATACAAGTCGTCTAATTTTTTCGTTAAAATTCGTCAACTCGCACCTAGTAAATTCGCTCCATTTTAACGACGCCCAACGATGACGACTAATAACTTTTCTGAATAGGTATCAGTATTATTACGATTTATTAAAAGTCTTTAAATGACAATTCTGAAGACATATATACATAGTAAAACTTTAACTAAGACGTATAATATCGTTTAACCCTCTAAAATAGAACTAACCCTTTCACAATAAAATTAACAATAACAGCTACATAAAAGTCTTAATTAAACGCAATAAATCCTAAACGGTCAGATGTACAGGAAGAGTAATGGCTCTCTCAAATAATGTTATAATATTATGCAAGACTTTCTCACAGAACGGCTTTATGCAACATAGCAGAGGATGCATTTACTCACGACAAACCCATAAATTATAACAGTGAATTCTTTTACGTCTTTTGTTCTTTGTTATTTGGCTCAGACTAAATAAAAATGCAACATCAAGCACTCGACTAAAGTGAAGCATGCAAATTACACCCCGTCATTACTTGTTACTTAGTGATTCGAGATGTACGACAGGGCCTCTATAGGGCCTTTTACTTCATCTAACTTACTAACGGCAATTCGAACTTTTACAACCAAATTACGCCTCTTGGTTCTAGTTAGAATGTCATTAAGAGTGTACACTACCTCAGTTCGCGTATTCAGATTTTCCCCTGAGCCGAAGCGGGACAGAAACACCTGAGCGCTTGGTGTTTCGGCCCGCGAATTGTAGGTATTTGCTCCCTACAAACATTATGGTACTCATTTGAAAAAACCGCAACATATGAATTGTTCTGTAAACCCTATTCAATTTACTACACTTTATTTTAATTCAACAACTTTTGTATTTATTGAGATATTAAGATTTTAGTAAAAATTTAGAGATAACTTTGCGATTTTTTTCTATCGAGAAAATTTCATGGAGTCGTGTTTTCGAAACATATGATCGATAGATTATATCATGAACTTTACCATACATACGTTTCAAAGTTAAATATTGAGTAACGAGGAATATATGGAGATCCCGCCGAGTTGAAAATAAGCGATTTGAGGTAGTATACACTCTTAAGTACGTACACACACGACAAAACTTGCTTCAATTTACTGCTGACAGCTTTGTCCTTATTAGATCTGAAGTAAGCTAGTTCTATTGAACTATAGTGAAGGGAAATGAAGTGATTGTACGGAAATAGTAAAAGGTTAGTTCAAAAGAAATAACTGACATTTCTGTCAGTTGCATTTATATACAATCACAGTTCTTGATTCTATTCAATAATGCAATCTAAATCAACTTATTATAGTGAGTATTTATGTCCGGCCGTGCTAACTTGTGTCTTATCACTTTAGCTGCCCTTCTGTCAGCTAATACGTTACTGGACAGAGAAACTTTAAAGGTCATTGACACGATAAGAAGACGCTCCTTATTAATCTAGAAAGAGGCACAGGCATTCCTTAGAAGCCAATTTTAGCTTAATTTACCGGCAGATTTAACCTTTGTCTTACTTCAAAATCTGACACAAATATGTATTGTACATTCGCCCACTTAATTTGAAGTATTTTTCGCAATCATAAAAATAAAAGGTCAGATCCTGTTTGTTTGTTTGTTGGCGCCTTATTGTGAAAAAAGTTGTTTTTTCCAAACGACATTGGCACCGATTGTGGACCAGTCGGTAAATATGAAGTGAGGTCAAACGGTCTGGTTTTATAAGTTTTGTGTTTGTTGCATATTATGATTGGCTATCATACTGGTTTGAAGCTGTTTCTGTTTATGTTAGGTAAAATTGAGATATTTTAGAATTTGGAACGGAAACACGTATTTTTATTTTGAAATCCCGTATTTGGACAGAATTTTTAAGAATAATAAAAAAAACCTACTCATTAAAAAAAAACATTTGACATTTGTTTAAATAATAGAAGTAGTAGTATTAGCCTGTAATGTCCCACTGTTGGGCAAATGCCTCTCCTGTCACTGATTAAATAAAGATATAAGTAAGTACAGTGGGGAGGATTAAGCGTAATCACCACGCATTATACAAAAAAAAAAAAAGAATTGGAAATTTATGGTTCTTGTCTATGGATTTAGCTTGATTAAAATCTCTTAATATGCAGAGCACTGGCTATAAATTATAAAGTTTATCTAGTTCAACTAGTTTGTCTCTGACTTAAGTTTACAACCGACCCTTGCCCCGAGACAACACGTGACTTATGATTTGTCAATAATTTGTCCAATCAGGTTTATACAAGGCTTTTATATTTTTCATCATTTTGACTTACCAAATTGATACCTATGCAATAGTGTTGTAATTACGTCTAATTAAATTTGAATATAGAACACCGTCGTTCAATTTTTAAACAATGGAACAATACTGTTAAGCAACCGAATGTAATCGAAATTCAAATTCTATAATCGATCGAATTACTTACACTGATATAATGACAAGCGTTAATTTGACTAAGCGATGTTAGTTCATTGCGATTGTTAAGCAACGTGCAGCTCGACCCCTACTTGGATGGGTGGCCGATAGTGGCATTTCTATCTGAGCGCTACCGTGCTTCGGAGGGCACGTTAAGCAGTCGGTCCCGGTTGTTTCAATCGTCAGACCATGTTGGAGGCCTTTAGGCGGTCTAAAAGCCCCGACACCAGGGTTGGCCACCAACCTTCTCGAACTTACTTCACTTACTTACATATTTATAATGTCAAATTCCTTTACAAAACCTTCAATTGTTTAGAATAGTTGAACTTTATGATGAAAACTTAGTACGTGAGTGTTCGCGAGTGAGGTGAAGCATAATTTTCTCATTAAATCTTTAATAGCGGCCGCGAAATTAGATGGAGTTTCGTACTGACTACACCGTAATTGCACCTGTTTGAAATTCACTTTGATGTTTAGATGTTAGACGTTATATTGTTAGTGGAGTTTAGATTTTTGAAGGTACCTTACCGTAGTATAAACTTATAGTATGAACGTTCTATCAAAAAGTGTAGAATCGTGGCATGGTGGAGCGCTGGAAACTGGCAATTTTTTTAGAAAAAATATTCTGCATTATTAGTGCAAAGGCGAAAGTTAAATGTTTAAAAATCTATGGAACATCTGTAAGAAACATCAGAATTTTTATGAAATTCTCTAACGTGTAAATTAGGATCGCTTTTACATTGTACATAGCATGATTATGTATATAGTAGCCCTGTAATAATGATTTGTCCTACATGTTTTACTTGCTCATTTTAAATTTTATCAAATTATCACAAACGTACAAACACATAAACAGAAAAATTCCACACACTTAACAAAACACAATGCCAGCCCACTATTATATAAGAGAACCTCACATAAAAACAAACACAAACTACTAATTAAAAGTTTAAACATGATGAAATAGCGGTAATGATGCGTAGGTACATCCAGTAGGCCTTCAAACGTGGTCACCGGACCGTGGTGCCGCGGTATTGTCCATAACACCTATTGTGATACTTTGACAGGACTTGAAAGTGAGAGTTCATTCATACGTTTTCAAAATAATAATACTAGAAACTTTTCAAAACTATAATACTAGAGATGTGCTTGATGATTTGCGAAAGCCGTGGCTCTGGTTGACATGAAATTTCAAACGTTTTTAATAATAGAATAATATAGATGAGTTTGATTTACGAAGGCTCTGAGACGTGATGTGTCAAGCGTTTATTAAGAATAGTAGAGTTTGATTTACGGAGGTTTTATTAGACGTTAGGTGTCAAACGTTTTTAAAAATAGAATACTAGAGATGATTTTGATTTACGGAGGCTTTAGAAGAAGTGAAGTGGCAAGTGTTTTTAAAAATAGAATATTAGAGAAGAGTTCGATTGACGGAGGTCCTAGAAAAAGTGACAAGTGTTTTTAAAAATGGAATACTAAAAATCAGTTTGATTTACGGAGGCTCTAGTAGATGTGAAGTGTCAAGCATTTTTAAAAATGGAATTCCAGTCATGAGTTTGATGATCCATGAAGGCTATATTAGAGGTGGATTATAGGTCAAAAACATAGCAAAATGGTTTTTTTTCTAAATGCAGACAAGTGGCAATCGCTTAAGGTTCGCTTTGCTTCGCTAATATCAATATGTATAGGAATAATCATAAGTCACGTATATTCTATGTTTTCTTAAGAGAATTAAACTTCATACATGTCATTCGTCATGTAAAATGAATTCATCATAGTGACGTTTTTCTATAAAAACAACTCACTGTCATACCAACTCACCTGATAGAATAAGACAATACGTACATTTAGTAAACCTTGCAAGATTGCATTGCAGAATGTCTTAAGATATTATCAGCTCACTCAGTGTGTTTGTACCTATTATGTTTCTCAGTTCTTTACACTCTTTTAACTAAGATTACATATCACCGCCTTTATAGCCGCCAATGATATGGTTAATGGCTAGATTTGAATAGATAATTGAATAATTGTTTACGCTCACAAATATCAGTATGTAGTCCCGTTATTTTATCTAGCTCTACCCAAAGGAAATTGTCGATAATTTAATGCAAATTATTTTCGGTCAGTACCCTTTGAAATTTTGTTGTTAATAATTGTTTAAAGCCTCGGGCAGTGGTAGCCTTTCATAATAAATTGTTAATTTAAGGCTAATTAGCTTCAAAACAGGAGTATGGACTGAATATTAGGTTGTGAATTTTATTGTTGGTTAATTTTATGATCTGTTTGCAATTTCAAGTGTTTTCTTATACCTTAATTTGCTGTAAGCTATGTAGAATACGTTAATACTATCAATCCTTACACATTATAGTTTATCAGTTTAATTCTTCTTCTTATCTTGATAGCTCTTGTTCTTCGTGAATAACATGACAGTACAAATAATTTGTTAAAACTGAACTCTGCAATTGACGGAATGGTCGAGTAAAGAATTAAATCGATACCTAGTGTAATGAACAGATTAACATCAAGTTCCATCCAGTGTAATCGAGTATTGGTATTATCACCACAAAAACTGTAATGAAGATTGACAATCGATTGATAGTCGGCGTCATTCGATTGGTTGAAATCCCTAGTCGGAGCGAATAGAAAGCGTCCCACCACGCTTCAGTGATCGTTCACTTGGTAATGAACTCGAGATGTTCTTATTTCTTTATTCTGTTCTAATCCCCTCTACTGACGACAACTACAGAGTAAAAAGAAAAATAATATCTGCCTGTTGTTCTAAGGCTGCAATCTCACTAAAGATATCAGTACAGTGAAGAGGATTAGGCGTTATCACCACGCTTGCCTAATGCGGGTGATCTCAAACCCGAGCCATGTTTGAAAAGTAGGAAACATGTTTTCATGCTCGACCCGGGAATTGAAACCGAGACCTCAGTCTTAGCAGGCGAGTGTACATGCCACTAGACCACCGAGGCGTTACAGAGTAATTAATATGAATTCATTTACTTTTAAAAGTAAAAACCTGAGCTCTATAAACAATAGCCTTTTTACTGAATTGTTTGACTCGAATTAAACTGTGTTTGGTCAGTCTAATAACAGTTGGTACAATTTTTTGTCTAATAATAAAGACTTACCTAGTGTACGCCCCTTCATATTTTTCCATACATCAGAAGTCTGCCTAACTAGGATCTAAATTGCTAAATATATATATGTCTACCTATCACGTCAAGTGAAAATAGTTTTGCATTCTATTCGGTTGTCTAGTGTCAAAATGTATGCGAATGACCACATTATAATTCTATTGCATTTTAATAGCGAATGGAGATACTTCATTATACTAATAATTATGTGACGCGATACTTCTTGAAACACGATTACTTTGGAAATTATGTTAGTTTGTTTACTGTTGATTCAATATATAAGATATGTGCATAAAACACATATTTAGATTTCTGCAAGAATCAACTCGAATGCTTCGAATGCTTTAATTACTAAAACTAAGTCTAGATTACTGTAAATATTAACGGTCCAAAGCGTATTTTTGCATGACAACATTTTGCGGTATTTGTGTCAAAATCAGTTTCTAAAATTGGCTCAACATTGACTAAACGAAATAAAAACTACTCAACATTAGGAAAACTTTGGGTGTCGAAACTGTGGTTTAGTTTCAAAGTTAGACTTGCCGGTTACAGAATTTAGATTTACAAAAATACTAACTAATAATACTACGAAGTAACGATCTAGAGAGAACGTAAAAATGACATTTTTACAAGACAAATTGCTTCGTAAATTGTCCGTTCCACATATAACTTTTTACAGTATAATTTATTATCATTTAGTAATAGAAACAGGCTTTCGTTCGAATATAAACGTCACAAGGTTACATGGCACATTAAAAGAAAAAAAAGTAGATTGAGTTCGTGACTCCAGAGTTAGGACAAAAACGGTCACAGATATTACTTATTCCCGAACGAATGAATGCTAATATAATCAGTAAAAGTCAAGGATGGAACCGTTAAAAAATAAACAGAAACCGTTAAATATTGGCAAAACGGTATTTTTATTAGCGACATCAATTTTTGTGTTGCATGTTGTTTTTCTTGAATATAGTAGTAAGGTTTCATTCCTAGATTCAATGTTTGTTGCTTGTACATGGATCGTGTGCAAGCATCGTTTTTTCTGGAAACACAAAAACATTCTAGAAGCTACAGTTTTTTTTACTTGGCTGTTATGACAGAAATAATCTCTACGAAACTGTCTTTGATCAAATAGAGATCGCTTAGGAATTGCACAAGTTGCGTGACTGCCCCATTTGTATGTTATCGCTAATCATTCTGTTTGTTACAGGTAAAGAACGAATCCTTTTCATACAAATTGTTTAATGGAAAAATCCAGCGTTTGGTGAGTCAGTATTGACATACCCTCAATGAAAGAATATGTTAATTTTCGCAAATACCAATTCCATATTTTTCCGTAACCCCTTTCAATTATTTGTCTTCAAAAATTTATGGTAAACGAAAAATAACCCAATCGTGACCTGCGTCAAAGAGCAATGACACGATCCTTGAAAATGTTTTATTTTGTACCAGATCATAAAACTTAACAACTGGTTCAGCTTGATTGATAATAATGTAATGTTTTTAACATGTCCTACAATGTATCACTTTGACACTTCACCTTCAAATACAAATCAAAAGACCCATAAAGTAAATGGAGCAAAAAATTGTATCGGACCAGTGGTCGATAGCAATGAAACAAAAGAAGTAATTGTAGTCTTTACCTTTCTTCCGTAAAGCGAGGTCAGGCGTGACTGATGCGAATTCCATAAACTGAATATTCTCGACCAATCTAATGTGAACTCTATTCAACAATATAACATTCGAAATCAAGGATCATCTCGATAAGCTATTTAATATTGACCGTTGGAAGGCATTCGAAGGCCTTAATCAATTGATTGGAACAGATCGAGGTGTTAACTGCAAAGTTTTGGACCGTGGAAATGAGGAGCAGACTTTATTTCCGCTTTTATTTTTAAAACTAGTTTATTGAGATGAGTTATTAATAACGTGGAATCATTAGTCATTACTCGGTAAATAAATATGATGTCCCCCAAGGCTGTATGTTGGGGCCGACGCTCTTTACATTGCATAATTACGAGTTTGCGATTGTCATCTCATCCCATATAGTATTACGTTTGGAAGAGTCTGGCCGTATCGTATCTTAAGACGGATCTTTGCATAATCTACCGTGACTTGTACACAGGTCCCATTTAAATGACCTTGCCTACTTTCCCTTGGTAATAATAGTAGCATTATAAGCACATTAGTCAGATGGTTTGGTGTCTTCGCGGTTGCATCTAATGCTGTCTAGTTTTGTTGGCAACTTGGTCAGATGTCCATTAGACTGTTAGAGTGCTCTCACTGTCGTCAAATAACCATTTTAACGTGAGACTTTTTAAATCACACTTTTTCTTTGGAGACCTTGAAGTCTTGACACTTTTCCCTTCAATGATAAAAGCCTTAATCGTGATAATTACATTCACATCAGTAAACGTGAAGTTTAAATCTTAATTGATTATAATAAAAATCTTGACTTTAAAAACGAAAGTATATTAGTCTTTCGATAAAACCGTTTATGGATTAATGATCACGAGTAGTCCAGTAACTTTCTCAAGTGTGTATGGACTATTGTTAACTTTCTCGATAAATTATTTTTAAAGCTCTAAGTGCTGTAAAGTTTATTATACATTTTATATTTAACAATAACGAAGGTATAAAAGAAATGTCAAAAGGATACATGGGCTATTAATTACTTTTACGAGGAAGGATGTATGACTTTAATATTCGTAAACCGATAGAACTTCAGGATAAGAGATTTATGACCTCATTTAACATCATTATCCCCATGGACAGCCTATGGCAACAATATTAAAACCTTATAGCCTATAATTTGCAGGGCAAGCCTACGCAAGATTAACAATACGCTCTGAGCTATTGTGAAAATTCTATTACTAACAATATCAGTGCAGTGAATCATAACGAACGATACAACGTTTACGAAATATTTCTTGACAAAAATCACGATTTTGGCATTTGCAACGGCGTAAGCAGTGGAGCTTGGCATTTGAGCACATACTGTTGATGCCTTAAAGGATAAGTTCATATTAGTGAGCTACTTGGGTATCTGAAGTTTGGAATCGAACCTTTGTAGTTTGGCTTGTAAAAGTTAGCTTAAGGCTAGGAAAAGGTTTCTCTCTTTTCTAAAACTTTATGGTCCTCTCACTGCTTTTAAGGAGTGACTTGTATCCGATAATAGTTCTTTCTAGTGCATCGGGAATTTAACTTGCTTTTTATTTACTTATTTACCAAATTTCTACTACTCAACTCATAGATGGTTTTCAGTAGTTTCAAAAATATTACAGTCATAATATAAGCGTTCATTAAATCGACATGTAACTTATTATATAAACCACTAGCAGCGCCCCGCGGTTTTACCCGCGTTGTGCCCGTTCCCGTAGGAATTTCGGGATTTTTTTTACATAAAAACCTTCCTCTTGAATCACTCTACCTATTACAAAAAACCGCATCAAAATCCGTTGCGTAATTTTAAAGATTTAAGCATACAGACAGACCAACAGAAGACAAACAGACGCGACTTTGTTTTATACTATGTAGTGATACATTACACTTCAAAATCACTCATTAAATCTCTACTAAGGAAGCATTTGACGTCCTGAGTAAGGGCGTAAACCGCTCAATTTTAGCGACGCCACAGTGAAAATACAGCTCTATACAGCCTAAGAAAATATTAAAGACTAATACTATTTTCATAGACAGACTGTACTATAAGGGCCTTATTCATAAACGATTATTAACAGCACTTTAGCTACTAAATTGTTTGTCCCTTTCCGACATACGCTATTTGCCGAAGAGCATAAGAGACAAAACACTTTAAAGCAGTGTTTAAGTTAAAGTGCAGATTATGAATATGGCAGTATATCTATTCGCAATCACAGTCATATCATTACATAGTATAAAACAAAGTCACGTCTGTTTGTCGTTTGTCTGTTTGTCTGTATGCTTAAATCTTTAAAATTACGCAACGGATTTTGATGCGGTTTTTTGTAATAGGTAGAGTGATTCAAGAGGAAGGATTTTATGTAAAAAAAAATTCCAAAATTCCCACGGGAACGGGCACAACGCGGGTAAAACCGCGGGGCGCTGCACGTATAGTATACACCAAACAATTCTCAGAATATAAATCTTGCCGCTTAATACCATTCTCTGCTCTATGTGGAAACAGCAATTAAATGGTTCGCTCCGGGCAGTTGCCTTTCGCATATTGTTCTTAAATATTTAACTGATTAATAATAGTCGTTGAATATGTTCCGTTTAATTGATTTACTCTTTTTTTTCACAACATCTTAATTCTACTGTTTTGATGTGTTTGTAGGAATGGTTGTTTGTATTGCTTTTTTTTGCTTAAGTGGGAATGGATTTTGAAGTCTTGGCTCAGTTTTTTTAGATAGAGACTTAAACAATTACAATGATGAAGTCGGTTAAAAATAGATAAATACGTTCTTAAGTTATGGGATAGGTTAGGGGATTGGGATTATTCCGATCTATCACCCTGCTTTGTCTCTATGGGGTGACAGAACGGACAAGGAATTATAAAGTTTGATCTGCCCCCCTAATACCGATAAGGGGACAGATAAAATATTAAGGTGGTGAATAAAGTTCAAATTGTGCCCTCATCAGTAACAGGGGGACAGATTATACTGTTTTGACCGTTCTGTCACCCCATGGGGACAAAGCAGGGTGACAGATCGGAATAATTTGTATGCGTGACATTTGACACATGACACATGTACGAGTACATATTATGACACAATGTCGCTTGGTGAAACCATTGGGCGCTGCTAGTGTAATAAATATGGAACAATGGTTTTTCGAACAAAATTTACAGTGTTTTCTTTGTTTTTGGACATTAGTGTCGGTGCTTTTGTATCGCGTATCGAAAGTCGTGTATAATATGATTTTACAGTTTCAATATCCGTATTTGCTTATTTGTTTCTACAAACCGTATAGTAAATAATTAGTGTAATATAAAGAAACCTCTCTGTACTGATATCTTCAGTGAGGCCTTTGTCTAGCAGTGGGACATTATATGCTAATACTACTACTACAAATATGAAAGGAATTGACGGAGAACTTTGTCCAACAATCTATATAATTTCAAGCATCATTATATTATATAAAACAATATTTACATTGAGACTTTGATAAACTTTTAGATGAAAAAATTTGAAAGTCAACTAGTTCAAGTCTTTCCCTAACTCAACCGCAGACAATTGCTGACCAAATTGACATTTTCTGCTTAAAACTTGGTCGTTATAGCCCATAATAAAATGCTAACAAAAGATCAAGTACATTTGCGACTTTTTACAAACATTACGATATCAATGATTTCAATATCGCAATTCATTCGACCAGCGAAAGTAAACGTATCGCAGAATACCTATAAGTTACTACTTTCATATCTTGAACGCTATTTACGATTATTGTATCCAGTATTTAGAGATTTATTCACGTAAAAAGACGTTTTTAGTACTTTTTTTGCTTTTGTTTAAAAATATTGGACACGTATACTCGTATAGATAAGGCATGTTTATAGCTTATGCAATACTTTTAGTTCGTTCGAGATTGTCCTTGGAATGAGTTGGTGTGTTTACGAAAGTGTTGCTAATCTTAAGTAGGTATGTTTGGGCTCTTTCAATTTCAGCGTTTTTTGTCGTCAAGCTGTAAGGGCGCTTTCAAATTATGCGTTTCGTGTCGGACCGTAATAAAATTATTTCGCGGTACCGACGCCGCACTGTTGCCGAGCTGCTCGATTTGTATGAAAACACACGATCGTACGTACACAATACGACAAACGCACCGCTTCGGCACCGCAGCGGTCCGACACGAAACGCATAATTTGAAAGCGCCCTAAGATGCAGTGGTGCAACCAACAGACGGTGACCATCATGTTCCTGGATATGATATGTTGTTTTTTTATTTGTTTGCTTTTTTTAAAATATTATTAATATCAATCAACACTAAAGGCCTTATTCATAAGCGCTTACTAGCAGCATTTTACCTATCAAATGGTTTGTCCCTTTCTGACAGACGCTATTTTCCAAAGAGCAAAAGAGACAAAACACTCACTAACAGTGTTTTAGTTAGAGAGCGTAAGGCAGTTAGTATTCATCTCAAGTTTTGGCGAATATGACTATCGCATTTATTGTGCTTGCAGGCAGTTTACCGCGCGTACGGACGTTCTTTTGTTTTTCATTCCAAACGCTCATAGCAGTTGGACGGGTACAAACGCTTAAATTGAAGATTCCTTAATGTTTTCAACTATTTGCTTCTTGAATTTATGTTTTAACGAGGCGCCGCTATGCAAAGTACTTTGGAAAATAAATGACTATGTTCTTTGTTGGAAAAGTCAAAGTATAAAGCGTAAATTTTGCTAGAATTGTCTTCACGCATTCCGTTGGAGTTAATGGGTAGGATTTACTGATTAGTCACAAGTCATTAATAAACATTGTTATATAGTTTTAGATTAAGGAGTGAACCGCATTCTAATCAATTTTGTTTTCGTGTGAATTTTGGTATAAAAAGTCCTTTAAAAAAAATACAAGTTGAAATCTCTGAATTCAAAAGTAAAGGTGTAATGTCCCACTGCTATTCAAAGGACTATAAGTCCCTCTATAGTGTATGATATGATAGGTCCAGAGTCGGTCTTGAATCGTTTAAATTTGACTACATTTCATATTTGGCTAGAGCTTACAGTGACTACTAAAATGTGTCTTTATTGTATACAAATGTCTGCACCTGTTTACGCACTTGTTAAATAAATTAGATCTTGTAAAAACTACTTTTTTTTAAATATTTATTTAACCTATATTGTCCCACTGCTGGGCAAAGGTCAAAAACTACTATCCAACAAAAATCCCTCAACAAAACTAAAGTATCAGTATTCTCAAATTATTTCAACCAAGAGCAGTTTAAAATTAACAAACCAATTTACGCAACTTTTCGCCATAACTTACGTTAATCATCTCAAAATTATACCAAAGCATAATACAGTTATAATAGTGTACAAAGTGGAGTAGCATAACAATTGCTTCATTCAAATTATATCATTATTGTTCGAGGCGCAATAATTTCATCAGACTCTGTCTCACGAAAGGGAAAGCCTAAACACATAATTAATTGCGTGTCTTAAAATTATTTAAGACACAAACACTTTCCATCGCTTCACGAACCATTGTATGGGATTGTCTTAACAGTGAAAAAACCATCGCAGCTTTCATCTTTTTGTTAGGAATTTTCTCACATGATTTTCATAGTTTTTATTCGTAATAATAGTGTTCTAGTAAAAGTTACTTGTAATATTGATCACGCGTGTTCGATTAAGCATCTTTAGAATAATGTTTAGGTATTTGTACTTTGTTTAATACTTTCGAAAAGAAACCTTGTTTATTTTGAAAGGCAACTTAGACGGGCGTACAATGTATCTATAATATCGGCTAGCGAATTTTTTGAAAAACAAGATCTTCCATAAATGGCTGAGTGCTTGGCGCCGGGAATACTGGAAAACACATAAATCTAAAAACATATTAGCAATTATGTACTAACAAGAATAAAAGTGCTCATTTAGCTATACTCTTATTAACAAGAATAAAAGTGTTTAACTGTCTATTACTTTTGAGCACATAAACAGGCGAAGGAGTTTCCGCTGTTTTCTACTTGTAAACTAATGCTATTCACAAAACCATGTATTAGTGCAGTTAATTAAAGAACATCGTTCTAATGGCTTGTTCGGATGGTCCACTTTTCACTACATCCGTTCGAAATTACAGTGATACAAGAGTTGTAGATGCCGTCAGTAAGAGATATGAGTATCTATTCAATATAAGGGTAAACAAACTTAAAATAGTGATATACGTAAAGTTTTATTGTAAATTACTCTTTTGAAAAAAAAAAAAAACACTAATTAAATATGGATTTGACTGTACCTGGAATAAAAATGGGTCTCTTTTTTATAGGGGACATACATTTCTATTAGTTTCATTGTATTGGGTGTATTTTTGGACATAAAATATTTGACCAAGTACATTTAGTAACAGAGTTGAAAGGCATTTTTCAAAAGCAGGCAAAAGCAATCCATAAATAAAAAATATTTTTTTTAGGAATTAGTCTTTCATGTAATTCAATTTAAAAGATCTGTTTTGAGTATCTAAGATATTTTAAAACTAAATATCGAAACCATTAGCAAACGCACATCTTCACATAAAGTTTCTCAAAGCATAAATGGACATAAATATTTATAAAACTTCCAATTTGGATCCATCATTTAAGTTATTTAGATAAAAACGTTGGAAATTATATGCCTATATGTTTTTATAATTAATATCTTCTTGGAAACTAGTTCTTACTTTCGTATCAAGATAACGTTCCCATAGAGTTTGAAGTACAGCAGAGGACAATATGTTCTGACTCGTCAGGCTTTAGAGGGAGATAGTCGGTTACAGTTTTGTAGAGCGTTGTCTCTGTCACACACTACTCATGTGAAGTTTCACGTACTAGCGACAAACTTCTCACAGTTACTGTGACATCATTCTGTTATACTGTGGTACTAACTGCTACTGTTTATTTATACTCTATGTACAATTACTCTATTGATTTGCTCTACAAAACCAAAACATGCGCAGTATCATTGTCTCACATTATCAACAAGTGTATAGAATTTGATGTATTGGTATAACCAATGGACTGGCGTCGATCTCACTAGATCACACCGACGCAAGTGGGACAGAGTCATCGCTTTACAAAACCGAAATTAGCTGATTAACTCTCGGAGCTAAACTGACCAATCACAATGCATAAAAAAGTTATTTTTTACAATTTCAATGTGTCAGTCAAACTCCACACAGCTCCGCTCCGCTCCGCTAAGCGTGCGCACGCCGCGGTTCCATACAAAAGTGAACAGTCGCGGGCGCCCGCCGCTTGTCGCTTCATACAAAAGTGAACCGTCGCGTGCGGTGTCATACAAAAGTGAGCCGCCGCGTGCGCACGCTTAACGCAGTGTTGACCCTAAGTGTCAGCCTTACTAAGCAAGAACAGCCTCCGTGGTCTTGTGGTTTGAGCGCCCGGCTCACGACCCGGAGGTTCCGGGTTCGATTCCCGGTGGGGATATCTCACAAAAATCTCTTTGTGAGACTTTCCTCAGTTTGGTTAGGGCATTGCAGGCTGAATTACCTGATTGCTCGAAAAGTAAGAGATTACGTGCTTCGGAGGGCACGTCAAGGCGTCGGTCCCGGCTACTTTCTACAGATAGTAGTCGTTACTTGAGCCATGTCAGAGGCCTTTGGCGGCTCAATAACTCTGACACCAGGATTGGTCAGGTTGACCATCCACTCGATGAAGAAGACTAAGAAAGATAATTAGTAAGTTTCGGTCCGAGTAAAACATGTAGCCTACGACTGTACAAGTCTGAACATGATTTATGACATTTCTGATCTTTCTATCATCTAATCTCTTAATCGGCTTTCTTCATACATTATTGAATAGTTTATTTCAGTAGTTATTCAATTAAGTTCCAATTAGTCTAATTAAGACCCTATAATATAAGAAGACCTTTCTCAACCGACTGCTAAAACGAAATAAGGAGGCTTCAACACGTATGTGGGTGTGCGTATGTTTTTCCAAATCAAAGACTTACATATACATAAAATCGTACACTCCAGTTCGGGACATTTTCAGCGTTCGAATTTGATTCTTATATTCAAACAAATAGGTACGAGTATTGTTTAAACTAATGATCGAAGCTCTATTGATAATTTAATCTCAGTAACAAGTTTCAATGAACATTTTAAAGAAAAACCAAATAAACTGAATTATCATTCGAGACATTTGCTCACAATACACTGCAATTATTTGTAATGTCTGCATCTACAGGTGACGTTTACCTTGTATTTATAATAGAAAAATACAAATGTTGGAGGTGAAAACAAGTTGACCTTACACTCAGATATTGCTTATCATAACCAATATATATATACATATATAAATTACTAGCTATGCCCGCGGCTTAGAACTTAGAACGTTACTTAGAAAATTTCTTATATACTAATATTATAAAGAGGTACAATTTGTAAGTTTGTTTTTTTCTTTGTTTGTTTGTATGTTCGGGGTAATCTCAGGAATTATCAGTCCGATTTGAATAATTATTTTTGTAATAGATAGCCACATTCAACGGGAAGGTCATAGGCTATTTTTCATACCGAAATTCCTACGGGAACGGGCACAACGCGGGTAAAACCGCGGGGCGCTGCTAGTCTTAAATAAAAGTAGCCTTAGTTGCTCCTTATTACATCAGCTACCTGCCAGTAAAAGTCCCGTAAAAATTGGTCAAGCCATTTCAGAGATTAGCCGGAACAAACAGACACAACAATATTCATGAATGTAGTAAAATTGCAACCAGCTGAGTTTGGCAGTAAATGTTATAAAAATACATTTTTAAATATTCTAGATATTATATAACGGTTATAACCGTGGTTATTACGAGTATTAGAGATACTTACCTAGCCTTGGAAACATTATCAAACTTCCTACTTGATAAAATATTCTGAATTTATATCGAGCACTAGATTTATATAGTTATAACTAGATATTAGAAACTAGTTTATCGTTTATTAGATCTGATTTCCTTAGTTTTATTTATGAATCATTTTGTATTATATATAATTAGAATAAGCCTATACAACTTTTGTTATCATTGAAATGTTATTGTATTTTATTTAAGGTTCCGTACCCAAAGGGTAAAAATGGGTCCCTATTACTGAGACTTCGCTTTCCGCCCGTCCGTCCGTCTGTCACCAGGATGTATCTCAAGAAAGGTGATAGCTAGACAGTTGAAATTTTCACAGATGATGTATTCTATTGCCGCTATAACAACAAATACTAAAATAAAATAAAACAAATATTCAGGGGGGCTCTCATACAACAAATTGGTAGCGGGTGGAACCACCGCGAGGGATATTAGCTAGTTGATGTATAATATTTCATATTATTAAACTACGTTCAAGGAATAGGCCCTCATAAATCCAATCTCTCACCTCATAATTCTTTGAACACACATGTACCAATTTACTCACTTCACTTATTTTAATTGATTTAACTAATCGTGATCACAGGTCCCAACTATAAGTTATTTTTCTTAAGTAATATGAGGATAACGTGGTGGGTTACACTGTTATTTAATTTGTTAATGCTATAGTCTAAATGTATCACACTGTGTAACTGTTTGTTATCCCGATGTATTCATATAAAATAAAAAATAAAAATAAAAATAAATAAAATCATCCTATTGTTCAAGGGCTATAAATCCGCTTACCATTGAACACAAACCCATCTCAAAACCGTTAGGCGGTCTAAATGCACTGACATGTAACCTAGATTTAGTCTCACTATCAATGGACACTAACAATTAGTACAGGTCACATAATAGACATAGTATACATTGTCTGGGATACAAGTGTTTACATGAAGTCTGGTTTAAAAAAAGAACAGCTTTTTACTGTTTGCTTGTACATTACGTTTGTATGAGTTCTGTGCCTTAGTGTGTTACTTTACGTATAGACATTGTCTCTTTGTGTGTGTAAGAATGTGACAGAAAAATAGAGGAAAAGAAGTAAAATGCGATATATAATAAGTGTACTTTGTTATGGGTTGTGAGTTTGTTAAAGTGTCTTGTAGTAAAATTAGTCTTATATTTAGTATGTCTTAACAGACTACAGGGAATAGACTACCCATCGTTAAGACTCTGATTCTATATAACACTTAAAATAGCTATATAACATACTAGCAGCGCCCAGCGGTTTTACCCGCGTTGTGTCCATTCCTGTGGGAATTTCGGGATGAAAAATAGCGTATGTTACTCGTGGATAATGTAGCTTTCGAATGGTGAAAGAATTTTTAAAAACAGTCCAGTAGTTTTTGAGTCTATTCATTACAACCAAACAAATAAAGTTTTCCTCTTTATAATATTAGTGTAGATAATATTTAAAAAAGTAAACTCAAGTACCTACGGACATTCATAGCTTCAGTTGGCATTACTGTTGATAACGTCAACAAGTCCATCAAAGTAAAACTAATACACTGTCCCCGTAGCGCAGCATCTCTCCAGATCTGTGTCAAATACAATACGCTGTGAAAATGTAAAACGAAAGACCATTACTGGTTCCGTGATCATCTAGTACCGGTCTACTGAACTGAAAATATTCAATTGTTGTTAAATTATGTTCATTAAAGTGCACTATTCTGTGCACTTTGCCGGTTTGTTGTTGTCTTACTACTAAGAATTATGGGTCTAAAACGTTGCGAAGTTAAGTGTGGCATTGTGGTCTGAATCTAGATATTTTAAATGATTCAAGCACGAAGGAAGTTTACGGTTAATTTTGAAATTGAACCTTTGGGCTTTAGGTACGTAACTGTAATCTTGGATGTCTATCTTTATTGATTAGGGATTTACTTTATGGTCCCGTTTTGAATAATATATCTTATCGTTTTAGGATCGATCGGGAATGGTCTTGATGTCAATTATAGTCATCAATCGATGGAGTAAATCAATCAACACGGATCGGATTATCTTCATAATTGGATCACCTTATCATCGATCCGTAGATTGATTGGATCGATCGGGAAATAAATGGTGTAATGTGATTCTGTTTCATATATCATTTTGTAAAAGGATTTTCATATAATTATGTAATCTTCGTCGGTTCACGTAGTATTTATTATCTTTCGCAATTGTATGTTCGAGTAGGTCAGTGGCCAACCCTAGTCTGAGTTTTTAGACCGCCTAAAGGCCTCCGACATGGTCTAACGATGAAACAACCGGGACCGACAATTTAACGTGTTCTCCGAAGCACGGTAGCGCTCAGATAGAAATGCCACTATCGGCCACCCATCCAAGTAGGGGTCGAGCTGCACGTTGCTTAATCGCAATGAACTAACATCGCTTAGTTAAACTACGCCACGAGTGCTATAATAAATCTCGTATTACCTTTACACAAACAATTACATTCATAAACAACCACTGAGTCATTAGTTCCTGAAGCACTGAAGTCAGTTATGAAGCGAAAATGATTCTAATTTGTAACACGACTAAAACCGATCCAATTTTGTGAATAATATTTAGTTCCAATTTCATAGTAATATAACGGTAACCAAAAATGTATGTCACAATACAGTATCAATATTACAAAAAAATATACAAGCCGCGCCCCGCGGTCTCACCCGCGTTGTACCCGTTCCCGCAGGAATGTCGCGATAAAAAGTAGCCTGTGTCCTTTTTCAGGCTCTGGTCTAACTGTGTACCAAATTTCATTCAAATCGGTTCAGTAGTTTTGGCGTGAAAGCGTAACAGACAGACAGAGTTACTTTCGCATTTATAATATTAGTTAGGATGTTGTTGCTTATATTACTTAGTTAACCAACCTAACAATTTACTTAGATTACCAAACACAATCCATTCATTATATATCACTCATTCACAAAAATCACATGTTATAGTTCTACGCTTCAGTAATCCACAAGTCAATGGCGAAAATAGTAAAAAAAAACTATTTAAAGTAACACCAATCTCGACCTTATCGCTAAAAACATAAGAGCTTATAAATGAAGTTATTCAAACAATGGGTAATACTTTCGTCTATTTGAAACTTGTTATTATTTGAATAAGTATTTGATGGTTAGTTAGATGTGCAAGTGTTCGGAAACTGTTAACAGTTGTTCAGTATTAAATAGCTTTAAATACCGTAACGTATGAATATTCCAATACAGAACTTTTTAATATCTTGTCATTCATTCATTGATTCATTGATTCATTCATTCATTCATTCATACATTTATTCATTTCGAGTAGTTAATTAATAAGTGGCCAACCCTGGTGTCCAAGATTTTTCATTGTTTCATGGTTTTGGGGCTGCCACGTGTCTAAGGGTGCGTTTGCATCAAAGCAGAGTGGGGCTGAGCAAAGTGGAGCTGTACGGAGTAAAACTGACCAATTACAATGCATTACGAAAAGATATTGGAACGAAGTTCCATATCGCGCGTTGGGAAAGGGGGCTAGACGGAAAAGTTGTAACGACACTTTTTGCGTTAGAGAGAGGCACACAGAGAAACATGCGCAAGTCAGAGAGAGACAGACTGAGAAACATGCGCACGCCGATATTTCTCTGTCTGTCTCTCTCTGGCGTGCGCATGTTTCTCTGTCTGTCTCTCTCTCTCTTATAGAAAGCAAGCCAGATATTTTCGTTTCGTCTTTCTATTTCGCATTGAAGAGTGTGGTGTCGCGACGATTATTTTTGTTGATAATAAATAAACTTCGTTCTATCCGGGTGTCCCTTGACACCTCTCAAGTTTTTTGTCAATATCAATTCGTTTTTTGACAATCACAATGTCCTGTGACGCTTCGCTTATATGGAAACGCACCCTTAGACATGTGCCTACCAGTGTGCTTACCAGCCCTAACATATTTCAATTCTTTCCTAAAAATACTGGTTGAAAATAAAAACCTTTTCAAGGAGTTATGGTAATGTAATTGTCGAAATATTTATAGAACTTTTCCGATCCTATCTCGTATGTTTATTTTAAGGCTGAATTTTAAATTATTGTTCGACATTCAAAGGGTAAGGTTATGGTACCTTTATATAATATCTATAACGATTACTACGTAATACGATTGGTCTCCTTCCTCTAATGAACCCCATGAATGTATACACTTATGACATATAATATTAAGTTGAAAGAAACTCCTGCTTGGTGGGCTAGTGTTGTTTTAAGTGCCAGTTTTGACAAAGTTTGATTTAGAGCATATAGTCTCTTACTTATAGTGATCTGTTATAGGTAAATTCAAGTTAGCATAGGTGGATTGTAGCCTCTTGCTTGTGATTTATTCTAAGTAAGTTTTAGAGCAATACATTACATACCCCAGGAAATATCAGGCGAAAATATCCATTTATAAACTGAAGTATCTTGCACTCATGGTAATTGCTAACAAAGTGTCATACTTTAAATCAAGAAATCAAGGCGTTATGTCATAAAATATTATAGTCCTTTTACGGCATCGGGTAGTATAGAAGTGGATATACAACTACCACATTTATGTAGTAGCTTTGGAAATAGGTATCAAACAAGATAAGAGGCATTACGTTGGATTTTATAGCGGAGAGCGAAGTGTCTTGCACGGCGATCTTTGGAGTTAGGAAGTCGGCTAGTTTCCGTTTTATAAAATGCCTAGTCGCGCCCAGGACACATATATCTTATATATAAAATTCTCGTGTCACAGTGTTCGTTCGCGTACTCCTCCGAAACGGCTCGACCGATTCTCATGAAATTTTGTGAGCATATTGAGTAGGTCTGAGAATCGGCCAACATCTATTTTTCATCCCGAAATTCCCGCGGGAACGGGTACAACGCGAGTGAAACCGCGGGGCGCAGCTAGTTTTATATATAATAGAGATAGATTTTATTGTTAAGTTTAAGCTGCTTTAAATGGCCTAAATAAGCGAGATTGGATATAGGAAAATGATTTAATGGGCCGACGACTCAGTTTGATAACGCGCTTACTATCTGCCAGTCTGTCAATCTTCACAGAGGCAGTCTTCTTCTTCATCGAGGCAGACACCAGGATGGTCAACCTGACCAATCCTGGTGTCAGAGTTATTGAGCCGCCAAAGGCCTCTGACATGGCTTGTGTGACAGAGATAAAGTAGATAACGATAACGTTCTACAAACCGATTACTATCTCCCTCCAGAGGTGTTGCATGGGCAGGACATCTATCCTTCTACTGTATTTAAATACTTAGCCCATTTAATACTTAGATAAAGTTTATTTATATTGCTTTCGGAGAAACTTACTTTCCTATAGTAAATTCAACTTAGCATACTACTATATACGTGTGGTTAGGTAAATCACCTAAACATACATATTTTTTATTTGTATAGTATTGAATTCGGAATTTGTGTAAAATTTTCTACAGTTTTTAAAACCTAAGGGCTAACACTAAGACCTAAAACCTATTTTTTAAATCCAAGACTTAGGACCTAAGTCGCGGACCTATAACAGTGTAAAGAATACGCTAAGGTCGATTAGTAAGCGTGTGCTTGTAGCTCGTATGCCAGTAAAGGCATGACGCGTATCAACCTTAATTTAAATGGTACATATTAACATTGCCTTTATCAACAGACTTTAAGCGCCAATTACTACTACCGTTACTACTAAGCTATCAATCAACTTAATCCTAGTTCCCGAGCTAAACTGAGATCAAAACATCAAAATTGATTCACAGATTTCTAAATTGTTTCACTAATACCAAGTTCAGTTGATCTTGGTTCAAGATAGACCTAAGCCTTAAGCTGGATTAATCAGAATGTTAAATAAAAGTGAAAGTCTTAGCTAATACTCTTAAAGCCACTGCAAAACGACTATCTTGATATTAAAAGCTGTTTTTATTGGCTGTCCCGGTTGCGATAGTGTTCGAATTGAATATATTTCTTGAAATATATGCTAAATGTTAACCATTTGCTAAGTGACAATGTAGTTTAAGACCGGCTTGTGCATTGAATTTAATAGGGATATATTTGTTATTTAGATAGCTTGTATAAAGATTTCTAGGATTATTAAAAGTATGCTGAAATTTGTAAAACTACGCAACGGATTTTTTAAAAGATGAGAGATGAGAGTGATTCAAGAGGAAGGTTTATATGTATAAAAAATCCCGATATTCCCACGGGATTGCGTACTATGCGGGTAAAACTACAGGCCGCTGCTAGTATTCAATTAAAGTAGGATATAATAAATACAAAAGCACCACAATATCTGAATAATAAATCAGGAATCGAGTTTAAATCACAGTATACCCATTACAGTCAGACCACAGCCAAAGCATATCAATTCAATTTGTAATTCGATTGCCATTATCATTCGTAATTAACAACGGTAAGAGCGTGTGCATCTGCGTTCCAATTTACCGAGCTTAACGTGCTTTTAGTGTGCGGTACATATTTCACGGACCAATTAACATTATTGAGTGGGAGTACCTACTGTATTTATCAGACTGTGGTTTCAACAGACCCTACTGGATCATATATGTTATACTAATATTATAAAGCTGAAGAGTTTGTTTTGTTTGTTTGTTTGTTTAAACGCGCTAATCTCAGAAACTACTGAACCGATTTGAATAATTCTTTCACTGTTAGATAGTCTATTTATCGAGGAAGGCTATAGGCTACATTTTATCCGCGGTTTTACCCGCGTTGTGCCCGTTCCCGTGGGAATTTCGGGATTTTTTTTACATAAAAACCTTCCTCTTGAATCACTCTACCTATTACAAAAAACCGCATCAAAATCCGTTGCGTAATTTTAAAGATTTAAGCATACAGACAGACAAACAGACAGACATACACGAAAAAGAGACGACTTTATTTTATACTATGTTGTGATTTACGAACAAAAACCTACCAACTTAAGATTTTCATCAATAGAAGAACTACCAAATATGTACATCTGTATTACTCTTTTTTATTATTTATCCTGATGTCCCACTGCTGGGCAAAGGCCTCTTCCAATCCAACTTGAGTTTTTTTAGCAACTAACCGGTTTATTCATAAACGTAACAAAAACACTGTAATAAAGAGTTTTGTCTCTTTTGCTCTTTGAAAAATAGCGTATGTCGGAAAGGGACAAACTATTTCATAGCTAAAATGCTTAATAAGCTTTTATGAAATATGCCCTAAACTCCAACTTAAAGACATGTAGTCTACCTGTTGAAGCCCAATATTTAAACCGTAAGATTGTTCAAATACCTCCGGCCACCTGCATCGCGCTGTATTCGTTCATTAAGTCAGTTATCGTCAGATTTCTATATTCCCATTGCTTTCACCAACACATACATATTAAAGAATTGTATTTATACATCACTTTGCATTTATTTGCACCTTTATCATTCTTTCTTTTGGGTTGAATGTTCATATGCGGTTAATTGATGCTTGGATGTGTGTTAAGAGTAGTTTATTTAGGACTGAATTGTTAATTGATAGACGTGGTGTATGTGTAGGTTAGTTGGGCTATACATACCAACAGACTTGCAGATAGCTGAAGATCGTAAAGTCTACATACATAAAGTCTATAAAGTTTGTAGAAAGGCCTTTATAGGATTCTTTGTGTAATGGGTCATGGTAATGTCAAAGATTATTTTTAATTCCAAAAAAAATCATAGGAACCGGCACAACGCGGGTAAAACCGCGGGGCACTGTTAGTACAAATCATGAATTAATTGACACTCAGGCTTAATGCACATAATTGTTGACTTCGGGCGGGAATCAAACCCGCAACCCTTGACACAGTAAGCGCTCTCACCAACCAATGTGAAAACTAAAAAAACGGGTGGTTTAGAGACAGGTAGACAGGTAGACAGGTAGGATCTTGGTCTAATATTGTCTTACCACAGTTGATACTTGGCATAGTTGAAACACGCGCTGCCAGAGAAAGGTCAAAAGTGAACTTCGAACAGAAAGAAATGCGTAATCGGAAACGCTGTCATTTGTTTTATTTACGATCCTCAAAATAAAAATAATTACCATACAAAACGATACCAGCCCAAGTTTATGTCCAACATATCTTGTACAAGTTATAAAAATATCTAAGAATAACACATTTGTACCAAAAACAGTATTCGTTTAGTATTTTACTGCATTGTTTGCGTGAACATGTTCAGTTTATTCGAACGGTACATCATTTCGAGACATTGCGTGATATAGTGACGGGTACCGTTAGCATATCATCAACTTATAATACTCATTTGGCGATTGATAAAATAATTCCACCACCTTATTCTTTACAGCCGAAGACTCAAAATAGAACATAGATTTATTTGACAAATGAAAACGGCAATAAGTTAGGCCCTTGTCAAAAGTAATAAGCTTCTCGTGTTTATCAAATCTTTTTATGCATAGGTAACAGTAGGTGTATATAAAATTGTTTGCGTCACTGGTTTATATAATAGAAGATGATACTTGCCAACGGTAGAAATGTGAAAGTGTTTGTGTTTTTTACTTTTTCCCGCTGATGCATGTTTGAATTGGTCAAAGGTCTGCCGATATAATGTACACGCGAACTAAAATTATGTAACCAAGTTTGTGTACATTATTTAATGTAATTAATTAAATTAACGTTATTTTTTGATGCGGGCTATTTAAGTATGATCATTAGGCAATTACGGTGCGTTTCCATAGAAACAAACAATTACAACACATTACGAAAAGATTTTGACAATGTCAATGCGTTGTTTGACGATTTTAATGCGCTATGATTGGTCGATTCAGCTCCGTATAGCTCTGCTCAGCTTCAATGAAAACACACCCGTAGTGTAACTTTAATGATCGCAGGTATCTTTAGCCATAACGGCGTCTTTTAGATTGAGCGAGCAGCGAGTTAAATGGAATGCAAGCCGACGAGAATAGTTCAAGCAAGCGAGTATTTTGAGGCTCGCGTTCTATTAAACATTCTGGATCGGAGCTTTTAAACTCGCGTTGTCTTAATTACGCACAATATGACCTAGCCTAATATATTGAGGAAAGAAAACCTTCCAAAATCCATGGATTTCATTAATGCATGGATTTCGTGAATGAAACTTTCATTGCATAACATACTAGCCGCGCCCCGCGGTGTTACCCGCGTTGTGCCCGTTCCCGTGGGAATTTTGGGATAAAAAATAGCCTGTAACCTTCCCATTGAATGTGGCTATCTACTACAAAAAGAATTATTCAAATCGGAATTTTAGTTCCTGAGATTAGCTCGAACATACAAACAAATAAACTTACAAATTATACCTTAGTATAGATAAAATTCAATTGTTTTTTCCGTTAACTAGCGAAACTTTTATTAAGTACACACGTCTAAAGAACTTAATTAACAAAACGATTCATTATTAATACTCTACATCTTATATAACTTCTAGCATCAAGATAATAACTTAGAGTCATTTATAACTTTAATATCTTATAACTTTTCTTTTGATACAGGCGTTTCATATTAGTCTGGGCAGTAATGAAATTAGACGGGTGATGATTAATTTTATAGATCCATTTTGGTTTGTGAATTGAAATTAAGATTTTGGTCCAATGGTTGTTACGTGATGGGTGCTCTGTTTATTAAATGGTCTATGTTGTAACTTTACTTATAATAGTATTTTTTGTTTACAGGTAATTAAAGAATCATCATAAGATTCAATAATTATTAAGAATAATACAATTTAATGGGTAAGTGCTATCAGTTGATGAAAACCACATTAATAAATAATTGACAAGTGCGTTGGCACAGTGGCATTAAGAGCGCTTACTGTGTCGGGGGATGCGGGTTCGATTCCCAGTCGGAGTCAACAGTATGTGAAGACAGTTGTTAGGGACGAACGTCTGGGTGTCAATGATATATTCTTATAAAGCATTTTTGTATGTATATGTAGTAGTATCAGTTGGTTAGATTCCATAATATAAGCTCAGAGCTTGGGTCTAATTAACTGTGTGTGAACACAAGCTCTTTTTACAGTTTTCTTCTCGTTGAGTTTATAAGACTTTACCTAATTAAGAAATAATAGTGGGTAAGTGTGGAAGTTCAAATAAATAATTAATTATGAAAAATATCAATTTATCTTTGTTTGAGCCTTTGTATTTGGATTTTTGGGGGAAAAGTATGTGTTAAGGAAGCACTAACGATATCAAAATGACTGTAACTATCATCAAAAAAATGACAGCTGTCAAAAATCCAACGAGAAGTATAAATCACTTTTGATAATTAATGTCAAACATGGAAACATCTAAAGGTGTCTTTCGTAAGTTTCCTCTATCTACATAAACACTTCAGACTTGCATCTGCCCCACCGGAAAGTAACAAAGATCCTAATCGCTACCTTCCTTAATAAAATGACTCACTTTATGCAAACTATAAGTAAATAAATACAACAGTTGGCATACGTAAGAGTTGCAGCACACTATTCACAAGACTGTAGTTAGACAGTCTGCTAGTCTATAAAGTAAGTCGAAGGAGCGCAAATTATTAGACAAGACGTCGAACAAAATTTTTGTTTGCTACACATTTTTTTGTATGATACAGACTTTCTGTCTGTAAGACTAGGGAAATTATATCGATAATTGTCGTAAGACTGACACTACAGTTGACAGTTAACTTCAGTCTTGTTCGCGTCGAAGGCAATTTAACTACTGTTGTAACTACAGTGAGTTCACGTTCTTAGTAAGTAAATACATAAATTGAGGAATTGAAACCGGCATCCCAATCATGGCAGGCGAATGCACATAACCACTAGACCGCTGAGGCGTTAGCCTGACAAAATACAGTTTTGTTTGTATCAAAAACAGTCTACAACTGTCTTTGTGACTACAGTGGACAAGACTCTTAATAAGTAAATACATAATAACAGTTGGTACACGTTAATTTAAGCAGATGGCGGGCGGACACCACGGTCTAATTCGCAAGTAGGGTGTAGAATATAAACAATAGCACTCTGTAGTTACATAGGTGTTTTGATGTAAATGAGATCGCCTGTTAGACTGTTAGTGAGTGAAAAGATGGACCTTTTGTTGGTCGGTTTGTGGGTACAGATTAATTGATAGTTAGTTACGTGAAAATAGATACTATGTTGGTATTTATATGGAGATGTAGATGAAGAAAGGCAGTGAAAATAAATTGGTAGTTGTTAATCTTAGATACATTAATTTTGAAAACTAATTTTGTTTATAAGTTTGTTATAATTTATGTTCGTTCAGCTACAAAATAATTATACGTTTAGTATGTAAGAAAATTAACTTCTTATTATTACTTTACTTTTTAACATTACAGTGAATGTTTCAATTATTATAAATTTAATATTTTGCTGGGATAACCCTTAGACTTCTAGTTCATAAATTAGACTGAACAGTGTAGTTAGAAAGCTAATGCACAACTTGTTACCCCGAAATCTGCACAGAATCAGGTACAATCGGGAAAAATACTGGTTAAATCGCTACTCCACTAGTTTTCTACCACATTTTTCTATCATCCAACGCCAGTCATACCATCAAAAACAAAAGAACAACGTAAAACCCTGCTCATTATTTTGTCAAGCAACAACATTGCAGTCCACATAAGTTTATTTCCAGAGCAATTACTTTTAATAGTAATCCAATCGTTGTCGAAACGAAACAATTGCTTTTAAATCGATGCTATACTTTTTCAGTACATAATTGTACTTGTAGAACGTGTTTGAGGCATTTTTTAAATTTGGTTTGTTAAAGAGAACTTAATCTTTATATGGATGGAGAGTCACACGTCTGGATGGACGGCATTCATTACCAACGGTGTATGAGCTACTTGCGTGGTGCAAGTTGTGAAAATAACGCGATTTATCGAAGTTGCATGTTACTTTTCATGTGATGGAAATTGAGTGTTTCAACTTTGATATGTTCTGGTTTCTTAGGTTTAATTTCAATTCAAAATAAGTAATATTCGCATATTACTTATTTTGAAGTGAAATTACGTTACACTTCGTTTTTATTTTTTATTTTTATCTGACGTTTCGGCGTCCTTATAGGAACCGTGGTCACAGACGTAGTCTTCCGTGATTGTCCTCATGTTTTTGATAATTATACTTAATAGTATTTATCAAATATTAGTACACTACTACTTACTTGCAATTTTATTCTTTTCCAAAGTAACTAAAACTAGTGTTTTGGCTGTTTAGGCTTTAAATATAAACCAAAACATGTTATTGTAATCAAAAATTGCTAATAAGTAAGTTTATTATTTATCACATAACAGCACTGTGGTTATTTCGAGTACATTACATCCACGATAGTGTGTGATACTTCTGAAGCCTGTGACTTGTACCACCGTTCGTTTTTTACTTGCGACTACCGGTCCCGTTTAACGGTTACCGCTGCTAATAGCTCCGTTTTGTGTCTGAGTAAACACTGACCTAATACTGATACGGGGAACGTACAGACAACCTTTATGGAACACTTTTTATGTGTATAAAAAGCAGGGTTAGATTAGAAACGGTTTTCTTTATTAATTCCTTGAAAGTGTGTTTGTTTATGAGATATGTATGTTTATAGATACGCTGTAAAAGTGATAAAAAATAATTTTATACTGTTTTGAAATACTTCGTGAAGTAATAATTTAAAATGCTCTTAACTACATTATAATAATACAACTTTATTAATAATGCAGAAAGTTATTTTTCGGTCAAACGTCATATCGGTAAAATATTGGATAGGTCAAATAGAGCATTGCATCGGCGAAACAATGTATCGGTCAATTGATGCTTCAGTCGGTCCCGGTTGTTTCAATCATCAGGCCATGTCGGAGGCCTTTAGGCGGTCTAAAAACTCCGACAACAGGGTCGGCCACTGACCCACTCAAAATGAATGAATGAATTGATGCTTCGGTCAATTGTGTTCGACAAAGTGAGCTTTGGTCAAACGTAATTCCGTTAAAATAAGGTTAACGCTATTAAAATCCTAATTATAATAATTCTCAATAACTACAGTTATTTCGAAACCCATTGACAATGAAACAAAAACTTAACAAAAAGATCATTACCGTATATCATTGGCCATTCAATTGATTTTCAATGTGACGTGTTGCTATTATTCTTATTCATATGAGGTCATTAATTATCGATAGTTATACATTGTTCCGGTTTTTGCTCGTTATGAGTTCGTAATGAGATATTGATTTCCTTTAATTATGATTGTTTGTAAGGTCCTTTGTTTGGGTGCTTTACTTTACTTTACATACTACTTTTGAAGGTCTAACCAAAATGTCGATATCACTGTTTTTGGATTGGTCTATAGAGATTTAGATGACACTGCAAACCACTGCACATTATTATTTATTATTAAAAAGTATTTGGGAATGTACGACATATGTACTCATAGTAGTATCAGTGACTTAGATTCCTTAATATAAGCATAGAGCTTACTTTGGGTCTAATTAATCGTGTGTGAATATGTCCTGGTGTATATTATATTATATTAGGTATGATTATATTAACCTGTTTCTTCTTCAATAATGACCCAAAATGTTAACAGCTATACATAAGAAATAGGCCGATTTTGCAACCAATGAAAGATCTATCTGTAGATAAAAAAGATTAAGTGATGGGGTAAGAACGGAATCAAGAAGAAATATGGGATACTTTTCACGGACAGAACAGTCCGTCTATATAACGGTCGAGCTTTGAAAGTAATTTTGAAGTCACAAATACAAACAGTTTATTTTTCATTCACAAATATGAAGTAAACAATAAAAAACAAAGTTCAATACACACGTGAAATCATTCTGTGTGAACGTTTCACTCCACTTGTGGTAATAATTAGATATTACATAACAGAGTGTCAGATTGTGGATAGTTAATGCATGCGTCTGGTGCTTATACACTTTTAATAGTTTTATTACGGAATTTTATCTCATTGCTAATAACTCGATTATATTATGCTATTTTTAGGCAAGTGTGTTACGTATTTTATATATGTATTAGGCATTGCAAAGTTGAGATTTTGTTGGATTTTTTATTAACCTATTTTGAAATTTTAAAGAAAAACAGAACAGTTTAGGGTTCTAGATTTTAACTTATAATAATGAAAATGAATAGCATCAAAATAATATCAAGTTTATTACGGTAACGCCTAGGTGGTCTATATGCACTCGCCTGCTAAGACTGAGGTCCTGGTTTCAATTCCCAGGTCGAGCGAAAAAACATATTTTTCAAACATGGCTCGGGTTTGAGATCACCAACACCGCATTAGGCAAGCGCGGTGATTACGCCTAATCCTCCTTACTGTACTGATATCTTCAGTGAGATGAGAAGCCTTTGCACACAGTGGGACATTACAAGCTAATACTTTTATTATGGTCATTAACTTTACACAGTCACTTCCAATAGCCTATCTCTACCGGCACCCATGCGTTATTCTGATGACTATAACTTATATTACTGTAAAGTTTAATCTAAATCCATTCAGTTGTTAATGCGTGAAAGAATGACAAACATACACACATACATCCATCCTCACAAACTTTCGCATTTATAATATTAGTAGGCTTGTTTATAATTTCCGTACGTTGTTACAGTTAAAAGTTGTATAAGAACACACAATATCGTGGGAACGCATGTAACACGTCGTAAACCGAATGCCCATATAAAATTAGTGTTATGATATTCAGTATGCATACATTGTTATACGTACGTGTTTATCATATTACTATGCATTATGTTATACTAGCAATGTTTTTAAGTGTGCTGAGGTGTTGTTTTCGTTACTAACGCCCGCACTCAGAGACATCAAATTTAATGAGTGATTTTTAGGATTCCGTGGGTAAAAACGGAACCCTATTACTGAGACCTCGCTGTCCGTCCGTCCGTCTGTTACAAGGCTGTATCTCAAGAACGGTGATAGCGAGATAGTTGAAATTTTCACAGATGATGTATTTCTATTGCCGCTACTATAACAACAAATAAAAATAAAATTAAACAAATATTCATCGGGGGCTTCCATACAACAAACGTGATTTTTTTGTCGTTTCTTATAGTGCGGAACCTTCCGTGCGCGAGTCCGGCTCGAGCTTAGCCGGTTTTTACATGTAATGTGTGAAAAATTACGTCAATTGACGTTTCTAAGTGTAGCAGATAGAGACCGAAGGGATACCTACTCGTAAATGTGATTATTCAATTATTAAACGATTATGATTAAGATGAACATCTGGATGCTTAAACCTAAGAAACCAGTTAAGTATAGTCTAAACAATTTCACGGCCTACATTGCGCAACATATCGATTAGACATACCATAAAAATATTAGCAAATCAGGTCGCTCTATTTATGGCAACAAATGATGTATATTCTTTACTTCTGAGCGATGAGCAGTCACGATTCACGACTATATAAGTCGGAGTGCACGTTTATATTGCAATACGTTCATGTAATTGGGTTGAAAAATTAGGCTTTATTTTGTAAGGAGCTCGTTAGTAGCAATAGTTGAGGGGATTAGATGTTTGTGTAATAACGTCTAGCTTAACACAGTTTGGTAGTCAGGAGGTAACAAAATAAGTCAGTAATGACCCAATACTGTCTCCCAGCTTAATAGTACCCTAAAGGTTTGATCATACGAGCAGCGTTCTATTCACGCCCCTTAAAAGCTGTGAATATTAGACATCACTACATAGTATAAAACAAAGTCGCTTTCTGCTGTCTGTGTCCCTATGTATGCTTAGATCTTTAAAACTACGCAACGGATTTTGACGCGGTTTCTTTTAAATAGATAGAGTGATTCAAGAGGAAGGTTTATATGTATAGAAAGTCTCGAAATTCTTACAGGAACGGGCACAACGCGGGTAAAACTGCGGGGCACTGCTAGTTGTGAAAGCATGAAACGGCTGATTGATCTGCTGAAATAGTTAGATTTTCTATCTATTTCCAACCTTCAACGTTGAAAATATTATATCATATTTTAAAACGCCCATTAATAAAACCCAATTGTATTTTTTTGTAGTAAAATAATGTAGTCTTTATTATAATGCATGTCCCGAATTGCAGATGTTGGTAAATAAAATTGCAAATGTCTTGACCGACTTAAAATCAACCTTATTAAGCATTGATTTATTATATTATCATTGACATAACTAAATTATATAATGCTGTATCCTGCGAGGTTATATTTAGTTCCTATATATGTATTTATGATGACAAGAATGATGTCCATCACTCGAAAGTAAGATAAATACGTAATTTATATTTTGTTTTACCAATAAAACTTGTTAGAATGTTTGTTTATTAGTAATTTGTAATAAATTATGCGAGAGTTGCACAATACTTAGAAGAGTAGGAGTACACACCTTACAATAAAAATGCACATCTGTCGTGATTATCCTACTTGAATAGAGAAAGTTTATATTCTATTAGACGTTTATTAATATAGCTCTAACTTTTGTAGCTTCGTTCAATTAGTATATTGCTGTATTTTAATTATTGTAATTTGTAAGGGTCAACACTGTGTTAAGCGTGCGGCTCACTTGTGTATGACACCGCACGCGACAGGCGCACACGACGCTTCACTTTTGTATGAAGCCACACGCGGCGGGCGCACGGGGCGTGCTCACGCCGCGGGCGCCCGCGACGGTTCACTTTTGTATGGTACCGCGGCGTGCGCACGCTTAACGCAGTATCGGCCTTCAGGGTTCGTTTACATAAAAGCGGAGCGGAGTGGTGCAGAGACTGATTCACCAATCACAGCGCGTAGGGTTTGACAAACAACGCATTGGCATTGTCAAAATCTTTTCGTAATGCATTGTGTTTGGTCTGAAGCTCCACACAGCTCCGCTCCGCTTCATGCACCATTACACTAGGTTACAAGCCAAAAGCCGATGAGTTTAATGCAATGAAAGTTATAAATGTGTTATAAACTTCGATGAACAATACACAACTAGATGTCGGGTCGGCGCAAAAAATACGTCTCGGTGAATAAGGCCTCATTTGAAAAGTGAGCTCTTATTTTATTCATAAGATTTGCTACTTTATTGTTGTAATTAAGTTGAACTTCGAACTGTTTCAAAACGTTTCAGTTCGGTAGTAAACAAAATAAGCTCTCAAACGTCATCCACGCGGACAGTATTTAGCTTTGATTCGGTACGTGACCCGATATCTAGTTGTGTATTGTGATCGAAGGTTACACATTTTTGAGTAAGTATAAATAAGCGACTTGCGGAAAGTGGTTAAAAATCAAGAACTTTTACTTTGTCTCCTTAACTGTACCTCATTTTGAACTTTAGTAGAACTGAACCGAACAACAGTAAGTAACTAAGTAATAACTAAGTAAGTAAGTAACTAACAATCAGATTCATTTCTGGTTGCGCTCGTGCGATGTCAATTGAATTGAATACTTCCTAAAGACTCATTCGACTTCTCATTTGCTACAAAGAGTCTAGACCCGACAAGATCATTAACATTAAAGTAAAGGCAATTACAGTCTGTGTAACAATACGCAATTTTGGGTCGCGGTCAACCTGATTGTATATTTTTTCTCCACGCGACCTCGAATTTAACGAGTCGTTTTCAACGTATTCAAATTAAATTGTTCCTTTCGTAATGTGACATGGGCCTTATTTGGATTGATACAGATAGTGTTACAATTCACTCGTGTGATCGTATCTTTAAATTCAATTGATTGATAATGATTTGTCCGTTTCGAATTTGCCTAATTGTGTTTGCAATAGGTGTTTGAATGACAGTTCAAATAGCGTCATTATAATAATTTGCAGTGTGAACACATACCGTCGTATTCAGAGACGCTTTATAGTTAACTAGCAGCGCCCCGCGGTTTTACCCGCGTTGTGCCCGTTCCCGTGGGAATTTCGGGAATTTTTTTACTTAAAAACCTTCCTCTTGAATCACTCTACCTATTACAAAAAACCGCATCAAAATCCATTGCGTAATTTTAAAGATTTAAGCATACAGACAGACAAACAGTGTGACAGACACGAAAAAGAGACGACTTTATTTTATACTATGTAGTGAAACACTGTTTTAAAGTGTTTTGTCTCTTTTGCTCTTTGGAAAATAGCGTATGTTGGAAAGGGACAAACTAAAATGCTGTTAATAAGTGTTTATGAATAAGGCTCATACACTTTTAAGTATGACATTCAGTGAAAATATATGTCACCGTAAAATAGCAAACACTCGTGGTTTTATAATCTAACTAGTAAGATTATAAACGTCAACAGATTGTAAACTGTACATTATCATTTAGGATTTAACGGAAAAGTTTTCGTTAGTTCAAAATCTGTCCGAAGCAAACCGTTTGTTCTTGAAAGTATCTAAGGTTTTAATACAAGAATTTTATTTTAATAACTTCAATTTATAATAATTAAATTTAGTACCAATGAAACTTAAGGACATGATTATTAAGATGTAGTTGCAATTGTAATACTAAAAAACTTTATGCCCCATGTATTTTAATTCTATCGTATGTGAATAATAATTAGTTGCAATTATATTAATGCCAAGGTTAGTAATATCTGCATTAATGTAATCATGGATGGATTTTACTCATTCAGGCGACAAATATTCTTCAGTTTATAACTTCCGCCTTTTTTGAAGTTGGATAACAAGGGCTATATGGATTTGTATTCAACTAGGTAGTTTCTATTTTTAGGGATATATTATATCCCAAAATTACCAAGTATAAGTATTAGGATGGGTTCAATCAAAGTGGATTAGCGAGCGATGCCGGGGCAAGTGTTTAGCTCATCTATATTATAAGTATATATAGGTATACTAGCTGCGCCCCGCGGTTTCACCCGCGTTGTACCCGTTCCCGCGGGAATTTCGGTATGAAAAATAGATATTGTCCGATTCCCAAACCTACCCAATATGCACACAAAATTTCATGAGAATCGGTCGAGCCGTTTCAGAGGAGTTCAACCACGGTACCCGTTTCCGCGGGAATTTCGGGATAAAAAATAGATGTTGGCCGATTCTCAGACCTACTCAATATGCTCACAAAATTTCATGAGAATCGGTCAAGCCGTTTCGGAGGAGTATGGCAACGAAAACTGTGACACGAGAATTTTATATATAAGATAAATTACGTATCACTTTGTTTGTCCGCGATGGACTCATAAACTACTGAACCGATTTTATATTCGATTTGCACACCGTGTGCAATTTGATCCAACTTGAAAGATAGGATAGCTTACATCTCAATTTTCTTAAATCGCGGTTATGGTTCCACTCTTTTACTTTTATACCTATGGTAAAACAACGTTTGCCGGGTCAGCTAATTGACTTATAAAATATCATATTTATATTAATCCACAGCGGTACCTACAAGCATCATATAATTACTTTTATAATTATAACCTTCATCCTTGACATCTCTTAGGCATCAAAAACTTGTAAATTAATCCGTATTGAATGCCATCGCAGGTAAATTCAAAGTATTATAATGTAGCTTGTACTTACAATAATGGTTGTTTATGTATAGACACACCTAGAGGCAGACATTCACTCGTTTCGAATAGGTCAGAAGCCAACTCTAGTGTTAAGGTTATTAGACCGCCGAAAGGCCTCGGATGTAGTCTAACTATTGACAGGACTGCATAACCTGTGCTCTCCGAAGCACGGTAGCGCTCAGATATAAAAAACTCTATCGGCCACCAATTCGAGTTGTTGCCGAGCTGCACGTTGCTTAACAGTAGAGAGTGAACGTCAGTAATCTCACTCAAACGATGTCATGAGTTCTTCACCTAGGTAGTAAAATTTTGAAAATATTTGTCAGAATATTTATATTTATTTACTAGCTGTGCCCCGCGCTTTCACCCGCAGCGCCCCCGGTCCCGTGGGAATTTTGAGATTTTTATTCCTTATTTTTCTTACATAAAAACCTTGTCTTGACAATAAGGAATACATTAAAAAAATAATCATCCAATTTGGTGCAGTCGTTCTGAAGTTATGCGCTTACCAACACATTTTGACGATTCATTTTTATATTATAAGATTAGTTTGCTATCAGCGTTTTTAATAGACTTATTGCCAAACGATGCGGTTAACTTTTTTCCCTAATTTCCAAGGTTAAAACACTTGCTAACTAATTTTGCTGGCGTGTTAAAATGTACATTTTGGAAAGTAGTTCACCCTGTAAAGAGTTTTTACCCGCATTGCAACGGTGAAAAAAGTTTTATTTTTCGGCTACTTTCAATTAGTGGTGTTTCGTAAAAGCTTAAACTTCGTACAGAGGCATAAACGAAATTTGAAAATGAAATTTAGTTTGGAAAACAGGGTTGTAACCACTTAATTAGAACTGTAGAATACTATTGAGGTCAGTGCTTTAGAATCAAAAAGACAATTCATTAGCCCCGTACCCACCTAGCGCACAGGCTCGCGCGGCAGCCTCGCGAGCCAAATGCTCGGCTGGTGTGGACGTGCCTCGGGCTGCCTCGGGCGCGCGTTTGCTCGGCTGAGCACGGCTCGGCCCCGAGCCATCTGTTGTCGGTAAACTTGACGCGCTCAAAGGTGCCTCGGTGAGCGCTGTGTGTTAGGTGGGTACGGTTATGTTTTGGCTCGCGCGCGAAGCTAGGAAAATAGCTGCAGCTGAATATACACGACTTATTATGGCTCAGCCTGCCTCGCGAGGCGGCCTCGTGTAAATTGAACAAAACTACTGAGGCTGCCTCGCGAGCCTGTGCGCTAGGTGGGTACGCGGCTATTCACCAGTACTCAGAGACGTCAATGCTTACTTAGTTTAATGACTGATTTTGACATGTAATGCATGGAAAATTTCGACAAACAAAAAGTGTAGTAAAATAAGGGTCGATTAAGTGAACGTCTCTGAGTGCGGCAGTTAACCCTATAAAAACCGTCACACAAAATGCATATATACGCTCGAATTGAGAAACCTCCTTTTTTGAAGTTGGTTAAAACCCTGTTCTTTCCACAATTCATTAAATAAATAAAAATCGATTTTCTTATCTATAAGTGGCGCCAAAGCAATCATCTCGATTAGAAAACCAGGCGTCAATCAGTGCGTTTCCTACATTTCCAATATCGATCGTTTGTTAGTACGTGATCATTCGTGAGCATTCGTTTCATCGATTACTTGCACGCATCACTGACATAAATAAGAAGTTGTCGTGACCACAGTGTGAGCAATGCAGTAGCTTGTCAACGGTTGCCTTGGAGCAGGTCCCTGATAGATTGAATTACGTAAATCGTTTACCGTATTCAGTGATTCACTGTATTGAACACAATTTGTAGCGTGCGTGGTTTAATAAATGGATTTTTTTTATTTGATTTCCAATCGAATGACAATTTATTTTTATCTTTTTATTTTTATTTACAGTACAGTACTTTTAAAAGAGCCTCTTTTGGGTCAAAAATATTCAGTAAAGTATTTTTTTATGTTTATGTAATATCAGTAACTTAGATTCCATAATACAAGCTTAAAGCTTAGTTTAGGTACTTAGATTCCATAATACAAGCTAACTTAAAGCTCAAATTTGGGTCGAACTAACCGTGAATTTGTCCGGGAACATTTATTTTTATTGAATAAAAAAACTTGATTAAGTACAAGTACGTATTACAGACTGAATGTACATTATTAAACTTTGGACTACATGAGAAAACTATGACCTACTGTATTGATTGATGTACTGTGACAAAGAAGAGTTGATGAGATATCAGTCAATTAGTCACAAGTCAAATTTCACCAATATACCGCTAAATATAAAATAGTTTGTGTTTATCACGTAATGCATAATATAAATAGTAATTATGTTTGATTTAAAGTTATGACATATCTACATTGTTTACTAGCTGTCTCATTGAATGATGTTCATACTTTAATTACCAGGTACGTACTGGTTTCTTAGGCCGTATACAGAAAGAAAGCTGGAAACTTATAAGCGCTTACCGGCGCTTGACAGCGCTGGTAACCCGCGCGGGAAAATATATGAACGCGCGCCGATAAGCACTGAACGGTGCCGACAAGTCCCGACAAGCTTCAACACGCGCTGGTCAGCGCTGGGCGCTGCCATTTTAAATTTGAACAAAACCATTTCTAACAAAACCAAATCATCGTCCAATGAGTCTGACATTTTGCTTGGTCTGCTTTAACCTGCTTCCTTTGTGTAGAACGGACCAGCGCTGTCAAGCGCCGGTAAGCGCTTATAAGTCTCCAGCTTTCTTTCTGTATACGGCCTTAAGTTTAAGCGAACACTACTCATATTGAATTGAAACTACGTTTACAGATACACTCCGCTTAAATTAAAAATATATATCTGACGTTTCGACTCCTTTACAGTAACCGTGGTCACAGAAGACTGAGGCTTTATACAAAGAAAAAATAAAAATATCGCAGCTACCACCAAAATAAAAGCGAAGTGTATTATATCCGTAAACGTAGTTTCAATTCAAAATAACCAGGTACAGTCAGAAAAAGTAGCAGTCAACCAGCTACAAAACAGCTCAATGCTTTAAATTTTACGAAACTCCATTTTTAAAATACAAAGAACACAAAAAGTACTAAGTAACTTCGTAATTATCTGTGACTGAGGTATCCAAAGCCTTGAAGCCGGATTATGACACAAGAAGTTGCATTAAACTCGTATAAACATACAAAGTCTCCGATCAACTTCCTAAAAAGGTATGGCCAAGCTCATTGACCTATTCTTAAAGAATTAATTTTCTACAAGAACTTCTCATACTTTGGATTGATGGTTTAGCTACCATATACCGTTTTTGAAAGAAAAACTTTATGTCAATGGAGAGAGATGTTTTTGAAATCGTGAAAGTTAGGCTGCCTAATGCGGCATGCAACGTGGTCAGTAGAACATAGTAGTTAGAAGTTTAACATCTGGTAAAGACTAGTCTATTAGCCCCTATTCAGAGGGAGTAATACCAAATTCTAACAGAAAGCAAATGTCTAACAGTTAGCTTTCTGATTGTTTAAATATGTAAAAGACACCTAATTTTCAGTCTTCTTCCAAGAGTCCAATAGATAAAAATATTGGGAATATGGTATTCCAAATTATTGACTCCAAACTAAACTTCTAATACTAAAATACACCACCTAATAAGATATTCAACGTAGCCTCCAATTGTCATACAGTCATGTCTGGAATTATAATTCACACTCGTCGAGCCGACAAACGCGACTGCAAGCGTGTCTAATATTGCCTAATATGCTCATGTAGTACCAATTCATTTTGAACCTTAAGGCAACACCATAAGGGCTTCACCATACAAAGGCCATTACCATGTCCAACTCACGTTTTCTATAGAAAGTGGTACTTGTCGTATGTGGACTGTTAATGCCTTTTTTAGTGGAAATTGACGTTTGGTTCCGGCGTTCCCTATAGGTCCAGTGACCGGGATTTCATTGAAAGTCAATACTGATTTCAAATTGACAGATTGACTTTGAAATTCGCGTTTTCACTTATGGTAACAGCCTATATGAATGCTAGTCTAAATTGGTTTATTTTGTTACCATTTTCCAGCAATAGTCTGATTGTTAGTGACCTTCTACATGGCTACCGTTTAGAGCAAAATCACGACGTTCTACGTTTATCTACTTAAATGAAAAATCTTCGGTTCTGTAACTGTGGGAAAATATTTCATCAATTTTTCCTTCATCAAAGTGTTCACAGAGATGCAAAACTGTATCAAGGGCGTTTACAGCATGATCTTGTTCGTAATCATTTGCAACTTCAACTACAAATATGAATAGCAATTTTGTAAGCAATCCGTTGCTCGAATACCGTTACAGTATTAAAATATAGGACAATATTAATAAGCTGAGACATTGAGTGCTTTGTTATGTATGCTGATGTGGGCGCGCCCCTGCGGTCAACCGATATGGGGCAGTGGAAATGAACGTCTTTACGGGACTGTTGTTTCAAGATAAATTGTGCTTTATATTAACTGTCAATAAGCGCCTACTGGAACATGTATTTTTGGAGAAATAAATATGATGTTTTTGGGACAAAATATGCATAATTTAAGCCATTTCTGTCCCAGCTTTCTTTGTTTGGAACGAGTATTGAAAATGTCTTGACTATTTCATATTTGTTTTTTAATTTTTTTATTTGACTGCCTGACTGATCCATGGTAATTAAAACTCAGTAGTGGACTTCGTTTTATTGTTAATCTTTAATATTTTTAGTTAAACGGTTGTTAAACAAAAGCCGGCACCTTAGTGAGACACCATCAATGTCATCCTCACTTCTCCCTTAACCCAGCTTTTTCATCAAAACTATTTAAATGTTTAAAACCAGACATTATTCTATGCAATTTCTTTAAAATATGCAAATCGTTATGCGTATAAACAGGCATTGCACCAGATAATGTAATGCAGGTTGAAACATGATTTTCAAACCTACGCTGTTACACGTTTAAGGACCATTTTATGTCTCAATATGACTAAGGTTTTATTTATAGAATGTTTTATGGTAAATAAATATCGCTTAATATGTTTCCAGTCCCAGGTTATCTTTTATAGCCAGATCTTTTGTTAGGTGTGTGGCCAACCTTGATATCAGAGGTGCAGTCGGCTTTTACTACTATCAAAATATGTAAAGTAAAGTATGTACTGTAATGTACCACTGCTGGGAAAAGGCCTCTTGTCTCACCGAAGATATCAGTACATTTAGGAGGATTAATCGTAATCACCCCTCTTGTCTAATCAAAATATGTAGTTTAGGAATAATGACAAGTAGACTTAAGGTCAGTACTCACATACGGTATTACTCGATAGTTTTACTCGAAGTCGAGTAAAAATCAACGTGTGGACCGCAAAACTCACAGCTCGAAGGCTCGCATCGAGCCGGCTCGATGGAATTAAATGAAAGTAATTTCCTTCGAACCTACTCGAAGCGAGCCGTCAATCTTGACTCGAACGTGTGTACGTGACTGCGAGTGGCGCGAGGCGAGCGTCAGTCTGGTATTGTTTATCGTGTTTGAAACACGTGTTTTTAGAGAAATGAATTTGCGAGTTTATTCCAAAAGCGTTTTTTACGTTTTTTCTTTTCATTTTCTTTGATTTTCTTATAAAGAACTGTGAGACTTGCTAAATACAGCCACCGTCTCCTTTGTTGCACAGACATCCTTTGGCTCGAACGGTTCGGTGAATACTGAACGGCGCGCCTCACTCGATAGATCAATGCTCAATGTGTGGACGAAAGCCCATGCCATGAGTTTTACTCGACAGTTTACTCGTAGCTCGATCGAGTAATACCGTATGTGAGTACTGACCTTAAGACAATCATATAAAGGCATAGCGATAACTATTTGTCTAAAGAGCCTGGAAACGACAACTCAAGTGGTCTCACTACTTATTCAAATTGCTACACCACCAGTATCATCAAAGGAGAAAACGATTTCCCAACAAAGCGCCTTCACGAAAACCTTTAGCTTTTTCACATGAATGATACTTACAGAAATTATAGACATTAGCCAAACAACGGTGACCTCTTTAAGTTAAACGTTAGTCAAAGACAAATATAATTTGTAGAAAACGAAATAGCACTTTTGCTTTTGGTGGTGATGATTCACATTATTTTTGGTTTGACTTTCACTGTTTTCGTTACTAGGTCTTCAGTTTAAGGTCAGAACAATTCAAGTCATTTTGTCTACTTTGATGACTTGATTGTGCGATATTTTCTACTCACCAAAATGTAGTAGTTTTGTATTTGTTTTAAGTACAAGTAACGGGTTTTTGACATAAATTTGAGTGAAAATAAGTAGGTTGAAATTGAGAATTGATTTCTTCCATTTTTGATATCATTCTTACTGAATGCTTAAGGTTGACCAACTATTAGGTATTGATCTAGTCATATAGAATAGTATTTTCTTTGCAATTTTAGCTTCCTATCAACGTGCAGTTTATCATACACCTAGTCATAGCTCATCATAAGAGATAATCCAAAAGGCTGTTCGTAATGGTCATAAAATTGTATGCTCAGCTCCAAACGTCGTCAGTCGCATGTAAAATTAGCATTTTATTTGACCTTAAAGTAGAAATTACACACCACTACGAGGTTACTACATAATTATGATAAAAAACTTTAATAAGCTAAACATCGCCTATGTATGGACAGATGCAAGGCTTTTTGTATTATCACATTATGATTAAGGTTACGTTTGTGCATTAGCTCTTCGACAAGAAGATGTGCGGTATTTGAAATTAAAATAACTGTACATTATGCCTTGAATATTTTAGACTAGCGGCGGCCGTGACTTTACTTCACATCCGTTGAATAAGGGATAGTAAAATCGTTATTCTTAAGTTTATGAACTACTCTTCTCGAAGATTTTGATCACTGTGCACCGTTTGCGCAGAAATTAAGGGATAAATGACTAGTATTAGTATGTTTTACATGGAATTTTTGACTGTCTTTGTGATTTTCAAAACAAATAAAACCTTTGGACGTGACAACATAATAGATGGATGAAGAAACAACCTTTTCATCGATTATATTAAATTACAATACGCAAAATAGACTGTATCAGGATTTGAGTACTGACTAAATCTTACGACCGTGCAAGTCATAGTGTAGAAGTAGACATAGTAAGGAGACATAACATCATTTGTCATCAAACACATTTTATGTTGATTGTTGATATAATATTTGTGTACAGTGAATAAGTTGGTTAAGTACAAAAGAAAAATGTACCTAACCTACAAATGGTAAGTTTCTAACATTTTAAGTATAACCTATAGTGTGTCTAGACTTCTAGACATTTGAATTTTTAGTCACTCACAAGCAAACGCTAGGGGGATTCTTAGAAAAACATAACAACAATTAAACAACAAAAACGCGGAACATTTACATCTAATTATCTCTAATTACGATTTTCCTTTCCTTCATCAAAGGTTAAAACAACATAGACTTAACTAAGTACAAATAAAGTAACAAGAAGTACAAAGTTTATTCTATAGGTGTCGCAGTGATTATAGGGGCTTGTGGGAATCTTCTAGTAGCAGGTAGGAAGAGAAGGTCACTGACCTCGAGTGCACTGACGCCACGCAGCATTGCGCTCGCGCATCAAACGCGGTAAATAGTAGTTTTGTTTTGCAGCAAAATAAGATGATAACCTTTTAGATAAGGGTTTAATGAATTTTATGTGTAATTAAATAGCTGGCAAAGCTGTGAGTGAGATTAGATCTTGTTTATTGTTTGAGTATGGCTGTCTTAATGCAGAGGTATTGAATGGTGTTATGCGAAAAAACTTAGTGGCGTTAAATTACTAGTATGCGCTTGAAGAAATGTGTATTTTTGACGTATTACACTGTGAAAATATGTGTAACACTGTGAAAGTCAAATATTTGATGACAACTATGAGACAGTTATAATGATTACCAACCAAGCTTCTGTTGAAAACGTTTCTTACTTAATAAGTTAACTATTATTTCCTAACTTTAATAAGACACTCCACAGATCACCAACCCGCATTTGGCAAGCGTGGTCACTTTGCCTAATCCTCCTCATTGTACTGATTGATCTTATGACCTCTTTATACTCATAAGAGGCCTTTGCCCAGCAGTGGGACATTACAGCCTAATAATAAATTTACTTTTTATGACACTATTCTGTACATTTTTAAAATCTTCGAGGTTTCTGTCTCCACCTTTCTCAAGATCCCTTAAACTTGTTCACAGAGCGATGTCACGGTGGAAGGGTAAACTGAGGTAGCCGTCAGATGGCAGCAGTAAGCGCGGCGATGTTCCGCCCCGGAGGCGGTCATGACCCCTCGTGCTACGCCACTCAACGGGTAAGTCACAAAACTACTATTTAGTTCACCCCTCTTGACATAGATGGCGCTGATATTAGTATGAATTAAGTTGATGGCTCTTTATTGTATGATGAGTTTTTTAAAGAACGAGTATAAAGAACGGTTCATATTTTCATACTATGATTATCTAAAAATGTTTGTATTCATATATGTCTCTGACTATAATAGTTATATTCTCAGATAATTTCGCTGGCAGATACTTTATAGTCTGTAGGTACTTATTAGATGAGATTCAAATTAAAAGAATATACTGTACTTACCTAATCAATTTAAATACCTTCTAGTCATTACAGAAAGTTATATACTTACTGTAAATCAGATACCCACTACTTATAACTCATTCGAATTTTAAACAAGCATATTAAGATACTACAAAAACCTAGTTCTGTACCACGAAACCTGTAACCAAGCTATTATCTTCTAACTGTGTTAGACCCAGGCTATTTATTTAATACCTGAGTCTAGGCGCCTGAGGCTTAGTGGTCGAGGTAAGTTGGTAAACATTGTGCTCGGTACATAAACGTAATGGCTACGTAATTTATGTTTGCATATCACACGAGCCACCGTTAGTTATGTACAAACCGTTGACACCGTTGGATAAACTTTGGAGGATATCCTTTGCTTTCATTATGTAATTAATGTTATGGTAAAGATATTCTGGTAGGTAGGAGATTGTGAAGTAAATACGCATAATATTATTTTTTAAGTAGATATTTACACTAGCAGCGCCCCGCGGTTTCACCCACGTTGTACCCGTTCCCGTAGGAATTTCGTGATAAAAAGTAGCCTATGTCCTTTCTCAGGCTCTGGTCGAATCGGTTCAGTAGTTTTGGCGTGAAAACGTACCAGACAGAGAGACAGACAGAGTTACTTTCGCATTTATAACATTATATAGTAGGGAAGTAGGGATTGATTGTAGGTAGACAGATTATGTAGTAAATAAGTATAGATAGGAATATATTTTTAACTTTGGAACATTGTTAAAGTAAAGGCTCTACCTACTTTTATTTGTCAGATAATATGAATCTCATTGATATGTGTATGTGTTATATAAATTTGACTATGACAAATCTAACCACTGTACACCGATGAAAATGAGCTCTCAAGTAAATAGCATGTAATTGTCTGCTAATTACTTTAAATGCTATTACTATAAGTAACACCTTTGAACTTTCCAATAAAAATAAACACATAACTTTTAGAAACATACATCGATCTTACTATTGTTAAACTAACAAATAATTAAGCTGTTACGATTCAAATCGCAACATGACACTGTGAGAACGTTAACATTTTTCATTAAAGAAAATGACAAGAAAAGTGAAAATTGAGTGAGTTCTACTAGACAAGGTAAAGTTGCTTTTAATTGCTGCCAGTGAATTGTATCTTGCTTTCTACTCCGATAAAGGTATGAAAGTGAAGGTTTTAATTTATTTTATACCATAAAAATTAATGGGAACAAACAGGTATTCAAAAGAGGTTGATAACCGTAATTGTTATTTGTACCTTTTAAAAATAAAAATATGGAGTTCTAAAACCATCTTAGTTGATTAACTCAGAATACAGAAGTACCTACAGAACCCGTGAGCGCGCCTAATACTGTAGCTACTCAAACTAGCCTTAAATAGTGTAGTTTTATGCGCAACCGATCAGTCACTTTGTGACCGTCGGAACGCGCTAACGTGTTTTACCCGTGACCAATTTCACGAAACTATGCCGTCTTGTGTCGTTCCTACCTGTAAAAATGCAGTGGGTCTGAAAAAGAAACAGGAAGGGATCACATTTCACGTGTAAGTATCGCATTTAGGTATCGTCTTATTTAAATATTTAATTATTTTCTCAGATTTCAATTGTCATATAGAGTGATGCGTCAATCTATGTTAGTGTTGCCAATATAAGAGTTTTGATTTATCCTTCTTTTTATTACCTTTTGAGGGATTTAATTCGTTGTAGAATATTAATAAGTAATATAATAAAAATTAACCAACTTGAAAAAAGAAAGTATAAAGCGTAAGTGCGGCTCGTATGTACCTAACCTAACAATCCTATTAAATAGTATGTTAGTCTATAGGTTTCTAAAAAAAATTTTTGGTGTGCGTGTGAGGGAGAAGGGGAGAGGGGGAGCGGGTATAAAATTATGTTTCTATATTAGCCATCTTAAATTTTAGCTTCCCTGCTGATGAGGAAAGGAAAGCGGTGTGGACAAAAATTATACAAAGAGCACGGCTGGAAACCATCGAAGCGAAGCGTAGTTTGCTCGATGCATTTTGACTTAAGTAATTATTCTTTTTTTATGTAACTCTTGTACCTAGCTGTAAGTTTTCCGAATACTTTAAAATAAAATAAATAAAAACATATAAAGTTTTTCCATCACCCGTTAAAAGTGTGCAAACATCCACCTTAACACCGTGTTTTATTTAATATACCTATCTATTTCTTGAGATAATCAGGTAGGTACATAGTTATATAGAAAAGGACAATTTTTATTCTATTAACATATTACCTCCAAAACTCCCAAAATTTACCCCAAAAATGGGCAAATAATGCGAGAGCTAACAACACTACGCGGGGGACTTTGTTCTGTTTTTGGACACAGCGTGTAGCTTGTAAATACATTTGAATGCTCCTTCTGGTAGGTACTTCTGTATTCTGAGTTGATTAACGCACGTGCAACAGAGTTATAATTTAGGATAAACTAGCAGCGCCCCGCGGTTTTACCCGCGTTGTGCTCGTTCCCGTGGGAATTTCGGGAATTTTTATACTTATAAAATACTGCATCAAAATCCGTTGCGTAGTTTTAAAGATCTAAGCATACATAGGGACAGACAGACAGACAGACAGAAAACGGAAAGCGACTTTGTTTTATGCTATGTAATGTAGTGATAGTGATATAGTTGGCTCCACTTGTAGGTAGGTATGTCCTAAAATTTGGGATTCAGATATATTTTAACAGTTTTGATAACTTTTGACATTCAATCAAGCCCTGTATATTAGCATTCATTTCCTCAGATATAAAATTCACATTCGAAAAAATCACAATTAACTCCTCGTGGTATCTCACAAAAGTAGAAAATGCCTACTAATATTACGGACGTCAAAGATCACTTACCTTTTCTTGGAACTACGAATTCTCATAAACTTTATCAATTACTATCATGAATGAAAATTATTAAAGTGATTAATAATGGGATCTACATAATCATTACTCACTTTTTATGACATCAGTATAAACATCCCATTAATTTTATTTTTGTAATTAATTAATATGTCTGTAATTCGGGAACAAGCACTGAATGCAATATTACGTCCAACATTTTCTGTCGAGTATGTCAAATTAAAATATTCCCAATTTAATTTTGGTCCCGATTTTACATGTAAAATCATTGGCGATTTCATTTTGCAATGTGGATGTTATTTCAATGATATACTTGTAATGATCGGAATAGTTGTGCTAGTCTAATAATTTTGGGCTAGATTGATAAATACACTGATACTAATGACGAGTATTTGTTGATGTGTGTGCCCATTTAAGCATTTTAAAATTTGAAAACTGGCGAATGTGAATTACTAGCTTTTTCATGGTCTATTAAAACGAGCTAGTTTGCAGCTTGTAAACAGACCCCATCTAAAGGAGGACATAATGAAATAGGTTTATGACTAAACTAGCAGCGCCCTGCGGTTTTACCCGCGTTGTGCCCGTGGGAATTTCAGGATGAAAGATAGCTTACGACCTCCCCGATGAATATATATAAATCTCTATCCAATACAAAAAGAGTTATTCAAATCTGATATGGTTTCTGAGATAACTGCAAATTAAAATTAATTAACAAAAAAGAAAAATCTTCAGCCTTATAATATTAGTATAGATTATGTGTTTCTTAGAGGCAGTATTGAATTATTATTTTTGAAGTATCTATTTTAAAAGCGAAGACAAATCTTTCAACAAAATTCGCCGACAAAAGTGTAATAAATCAAATCATTTTCAATATCTTTACCCAATATGATTTCCAAATTGAATGCAGACTTCAAAAGAGATAAATTAAGAAAACAAAAATGAAAACTTAATGATTAAATTGAAAGAAAGTTATCAAAGATGTTTGAAAGACAATGTGAAACTTAAATTAATATTTGTTTGAGACTCGGCTCGAGGTTTGAGTTTTGAAAATCAATCGGTCTGTATTTGTTCACTAATTAATTTCTAAAAACGAAAAATATCAAGTTTAAACAGCATGACTCGGGTTTGATATCACCAACCCGCAGTCGGCAAGCGTGGTGATTACGACATCCTCCCACTGTAATGATATCTTCAGTGAGTTGAGAGGCCTTTGCCCAGCAGTCGGATAGTACAGACTAATACTTTTGTTCCTAAAGGAATTTACAAATTAAAAGTCTTTAACCATGGATTAGAGTTTGAGAGATTGTTCAAATCAGAAATATTATATATTTATGAATACAGTTAAAAAACTCATGATGATCCAATAACTTGGTTACTTCGACAGTGTCCTCTGAACATCTGAAGCAAGGAAACCAACTATGTAGTGGTAGTGACATCGCTTAACACACATCCTACTAGTAATATTATGTTTGTGAAGATGGACGTACTCGTATGTATTTTTATTACACTTTCACGTAAAAACTGCTCAAAAGATTTCGCTGAAAGTTTACAGTGATATAGCTTATACATCAGAATAACACATGGGATACATTTTATTCCGAAATTCCCGCGAAAACGGGTACAACGCGTCATAAAACAAAATCATATTGCTTCCCATTCATTCCTCTTAAGTAATACACTTGATCACTGACCATCTAATTTGATCATTCGAGCTGATCTGATACGCTTTGCTTACAACACAGGTCTCTCAGTAAGTCCTAGGTATATTGGTATCGAACATTCCGGACTACAGTAGCGTTATCAAGGGCCTAAGATTAGCTACATACTTGCATGAATGGAATGCAGTATTCGCTTTCGATGGAATGTCAGGATTTTGAATGCTTCGTTTTATAATTTTAGTTGTAGAAGTATTGGTAGAAGTCTCATTTTTATCTACAAGTTAAAAAAATCCCTACGCAAAAACTGCTAGACCAATTTTTATCAAACATAGCTTTAAACCACCGTAAGAAATTTGGCTTTCGAATGTAACAACCGCATCGAAATCGGTTCTTCCGTTTAAGAGCTACGACGCGATAGGCAGACACACCAGACACACACACTCATCTGGACCTAGTCCGATCAATAAAATACAAAACAATCATACATTACATAACATTCTGTTACAGTATGTGTAACCAGTCTATACGTATTTTGACTCTATAGTTACGAGTATATACCTAATAACTTTTGATTACACACTATTACGACGTAACCAAGCAATTATCAAATAAAACAAAACAATATCACAATACTAATCGCATCGGTATTTTATCAAGTAATTTAGTTCGGGAAAAAGTCTCGATCTATAAATCGGAAACGTGCCATATGGCGTCACAGGCAACGGTCCGCGACCCAATAATACCAGGAGCGAAAATGTAAGAAAGGAAAAATATGAATCTGTTATATTTTCCTTTCATCATATTAATTACGGACAGATGGGATCGGGTCATTTCTCGGAAATTCAGTTATAGCTGGCCACGTGATGGATTATTCTCCGTCAAGCTTCAGTGTGATGAGATTTTCTAATGTATTATTTTTCTTCAACTACTTATCTGGTGATTGTTATGTGTTATAGTAATATACGAGTAAGTGTGAAGGGACAATTGACATTGGTGTTTGGTAGTTATGTTTTACGGAGGATACACGGTAGAGGCGATGACAACATGACAAAGGCTTCTAGTGACTTTCGTAGCGCTCGTGGCGAGTTTGACTAAGCGATGTTAGTTGCGATTGTTAAGCAACGTGCAACTCGGACCTTGGATGGGTCGCTGATAGCGGCATTTCTATCTGAGCGCTACCGTTCCTCGGAGGCACGCTAAGCAGTAAGCAGTCGGTCCCGGTTGTTTCAATCGTCAGACCATGTCGGAGGCCTTTAGGCGGTCTAAAAACTCCGACACCAGGGTTAACTAACCTACTCTAAATGAATGAATGAATGAATGAATGAATGAGTGGCTTTTTTAGAAAAAGAACACACACACACACACACATGTCAAATTGATCAACCAATAAGCTCAAATCTATAGTATTTCTGTTCTATTTTCAAAAATTCGCTTGTTATTGATGGTCTTGGCAGTCAGGTGCTCAGTTGACGTTTTACACCCAAAAGGAGCCGACTTGACACACTCTGAACTACAAATTGCATTGTGTCAAGGTGCTACAAACCTCTACGGTAGCGATAGCACAATTTTGCGCACATACTTTATTACGTACGCGCCTTTCTTTCAAAATGTATTAATTATATGCAATTAATAGCTTTCTATCGAAAACCAGTATTCAATTTAATATTCGTAATAACTGGACGGAACAGGTTTTACGTGCATTGCAATTTGTAAATAGCTGAAAGTATTACTTCCGGTTTAGGTAAATCACGATTTTGTATTGAATTAAGTAAAAGACAGTAAAGATCATTTTCTTCTCCATGTAGTTACTTACTAAAAATTGACGTACAGAAAACATTTGCGAGATTGCGAAAAATGTTTTCTAACCTAACCTAACTTAAGTTAGGTAATAGTTATACCATTTTGACTAAAACGGGTAACGGGATAGAGCAAGCTTAGCATATTAACAACACACATAATGTATATATGTTTGTTACTCTTTAGCGCAAAAACTACCGAACGGATTTGAATGAAACTTCTCAGTAATTTATACATCGAAATGACACATCACATTGTATCCTGCAATTCCCGCGGGAACGAGTATAACGCGGGTAAGACCGTAAAACACAATTAGTAAAATAAAATAATAAGGACCCCATAAGGGGCCCATGTAAACGCGAGTTCCTCTCGTGTTTAACCTTTTTAAAAATCAATATACTTAGTCGGTGTATATTTAACGTTGATTTGTTTGTCAATATTTACTATCGGTAACATAAAAACCGCTACTCGTTTCCCCTACTACTGGTTCGTATTTAGATAGTGTTTGCGTTGTATGTTCTGGTAATTGAAAGTTTATTTTTTTAGCTCTCTTGTGTGTTTTAACGTTTGCCTAAATTTGGATGTTGGTAACTTTACAAACATGTATTTTGTTAGAAACGTGTGTGCATTAGTGGTATATAGGATATTCGACTGTGAAAAAGTATTACAACTGTAAAGTCTAACTACTGGGCAAAGGCCTCTCATCTCACTGATGATATCAGTACAGTGAGAAGGATAGGACATAATCACCACTCATGCTAACTGCGTGTTTATGATCAGACAAAATAAAAAAAATCTATTTATTAATTGAATTAATGAAACGGAAAAAAATAAAAACAACATTATATTGTACTATGTTTTTATCAAACTCACTTACTAGTCACTGTATATTTTCTTGAGCAATTTTCGCATAAGCATGTTTACAATAGTAGGGGTCGTCGATCGTGTGGCAAAGGCGTAAACACACTAGCGGTAATAAAAGCGATCTGCAAGCTAACGACCGCAGTTTAACAGCTCATTGAAATTGATTTCAACGTTTACAACTTTTCTGCATTTCACTTAGTTTACAAAAGAAGAAATTGTGTTTATGTTTATTATTTGTAGCTTATTATTTACTTATTATTATATTAACATATTATTAGTGATTGAACATATAGTTTTAGATCGTTTTTAACTGACTTGAAAAAAGGGTAGATTTCTCAATTCGACCATATATATGTTTTTTTTTAGATAAATGAACTTGTGGATGAAAAAGTTATATGTCATCTAGATATCTGCATCGTATCTGGATGAAAATTTGATACAGAAATTAGAGCCTGGAATAACACACACGAGAACGGGAGTGGCTGAATAATTGTAGGTACACTTATATAGTAAATTCTTAGACCGCAAATATATTATAAAAAAGAAGTTGCCGACATGTTGTATACATATTCAACAATATCCATAGATGAAATAAGAGCTCATTTATTGTTTCAACTTCGAAATAAAACAAATATAATTCGCCTCACTTTATTTTAAAAGCAAATGACGAAATTGCAAGCTCATGCAAATAAACCAAAGACATAAAGCTATCTAGATTGCGCTACAAAGTGCGGGCGTGAACTGCACAAAGACATCAATCCTCGAATAGGTATTTCTTCAGCGCAATACAAAACATTACCTCGACGATTCAGTGGTGTGCTTTTAGCCGCTTGAACTCGGATCCCACATTTTATTGTAGTAATAAATTTTACGGTTTCCATGGTAACCGAGATTGGTTGCTCGGATTTTTGTGAACAAGGATATAGATTGGGTGAGATTAGCTCTATAAACCCGTGAGAGTGTAATTGCAGTGATAACGTTGTAGTTATTTCGGATATATTTTGAAGTAGCTTGGTCCTCGTGGAATTTGATAGATTAGCGATTACTGCTTTGGTATAAAAGTAACTGCTTTTTCCATCTTCTTCTTCTTTCGAGTCAATGGCGCAAAATCATTTTCAGTATTTATATTTTCCCGGACCAGTGTAATTCACAAGAGAGAACCAGTAATTCGCTTTTTCCATTTAATAAAGGAATGGTCATCGACGATAATTTTTTGAAAACACAAAGTTAAAGTTTAAGGTCAGTACTCACATACGGTATTACTCGATAGTTTTACTCGAAGTCGAGTAAAAATCAACGTGTGGACCGCAAAACTCACAGCTCGAAGGCTCGCACCGAGCCGGCTCGATGGAATTAAATGAAAGTAATTTCCTTCGAACCTACTCGAAGCGAGCCGTCAATCTTGACTCGAACGTGTGTACGTGACTGCGAGTGGCGCGAGGCGAGCGTCAGTCTGGTATTGTTTATCGTGATTGAAACACGTGTTTTTAGAGACATCGTTTGTTGCACAGACATCCTTTGGCTCGAACGGTTCGGTGAATACTGAACGGCGCGCCTCACTCGATAGATCAATGCTCAATGTGTGGACGAAAGCCCATGCCATGAGTTTTACTCGACAGTTTAGCTCGATCGAGTAATACCGTATGTGAGTACTGACCTTAAGAAATAGGGTGGGTTATTTCAATCGGTTTGTTATCGTAACATACGTTCGATAAAAAGTCCACGATTTTTTATGATGTTAAATATCTGATAAATACAAACATGCGGTTAGATGTCTGTTCAATTTATTCGGGACGTAAGAAAATGAAAAATTGTTTTCCTTTACGTCCGTTGAAACTGACATTTTGCGTTAACGTTTACTAGTGCGTGAGCGTATGTTGAAGCAACACTTAATATTCAATATTTTATTCACAATAATTGCTGCCATCGCTTGCACCCAGGAACCCATAACAATGTACTGCTTAGGACTTTACTTCTTCTATACTTACTAATATTATAAAGAGATAAAAAAAATAAGTTTGTTTGTCTGTATGTTCGAGCTAATCTCGGGAATTACTGGTCCGATTTTAATAAAAAAAATTGTAGGGTATTTTTCATCCCGATATTCCCACGGGCATGGGCACAACGCGCGTAAAACCGTGGGGCGCTGCTAGTAAATAATATAGGTATGTTTTATGTAATCAAAAGAAAAGTTATATTTATTATTATTAAAACACTTAAGTTTCCGACTATTTCTTCATAGCAGCTCGATTGCCAGTCTTAGGTCCCAGTAAAGGGTGTTGTTAACTGTTCGAGATCGCACCGACCTACATATTTCTTTATTATTAGAGAGGATTAGATGCGGCCTGTTTCCAAGGTAATTGGTATTTGTGACGCTCATTTTAAAGATATATAACGTTGTTTAAAATTGGTACTTCTACAGTCTTATTACTTGTGGGATTTGCGTTTCTGATTATGTATTTATAAGTTTGTTTAAAGGCAATGGTCTTCTTTTTAATCCTTGGGAAAACATACAAAAATAATGTGATATAAGGTTGTGTATTCGTGACATTCTACGGGGTCACAAAGAAATACTCCAAATTCGAATGTATTTCGGAACAATATTTGAATGTGGCAAAAATGAAATAGTCGACACAAAAGATCCAATAATACAAAGACAATGTTAATAAATTATGTCTACACAAACGGTTAATTAGACCCAAAACTAAGCTCTAAACTTGTATTATCGTGACACCAGACGTCGTCGCCTACAACTATTGTTAACTCCTGTCCGGTATCGAACCTGCAACCCCCTACACGAAACATTAATTGTCTATTGTTAAAAGGTCTAAGGGTGAAATAAAAAACATGGGAGAGAAACGCATTATACGCTATGCAAATCAAAGGACTGTACCACCATCTAAATTCATTAAATTGCACCAACATCTTTGGAATCTCTAAAAGAACAATTACGCAAATGAGATACAATCTTGCGAGATAATTTCGAGCTGGGATGTCGGAATGCTGCGGTTTTTACAGAGCTCAAAGCATGTCGCGATGTTAGACCAAACAATTTTGTAGTGCACGTGGCGTAGTTTAAGATATGTTAACTTATTCGATTTTTAAATGACGGAGCTCGGCCACTATCTCGGATAGGTGACTAATAATAATAGTCTTTTGTGGCATTGCTATCTGAGTGTTGCTGTACTTTCGAGAGTAAGTTCAATTGTTCGCGTTAAGCAACGTACAGCTCGGAAACTACTTGTATGGTTGGCCGATGGTGGCATAGCTATCTAATTGCTAAAGTAGTTTGGCAAATTATTATATATCTATTGACAGTGAAATAAAGATGGTATTGTAATGTGTACCGCTTCATTGAAAATTAATGAACTAGGTGTAATTTAGTTATACTGATACGAACAGGGTGTAATTTTCACCTGCTTCAACTATATTGCTCTGTAGCGCTCGCTATTAAGTTTTATTTAGTCTTAGGTCCTTACCTAGTGACGATAAGCGACTGTGTTTAATAGCTAATTTCGTATCTAATTGCTATCCAGTGCTAAAACGTTTCAAATTGTTACTGTTATCTTCATTGTTATTAATATTTGAATATTAAATAAAAGTTAAGGTGGTGTAATAAAACCATTCGTTACAAATAAAGGGATCGGCGTAGGATTAATTTTAATTTGGTTTTTTAATTAAACTGTTTTTTGTGTCGAATGAGATCCGATTTTAGTCGGTTTGAAATCGATTGTTTTAGGTGAAAACTTGGTTTCAAAATAAAGAAAATACTGTCGTAACAATGTAAGTAGCGCTCGCAGCGTAGTTTGACCAAGCTATGTCAAAAAAAAATGTTTAAAAAAATGTTTTTTTTCCAAAAAGCTGCCTAATATAATAACTAATACAATAGTAACTATCTTATAATAAATTACTACTATTTAAATATTAAAATATGTTATTATATTACGGACAAAATATTACAAGATATTACGTGTCAGTGTCAGTTCATTGCGATTAAGCAACGTGCAGCTTTGATGAGAGGCCGATAGTGGTATTTCTATCTGAGCGCTACCGTGCTTCGGAGGGCATGTTAAGCAGTCGGTCCCGGTTGTTTCATTCGTTAGACCTAAAGGCCTTGAGGCGGTCTAAAAACTCCGACACCAGGGTTGGCCACTAACCTACTAGAAATGAATGAATAATGAACGTAATAAACCCCTTAATTACCTACTACTTTTTAGGTATGTTGCAAGCACAAAGCTACGTAAAGCAGCATTTTAACTGATAGCAGTTTAAATGATAAGAAATAATAATCTGTGTAATCTAACTCTTTAGGTTCAACGCACAACGTACTACTTTGTTCAAATGGAAAAAGTTGACTGAAAATTACAGAATACAGAATACAAATCAGAAAATACAGGTTTTATATAAATTAGGAGTAGCTACTAAATCTATCTATAAATATAAAAATTTATCGGTTCGTCAGTGCCAAAACTCGAGAACGGCTGGACCGATTTAGTTGATTCTGGTTTTGAAATATTTGTCTAAATCCAGGGAAGGTTTAAACGGTAAGCAGTGACGGAATAAATGCGAATAAATCAGTAGGGCATAGATAGTTAGGTTTTAAAAGAATTTGACTAAAACTACATAGATAAGGGTTATAGTTAAATATAGTTTAGGCATGAGTTTTCAAAATCTTCCACAACAGAAACTCCTCGTTAACCATGCTTAAAGAGATTGGAACACGTATTAAAAATCTAATTTATTAACAAAACCTTATTTTCTATAAAAGAAAAAAATAGATAAACTAGGTCTGTGATTAAAAACATTTTAGAGCAAACAACTATTTGCTAATTTTCAATTCAATAAGCAGAAAATTTGATATGATAACCGCTTGTTCCAACTTTGACGCAAAGTTGCTTAGTCCAAAAAAACAGTATCAAAAAGTTGCAAAAGTTGCTCGCCTGCGTTCACCTTAATCCTCACGAAATTAGTACGGAGATCACGTTGTTATAGATAAGCGTCGAGGGTGCATTGTCCACCGCAGTATTTCAGAGGTAATTAAAAATAAATCCGACGTTTATCGAAATACAGAGTCGCTCAGGAGTTGCACTATTGTGGCGTGGTGTGCTTTCACAATAGTAGGATTAAGGACGTCCACTTTCATAGATATAACAATGAGATGTGTGTTGTTTTTGAAGATGGAAAAGGGGGTAGAATAAGGGAGGTAGTAGAAAAAGGGGGTAGTAGAAAAAGAGAGGTGAGTTTGATGTGTGTGAAAGGTGTCTATTGTGTAGTGGGTGCTGAAAGATCAGTCTTTTATACTGATTTTGATTTAGTGTTTTTAGTTTTTGTATAACATTTTTGGTTTTGAGCTGGAAAAGTAATTTAAACAAATAAAAAAATAGTAGGTATATATTAATTGGTATTAAAAGCCTTTGTCACGAATCTTTTTCACAAGGTTATGGGTTTTCAAAATTTTCATTGTTTTTATAATGAGAGGCCTTTGCCCAACAGTGGGACATTATGGCTCATACTTTTTTTTTTATAACTATTTGCTACCAAGATTTTGTTGCAAATATTTTTTATCATATTTCATTGTTTTAAAAACTACTTTATTTGTTTATTCTCCGACTTAACAGTAAGAAGAATCCCAAAATCAAACAATATAATTATACGAAATGCAAATCAAAACATTGAAAACACAACGACTTACAGTTTCAAATAAGCTTTAATCTCGATATATTGAATACATTCGAATACTTTGTAAGCAAAGTACTTGAGTCTGAATAAACTCGACAAAGTAAACAACCCTTCTCATACTTGTATATGTTGCAGGCAAAACCTGTAACCGGTCGAGATTAATATTGGCTGAAACATCAGTCGAAACTATATTATTGACTGTTGACGATAGTGTTTTGGACTGATTATTGCAAGCAATATTGATTTTTAATTATTTGAATTCAGAACTGTTATTGACTGAGTGGCTTGATCAATATGGATTTTGACTGTGTTTCAAGTTATATTATACACCACTATTTTTGAACACACAACTTTGATACTACCTAATCTGATAAATTTCATTAAATATAATATTATTAAACAGTTTGACTAATTGTTCAGCCTAAAAAAGGACTATTGATTGGTCAAAAGTACAAAAGTTGTTTATTAATTTTTTCAGGCAACATTAGTGTTAACTGGTTACATGTTTTGTCTGCAACATATTATAATCTTTGTAACAAAAGAATGCTTTAATCTTATTTGTTTTTAAAACGGAACTTAAACTTAGACATCTGGAAAAGAAACAATGCAAAGCCTTGCATAAAGGTGTGGTCACAATGCAGCATGGGAAAAATTCTCTGTTTTATCCGTTTCTCGTAGGAATATCAGGATAAAAAATATATGTGGTAAACGTCAAAATCTGCTTAGTGGTTTTTGTGAAGAAGAGTTATAAATATCAATACACCAACTTTGTTATTGTGGTATAATATTTAACTAAGAACACTCAATCAACTCTATATTAACAAAATGGAAACGAAAAATTGTTAAACGAACTGTTTAATAGATATTCCATTTGGTTTCTCTATATTTGAAAACTAGCAACGCCCCGCAGTTTTATCCGCGTTGTGCCCGTTCCCATGGGAATTACGGGATGAAAAATAGCTTATAACCTTCCCGTTGAATGTAGCTATCCATTACCAAAAGAATTATTCAAATCAGATTGGTAGTTTCTGAGACTGCTGGATAAAGAAAAATAAATAAAACGATCTCTTCAGCTTTATTTATTAGTATAGATTTAGATGTTTATTTGATTAGATATTATTTTATTTGACCTGTTCATTTAATATTCAAGACTTTTTTTGTACTTTTTTCATGTTGGTCGTTGCTTACATAAGTTTGTTTATTGTGTAGTCTACGCAGTAAGTGCTTCGCTCCGTGGTCGCACCTTTAGTAAACTCGGGCATTGCGCGTATACGATAAGCAAATGAGCTGTGGGTTTAGCATTGGAAAATATCATGAAAAATGAACTGTGGAGTATTCTTGATACTTACTTTAGTATTCAAGAAGTATTCAAAGGGTTTATAAGTAAGAACTGCCACTTTTCATTGAGAAAATATGTCGATTATTGGTTTATAATCTTACTAGCCACGCCCCGCAGTTTTACCCGCATTGTACCCGTTTTCGCAGGAATATCGCAATAAAAAGTATCTTATGTCCTTTCTCAGGCTCTGGACTAACTGTATACCAAATTTTATTCAAATCGGTTCAGTAGTTTTGGCGTGAAAGCGTGACAGACAGACAGAGTTACTATCGCATTTATAATATTAGGATTCGTAAGATTGTATACAAAGAAATGAAATATTCCAGAGTGTATATTAAATATGCTAATTTCCATTACGGGTACAAACAAAGTGAGCTAAAATACGGGGCGCTGAAAATTACATTTTATACCTAATATCTAATGTTGATAAATAAATAAAAGTAACTTTCAAAATACACATCAATTATCCATCACTGAAAGAATGTTTTTACTTTTATTAAAAACATTTTCCATCTAAAGTAATTTTCAAAAAACAAAAACACAGTATCCTTAAAAGCCTTTCATTGTTCCATAAAACATGAACATATTCATGAAATGAATTATATACAGACAAAATAGGAACAGTTTTATGAAGTGTCACGAGAAATATCGAAGTAATGGCCGCATGTCACGGAATATAGTAATTCATAGTTGTATAAATGCTAATAAAACGTGCTTGAGTGTTGAAATCGGAAAGTTACTGATAGTAGTACCGAGTTTACACTTATTGAGCCATTTATTAAGGTTTTTATGTTTATTGTAGTTACTTAAACAAGTAAAAACTTAGCTGAAGTTAACCGCTTGGTGGTCAACTGGGCCCGCAGAGCACTGAGCCCGCAGGTTCAGTTACCCACTCCGTTTTTTTTCATAGGTGACTCGACCCACACTTATCACACGACTACTATTTACCGATATGGGCCTGCTCAGCCCACAGGCTCAGCCGATAAAAAAAACTAACCCTAACCTACCGAATAGTACCTACGCCCGCGGGCTGAATTGGCTCTTAGGCGGTAAGTAAGCGGGCTGGGTTGACACTTGGGTCGAGTCGCCCCTAAAGAAAAAAAATGGTAAACTTAGCCCGTGGGCTCAGTGCTCTGCGGGCCCAGTTGACCACCTTGCGAAGTTAACTATAGAATAGTAGCATTGAAGCGGACAGGCGCTCAACTGATCAATCACAATGGCGTACTTTGACATGCGCTGTGTTTGGTTAACCAGGCTCTGCACCGCTTTGTTTCGCTTGAATAGAAAGGCTCCCATAGGGAAGAAGAAGAAATGGACAAATATAAACCAATAGGATTGCATAAAATCTCCGGTCTGATATTAGTTAATATTAGCAGCGCCCCGCGGTTTTACCCGCGTTGTGCCCGTTCCCGTGGGAATTTCGGGAATTTTTTTACATAAAAACCTTCCTCTTGAATCACTCTACCTAATACAAAAAAACCGCATCAAAATCCGTTGCGTAATTTTAAAGATTTAAGCATACAGACAAACAGACAAACAGACACGAAACAGAGACGACTTTATTTTATACTATGTAGTGATAACGTTTAACTTAGAAAGCCGAATTTAAACCATGAAAAATGGCCCCTAAACCATTGTTACTGACAATAAAACGCATTGTAATCTATTTCCAATAACTTTCTATTATTTTTCTACATCGTAAAACTAACAATTATTGGTTATACATCACTCTGAGTGCCATTTGAGATGTTCGCACGTTTGTACTATGGTAATATTATTCTAGAAAGTGTAGGAAGCATCATCAAATGACGATCTGATAGGAAGTTGATATAATGGAGAGTGGTTTTTAACGATTCATATCTATTGAAAGTCGGGTTTTCTTACAAATGAAGTAGATTTGTTTATCGACTTTTTGTAGTAGTTAGCGACTTTTTTCTTAATGCAACGCTAACGATAGAGGAATTTAGACTTAAAGGGCATGCCTAGCCTAGCGTAAGTCAATAAAATTGACAATAATTTTAGGCAAGATGGTCACGTACACTGCCTTTATCCGATATTGTCGTATTTAAGTAAATCCTGCAATAATATTGAACAAAACAAATATAGATTGCACACACAATATTATTGACGATACATACTTCATTGACAATATTATTGTCTGTGTGCGTGCGGCTTGGTTATAGTAGGAATATTTCCTAAAACATCCAGCAATACACAATTTTGTATAAGACTAAAATTAATACAACATTGCAATGCAAATGCTCCCCAGTACTACAAGAAGCTGCCCATCCTAACATCATACTTCCCGCTCCTTGATTAAGGCTGTACTGTCAGTCAAACAGTCAGCCGATTTACATATTATTATACAGATTACAACAAAGCAGGAATAGACAATGAGCACCAAACGTGGTGCTCGCAAATAATTCAGTTTCGTTTCACCATTTCAAGATTATGGTAATACAGTTATGGAAATAAATAGGTTTATTCAACACCATCAACGGAATTCAAATAGCGTGAACGTTTTCTGGATAACACGTGATTAATAGCCGTGTGCTTTGCGTGGGACGTCACTGCATATCAAAATAACACCGAGGGGAATTAAACGTTTGGAATGAAAATATGAAATGGAAAGAAATGCCGGTCAAATTGTAGGCTTAATTTGGTTTTGTACAGTCATGTTGGTATAGAAAACGATTGAAAGACTTTTGTGAAGCTTGTTTTCTTTTCACCTGTATATGGCGCTTGTGGCGTAGTCTGACTAAGCTATGTTAGTTCCTTGCGATTGTGCAGCTCTGCCCCTAATTGGATGGGTTGCTGATAGTGACATTTCTATCAGAGCGCTACCGTGCTTAGGAAGACACGTTAAATTATCGGTCCCGGTTGTTTAAATTGTCAGATTATGTCGGAGGCCTTAAGGCGGGCCTACTCGAACTTAATTACTTATCTGTATTAGGACTCAAAGCTTATATACTCTTTATTAAGGATGCTTTCGATATTTAAAGATTTTACTGTAACATGGCAGAGAAAATGTATCTATTTTGTGGCACATACATCTCTTCCTTTTCTCTCCTAAAAGTATATGAATTAGTATTCAATCCTGTACAGCTAAAGTAGTCAAGTAAACGTTATTACGAGTACCTATACAGAATAGGGCAACATCTCCTGCTTGTCTGAAGTTACTCTGGAAGAAATAGTCGTTTAGTTTCGTTTGGAAGAGCCATGATTTTGTCACACTAACGGTACGGTGTGAAATTTCTCGCTAAGTCTCACAGTCGTAAAAAAGTTTGCTGAAAAACTCAGAATTTTCAGGATTTAAATGCTCCTGAAAAACGAAACTGACGAATATATTTAAAGTGCGAACATAAATACATAAACTCGTCCCCGAAACATACTCCAAAGTACATAACATTAAATTTTATAAGCACTACTCGTGCTAATTCGACGTTACTTTTTTCTTTCTCTTCACAAATTGCCAATTCCTTTACAATTTTTCTCGACTCAATTTCTCACTGTGGAACGTGACAAATGCCTTTGAATAAATTTTGTTTTAGACGTCTTCGTAAAGAAATAGCTCTTGGAATATTTTGATCTGAAGACGAATTTGTTGATCCGTAATTGATACGATACAGATGTCGCTAGTGTCCTTGAGAGGGGTTTTTTAATTACGATTACTGAGTCGTTAAAAAGTTTTAATAGGATCGTTTTAGTACTCGTGAGTTACGATAGGTTTAAAAACGTTGTTTTGTTTTATTATTTCGATTACATAAAGATATTTAGGCAAGCTTGTTAGTAAACTTCAGGTTGGCCATCCACTCGATGAAGAAGAAGAGTGAAATGAAGAGAATTCAGTAAACTTCATGTTTTTGTGGTGTATCGATTTTGTATCAAAAAGTTCTCTTTAACTTCAATTTAACTTACACAACTTTACTTACGTACTCCAAATTTTGAAGTCAGCGAGCGCCCTTTTTATTATTTTTGATAATATTTTCAAAAACAAACGAGCACGAAACTAACCAATAATTTAAATCAAAATCCATAAAAATATTCGTTTGTAAAAATATATTAAAGTTACTGCAACAATAAATTTATATGGCTTCATTCTAAATGATTGAAGATATTTCACTTTTATTTCAAGTGTTCAATTTCGTTACAACAAAGTTATTGGTTATCAAAGTACGTGTCTTGTTCAATGTATGTTACATATATTTGAATTATATTAGATATCTTACGTATGAATTGTTATTACAAAGAAAATATTGCTGAACTAGCTGTGCCCTACGGTTTCATCCACAGGGCACAGCTAGTTAGTTTTTATTCCGTCACTGCTAACCGTTTAAACCTTCCCTGGATTACGACAAACATTTCAAAACAAGAATCAACTAAATCGGTCCAGCCGTTCTCGAGTTTTAGCGAGACTAATGAACCACGATTAATTTTTATTTATATAGATTTTATTTCTAATGTTTTCATTTTTATTTACAGGTAAGTTCAAAGAAACTCACGATGCCGACTTTGGTAAGATAAGTCATATTGATATAGAGAAAACAGTTAAATCCAGTTATATGTTTTTACGCTAGTATGTTTATGCGATACGACCTTACGACCAAATAGGTCGTCATAAATAATAATTCCATACTCCAAACATACTATAAAAAAGACTTTTACACTTAACGTAAGACGCGAGTCCAATAAAGTCGATAACGTAGCTTCTCCTTAACACAAACATAAACAACTTAATGCCAAAGTAACGCAAAAGTAATTTCGAACACAACATTTTATTTCATTGAAATCCCTTCGTCCACACACATTGAGAAAAACTGTCATTCAAATAAAAAAATCCACTCGAAAGTTACGGCTTTTCCGTTCGTAAAAATAGGCCGATGCTACACCTCGAAACCTAAGGACCTATACGATTTTATTCGCGCACATAAAAGACGTATTCAATAAAATTTTAACAGCTCGTGACAAGAAAACGTTGGAATTATTTTGAAATGAAAATGTTTTCGGGAGGAGAGCTACGTGATTTGCATTTCATGAAGACGAAATTCAAACTTAGTTACATTTTTAAACGCGTTTCTTTACTTTACATAAGTTAAAATTTACATTATGTATAATATACACTTAAGAGATTGCTTTGATACTTTGAGTATAAGTTAAAAGTTTACATCACATGATATAATTATCCTAACATGCAATTTTTTTTACAAAGCGAATTGTTCTTTTATAAAACTTGGTACGTTGTTTTTAACCCATACCTAATATTTCGCATCTTGTTTCCCCTCTTGTCTCTTGTTTGCAAAACTGTGGAAAGGATCAACAAAAAGTTCGATGAAAAAAAATCATACTTCAATATTTCCAAGTCAAACATCTACCCTTTCTAACAAACACGAAGGAAAACTTGTTGGTCCATATCAAGGAAGTTTTGTTACTCTTCGAATAATATTGTTGTGTAGTGTATGTTGTTACCGAACTATAACACTTATAACTTGTTTATAATGCTCGAAGGGTTTCTCAATAAACTCGGCTTGCTTGTTTGACGAAACTTCGTATTTAAAATTTTGAAGTATAAATTATATTCGATAATACCCAACAGCCTGAGCCCTCTATAGTCTTCGTAATGACTCGTTTGACGCGCTTAAAATTGTCAAAACGTGGGTAAAGTAAAACAGTTCTAGTAGGTCAGTTGCCAACCCTGGTGTCGGAGTTTTTAGCCTAAAGGCCTCCGACATGGTCCATGGGTATCCACTAACAAAATACTTATTCAAATCGGATGGGTAGTTTCTGAGATTAACGTATTCAAAAAAAAAGTATTAGCCTGTATTGTCCCACTGCTGGGCAAAGGCCTCTCATCTCACTGAAGTTATCAGTACAGTGAGGAGGATTAGGCATAATAACCACTCTTGCCAAATGCGGGTTGGTCATGAAAAGTAGGAAACATGTTTTCGCTCGACCCGGGAATTGAACCCGGGACCTCAGTCTTGGCAGGCGAGCGCACATACCCCTAGACCACCGAGGCGTTAACGTATTCAAACAAAAAAATAATAAATTCTTCAGCTTTATTATATTAGCACAGATTACACTTACGAGCTCTATGGTTCTTGGATCGTTCGAACTATTTGTAAAGCTATTTTAAAATCACGGTTCTACGGTGACATCACTAACTGACTTTGAGCGGATTTGACGTCACTAATTCTCATTAAGCAAGCGTGATTGCGCATAATCGTTCTCTTTGTAGTGATATTTTCATGAAATAGAGCAGTAAATTAAATTAGTATTTTGATAGATTTTCTATGAAATTCGGTGTCGCTGAAGTCTCATTAACTGACATTAGTGTGTTTTAATAAGTAAATACTTAATTATGATATGAAAGGATATGATTATGATAATGAATTGACTAGTAGAAAATAAAACGTGTAAAACGATTCTATTCTAACTTTTATAGTCTAATTGTTTAGGAAAGAATTCAATATTTTCTATTCATTTTATTTTTACATAAAACTTTAATGAAAGATATTAAAGAAACTAAGTTATATTTATTACTGGTTTCTTAAGTTTAAGCGAACACTACTCATTTTGAATTTGTTATCTAAACTTGAAATAGGCTTTGGGGAAGATTTATTGGTATTAGTAGACTGCCACCACTCATGTTTTGATCAAAAATTAATGGCGAAACTTTCTAATATTTATTTATCTGTGTTTATGTTAGGATTTCAAAAACGACTGAACGGATTTTCATGTAGTTTTCATCACCAGACAGAGTAATTCAAGAGTAACATTTTTGGGTAATTTTCATTGCTTTTCAACAGGGAATTAAACAGGATTAATACAATTAAAGTGAGGGCGGCGTAAATTAATCAAATTTTAACTAAAAGTTTAATTATAATATAACAAAATACTTACCCAAAGTACGTTATAACCCAATAAGCAGCGCCTCAAAGTATCAACCTCTTACAAATATTAGCTCTAAGGTCAGGTTATGTTTGCCATGTAATTTAGACCTTTGGTTACTCCCAAACTTTGTTCCGTGTTTCGTCTCGGCTCCTAACTAAATTAACAGGTTCTAAGGATTCTGTAAATATTCGATATATGAGGGTAGGACGTTGTTTACTTGATGATTCTCTTTTGCTTCATTGAGTCAACCTTTATCGAATGATTACTTATTAATCACTTAATAAGAAAGTTAGAGTTAAGTTAGAGTTAAGTAAAGAAGTTAGAGGCCAATTATGTGGTGGGAATTTTAAGACCGCAAAAGGTCTCAAACATTGTCTAATGATTTATAGGGTCTGAAAATTTAAGGTGCCCTCCGAAGCAAGATAGAGCTCAAATGGTAATTCCACTATCAGCGACACTTATCCATTAATTAACTCACTGATACAAACGAAATGTTCGTTAGGTGACCGAATTTTAAGGTGTGATTCCACCAGTGTGCCGCACTGTGCCGCACTGCAATGCACACTGTGCGACACAAATGTTTATTCTGGTCGACTCATTAAAGCATACAATAACAAATTGTGCACGAACATTCTAGGTATGTTCTTGTAACTTTTGTGCGCGCACACATGCAGGCAGTGGACTCGCGTCGACGTCTACGAACCTGTTGTTCGCGAACTCAGTCTTGCTTCCGCTACCGGAGTGAAAACATTTATTTGTGCGCGTACATTTTTAATTAACCAAATTAAATATGGATTGGACGAATGATAAAATTATTAAATGTATTCAAGCTATTGAAACTTATCCTGTGCTGTGGGATTCTAGTCACAGTGATTATAAAAATAAAAACAAAAAACATGACGCCACTCAAGAGTTGGCGCAAAGCTTCAATTGTGACTCGACTGAGGTAATGAGAAAATGGAAGATTATTTTGGCTCAATACCGAAGAGAAAAGAAGAAAATCACTATATCAGCACAAAGCACTACGTTTTCCTGGCCGTCCATATTAACTACTGAACTGTCTTCGCCAGAAACTCTGCTCAGTGAACATGTTAGCGCACAAATGTGCTGAACTGTGCGCTTACAAAAGTTACGCACAGGCTTACCAGTGGACATGGAAGCCAAATGCGATTCCAGCTTAGTACGCGCACTGCTGGAGTTTTGCACAAAATGTTTGTAAACAAATGTGCTGCACACTGTTTTGGTGGAATCGTACCTTTAGACCTACTTCGGTCACCGAAAGTTGTCTTTACTCTAAACTGTGCATCGACCGCAACTAACTAGGTGACACCTTTAGTCAAGCGCCCGTATACGTAAGTTAGGAGACAACGCCTGCGCCGGAGTTTTTAGATCGTCTTAAGACTTCTAACATGGTCTAACGATGGAAGCAACTGGAACCGACAATTTTACGTACAAACTGCTGCGGTTACTGTATATTCTACACATAATGTCTAATTGAAATAGCAGTTTATGTTACCTGCCCGGCTAGCATAGAAACGAAGACATTAATATCTCTACTCTTCCTGAGAGATTTGGTAGAGAAACTGACCACCACTATTGCCTAATAATTCGACGTTGCAACACCGGATTCATTCATTCAAATCGACTGTTCATTCCACTTACTCTGTTAAGATTGGCTGGATATTGTATGACAGTGACATGTTTGAAACATTTTTAATGCATTTATTTTTCACTTGAGAGTAAAAGCGAGAGTTTATGACGTTGCAGATATAGAGAAATTGATCTAAAAAGTAGAGATAAATAGAAGAGAAAACCTTTGTCTTCAATGATATGCTAGCCGTGCTGGATAAATAAGGGAAATTATAAGTTACTAACTCGACCACTACTTCTAGTGGCTAAGATAGTATTATTTAGATGCTCGTTAATTGGGGCTGACTTAGTAATTTAGAAGGCAACATACATTTTTGGGGGCGAAATATGATATTAAAAAGAAGCCTGTTTAATTAGCACCCGATAAATAATACAATAAACACACGTTATTCCATTTTTGAACCACTCAAGTAACAAACAATAAAACGATATCATTTCATCAATAACCAATGAAAAATAAAACTCGAATTCATAAAAACATCGGAACAATTGATATCAATTCCAATAACATCGCGAAGATTAAAGTTTGTTACAAATAAAGACAACCTTTTTCGAGTGAGGAATATTCTGTTACACACACATACACATTATATAGATTAACACATAGTACTTCCGTTTTATCATTCTTGATCAGGGACTGGGCCCGTCCATTTGTTGATGAGTTGCAAACTGGAGAGATTTTTTTCCCCGCCGATAATATTTTTTGTAGCTTTCAAATAATAGAATCGGGATGGAGAAATATAAAAGTTTTGTGAGCAAAAGGCGTGTATAAGTTAGTATTTTTTCATGTTTTTTTTTTCTTGAAAGGGTCAATGGGGGCCCTTTTTATTGCATTACATTATTTGTTAACGGTTCGATGTATGTTCCTGGATAACTTACCTGATATTTCTATGGATATGTTTATGTGTTCTGAAGACGTTAGTCAAACATTTTTAGGATATTATTATCTTAATATAAAATTCTCGTGTCACAGTGTTCGTTCGCGTACTCCTCCGAAACGGCTTGACCGATTCTCATGAAATTTTGTGAGCATATTGAGTAGGTCTGAGAATCGGCCAACATCTATTTTTCATCCCGAAATTCCCGCGGGAACGGGTACAACGCGGGTGAAACCGCAGGGCGCAGCTAGTAATTATATATAGCTGTTACTCTAATAAATTAATCAGACGTTTTAGTCGGTCTTTCTGTTCGTTTATGATAATCTCCGAAGCTCCCGAAGCGATTTGGATGGTACTTTCATTGACTAGAAGCTAATGTAACAAGTAACTTAGATACAAGCCTATCAATGGACAGGCACCCTTATTCGCACGAAGCTGGCATTTTAGTCTAGTTGCGAGTATTTTAGTAGCTAAAATACTCACCAGAGAGTACTCACTAACTTGACTAAGTTTTCGGTATTAAGACGCTAGCTCAACTAATTCAAAAGCTACTTAATTACTGGCTACCCGACTAAAATACAGTGTACAATGAACAGGGTTTTACTTTTCAAAAAAATCTTTTTTTTTCCACGGGATAAAAAGCTGATGGAATGTGAGTTAAACCGAGGGGCACAGCTAGTTACAAATAACGTATATTGGTCACGTTTTCGTTTTTGTATGATCTTGTTGGAACGTGTTCCCTTGTACCCAAGTTTTAAGGATCTAGGGTTTTGTTAGAGTTAAGACAATAACAAGCTACGCATCATCTGTTGTTGGCAAGGGCCCTAAAGTAAGGGATAGTAGATTATACACCGTATGGGTTACAAATATTAGAAGTTAGAAATGAAAGTATGATAACATTGTTAATACTTTGTACACAACATATTCAGGAGCTTTAATTGTTTACGAATGTTCTAATTATTTTAGAATCTTGCTTCTTTACCTCTCTTTGTAGACATTTTTGCATTTTTGTTTATACATTTACATTTTTAATTTTTTTTTCATACCATTCAAAATGGCAAAGTATATTTTAACATGATTGAAAAATGGCGCTAAATAAAATTAACCCAAATAATACCAACACGACTTCGATAGGCCCTATATCAAACCGTACCAATCACATAAACTATTACATACAAAACCAAAACGCTTTCCTTGAATCGCAAAGAGATATCCACAAATAACCAGAAGGCAACTGAACGTCTCTTGAATATAAGGGAATGCTCGGATGTACCAAAAATTCAATTCCGACCGGGAGTCTATTACAGAGCTTCTCTATAACTTAAACAATACAATACATACCATGAATGATACCAACTGAAATGGAATACAGAATACGTGACTAGAAAGTTCTCTATATCCTCTCCACATGGTAAGCCGCGGCTATTTATTATTTAAATCGTTTAAGAATTTTCAATGTACAAACTTTGTGGTTTGGTTCTGATAAATTCTTACGAATATTGAAATTGGGATGCTTCGTGTTTTCGGGTTGAATAATTTTGTGGTATTAGCATAGGTTTCTTTATTTGTGTGGTTTCGAAGTAAGGTCCCAAGTAAAGTTGGGAGTGGTCGATATGTTTGATATATATGGATGGTTGGTTCAAATAAAACATCATTTCACTTCAGAGAGACTATCACGTACCAATACAGTGCTCTTATTATTCCTAATATACAAAATTCAATACATTCCAAATCTTATTGTATTTGGTACTACGTCGATAACATTTTTGTCGTACAATAATCAGTTCTTTAAACCGTCTTTAAATAGCAGTTTTGATAACAAGATGATCTGATTTCAAATTAGTTTCAAATCGATCGTGTTAGATGGACTTCTTCTTCATCGAGTGGATGGTGACCAATCCTGGTGTCAGATTTATTGAGCCGCCAAAGGCCTCTGACACGGCTCATGTAACGACTACTATCCGTAGAAAGTACCCGGGACCGACGGCTTAACGTGCCCTCCGAAGCACGGATGGCAAGAGATGGTAATCCAGTTTGTTCCACCGTTTAGGTATCTCGGCAGAACCCAACAATGTTCTTAAAGTATCAAAATACAAGAGCATAATGAAAACACAGTCTAGTCGCGAGAGGCATTAACGGACTTTATTTTATCATGCTCGGTTTTGTTGCTTGCGTACTTCCAATAAAAGGGATTTCATATGTCAATTTGTTTCATACCAATTTCACCTCTAGCTGGTTTAAAATAGATACGATTATACCGTGAAATATTTAAATGTTGATGTTACTATCTGCACCCGTGATTGTACAAAAGCGTGGAACCGCTCATGCGAACGCGTTACAGTTTTTGTCGGACAAAACCGCGTCAGACGAAATAGCATGAAAAATATCAGCATTCAGTTCGGTCAACATAGAGGGAGATGTTAATGGATGTTTGAGCGAATGTTTTATTTACACTATAAAATGTTATGACGTAGTTTTTTCAGTTTGGAAGCGGATTTACTGTAGTTCTTGGTTTTTAAACTTTACGAATATGTATTTGGATGAAAACTGCAATTGGGGCAACTTTCTACCAGAGCTATGCTATGCTGCTTTATTATACTGCTATCTATTAACAGAGGTTTTCTATGTTAAACCAAAACACAAATTATCGATTTTCATTTCAACGAAAACCGTTGATCGATTGCTCTATTGATCGATCGATGCCTTATTAGAACTTTAATTCCCCGATGTAACACCTCACCGAAAACCAATTTACCGATGCTTATTTCAACTACACTATTTATTCATTTATTTCGATTAGGTTAGGTTAGTGGCCAACCCACTTATATACTACTAGCAGCGCCCCGCGGTTTTACCCGCGTTGTGCCCGTTCCCGTGGGAATTTCGGGAATTTTTTTACATAAAAACCTTCCTCTTGAATCACTCTACCTATTACAAAAAACCGCATCAGAATCCGTTGCGTAATTTTAAAGATTTAAGCATACAGACAGACAAACAGACAGACAGACACGAAAAAGAGGCGACTTTATTTTATACTATGTAGTGATACTTGAACGACTAATCATTTTGTCGAATGTAACATTTCACCAATAAATTGAGTAAAGCATCAGTGCAACTGCAATTCACTACACAATCAAGAAAAAAACGCGATTCACTGAACCAGTTACTACATTGTATATTATAAAACAAAGTCCCCGGCCGCGTCTGTCTATCTGCCTGTCTGTCTGTTCGCGATAAACTCAAATACTACTGCACGGATTTAGACGCGGTTTTTTAAATAGATAGAGTGATTCAAGAGGAAGGTTTATATGTATAAAAATTCCCGAAATTCCCACGAGAACGGGCACAACGCGGGTAAAACCGCGGGCGCTGCTAGTTTTTTTTATGTTTAAGTATTATCTCCAATACTTATCCGTAAATGTATCTAATAGCTCTCACGCACAAACACTCTTCATGAACCATTGAAGCATCGTTTAGATTGACAAGAGCCTAATAAAACAGACGTAAACGCGCACACAAGCGTATGGAATAAATTGTAACAGCATTGTAACACATCAGGGGTACAGTCGTGTCGCGTGAAGCACGTAAAAGTTTAACATTTGGCAACGGGGAAAATTACGTGGCATCCGTATACGGACGAAATAAAAGTGATATCTTGTTTCGGGGGTAGGTTTCGAAATACAATTTTCGATTTTTTTTACAAGTAGGCTCTGTTTTTTAGGTGTGTTGTATCCAAGGAAGAGTGAAGTACTTACTGACTTCTTTGTTTCGTGGCTTTTGATAGAATATATATTAATAAGTGGTCTTTCTTCTTAAATGTACCTTTGTACTTATACGATGGACTTAAAGAAGCGGAAGTAATGCAGTCTGTTTGTCGTTTCAGTTTTTGTCATAGACTTAAAGATTTTGATAAAGTTTTGTATATAATTAGATTAGTTAGACTATGGAAAAAGAATTCCATTTCAATATAATAGTTTTTCATACTTATATGTGGTTCGTGTTTAAGATCACCAACTTAAGCGTAATTCTCCTCACCTGCACAATGAATGTAAAAGCTATTGCAGGGAATAAGCCTTTACGCTCACTGAAGATTTTGTGAACATTGGACATTACAGACTAATAACCTCTACTTACCACTTCTACGAGTAATAAATTACTTATGTCTATTATCCCTATTTCATGTATAACTTCGGTACAAACTATAGTTTCATACTTTACCCATGTAAAATTTACCCAAATCTAGTATTGCGACTAACGTTTTCATCAGCTTCATTCTAACTGTAACTATTTTTAATGGTTTTTGTTGGACCTAAATTGGAATGGTCTGGATAAATTGTCCGTTACTGTTGACGTAGTAACTATTTATTAAGCTATGCTGCTATCATACGTGTCGTAGTGTCATAGTAATATTAAATTATAGAAAAAAGTTCATATTTTTAACGGACTTAAAAAAAGGAGTTATATTTTCGAGATTAAATGTGGATGATCTATGAAGTGAAGATATCAAGTATTATATGTGTATGTTATAAACAATAAAGAAATTTAACTAAGTAAGATGGTCAACCTTGGTGTCGGAGTTTTAGACCGCCTAAAGGCCTCTCAAATGGTCTAATGATTGAAAGAACCGGGATCGACATTTTAACATGTCCTAAAATTTTAAAGAAAACTGAATTGAAATATTTGACTGTGTGAATAGATAAATAAAAATTATATATTAAACATTTTATTTACCTAAGGTAAACTAAGAATCATTTTAAGATTTAGCTTCCCATTTTCATGTACTAATACTTCTACCATTTAAATATGCATTTTTTCTATGTTCCAACAAAATATTCGTTTCCACAATTCGTTTGGAATAACGTTTTTCCGATTGCTTTCGCAGAATGCATGCCAACTAAAAATGTTTGCATCACGGAGTTTGTAGGTCGGTGTACGCAGTTACTATCAAAAACTACTTTATATCTAAATGTCTTGTACATTTTATTCTGTACTAGCAGCGCCCCGCGGTTTTACCCGCGTTGTGCCAGTTCCCGTGGGAATTTCGGGAATTTTTTTTACATAAAAACCTTCCTCTTGAATCACTCTACCTATTACAAAAAACCGCATCAAAATCCGTTGCGTAATTTTAAAGATTTTAGCATACAGACAAACAGACAAACAGACACGAAACAGAGACGACTTTATTTTATACTATGTAGTGATTTATTAGGGTGCTTCCATTAGTGAGTTGTTTAAGCGGAGAGGATCTGTGCGGATCTCAACTGACCTATCATAATGCATTACGAAAAGATTTTTACAATGTCAGTGAGTTATTTGACAATCCTAATGCGCTATGATTGATGAATCAAAGATCTGCTCCACTTCAAAGGACACCCTTACAAGATTTTGAATAAATAGAGAGATTCATATGAAGATTTAATTATATACAATAACTAGCAGAACCCCGCAATTTGACCCGCGTTGTGCCCGTACCTGTAGGAATTTCGGGAAGAAAAATAGCTTATAACCTTTCCGTTGAATGTGGCTATCCATTGCAAACATAATTATTTAAATCGGGCTGGTAATTCCGGAGATAAAGTTACAAATTTTACCTCTTTATAATATTAGTATTGATGTGTTGTGAAATTCATATTTTTGATGGGAGGAAAAGCACACAATAGGCATAAAGGAACGTTTTATATATCAAAATATCTACTTCTTCACTAAACAAATCCGCTTAAGTTATTTATAAACAAACATTATTGACTTAACAACATTGATTATTAATGAAATTAATAGTTCAAATATACAAGGATCTTGGAATAATATAATAAAATAGTCTGAAGTTTCAACTAGAAAGTAGGTTAGCCAGGCACGTGTAGGCTTGCAATTAAGAAAGTATTATACTAGTAGCAAGCCTGTGGTTTCCCTTGCTGTGAAAGTTGCTCAAGGATATCACTACATCGACAAAACAAAGTCGCTTACCGCTGTCTGTCTGTCCCTATGTATGCTTAGATCTTTAAAACTACGCAACGGATTTTGATGCGGTTTTTTTAAATAGCTAAAGTGATTCAAGAGGAAGGTTTATAAGTGAAAACATTCCCGAAAATCCCACGGGAAGGGGAACAATGCGGGTAAAACCGCGGGGCGCTGCTAGTTACTCATACAGATCATTATCATATGGATTTGAAAATACAATCAAAACAGATGTGAACATTTTAAAATCTCTCTCATTGAAACCTTTGTTCTAGGGAAAGCTTTGCAACTGTGTAACTGTTTTGTTTTGTTAAACTTAACAAACTTTCAGAGTAGTTTTAAAGCTTTGTAAAGAACTTAAAATCAAAATACCTTCAGAGTGGAAATCAACATGTTGATGTCTCTTTTAACTTGTAGAATTATAGTGAAATATATTAATAAGATACAAATAAAAACACAGTAATGTTCTTCTGAATTTTGTAATAATTAAATAACCCCGTTTAAAAACGTTACGCTGAAAATCTAAAGCTCTCAATAAAATGAAAATACATCTGGACAAACTCACAAACGGTTACTTAGACCCAAAATAATAGCTTGTATTATGGAATATAACTAACTGATAATATATGTACATACTATAAGAATAATGTATTTGACCAAGACGCCATCTATGTCTGCACATATTGTGAGCGCTCTCACAAGCCATTGTGCAACCTGCTTGTCAACCAAATCTGTACCTCTGAAATTAAGCTAATTTCTACTACGAGTAAAAAAATGTGAAAAACCTTATTTCGGTGCAACAACGGCAATGGCGATTCAAAATTGTAAAAAAGAACCCAGAATTATATATAGCAGAGGCAAGCCAGGGGTAAAGCACATTGTTCTTTTTTTAAAATCTTTAGTCGTTAAAACCGATATCATGGCACCCTCGTTATATTCTAACCGTCATTTGTCGTTCTATATTCAAACCCGCCGTGTTTTGTTCAATTAACTATATCTTAAATAACACTCCCATTTCTATTACCTATTCTCCCTAAAGTAAAACTCCACATCTATTCAAATACTAAGCGGGTGTACGTGATATTCAATACCCGTGTCATTCCTAGGTCTAGTTAGCGTACCTAGCATCAAGTAGAGTATGTCAATAAGGCTGGATATCAGATGACTACAGACATATGAGACTTACGTTTCCATTTCAAACCGCTGCAATATTATGTTTGTTGTATGAATTGATTGGTGTTTATTCCTTTAAAGAGTAATCGTAACATTGATACTGTTTACCCGTCACGGTGCAGGCAAGTGACGGCTACTGATTTTTTGAACATAACATTTTTAATTCTTTGCCTCTCACAGTCAGAAAACCATGCATTATGTAGTCAACTTTACTGTAAATTTTAAGTCAATTAATGATTAATTAATACTGTATTAAAAATACATTTACAATCATATTAATATACGTTTACACTTATTCACTTCCTTTATTAAAAAGCGTAACCATATATGACGATGACTGTACCTATCTTCAAATCTACAATCCACATTCAAAAGGTACAATTCATAACACCAAACTACAACGTTACAAATCCGTACTTGTTACGTTAGGCCGAATCAATCCAATAGCTTCAAACCGTTTTCAGTCCGACCCCCAGTCAAAAGGCTTGCGTGGACTTAATCAATATGTCCGGAGTATTGTCAGACATATGGGACAAAGCTGGTTTCAACCCCTAGAGTCGTATCGTACGTAATTAGAATTGGGGATGTCGAAATACCTGGTCGTATTGTTTCTAAAATATTTTTGATGAATTGACTTTATTGTGGTTTTTTGTTGAGAGTCTATGTAAGGATGATTTAATTTTGGTAATGACATTGCATGTTAATAAATAAATGTTGTGACTGGAAAAATTTACAAAAAGTTTAAGGGATTTTTTTGAATGAACGAATTCTTAATTGCTAAGGATTTTCTTTGTTAGATGTTAGTAGAGTTTGGTAAAAATATGATCATTTCTAAACTCAGCTCGAAGCTAATGTTTATTCTACGGAAAATTGTTTCAAACATCTGAGAAGTCAAAAGAATTTTAATATGATGAACTTTGTAATAAAATGTCAACATACATCTTCCATATCTCAGAACCGTGTTGCGGTATCTCCGTATAATACTTATTGTAAAAGCTCTAAACATTTCAAAATTTATGTGCAAAATCCCTCAGTTAAGACGATACAAAGCATCAGATCCGTCTCAAGTGGTTTTTCGCCTCGAGACACCGAGGTCGAATACAAAAAATGTATGACAAGATTAAGCTGTCAAGTATCGAGGCAACTTTGTAAATAGGCTAAAATATTTGCATGAAAAAGCTCTTTAGCTCGCGAACAAGTTACTAAACAAAACACCCTTCGATAAACTCAATACTTCGTAGTTTGTTTTAATATTTATTAGGCCATTCTATACGTTCGTGAAGAAACTTCAAAGCCGTTTTGTTTAGTTAAGAACAAATGACGCGTAAATATTATATTCATATGTATTTTTCTTTTTACAGATATACGATACACCAGAAAATACGCGATCGAAGAAATGGTCATCGAAGTTGAAGTTGAATACTTCAGGAAGCACGAAATCATCGGAAAAGTCACCAGACAGTCCTTATTTGTATGGTACGATCAGTGGACCAGGAGGGTCCGCTCTATCGAAATCAATGAAGTACGCAGAGACATGGCTCTATGGCTCCGTCAGGGCCCAAACCCCGCCTGCAAGACCTAGCGTCTTCCAAAAATACCCAGAAGTGCCGGGACCCGTTCTCATAAGCACTCCACAAAAACCAACACCACACAACTACGCTGTTATACTATGTTCCTGTCCTGAGTACCTAAACGGTACTAAGAAAACCAGCTCTACCAAAGTCAGTATATGTAAGAAATGCAAGGGATCTCGGTTGCCTTTAACTATAGCGGATAGTCCAAGATTATTAGTGGGAGGCACGGTGAGAGGTCCGCAAGTGAGTCGAGACACTAGTTTGCTTAGAGCTGGTACTGTCAGAGTTCCGGGAACGAAATCTAGACCAACTATCCTTAAAGCTAATGGAGACCAAGATCCATATGACTTGATGCGAAGAAACAGATTAGCCCCACCTCATGAAACTCGTATTGGAAGTCAATTTTCAACATCAAGGTCTAGGGCTAAAAGTATCAGCCCTTGCCGAATCAAAACTAAAAAGCCAGCCCCAGACACTATTGGTAAAGGAAGAAGTAAGTCAGTGAGCCGAGTCAATGAAATATGGGTTGAGGAAGACAATAACGTATCCGATTCTAAGTCGAAATCAATCTTGTCGTGTGAAATCAATCCATATGATTTAGTAGACCCAAGCGGATGTTCTAAATCATTAGTTGAATACGAGTTTGATGATGAATTTGGTGACGTATTTCCAGAATCTATGAAAAAGGCTAATTTTAAAGGTTTAAGCAAATCTAAATCTGACTCTAATGTAAAGGCTATTGGTGGACAGAGAATACGAGTATCTGATGAACACAATACTTGTCATATGGAAGAACTGTCGCATTATGACCCTGTCAATTTTGATCTCAAAAATTATGAACTGAAATCTCATGATTTGTCTCCGAACGTATCATTACCAAATATTAAGAATGAACATAAAAAATCAGGGACCTTCAGTAAAGGTTCCTCCAAGAAAATACTTAATTTATCTCCTGCAAATCGTACAAAACAAAAGAGTGTTTCACCAAAACGACCTCCAAGAAGGATCAGAAACATTAAAACTGATGACGATAGTGAAAGTGACAATCAAAGGTTACCTGAACGAGCAACTAGAAAAAGCTACAACGACACCTTACGTAGCCACAAAAGTAGAAATCAGAACAATGATACTATAAAATCTATTCTGAAAAAACCACGAAACTATGACTCCAATGAATCTTCAAACAGAATTGAAACTTCTAATGATTCTTTCGATAGTAAACGCATAAATTCATCTTTGTTTTACCTCCCTAAACCCAAAGGAATGATCTCTCATAACATATTACAAAGAAAACGTGTTCAGTTTTTAGTCGAGAGTAATGATGAAACTAAAGTCATTTATACAGCAGAATTTAATCTTGAGCAGACCGTCGTTCAGAATGAACCGGCTCCTGTAATTGAGATTGAGGAAGAAATTATGGCTGAAGGTGACATTGTTAGCCACAGTTTGAACCAAGAAGAAACTGATGAATTGACTGAATTGATTACACAAGAAGTTCGTGATAAAGGGAATTATGAAGACGTGAACGACAGTGAAAAGTCTGACAATACTGTTACCGAGATTATGCCTGTAACTACGAAGGAAGATAAGGAATTTGATGACGTTTCTACTGAAATTGCTTCAAAGAAAGAAGGTAGGTATTTTTTATATTAGTTTTTTCTTTATTTTTATATTTATCAAAGTGTTAATATTACATTTTATATTTTTCAGATAATAACATTCCTAAGATCCCCGTTTTGCGAAGATCTGAGTCAGAACGTCTGCAGCCTACTATCATAGTGGATCCGCCAAAGTTCTTGGATACGATGGCTTTACGTCCGAAACCCAAACACAGTCATACAAGTCAAGTCTTTCTTACGACGGTCAATGAATCAGAGGTTTTGCTTCCTAACCAATATGAAACCAGCCAGCCCCTGAATAAATCAATTGAAATCAAGTCAGCAACTTATGCAGATAACTTGGAATCAGGAAACTTGAGTGATAGTAGTGATATTACAAAAAATATACTCAATCATCTGCGTCGGGGCATTTCCGAATCACCCGAACCTCCTCCAAGACGATGCAAAGAACGCAAGTCTAAGAAACACAATTACGTCAAAACAAGATTTGTTCGCAATAACTCATGCAGTTCTACGAGTGATGAATGGTCAGACGCAAATGATTATGAACAAAAAACAATTTTACGAGTAAAACAATTTGATTCTGACAATGAAGATACAAAAGAAACTTCTGGAGTAAAGAGGTCATCTGAAAACGAACCGAGGAAAACTTCAATTCAAATTACTGGTAATGAATGCTACTCGACTATGAATGTGAGCAGCGATACACCCATTTACTTATCATCAGTCGTAGTAAATGACGATTTTAACAACTCATGTAACAACTATCAAACTGGCACTACTGTTACTATAAGCGTCGGGTCCCCACAAAAAGAGGTAACACAAAAAACAAGTAGTCAGATTTACATTGGAGCTATACTTTCCGAAAACAAAGAAAAGTATGCAGACTCAAATACTTATGAGGAATACTATGCCGATAACGGCAACAATTCTAAAAATGGGTCAATTAACGATGATAGCGATATTTCATCAATACTCAAAGATCCCGTAGAAGCTGTAAGAAGGAACTTAATTCCACATGTTTGTGGCAAAAATGATAATGTCAGTCCATCAAACTTGAAAACCCAACCTGAAAACTTTGTAACAAAACTCTTCGACGATCCATTCTTTGGTCACTTAGCTGAAGGTCTGGATTCCAGCTTAGTCAAAAAACTAATAGAAAACTCTTTGATAAAACTCCAAGAAACTAAGAACTTAGAAGGAGCAGACAGCAATGAGGTGACTATTGAAAAGTTGATTGAAAGCTCGCTGAAAAACTTAAAAGAAGATGTTAATAAAGCGAAAGAAGGTACTGGTGGAAAACCAAAGAACCAATATAGAGCTAAAAACAATGTTGTAAAAAAAGATGATTCAACTGTTAGTCAAGATAATGACGAAAATAGCTGCTCTGCTCCCTATGAAAGTATGGAGTATGAGAGCGGTGCTACTGGGGTATTTTCAGATCTCGAGCCTATGTCTGACTGTTATAACGCTTCAGCTAGTGAGCTGTCTACAGAAGACGATACTAATTCCACGAGATCTAAATTTTACCAGATGTTAGTAGACGTAGCATTGTGCGAAATTGATATAGCGAATGACGACCACCATTACGAATCGATACGCCTTAACACGGATCCTATTTATGAAGAGATAGGAGATATGCCTCCTCCACTTCCCATTAACCCTCCACCTAATTCACTATCATTAATGGATGATGAAAAGCGTAGTGGATCGCGATCAATATTTGAAGGAGCATCAAAGTACGATATTTTATCTTACTTGGTCGATGCTAAGGAAAGAGGAATTGATGATGAGGAAACTTATGTAACTAATTATGGAAATGATAGTGACACATCTAATACGTTGGATGAGTCCAAAGAAAAGGCTAATAAAAATAAGATGAAAGATTCTAATATTAGGAGTAATACCAGCCAGTTATCTAATGCGTCAGATTCTAGCGAAGACAACTCACTTGTAATCAACCATGAAACCCTAGAAAAGGCAGTTGTCTGTAAAAAGACTTCAGCTGAGATTGAAAGGAACGATTCTGGTGTTGGTTCGGAGACAAGTAAGTCTTCCAGAAGTCGGTTACAAGGGAAAACATCTCCGTGTACGATCAGTGATAAAGATACTCCTATTCACTTATGTGAAGATTGCGACACTACTGTAGAAACTCAAATAACTGAACAAGGTAAGTTTACCAATAAATTTCTTAGTCAAATATATTTTCTTAACCCTACAATGCCATAATTTTATTATTCACTTAAAAAATACATAGATGATTTATGTTCTGGAAAGGTATCATTAGGTAATGAATGGAAAACCATTTTTGATGAAATTTCAGTGTTTTCAGTAGTTCTATATATATCATATCTATTAACACTATCTGGTGTACGTCTTTTCATAACAAATTGTTAAGTTTCAGGTTCCATCTATGCCCCACTTGTTTGTAAGAAATGTGGAAAGAAACGGGCAGAGAGAAAGGAGATCATTACAGAAATAGTGGAAACTGAAGAAAAATATGGCCGAGACTTACAAATCATTCTTGAGGAATTCTACAAACCTATGTTAGTTGCCGGACTTTTGACTCAGGAACAACTTAGCGCTATATTCCTTAACGTTGAAGAGTTGATTGAGAATAATCAGGTTTTATCAGAAAAGTTAAGAGATGGTCTCGAAATTGCTGTGGACCAGGGAGATGAGGTAAAGTGTCTTTTAATTATTTATTAGTTTTCACATAATTTTCGATTCAACTAATCATCCATCTATTTTATCCACTATCTGTTCCGCGCGGTGGTTTCATCCGTGATCCAATAGATGGCTCTAGTGTGAAAATGTCGTAGATTGCACTTACGTTATTTTCCCAGATTTAGTGGGGTCGCTTCAGAACATTTTGTTGAGGAAGATAAAATCCTCCTATTTATAAAATTAGTAAAGATCTATAGTAACATTCAAAATGATTTCGTTAGTCCTATTGTGTTTGTCCACGATGTTCTTCGATTTATTAAAACTTTATCCTTATTCTTTCTGTGTTATTTCAGGACCTGTTGACTGTGAATGTTGGCAAAATCCTGCTGGAATGTTCAGGCATGTTGACAGCATTCCAGTCGTATTGCGTGAAGCAAGCCGGCGCGGCTCTACTGCTAGCAGGACTAGAGAAGGAGAAAGAGTTACTGAGGATATTCTTACGCGTCTCTCAGATGGAAAACGCTGTATTGAGGAGAATGAATTTGAACTCCTTCCTTATGGTAAGATTTTAGTTGATATACTTAAATTAAAATAACTTTTCAAAAATCGTTCGATCGGGGATGAAATAAAATATTTTTCTTCCAAAAAGTGGACATATCAGTGTATATTTATTAAGTAAAGCTACTTTAAGGAAACGATTTTATTTGAAGATACTGATTTTATCTGTGTATTGTTTGACTCCAAGAGCTTAGTTATTATCAACATAGAACTTGGTCTGGACGGTCTTACGACTGTTTCCTCGACTATCACAACATGATTGCATCGAATATGACTGAACATTTCCTAGACTGTAAAAGCGATGGTCTCGTTACCTTTTCTAATAATCCAATCATCCACAGGTGCCAGTACAACGCGTGACAAAGTATCCCCTCCTTCTTTCCCGTCTATACCGGTCCACGGCTGCCTGTGCTACCGAGCGTGATGACGTCAAAGCTGCCCAACGCTGCGTAGAGTCAAGACTTGAAGAGATCAATGCTGCGGCCGCTGCTGCTGCCGCAGCAGCAAGGGACGTTCCTTTGTGGCGAAGATTGGCTGTAGCCAGAAGAACCGCACATGATCTCCACGTCGCTGACATACGGTTGAGGAAAATGGCTGTTGACGTCTTGGATTGGAATCATGAAGATGCCAGGTACATAATCTTATGAAGGTATAGCCAACGCTACGGCGTGTATGGAAATACAGTGTAGCACAGTTCGATGCTAACTGTGGCTCTTAAATTTTGAATGTGTTTTCGACTTTTCCCTATGCTAGTTATTCTAAGAAGTATGGAGAATTGCTTAAGAACGGAATAATGAGCAAAGTTTTCTTTAAAAAGCATCGAAAGGTACTAGACTTCGAATCAACTCGAAAAAAATTAGAAGTGTTTAGAAGCTATTACAGCTTTATTCAATAGCAGGAGAATTTATCTAAAGATGATGATGATCATCTGCATGTATACATTTGATACTGAATTAGACCCTTTCTCTTTACTCAGCTAAGAAAGAACAATATTTTCGTTAATTTGTAAGACTTTAATATTGTTTTATTTTGCCTAAAAACATAATTATGTTTCCTTGCCAATTAAAGTTAACATAACAACCGTTCTTTGAGGCTTTTAACGAAAACTCACCCGAACACAAACGACTTAATTGAACATAACGTTAAAATCTGCTTTCTAAAACAATCTAAATATATGTTATTAAACGATAAAAACAACGGAAATGGCCGTGAAGGCTCTTAGAATTAAAACGACATACTTTACGAGTTCTAAACGTCGGGCAAACTGGATTACTAAAAGGGTTTTATAAGCCACGCAACCTCTTTTTTATGTGGACTAAAATGTTTACTTAGAACGGGAAAGTGTGCTTGAATTTACGCAATCAAATTCGACCTATTTATGGGTCATGGTTGGCGTTTGCAAGGATTATTTTACGTGCCCAATAAGAATATATTGTACCATTTTGAACCCTGTTGAATCTTATACGAGTACGCGCGCAAAAATTAATACCTACTTTTCAGATCGTAATTGATCACTCACGATGATCTGGGTAATATGGAACGTTGCAATAACGTAGGCGAATATTGCAGACTGAAATTAAATTCTAGCTATACACGTGTCTAGATTAATTAATAACGTACTAAAGCCGTGTAATATAACACCCAAAATTATGCCTACGAGCATACACTTCGTGCATTCCTGTTGATTATTAATTTAATATTAGAACAAGTGCCGGTACAGACTAGTCCAAATTAAACGACTGACTGGCAAATAGAGAAAATGAAGCACTCAACCGTCCAAGTTAGATTTGGAACGTTGTTAGATCTCCTTATAGAACGCCAGTAAATTGATTTTGCAGACTAAATTCATGCAAAAGGCAAACCGGGTAAAGTGGTGTGTAATTGATTTTGTACTTTATGCTCTTATTTTTTAGGTTTGCAATGGAAGGCAAGCTTCTGTTCACGCAACCGAACGATAACAACTGGCGAAAAGGCCGAACCATCAAACTGACGCCGATCAACGCTCTTTTGGTAACTAACGGAAAGGTAAGCTTGCACTACTCATTTTACGTTGGGAATCCGAAATAGTGATCAGAATTGGGACAGTTATTCTTGCAAAAGACACAGGTGTTTAATTACAATATGCCATTGAATGGTTTAGAATTTAAATATAAGAGAATGAATTGGTTAGAGTCCAATAGATCTTTTGATTCATTTACCTATTGTCTTTGTATCTCTAACATGTAACAATTTATACAGTGGATACCTACTACATTTTCTTACCTACTTTACTAAAATATTATTTTTACTACATTCAACCAAATTTTCAGCCAACGACAACTCACAAAACGACAGAAATTCGTGAAGTCCGCGAAGCAAGAGATCGCGAGGCGAGAGAAAAGGAAGGAGAATTGTTTGCTCGCAGCGGAGTGAGGGAGGCAGCACTACTGCTTGTAAGAGAGAAGGCAGGAAGATACACTCTGCAAAGAGAACCCTTGTTCTTAGACAGATGCGTAGTCGCAGCCGATCACGAGCCCGAACACTTCTTCGAAGTTCACGAAATAACTACTAAAGATTCTTATATATTTAAGGTGAGTTACCATCTTTTTAAAGCTATGTTTGAAACTGAGTTAACGGTAGTCGGTTACCAAGCTTTGTCGATTCGGTTCAACCGAAGGCTGTCACCAGAATCGTTGACCAATCTAAACCCTTTAAACGCTACGAACGAAATCTTAACGCTTTGAGACCCTTTTCATATAGAATGTGCATGAGGCGGGCGTGGGTCAAGCGCATATTGGATTTCGTTGTAATCTTTGTATTTGTATGTACACTGTACTTGCAACACCTTTCTTTTCGATACGTGTCCGTCCCGCGATGGACTACTCATATTCTGAATGTAAGATATCGAACTTGAAGTGCAGTAACCAACCTTAATACGAAACAGGCCTAGCCTAGAGTAGGGACCGAAATACATTGAAATATTTCAAATTTAATCATTTAGGTACTACGCGAACAAAAAAATTTAATTGATTTAATCAAGCCATCACTTAAACAATTTTCTTCCCCCAGGCGGAAGAGAACGCGCGCACGCGCACCTGGTACCGACAGCTGCAGTACCACGCGCAGGGCGCAGGCGCGTGGCGCAAGCGACGCAACGCGCTCGCCAACATCATGATCAACCCGATGCTTACTAGGAACTAATCCATCGCCATGCTAATGTTAGTTTAGTCCGACTAATATCTGACTCTGATGCGTTGTCACTAAAAGACGGTGTTATTTTTTATGCGGTTAGCCGTTTGATACTTTGTCAAAGGATTGAATGGGTGGTTTAGAAACCTGGTGTATTGTCACTAAAACATGTTCGAAATGTTCAAAAGTTTAAATTATTTTATTTGTGTTCTATTTAGTTTCGACGGTTTTTTGAACACAAAAGATCCCATTGAGTCGAATTGCCTCTGGACTTAGTCTGGCCTCCAAATTATAATTATAAGGCGGTCTAATAGTTTGGTACGTTTCGCCTTTTGTTTATTTATTTAATAACTACAAGAGTTACATGCTGTCTTAAAATCCTTTTTGTTGTCGCTACATTTGATAAGATTGGCCATTAAAATTAAATGGCTACATTGTCATCAAAAGATGGTGCATTTCCAATAATGCTTTGCTATTACAGCATTTACTATACAGGCATGGCGGTCCAAAAAGTTCGTTATTGTTGACCACTAAAATCAATGGCTTACATTGTCAGTACTTAAATTCAATGGTTAGTTAAAACTATCTACTGTCAAAATTTAAAACATAGTTTGAAATCCTATTTCATTCATTAATCTAAGAAATTACTGTCATTTTAGTGATTCCGTATCAGAGTTAGTCTCAATATTCTTATAAAGATTGATTGAAAAGCATAAGAAAGTCCTTGATTCACAAATTATTATTTTATATCTTCAAAGTTTTTTAATATTGTTCTATTTTTCATGACATTATTGAATTAAAAAATATATGTTTATGTATTATGTTCGTATTCTTTTTATATATTTACAGTGCGGGACACAATTTTTATTTTATTTTGTGAATAAAGGACTTTTCGGTAAGATTTTTTGGTAATACTAAAACGTGCATCTATCTGAAAATAAGAAAAAAATATAAATAAAAAATGCATGAAGCATGGTGTTTCTATGTTAAAAAAAATTGCATATTTTAGTGTTACACAAAAGGGATGTTTAAAAGATTGCATTTTAATACGTAGCCATTAAGTTTGCCTATTTTACCGATCACCTAGTTAAAAGTACATTCCTTTAATAATATAAATTAATCTTTCGATAATGTATAATAATCTTTGCCACTAGTTCATACTTAGCTTTACACCAAAATGTAGTTGTTTTCATGTGACCTTAAACAAGAAACGATAAATGTAGATACAAAAAACATTTTCATTGTAAATATGACTTTTATAACAGCTGTGATATCGCGTCTTCAGAAACACAGATAACTCTGTTACAGCAGTCAAATTACTAATATGAATATTTGTAGTCTGTATCACAAATAGTACAAGTCTTGAAATACAAGTCTGTAACCATAGGGACTCTTGTTGACTTGTAATCTTACAAGTGTAGCGTAGCGTTGCTGTGGTTACAGACTTGTATTACAAGTCTTTTACGCTGTGAAACGCTACTGTTATATCAAGTGTTATTTTTCAATTAACAAATATTCTTTTTCTCCTAACTAGTCCTAAGATTCATGTAATATTCTTGACTTAGCATTAAGAAATATATAAATAACTGTATTTATTTTGTACGTCATCATGTAAGTAGTTGTTAAGTTTATTATTAGATAAATTTATGTTTTTTCTTGGGATAATTATTTTAATGTTATTATTTTACGTGCGACAGGAAATAAAATAAATTAATAAAATATGGTATCTGTTTTTCTTTTGAAACCTCATTCTCAACAACACTTAGGCCTTTGCCACACTTGACGGATCTTCCGTCGCCGATCTTCCGCGACGGAACGCCAATACATATTATTGCATATAATTTACGCTGCGACGGAACGACCGATCTTCCGCGTAGTGTGCCCGCTATTTGTAATTTATATGCAATAATATGTATTGGCGTTCCGTCGCGGAAGATCGGCCCCGCACTGTGCGGGGAGAGACGCTGTCGCGAGCGCTTCACCCACCTCCTGATGAAGGCCACCGTATGTGGCCGAAACGTGTCGAGGAACTCTCGACAGTAGTCTCCGTCGTACGTAAGTTCCCGTTTAAATAAATAATAAAGTCCATAAGGTTCATTAAATACTAATATCAAAACACAAAATTGATCGAACGTTTATCGTTCGTTATAAACTTTCGTGAGAATAAAACCTTAACCACACACTGAAATTACTTTCTTTAATTATTAATACAAATACGCGGCCTATTTCCATACGAAATGCACAGTTTCATTATAATCGGTCTTGAGAATGTAAACACAATATAGTTTAGCTTGGCTATGAAATGAACATTATATCCCCCTACCATTTGTATCTATTAAACTCGCAAGAAACTCAGAAAATAAAGTACTAAGTACTGAAATTCAACACGAGTTGCTACTAAAAGCTACTTCGAATTCTCGCAGGGTGTTTGAGACTCGTGGTAGGGGTGAAACCCAAATGTAATACGGCAGACTGGCTCATTTCCTCAACATACTTCGCACGAGAAGCAAATAACTATATAATTATAACATCTTTCGCCTCTTGACGGATTTCGCTCATACTTGACGGTTTTATGACGTAATATTTTCTGTTTATCACCCTCAGCTCAAATGAAACTTGGAATACGAGATTTTTAGTTCTTATATATTTTCTTACTTCAGCTAGGTACTAAACGAATTGACTGTAAGGTCCTGTTTTTCTAATAAAAGGGGGGATCTTTTCTAACGTGGAACCGATAGGTTTCCGCACTCAGATACGTTCATTATAGACACTTAATTAATTGATGTATTTTTATATATTACACTAACAGCGCTCCGCGGTTTTACCCGCGTTGTGCCTCCGTTACCTTGTGAATTTCGGGATGAAAAATAGCCTATAACCTTCCCGTTGAATGTGGCTATCTATTACAAAAATAATTATTCAAATTTAACAAACAAACTTATAAATTTTACCTTTTTATAATATTAGTAAAGATGTCAAATTCTGTAATTAAATCTCTATTAAGAAAGCATTTGACGGCTGTGAGTACGAGCGTATGACTACTACGAAGTGACTACGAATATTCTCAAAGGAAGCATTCAAAATATTTTCAAGAGAAACAAACTGATATTGCCGCAACTTTTTACCAAAGTAATTTCCATTTGTTACCAGTCCTCGGAGTAATAAAGGTAAATCATAGTAATACTCGTACCTTCTCCCGTTTTAATAGTCATTCATAGTTTAGTTCACGATTTTACAATATCTTATACATTTGAAAGTTTTGAGAATTTTAAGTTTGGTTATAATGAGCTTTTGTTAAATACGTTTTATTTATTTTGTTTAGGTGTATCGGAAGTTGTTTAGGGAATGGCTTTTATTAATATAAAGATGGTGTTTACTAGATTCATTTTACTTCAGGAACTAAAATAAAACTGTATGGATTTAAGATACTTCATATGAGAGTCCCATCCAAATCGGAGACGTAAAATTGTCAGTCCCGATTGTTTCAATCGCAAGACCATATCGGAGGCCTTAAAAATTGTCACCTCTGACACCGGGGTTGTCCACTTACCTACTTATACTTATACTTACCTACTTACCTACTTCTAGGCCAGTCATATTTGAAATTATTTCTAACAAGATAAAGTCACACTTCATTAAACCTTTTCACTTTGCTTACCTTCAACATACCTTGTTTTTCCAACCACCATGATTTTAGTTCAGATTGTGCTCAAAGCTGACTTCCGTTTGAAGATCCTATCTTCTTGTCAGATGATGGATCTGTCCACCAGGATTGATGCATCAATGTGAAATCCTTACAAAGGGAAAAGTATTGAAAATAACGCTAAAAGTTACTTGGTAAGTATTATTTTTATTGTCGGAGCACTAGTAGAGACTCGCGGTTTTACCCGCATTGTGCCCATTCCCTAGGGAATTTTGGGATAAAAAATAGCCTTTAACTATAATTTGGAATATTGTTAGTTGCTGTGATTAGTGCGTCCACAAAAAACCACAAACAAAAATCTAAATATATAGTAGGTAGATAGATAGGATAGGTAGATAGGTGAATCTTATCGCTTTCCAAGGACATTTTTTTCCAAGACTTGTGCCTGCCAGGGAAAAAAGTCCCCGTACAGGACCTGCCAGGGACTTTTTGTCCATGATAGGCTTTGCCCTAAAATCAACGCCGACATAAGCATAAGCCCGTCTTTGGTGGCATAATGGTATGCAATTGTCATATTATTATGTTGTTTTTTTTTTGTATAGATATCTAGTTTCTTAACACATTTTGTTCCCTAAAAAAATATAAAAAGTAAATTTAGTAACTTTTGTTTTCCGCCCCGACTCGAAACCGACAAAGCCGACTCGACGAAGTCTCATGTCTCCGAAGGCCACGTATTTAATTACTGCCTCCAAATCTGATTATGGTTTCAAAATTAACAAGCATTACTTAAACATCAAAGATACCATTACTAGTTAAGGAACCTTCAATACGTTGATTTGTTATAAATCGTGATTTTGCAAGTTGTATCAAGTAATCTGCCTAACAAACTTAGCATTGGCAAACCGCAACAGTTTCTTGTTTCTAACTTGTTTATAGTTCTGACAGAATTAAATCCGAGTTTCAAACCACTGTTGATATCATCTACTTAAGATTTGCTGTTTATTTTCAATTAATTTTCACTATAGATTGTTAAGCGATTTCATGTTGCTAAGAGTTATTATGAAGTTCTCTCTGATTCGCGTGTGGTTTGTTTGTCGAGTCTTGTTTGTTGTGTGAGTATATATATGTCTATTTATATAATCAAATTATTTTGGAAGTAGATAATAGTATTGTGTAATATAATCTACTTTGTAGAGTTGATAGTTAAAGCGTGAAGCATAAAGTCGTTAATCGCAAATAAGCAGTGACGGCAATACGACAATGCCTATGGCAGAACTAGGTACCTGAGATTGAGCAATCTATAATGAAGACGATGTTCATTGACTGAAAGCAATACTAATAATTTCGATGACTGAACTGGCGTGACTAAAATTGTTGTTTTAACAAAAAAATAAGTTCAAAGAGGTGGCCAACCTTTGGGTCGGAGGTTTAGACCGTAATCGACATGGTTGAAACAACCGATTGTTAATTTAACATGCCCTTCGAAGCTAGGCAGCGCTCAGATAGAAATGTCACCATTTTCAGGCCCCCCATCCGAACAGGGGTTCTATCAATTAAAAGTGATTATATGTAATAACTCTTTAAACAACACAATCTGTTCCCTAGGTAAAGCACGTATAAACTACATAATTACTTATACTACTTTTAATACCCACCAATTAATATTTAATCGGTAAATAAGAGTAATAAAAGGCACTCTCTGTCGAAGATTAAATACCTAAATAATAGTTTTATTGTGCCATAAAATTCAAATTATAACATACGATATTGACCTCTATATGGCCTATAAAAGGGATGATAGTCGTAAAAATAATTTTACTTCATGCCTAAACATTTTGGCAATGAGCTCGCGTGGTTTAGAAGTTTACTTTACGGTCGTGTAATGTAGTTAACATTTGATTTATAACGGTCTATATGAATTTAATACGCTTTGGAATATAGGATAGACAAACTCGATGTTGTTTGGTTATGAGTTTTATAGTTAGGTAGATTCGATGTGTTTTGGAAATTGAAAGCTATCCAATAATAATAAGTATAGTAAACGTACTCACACGGGTTTTTTCGCGTTAAAAAGTTAATAAAGCAAGTAATAACTTACTTTTTATTTCCCGACGTTTCGAGGGGATTGCACCTCTCGTGGTGAACTGAATACATCGGAGTTACCGCTGTGATGGATGAATTGAACTCGGAACCTCCGGATCGCGAGCCGAGCGCTTAGACGATCTATTCCGATCTAATACCAAAAACTAATACCATTTGGTATTACTTTATTTCCGAATTTATTTTTCATTCCCAACGAGTACCACGTTTTTTTAAACAGAAAATGTATTCCTAACGAATACCAAAACATTAGTTGTAAAAAATAACCCTAACCTACCGAATTACTTACTATTCGGTAGGTTAGGGTTATTTTTTTTTTACTAGTTCCATAGTTATCGGTTAACATTAATTAACATTATGAGAAAATTAACTAGTGGTTGTAAATAAGCATTTTAATTTTACTGAACCTGACTGTACTTTATTCTTTCAAACTTATTTTGGTATTGGTTTACAATGTGGTACTCGTTGGGAATGGAAAATAAGTTCAGAAATAAAGTAATACCAAGTGGTATTAGTTTTTGGTATTAGATTGGAATAGATCGCTTAGACCATAAGACCTTGGAGGCTGTTAAGCTAAGCTAACTAATTAGAATATCTTAGTCAAAAATTATAATTTTTAAATCCCTAAATGAATACCTTATTCAACATGGATACCCATTGCATTTGTGTAGATATTTTTTTCAATTTACCTTCACCAAAACCCATGCGGTTCGTTTCCGCACATTTTTATTACGCTCGCTGTAAATTTTTAAATAGAACATCAAAATTTCAGACGTTCATTGCGCTTTCAAATTTTTCCTCGGTCAAAAATAATGCTATTTTTCATGGGCACAAAGAAAATATCCTGTGAATACTCCATAAAGGCTTCCGTAGCGCTGTCAAATTCTAACAAAAAAAAATCGACCAATTTTCGGACGTTTCTCGAGTTTTGGTACTACCTATTTGCTGACATGATTAAATTTCTGTACTCCTAAGAGATTGGTGAAAGCATTTGCTAATTCATTTTCATCCCTATTTTAAGAGTTTAAGATGAAATCTCGTAAAAATAAATTGAGCTTTTTAATAATTAGTTGAGATACCTTTTCAGATATATTTTATTGACAGTTTAATAGCTAATTACCTTCAACTTACTTTTATACCTGCAGAGGTTTATTTTTAACCCTATTTGAGGTATAAATAGAACGATAAGACCCAATTTGTTATCTCAGGCATTTATTATTAACCGAATTCAAAATTCGAAGGAAGAGGTCCTCAATTAAATTTTTTTAACGTTAAGGTTTGAGAAAGAAGTTTTAGAAAGAAGGTTTTAGTAAGGTTTAGAAACAATTAATTTTGAGGTTAAAAATCATAAGTACCTATACTAGAAAGCCAAGGCGCCATACTATCCGATACCCAAAGATCTTATACTCATCATAAAGTCTAGGTATCACAATGTCCACGAACCGAATGAATGAAAATGTAGGGTGTACCTTAATTAAAACCTACACGCCTACACAGAACAAATAGTATTTAAATCGTAACAAAACGTTTACCCTTACTAATGTAATGCGATAATAACGTACATTCGGAACTCGATAGCTATAAAACTGGCCTAAAAACTATAAATTACTGACACATCTTCATTACGTATAAGCACACGAATAAAACAAACAACAGTACTAATCGAGCCAGCCGTGGACTGCTAACAAATTGTATGGGTTAACGAGCGCCCTAAAGAGGATTCCTGTAATTAATGCCTCAGTGAGAAGCTTATCTCAACATGGTGGGGCTAATAACGAATTGAAGATGTTGCTTCATTTCAAACGGATAATGGTAGGGGTGAATTATTGATGCTCACGGTTTTGGGGCATTGTTTGATATGTTTAGTAGTTTTATTATTTATTTTTCGGATCCTATATTCTGTTACGACGTTACGACTGCGACGAATATATGAGGTGACAGATTTTACAAAATATACACACGATAGAGAAAATTACTCATGGTTTTCGAAGTTGCTTGGTTAGTTAAAATCTTTGACAGCAAAGCATATTAGTAGGGATGAAATAAATTTGCTAGGTTTTTACATTCCTTAAATATTTATTGTGCTAACAACCTGCAGTTAATTCAATAATTTAACCGTCGTTTATAGTAGCGTGCCGTTACACTCTTACTAATCGTATCCTATCCTACTATCCTATCCTTATCCTACTTCCTACCAATATTATAAATGCGAAAGTTTGTGAGGATGCATGTATGTATGGGTGTATGTTTGTTGCTCTTTCACGCAAGAACTACTGAACGGATTTGGATTAAACTTTACAGTAATATAGGTTATACATCAAAATAACACATGAGATACATTTTATCCCGAAATTCCCGCGGGAACTGGTCCAACGCGGGAGAAACCGCGGGGCACGGCTAGTAAAATCTAAAGCAACGAGTCACACACTTATCCTGAAAAGGTTAAAATACGCCCTATGAATAGGGAGCGTGCAGCTCGGCCCCTACTTGGATGGGTGGCCGATAGTGGCATTTCTATCTCAGCGCTACCGTGCTTCGGAGGGCACGTTAAATAGTCAGTCTCGGTTGTTTCAATAGTCAAACTATTTCGGAGGCCTTTAAGCGGTCTAAAAAACCCGAGGGTTGGCCACTAACCTACTTGAAATGAATTGATAGGGAGTTATTAATAAATATTGAATGCAACACCGTATCCAACTAAATATTTCACAAAATTCTCCTAAATTAAATTCGATCTGTCGCCAGTTGTTCTGGTATTAATTGTCTTAAGATTGTAATACTGTGATGTTGTTCGCAATCGGATTAATCCCCAAAATCTTGTTCGGAGTTCCCTAATCCGGCAGCTTATTTCATTATTAATTTCTGTTTTTGTATCCGTTTCAAGTAATTCGATTCAACTATTTAATATTTCAATTAATTTTTATAAGGCCTTATTAATAAACGCGGTGTAACTAAACCACTGTTATACTGTGTTTTGTCTCTTTTGCTCTTCGGAAAATTGCGTATGTAAGAAAGTGACAAACCATTTGATAGCTAAACTGTTCTTAATTCGCGTTTATTAATAATATGGCACTTCACTACATAGTATAAAACAAAGTCGCTATTTTTGTCTGTTTGTTTGTCTGTATGCTTAAATCTTTAAAATTACGCAACGGATTTTGATGCAGTTTTTTGTAATAGGTAGAGTGATTAAAGAGGAAGGTTTTTATGTAAAAAAATTCCCGAAATTCCCACGGGAACGGGCACAACGCGGGTAAAACCGCGGGGCGCTGCTAGTAGTGTATAAAGTTAAGTATTAACCTGAAGTGTTACCTATTAAGCTATTTTTTATTATTTATTATTATTACTTGTTGTGTACCAATGCTGGGAAAAAGCCTCTCATTTCACTGAAGATATCAGTACAGTGACGAGGATTACTTGATTATAGGCTAGTTAAAAGAAAGTTTTAAATATTGGTTTTTCATCTGTCCCGAGAAGATTTTTGTTTTGCCGTTTGCTCAGCCCATACCTCAAAGAATTAACACTTCAATTTTAGCATTAAAAAGTTAGTACACCAGTAAGTAAGTTAGATAGAAGAGGATAGAAGTATATTTTTATATTATTTTTCTATATAATGTTGTTGATTGGCGCGAGTCTTTCTGTGAAAAAAAAGTTGTTTTCATCGATAAGTATTCTCTATGTTTGACTCCCGTGTGAAATTAAAGCGTTTTAAATAAAAAATAAACACATTTTTAAAATTAATAAGGAATGTTTCCTTAAATATTGATTGACCAATTTTTTTGAAATGTTTTTGAAGGGACTTCAAGATCACAGTTCAAATTGTTAATAAGACCCCAATTAAAATTTAGTTTTTATATCTAAATCCCTACAAAATAGAATAAAACGCATGAAATAGAGAAGTTTCCTCTTCTGTAGTTCAACGCAAATAAATCCTCGTAGCGTTGTTACTAGATAATATTTGATTAACTTTTCACCTGATGGAAACCGGTGAAGCGTTCCAAAAGGCATCACGCACGACAAGCCTCGAAGGTCGATGAGGGATGGCCGAAAATATACGAAAAACCGTAGCCCCTATTACGTATGTACGGAGATAAAGGCGATGTAAACAAGGTGCCTTTTACCGGCGATTCCGTATCTCCTCCGATATTTGATTTACCCTGAGTTCAGTCTCGAAGTATTTTTCAGTACATACCTAGCGCCCGTATTGAGAGACGTCAAATGTTTTTTAGAGATTTACCGCCTTATTCATTAAAGATATTTAACTTAAATAGTGTTTTAAAGTGTTTTGCCTCTCTTTCGCTCTTTGGCAAATAGCGTATGTCGGAAAGGGACAAACCATTTGATAGCTAAAGTGCTGTTAATAAGCGTTTATGAATAAGACCCGATTTTGATATGCAAGGTATGAATGAACAATTACGTCAAATAATTGAGTGTCAATTTAATGAAGGGCTCCGAGAGTGACTGTAAGTTTATAAATAAAATTAATATTAACATGACAAAACATAGGTTAAGTAGACCCAAACTAAGCTCACTGCACTAAGCTTGTATTTTGGAATGTAACTAACGGATACCATTACATATTATATGTCACCGTAATATTGTAAACGCCGTTGGTTTGAATCCTAATATTAAGATGACGGATTGTGAGCTGAACAAACCATTTACAATTTTAATTTTATTTTAATTAATTTTTTTTTCTGCTGATGGCAAACCTGGTCTCAACTCTCTATTCTGTTAAAATACAAGGTACCTATGTATTTTAAAGTGGAGTTTAGTAGCAGTATATTTGAGGTTCAGTAATGTAATGTATATTTATTATAAGGTCAATCTGGGCAAAGGACTTCGAAGATAACAATGTCCGACTATGTTCAATAAATATAGCAATACAACGAGGAGTTACAAACATAAGTAGGAAAGGTAAACCAATAAATAACATTGGTTTTTGAAACAATAAACGATTTATTAAACTCTCTGTAGGTTTGACCTATAGGTGTTTTATCAAAAGAAAGCATTTAACATTCCTATCGTTTAACAAATACATTGAATAACATTTACTTTCAAGAAGTGATCTGAATTGTTAAAATAAAAACGAAGACAATTTGTGCCGTTTTCTGAGAACACATTGTTTATGAATTTTCGTGTTCATAGAATTTACATTACAAACGAATTTTCATTATTTAAATATCAATTTGTACATTATTGTTTTGTACCAACAGATAAAATATTGTCTTTTTAGGGGGTGTGCGTGGTAATATTGGTTGAATTAAACCACAAAGATGAATTGCCAAAGTTTATTAGCCACACACAACACACACTATTTTAGTTTTTAGAAGGATAGCAAGACAGGATCAATGTAGCACATAATACATATCATGTAATTAATCAAAGTAGTAAGTGAACAGTTCACGCGTGGGCAAAACGCGAGTGCGCGTGAGAACGAGTTGTATGTGTCTCTCGTAGCATACGCTGTGATCGACTGCGCGCGCGCGATGCGCCTCCGCGTGGCTTCACATTCCACAATTAACTTAAATGCAAGATTTGCACAAATTCGGAACAACGCATATCGCGCGGGTTTGCTTGCCGAATTATTGTTTGTTTACATTTGGTTAGAAATTATTTATTTGTGTTATGAATGTTATGTTACTGGGATATGAATGTGTGATGTATGTAAGTGGTTTTTAATATATTATTGTGTGTAAATAAAATATAATTATAATTATAATGTATGTTTAAGTGGAGGTCACCTACATCATCCCCCTCCAGAGACCGACTAAGGGCGATAAAAGTCAGGGAACCGTACTGTACGACCTGAACGCGTAGTTGTTAGCGCGGTCTTTTCCTGCGGTGGATGAACAGGGACACGTTCTGGAGTTGCAGTGTAGGATCGAGGAACGGGTACACGAACGTCTAGTATATAGGCTGGCTTAAGGCGGTCTATAGTTACTGTGAGATCTTTGTTCCTAACGCGAATAATAAATGTTTTACTCCTTCTTTTGAGCACTTCGTATGGACCAGTGTAAGCAGGCTGGAATGAGCCACGCATCACTTCTTCCCTAAGGAATACGTGACTGCATGTAGCTAGATCTTGGAATACGAAAGCTCTGCGATTTGAGTGGTGTTGGGAGGGAACCGGACGAATATTTTCCGCAAAGGACTTCAACCGAGCCGCGAAATCGGTGATGTCGGTGGTGTAGTACGCAATATCGTGACCGAAGAATTCGCCAGGGAGACGAAGTGGTTCACCGTACACCAACTCAGCTGATGAAGTCTGGAGGTCTTCCTTAAAGGCACTCCTAATGCCTAGCAACACAAGTGGAAGTGATTCGGTCCACTTGGTGTCTGCATGACAGGTAATTGCAGCTTTTAGTTGCCTGTGAAAACGCTCCACCAATCCGTTGCATTGCGGATGATAACTCGTTGTCCTACGGTGATCGTAACCGATGGACTGAGAAAGCTGTTGAAACAGTGCCGATTGGAATTGTCCGCCTCGATCGGTTACGATCTCGGTAGGACAACCATATCGTGCCACCCAACAGGAAATAAACGTTTTGGCCACTGTTTCCGCGGAAATATCGGTAATAGGCACAGCTTCCGGCCATCGCGTAAAGCGATCGACGGCTGTGAGGCAGTACCGATAATTATTGGATGATGGTAGTGGGCCGATTAGGTCTAGATGTACATGTTTGAACCGTGCTGAAGGTAAATCGTGCGTACCTAAAGGTGAGGCAACGTGTCTCGTTACCTTCGAGCGCTGGCATGCCAAACATGACTTAGCCCATTCTCGGCAGTCCCTTCGCATCAGTGGCCAAACAAAACGTTGTGCAACGAGTTTGGCGGTAGCATTTGCACCGGGGTGGCTGAGGGAGTGGAGACTGTTGTAAACTTGCATTCGAAGTTGTTTAGGGACGAAAGGTCTGGGTGTCGGTGTACTGACGTCGCAGTACAGAACGGTACGACTCCCAGGTATATTCGTCTGTGTAAGGCGAAGTGAAGTGTCACCTTTGAGGTGTTCCGCAAGGTCTGGATCTGAACCTTGGAGCTCAGCCATCACTTCAAGGTCAACTGGTACCTGCAGTTCATCGACGCGTGATAGTGTGTCGGCAACCACGTTGTCCTTACCAGCAATAAAAACGATATCGGTGGTGAACTGCGAGATGAAATTAAGGTGTCTATACTGACGTGGTGAGCAGTTACTTTTACGTTCACTGAATGCGTAACAAAGAGGTTTGTGGTCAGTATAGATAGTGAAGTGAGTAGCTTCCAGCATATGGCGGAAGTATTTTATACTCTCGTAAATGGCAAGGAGCTCACGGTCATACGGAGAGTATTTCGTTTGTGACGGGCTTAACTTGCGAGAGAAAAATGCTAATGGCTGCCAGTCTCCATCCTTGAGCTGTTGCAGGACACCACCTATCGCCGTGTCTGAGGCGTCAGTGGCCAATCCTAATTTAGCTTGCGAATCAGGATGAGCTAAAAGTGCTGCATTGCACAGACTCTTCTTGCAGTTTTCGAACGCTTGCGATGATTCTTTAGTCATAACAATCGGATCGGATGCCTTAACCGATCCGGACAGTAAGGCATTCAGGGGTGCTTGAATCTGAGCGGCGTTGGGTAAAAATCGCCTGTAAAAATTTACCATGCCCAAAAATCGTCTGAGTTCTCGGACGGTTTTTGGTAGAGGGAAATCAGACATTGCCTTTACCTTGCTGTCCAGAGGTTTGGTGCCGCTTTCAGAGATTTCGTAGCCGAGAAATTGAATATTAGACACACCGAAGACACACTTGGCCGGATTGATTAATATACCGAATTCTCTCATTCGCGTAAAAAGTTGACGCAAGTGTTCTTCGTGCTCACGTGGCGTGCGGCTGAACACAAGAAAATCGTCCTGGTAAGGCCAGCAAAAGTCTAAGCCACGAGTAAGCTCATCAACAAATCTCTGAAAGGTTTTACTTGCGTTACGAAGTCCAAATGTCATGACTAAAAATTCAAACAATCCGAAGGGTGTTGTTATTGCAGTTTTCGGAATATCTGCCCTATTAACACTAATCTGATTATATGCTTTCACTAAATCGATACTCGAGTATACAGTACAACCCGACAGGTTTTGCGAAAAATCCTGTATATGACGAATCGGATACTGATCTGGTATAGTACGAGCGTTTAATTGGCGGTAATCGCCGCATGGACGCCACCCATTATCTTTTTTAGTCACGAGATGAAGAGGTGATGCCCAAGGGCTGTCAGAAGGACGTGCGATACCGCTAGCAATCATAGCGTCAAATTCTTGACGAGCTACCTTCAATTTATCAGGCGCGAGACGGCGAGGAGAACATGATACAGGTGGACCTGGTGTGGTGCGAATGTGGTGTTGTGTATTGTGTTTTGCGATTTGAGGAGTTCCAAAAGGACGTGTAATTTCCGGGAAATTAGACAAAATTTTATGATACACAGTATCACCATTAAAACTAGCTACCTTAACACTTAAAACAGCATTGTCGCTTAAATCTAAACAAGCTACAGTGCTAACATTGGTTAGACTATCGATAAGCTTCTGTTGGCCAACATCAACAACCAAACGATAGTGAGAAAGGAAATCTACGCCTATGATTGCTTTTGTGACGTCAGCAACAACAAAACGCCACGGAAAATCACGCCGCAGACCCAAATTCAAATTTAATTGCATGTAGCCGTAAGTGTCGATAGTCGAACCATTGGCAGCACTGAGCTGATATGTTGATTTACAAAGTTGCCTTTTAAGGGCTGAAACCGGGTACACACAAATGTCACTTCCAGTGTCTATTAGAAACTGTATCTGTGAACCACGATCCGTGATGAAGAGGCGACCTGAGCTGGGGTTGTGGCAATCATCAGTCGCCATCACTGACTGCCTCTCTCGTTTCCCTGGTTGTAGTCGCACGGCTGGATACACCGACGAGCTTTGGAACCATGCCGTGAGTGGTACCAACAAACTGGGTACTTGCGGTAGTTCGACGCTGAACGTCGTGACGTCGATCGGCTGCGTTGCGCATCTCTGCGGCGCTCGGTGGGTCGAGGTCGATGTCGCGATTGGATAGTTAAAGCGCTCACCTGGCGCGTCAGCTGAGCTACCTGGCGTGTGAGCTCCTCAACAGCTATTGATGATGACGGTACCGTTGAGGTTGCAGCAACTTGATGAGATGGCACTGCGATGTCATGGACGCGGTCAGCGAGTTCAGCGAGTGCGTCAAGACCCAGGGTAGGCTGTGACGCAACGATAGGCTGAAGTGAAACGGGTAGTCGGCTCGTCCAGATTGTTTGGAGAAATTCTTGAGGGATATCTGGACCGGCGAGATGTTGAAGATGCCGAAGGAATTGTGACGGCTTGCGATCACCTAGCTGCTCGTAGGTCAAAAGTTGTTTGACTTTATTTTCTCTCGACGCAGACAACCTTTTGATTAACTCCTCTTTGAGGCGTTGGTAATTGGGAGGACCAGTGAGGATGTCCTCTATTTCAGCAGCATACTGACGGTCGAGCGAAACCAAAATGTGGTAGAATTTGGCTGCTTCGTCTGTCACGCGCATGATTGCAAACTGTCCTTCTACTTGTGCGAACCAAATTGCTGGTTTTTCAGGCCAAAAAGGTGGTATTCTTATGCTCACTGGATTACTTGCAACTGTTAAAGCGGGCACGACGGGAGACGCCATCTTGATTTTGGAGTGGCGTCGTGGACGCGTGTCCACGTTACCGGTGGTATCTGAACCACTCGACGCCGACATCCAGGCTGCGAATTGCTCCTTGTCTTCCGTGTTCCTCAGTTTGTTCCGGGGTCACCAGTTTTAGGGGGGGGTGCGTGGTAATATTGGTTGAATTAAACCACAAAGATGAATTGCCAAAGTTTATTAGCCACACACAACACACACTATTTTAGTTTTTAGAAGGATAGCAAGACAGGATCAATGTAGCACATAATACATATCATGTAATTAATCAAAGTAGTAAGTGAACAGTTCACGCGTGGGCAAAACGCGAGTGCGCGTGAGAACGAGTTGTATGTGTCTCTCGTAGCATACGCTGTGATCGACTGCGCGCGCGCGATGCGCCTCCGCGTGGCTTCACATTCCACAATTAACTTAAGGTGACGTGAGTTCAGCAACTCGCAAAACGCGGTTTTTCCATCCAACTATTTTCATATAAATTGTCACAATTTTGATTCTTAAAAAACTATATATTAAAGTTGAGGATATATTCTAGTGGCAAAGGTATTTCAGTACACGATTAGATTAATTTCCCTCGATAGAAAAAAATCACAAAGTTGCCTCTTTTATTAATTTAAAAATAATTTTATGGCTAAAATAAACAGATTTTTCCCAAAGAAAAACAACTATAATATAGGTCGTAGCATGAGCTAGGGCATTAGGTATTTTTTTGTAACCTTTCATTTCATTCTTAAACACAATTTCAAAATACCTAAAAAAAATCGAGAATTTGCCGTGTTGCGGGTGACGCGGGGCGTGATCAGTCGCGCTCAAGCGCTTGTGGAGGACGGACCTATGCCAAATATTTGCTGGAGCGCGGAGATGCAAAATTTAAAACTTTTTTCGCAGTTATAACTTGTAATTTACTGCACTTAACGTGTGATTGAAAATGGGAAATAAAAAAAATAAGAAGGTGCTATCAAAATTGGCAAAACGGAAACTTTTCAAAGTAAAATATTCCGAAAGGTAAGCAACAAATTAAAATATCTCAGAATACAGAAAGAACCAGAAGTAGCATTCAAATGTATTTACAAGCTACACGCTGTGTCCAAAAACAGAACAAAGTCCCTCGCGTAGTGTTGTTAGCTCTCGCATTATTTGCCCATTTTTGGGGTAAATTTTGGGAGTTTCGGAGGTAATATTATAATAGAATAAAAATTGTTTTTTTCTATATAACTATGTACCTACCTGATTATCTCAAGAAATATATAGGTATATTAAATAAAACACGGTGTTAAGGTGGATATTATTTTGGTCCACACCGCTTTCCTCAGCAGGGAAGCTTAAATTTGAGATGGCTAATATAGAAACATAATTTTATACCCGCTCCCCCTCTCCCCTTCTCCCTCACACGCACACCAAAAATTTGTTTAGAAATCCTATAGACTAACAAACTATTTAATAGGATTGTTAGGTTAGGTACATACGAGCCGCACTTACGCTTTATACTTTCTTTTTTCAAGTTGGTTAATTTTTATTATATTACTTATTAATATTCTACAACGAATTAAAGCCCTCAAAAGGTAATAAAAAGAAGGGTAAATCAAAACTCTTAAATTGGCAACACTAACATAGATTGACGCATCACTCTCTATGACAATTGAAATCTGAGAAAATAATTAAATATTTAAATAAGACGATACCTAAATGCGATACCTACACGTGAAATGTGATCCCATCCTGTTTTTTTTTCAAACCCGCTGCATTTTTACAGGTAGGAACGACACAAGACGGCATAGTTTCGTGAAATTGGTCACCGGTAAAACACGTTAGCGCGTTCCGACGATCACAAAGTGACTGATCGGTTGCGCATCAAACTACTCTATTTAAAACTAGTTTGAGTAGCTTCAGTATTAGGCGCGCTCGCGGCTTCTAGTACTTTCTGTATTCTAAGTAAAATCTATATAGAACTATGACGGTTGCGTGAAAATAAGGTTTCAATATAAATAAGAACTATTTGAATTATAATCCGGTCAATTTAAACCAAAATTGAGAATGATGTTACATAAAGTCCCAACGAGCTCAAAATCAGCAAAATTGTTCAAAACATAATTATAAACAATGTCTAAAAGTTCCCCATCTTTCCCGTGTATGGAATTTTTTTTATTCAAGGTCAAAGGTAAAAAAAATAGTTTTTCGCGATTTTCAGCAAAACGGTAAGTTTGATCATAAAAGTACCTGAGAAAATAAAAAAGCTTATAAAATTCTCTATAACTTTAATTCTATCCACTTTTTCCATATTCCAAGCCGTTATTGAACTACACGCTCCAGAAATGTAAAAATTAAGGACCTCGGGCAGGTAACTATGGAGCCTGCCCCAATGCTCAACAGTGACATGACCTATGTCATTTGAAAGGTCTTGAAGAGTTAAACACAACTTGAGAGAAAACACCGTTAGCCGACGAGTTAGCCGTCGATTTCGATATAACTGTCAAGGAGTAACTTGTACAACTCTTTAATACCTTTCAAATGACATAGGTCATGTCACTGTTCAGCATTGGGGCAGGCTCCATAGTTACCTGCCCGAGGTCCTTAATTTTTACATTTCTGGAGCGTGTAGTTAAATAACGGTTTGGAATATGGAAAAAGTGGATAGAATTAAAGTTATAGAGAATTTTATAAGCTTTTTTATTTTCTCAGGTATTTTTATGATAAATCTTACCGTTTTGCTGAATATTGCGAAAAACACTTTTTTTACCTTTGACCTTGAATAAAAAAAAATCCATACACGGGAATGATGGAGAACTTTAGACATTGTTTATAATTATGTTTTGAACAATTTTCCTGATTTTCAGCTTGTTGGGACTTTATGTAACCTCGAATGTATAAATTGACCGGAGTATTATAGATTTAGTAGATTATTGCTTTGAAAAAAAAACAAAAAAATATGTTGTGTCACAGTATAAGAATATCAGCAGAACAACTATACAGCTGCAATGTTGGTACTGGGGATACCTAGGAATAAAATTTAAGATATTAACACAATGATTCAATTCAGAGTAAAAAGCGTGGGGTGCATTTTACTGTAGTTCATAACTATCCTCTCATAGATAGTTACCAATGATGATTGTAATATTTAAAAATATTAAGCACCCCACGCTTATTTACTCTGAATTGAATCATTGTGTTAATAACTTAAATTTTATTATAATTTTGATTTGAGGTGAAAAATTATTTTCTAGTTTTTAGTTCAATTTGCAAAAAGCGTGTTTTTTAGTTTTTTTAAACTATATTTTTTTACTGTAGTCACTACACTGTGGCATCTCAATGAGTGTCATATTATTATTCAAACTTAGCGCGCAAACTACGCGCGAGCTTCTCAATGCGAGCATCTCAATGAGTGACATATTATTATTCAAACTTAGCGCGCAAACTACGCGCGAGGAGATCGCCCGCGGTCGGACCGCAGGCCCCGCACCTTACCCCCTCCGTAGTAGCTAAGCGCTGGACTCACGTCGTCTTAAATGCAAGATTTGCACAAATTCGGAACAACGCATATCGCGCGGGTTTGCTTGCCGAATTATTGTTTGTTTACATTTGGTTAGAAATTATTTATTTGTGTTATGAATGTTATGTTACTGGGATATGAATGTGTGATGTATGTAAGTGGTTTTTAATATATTATTGTGTGTAAATAAAATATAATTATAATTATAATGTATGTTTAAGTGGAGGTCACCTACAGTCTTAATTTTTTCACAAGTCGTTTAATTTTGTCCTTTATCAATAGACCCATACTTTTAATAGCATTCAATTGATTTGAAAATGACTTCAGATAGCTGAAAACCCATGATCAAGGAAACTTAATTTGAAATGTCAACAAATCCAACCACAACAAGACATCTTCAACAACATGACGTCACAATCAACTGCAAGGTTCTTCACGGTTCTGCTATGTCATAGTAACAAACGATCTGCAACTGTGTTCACAACGAACTCACAAAGCGCTTAAGCTACAGCCAATCAGTAATCAACATAGAAATACAAAGAAAACGTACCACGTTTGTGTTACGGAGCCAAACAGCTCATTCTATATTGCTGACGTGAAATGAGCTTACCCTTTTTAGGGCCTTCAGGATAAGTGTGAAACGAACACTACACGCTGACTCGTTGCTTTAGATTCATTGAAACGGTTCATGTAAACGGCGCCTAAATTAATTTTTAACAATTTACCCTCTGCAGGTAAAAGGTTGCTTGCACAATTAATTTTAAAGGTTTTATAATTAGAATGTTATTTTGTCTTAACGTGTTTTGTTAATTAAGATTAAGTGTAGATTGTTTTAGAATAAAGTTGATTATTTTGGTGGTGTCAAATTTTATAAGGGCTTGTAGGTTACCTTGGTAGTCTTTTCGCTATTTGATGAGGTGATTCGCTAACCATCGCTGCACCATAGTATTTCCATTAAGACCCTGCGGTCGCTACTGAACACAAACACGCATGTGTGATCCTTATCTACAATTTCTTTATGACGTACAGAATAATAGTTAAAAAGCAATAAAATCGAGCCGAATCTTGGTTTCTTTGCGAAATCGTGTTCATTGAACTCTAGAACCTAGCTGGCAACATTCTCGTCCAAAGTCTCGACTAAGGAAATGTTTGAAGGCACAATTTGTTACTTCATTCATCATTCTGATTTTCGGTTCCCATATGTTGCAGAGAAATTTGATTGAATTATTTGATGCTTGAAGGCAACTACGATTAAGTTAAATTGTAGTTTATATGTGGAATTGTGTATTTAAGCATCTTATTCGATATTATAAATGCGAATGTTTGTAATGATGGATTGGTACTCATTCACGAAAAAACTACTGGACGGATTTAGATTAAACTTTACAATTATTATAGGTTTTACATCAAAATAACACATGGGATACATTTTATCTCGAAATTCGAAAGGGTACAACGCGGGTAGCACCTCGGGGCGCGGCTAGTATCTATATTATAAAGAAGTAATGCAAATGTTTCAGGTGTTTGAAACTCATATATATTTTAAATATTCAATACAAACGCTTTAAAGACACAGTAGCATCACTCAACGCCAAGTAAAAGCCGAAAAATCACTGTGCCACGAGGCGAAATTTCAAAAATAGCATTTTCTAAATTTTTCTCCTGAAATTGCTTGGAAAATTGGTCGGCGAGGCTTGAAGCTAGCTAACGTATGCTTCATGTATCATGTATCTTGAGTCAAGTTTGTGGGATATTAGGGTTTTTGTGTGAAGAAATAATATTATATCGCTGACAGTTATGAATGGCAGTACTCGGTTTTTTATGAGCCGGATCTGTGTGATGTTAGGGGAAATTATGTCTTTATGATTGTATTGAAAGTTAAATTGTCTTATTAAAACTATGTTAAGATTCCTGTCCGTTGGGGACCTAAAAAGATATGTAGTACAAATAATTCTCTAGATTTTTAGTATTGTCTGTATTGGTGGTGATTACGCCTAAACTTCCACATTTTACTGATATCTTCGGTGAGATGAGAGGCATTTGCGATTTCGCCCAGCCGTGGGACATTCAGGCTATTACTTTTATATAAATACTTTTCTTTATTAGGACAGGCAGCCTATATTTCTAATTTTATGTTTAACTTTAGTTAAGCCACTCTATCATTGTTCTAATGCCGTTAATTTTACTAACAAAACATTAACAATATTATTTTCTGTTGAATCCATGAAGCTGTAAAAACTTATCCCTGCAATAAAAACTGCTTGTACCGATGATATCTTCAGAAAGTTGATGAATCTTTGTCCTGCAGTGGTATATTGCAGATACCTACTTACCGTTTTCACTGAGTTCTATGTTATATAGCAGCGCCCCGCGGTTTTACCCGCGTTGTGCCCGTTCCCGTAGGAAATCCGGGATAAAATGTAGCCTATAGCCTTCCTCGATAAATAGACTATCTAACAGTGAAAGAATTATTCAAATCGGTTCAGTAGTTTCTGAGATTAGCGCGTTTAAACAAACAAACAAACAAACAAACAAAACAAACCCTTCAGCTTTATAATATTCTATGTTATATTTTAGTGCAAACCGCAGCACCCAACATACTCATAGACTCTGCCTCTGCGTAGACATCTATAGATTTGCAAATCGCGTCTTAACCTACTTTCCATTCGTACTTCTGTAGGATTTCAAGACATTATACTTGTTAAATTGTATTTGTTTATACCTGACTTGGTGTTTAGCTTTTGTTTTTTAAACTGTTTGTTCTAGATCGAATATTGCGATCACTGACTTCTGAATATTAAATACTTGATTGCGATTGAGTATTTGAATGATCTTTAAGAAAGTGTAGGCACGTTTACCTATTACCTATATATTTATCTACTAGCAGCGCCCCGCGGTTTTACCCGCGTTGTGCCCGTTCCCGTGGGAATTTCGGGATAAAATGTAGCCTATAGCCTTCCTCGATAAATAGACTATCTAACAGTGAAAGAATTATTTAAATCGGTTCAGTAGTTTCTGAGATTAGCGCGTTTAAACAAACAAACAAACAAACAAACAAACAAACAAACAAACAAAACAAACTCTTCAGCTTTATAATATTAGTATAGATTACTTTTATTATATATTTACCGCGCAGGGCGGTGGCAGGACGACCTGGGCGCCAACTAGTGGCTTCGAATCGAGAAGAATGGCGGGATTAAGGAGAAGCCTTTGCCCAAAAATGGGATGATACAGGCTATCAGTATCAGTATCAGTATTTACCCATTGTTTTATCTTACCTATAACCTATGTAAGTACTAATATGTTTTATTCAGTTTAACCTTGATGACATTTGAGATTTTTCGAACTGCTAGCTAGCGAGTTCAAAAGCGAGAGTCACATGTCACAAACTGTCTTTAGAATTAGAAATCTTCAAACATTTTACACAAACAAACTTGTATCGAAAAAATGTTTTGGTGTGCATCCATGCATCATTTTTTTCAAAGGGTAAAAAGTTATCCTTGAAAGGACATAATTATTCGATTTCTGTTGCTAGACGAAAGTTGAGATGAGATGGAACTCCTCAATAAAGCATCTTCAATTTTTAACCGACCTCGAATGCACCCTAAATCAATTCAAAAAAATCTTCCAAAACTGATATAGAACAGAATACAGGAGCAGCATTTTAATAAGGCCCAAAACCAGTTGTTAGCTACGAACGAATATCTGGTAACAAATGGAACAGGGTGAGCGGTGGCTTATTCACAAATCCTGCTGACTGCAGCCGCGTCCGTTATCATGAGAAACGATTTGAGAACGATATTGAAAACTTTCCTCTAGATATTTGAGATTTTAAGATCTTGGCAAGCGTGGTGATTATACCTAATTCTCCTCGCTGTACTGATATCTTCAGTGAGATGAGAGGCCTTACAGGCTAATAATTTTCTTTGTATGAGACTTCGATAAAATTTCAAAATATGTTTTGGTTCTAGGTCTCATGTTGAATCCCTGGTCACACATGGCTCGGGTTTGAGATCACCAACCCACATTAGGTAAGCGTGGTGATTACGCCTAATCCTCCTCACTGTACCAATATCTTCAGTGAGATGAGAACCCTATGCCCAGCGGTAGGATATTATAGGCTTATACTATTTTACTGAATCTATCTGAATAGGTTCCTTTTCTTGTTTCAAAACCGGTAGGCATAGTTACCGCAGTTAGAGCCAGCACCGCAATGCACCACGATGGATTATCAGACTCGACTTTTTCAATTAACAAGCCAAATGAGCACGCTAAGAATTATATCTGTATGCATTCGCCATATTTCTTAGTAATAAAGTGCAACTAAACAATGTTCTGTATTAAATTTACTTTAAAAAATTGTAATAATACGACTTTTTTGAAATGTTTCCTTGCACTTTTAGTGTAATGTCAATTATTGGGATGTAATATCTAGGCTTTCACCTCACTGATAGTTTTACTCACTTGATAAACAGTAGGAGGTGCTAAATTCTACTGAACGTATGAATTATGACTAGTTTTTTAACCATTTTACCGATTTAATAAAATCTGTCTTAGAATGCGCTATGGTCCCATTTTTGACAAAAGGTGATATTCATTAAACAAATATTAGGTCGTTACAGCTAAAAAAGTTATCGTTAAACAAGATTTTGAGTCTCGAAATAATTAAAAAAAACTGACAACTTTTATTTAAGCTCAATTTGATAAACATACATATTTGCCATACTACTCTTACTCTACACGTTTTTATATCCAAACACACGCATATTCTACAAAAAATTACTCAAAAAGAAACTTTAAACCATCCCTTTCTAGTGTTCAAATCCGGACAATCCATTTAATTTATTTTTCAACCCAAAAACCGTATTCCATACAACATACGAGCATAAGAGAACACTGTAACACAACAAGGCGTCGTTACTATAAGTTCCGCGCTTGCATTAAGTTGCGCAATAAGGTCCCCGCATCGCCTATAGTTTGCTCAATAAATTAAGTAAATAAACAAGACTTCTAACAGATGACACCGAATGAAAACTATGCAACTGCATAACTTGTTAATAAAGGAGTGCAGGTAGGGATGTCTGGCCAATTAATTATATCTCGCCCAGATGTTGCGCGGCAACTTTTGAACTGCTCCCAAACTGTTACATTTACCCCAACTTAATGGGTGTTGTTCGCGCAAATTAACGTTTCGTTAAATAGTTCGGAACTGGTTTTGTATGGTTTTTCTTTGCATATTTTTAAGGGTTTTTCGGGGTGTTAACTCTGTAAGTAAAGTTAACTTGGAAGTTTATCATTTGATCCCAAAACTCCCACGGGAACGAGCACAACGCGGGTCAAACCGCGAGGCGCTGCTAGAGTTATAAATATAACAAATGATATTACTATTGTTCTCGATACTACTACTACTTGTAAAAATTGCTGAATAAAAGTACGTACTAAACTTTTATTCAGCAATTTTTACAAAGAAGGTACGTAGGTACGTGGAAGGTATTACGATAGCTATGCTTATTAGCTAGAATTGTTTATAGAAAATTCATCAGTATAATGAGTATAGTTAACGATACGGAATAGATATATTACAACTAGCAGCGCCCCGCGGCTTTGCCCGCGTTGAGCCCGTTCCCGAAGGAATTTTCGAAAATTCTTTCTTAGTGCCAAATTTCATGTTTCTAGGTGTAGCGGTTGAGGCTGTGCGTTGATTATCAGTCAGTTAGTCAGTCAGTCAGTCAGGACTTTGAATTATATATAGATTAAAGTACTTTGCTCTTCCGTGATTCAGCCATTTGTGTACTTTGTAAGAGTATAATTTTTTTTAAATCATTCACATTCTCATTACACGGTTTGTTTTGACACGTTTTAGGTATGCTCAATGTTTTTATAGGCCGACATTTTATAGTAAAATAATAAATTAATAAAGTCGATGATTGTGTGTTCTTGTTTTAATTGAACTGCTTATCTCATGAACTACCATTCCGATTTGTAATAGCATAGCCACATTCAACGGGAAGATTACAGGCTATTTTTAACCTCAGTATCCCCTCGAGAGCGGGGACAACGCGGGTAAAACTGTGGGGCACTACTAGTTTGTTTTACAACGCATATCATGATATATACATACACGTGCCACACAACTATTAAGACACTCAAAGTGCACATTAAAGTTAACCATCCATCATTTCCGCAAATGTACACACCACATACAAAAGCATTCTGATAAAACGAGATCTTAATTACTGCACCGGACTCCGAATGTGTTTCTTATTTTTTCATATAAAACCCAAGGAATTTGAACCTTATCTTCATAACAATAACACTACAGATTCAAAGATATTTCAGCGGCTGTAAATTTTAGTCAGCGCTGCAACCGTTGTATTCATGGCAACATAAAATTTTCCCCAGGAGTATACAAAGTGGAATGCATTTTGTTTTCTCCCTCTAGTTAGTTCCTTTGTAATGAATAAAGTGGGTATTACATTGACCGCGTTCTGAGGCGATTTAGTACCACCAGTACATTTAAAGCATTCACAGTTTGTAAAAACATTTATGATGCTATTAGGTCGGAATAAAACGATGCGATTAAAATATGGTTGTCTTCTTTTATTTACCAGTAGCAGCGACTCGCAGTCTTTACCTGCGTTGTACCTGTTCCCGCGGGCATTTTGAGATATTTATACAATGTCTTATCAGAATAAGACATTGTATAAATATCTCAAAATATACCAGAGTATATTACGAGTATTATTGTAAAGTTTCATTCAATGCTGTTCGGTAAGTTTTAGGTGAAAGAGCTACATATACAATATACACACATAACACAGAATACATCCTTACAAACTTTTTCATTTATAATACTAGATTATTTTTTTATATATTAATATATTCACATATTATATTAAAAATAATTTAATATTAATATATTCAATATATTTCTAATACACACATTTTTATTAAATCATGTTTAACAAAACAATATTAATGAAGTAACTCCTCTAAACCACGACAGTTTTTACACGGTCGAAACGTTGCACTAATAATAATAAATATTTTAATATGCTATTATTTCCAATCGTAATTTACGATAGCATTAACTCCTTAGTTTTCTAGCGGAAGTGCTTCATATAATTACTTCTAATTTCCAAAGAAAATGTTAATGTTCTTTATATAATATACTCGTAATTACTACGGAAACAGCATGCTCTATATATAACTAGCAGCGCTCCGCGGTTCTACCCGCGTTGTGCCCGTGCCCGTGAGAATTTCGGGATGCAAAATAGCCTATGACCTTCCCGTTGAATGTAGCTATCTCTTACAAAAAGAATTATTCAAATCGGGCCGATAGTTCCCGAGATTAGCTCGAACATACAAACAAACAAACTTTTACCTCTTTATAATATTAGTACATATTATTACAGAAACAGCAAAATCTTTACAGCGTGGTAAAAGAGGTACTCATTTCTAATATGATCTATCTATACTAATATTATAAAGCTGAAGAGTTTGTTTTGTTTGTTTGTTTGTTTGTTTGTTTAAACGCGCTAATCGCAGAAACTACTGAACCGATTTCAATAATTCTTTCACTGTTAGATAGTCTATTTATCGAGGAAGGCTATAGGCTACATTTTATCCCGAAATTCCCACGGGAACGGGCACAACGCGGGTAAAACCGCGGGGCGCTGCTAGTCCAATATAAAGTTATTGTTCTTTCATGTCCAATACGTTCGTTTCATTTTCGAGGATCAATCGCGAGTCCCAATAGTCTGATAAAATATTCTATTTTATATAAATAAGAATTTTCAATGGAGCAGAGATTTCACGGTGTCTTGCCTCTGAAGGTTGACGCTGATAAATCGTACTCCACGCCTTTTACTGTTTAGAGTTCCTCAGGAAGAACATTAAAGCAATTCCGCTGCGAATTTGCAGCACAATCCCTATTGTTTTGGTGCAATTTACTTTCATGCTGGTCATCCCCGACTGTTTATGAAAGACTTTATTTCAAAGGCCTACTTAATTTCCGTAGAAAGGGTTGTTTTCAAGATATTTACTTAGATTTAGAAAGCAAGCAAGTTAGATTATTGCGAAATAAAATGTTGAAAATAACCAACCGAATTGCGAACCTCCCTCTTTTTGACGTTCAGTAAAAATAAAATATACTTTTCGTAAGACGTTTTTATTTGTGTCTGTAATTAAGATATTGCTTATTAAGATTCACTTCCTCGTGAATTTTTTATTTTGGAAACTTTTGAAATTCCGTATAAACGTTTGACTTGGATGACGATGCTCTATAGCAAAAAATAAAACCTAGTTTGAAAATTACCTTCTAGCGCAATGCTATCCTTTTTAATGATTGACTCATGAACAATAGTCTCATTTCCATCCAACTCAATGGTGGAACCGGATCAAGGCGCTCATTTGTGATTAATTTAATGATTTTCTTTGAACCCCATCGGCAAACATTGAATCTATTAACAGAATTTCCCATAGCCCATGGTTTGATTTGTTTCTTATTTATTTGTTCACTTGAGACTCCAAACGTATACTGGTTTGAATAAAAATAATATAAAATATATAAAATTTAGTGAACTGATTGTAATAGGTGCATTGTTAGTTATCAATTAGATTTTGGAAACATTTTGTCTACTTTTTGTCCCAAAGTGTCTGGACGGATGAGGCCGTTAAAATTCCGCGTTTCAGTGGCAGTGAAAAATTAATTTGTATTTAAACTAGTTTACAAAATTTTAATGGTCATTATCATGCACGAATGTTATACAAATTAATTATCTATTATACTATATAATTAATCCACTACAAAGTTTTGCCTTTAAGCCTTCTTCATTGGAGAATGTAAAAGTGGCTTAAATGAGGTCATGTCAAAAATATCTTATTAGCTAAAAGTGTATAATGAAAAACAGGCACCCTTTTTTGTTATTGAGTTCTGTGTCTGTTTTCTTTAGATAATATTTTACGGTCTATTTTCTTGCTTTATATCTTTTAGAGTTAGTTTTAGTATATTTGAATTATTAAAAAGAAAATATTAGGAGCAACATACTTAGCATTTTTATATCAACCTTAAAACCTCATAGATAGATAATCAGTCATACCGACCTTAACAACTGATCGTCAATTCGTTTTTTAAAAATCCAAATTAATTTTATGCTTTTAGGTACTCAGGAGGTGTAACACCATCAAAGCATTATATAGGCACACACCTATACAAAATTAACCAATATACTTATTTACATATACACACACATCTATACAAAATTAACCATTATACTTATATATATTTACTTATTTATACTTATACATTCAAAATTTTCTTCAAAATTTCACACCTAGGTATTTCAAAGTAAGAAGAAATCGTTAAGGTCTTATTGACGCCAGTGGCGCGAACCTGAGCATCGATCAACGTCACATTCTGTAGACCAATACCTACCTCATGGCACCACGTGCTGCTAATTTTGCCACTAAAGGTGCACTTAGAGCTTAGACATTGCAAGTTCTAACGACTACGGAAACAGCATCTTAAATAAATGCCATGCCAATGTAACAATGAAGAAAAATAATAATAATTATGAACCTAAATAATTAAGTAGATAAGAAAAAATATGGTAGTAAAATTAAACAGTTTGTTATATTTTGGATTATTTGAAAACGTATGAATTAGGGCATAATAGAGAAAAAAAAATCTGAGTTTGCGTTGGTTACTCGGCAAAGTTAGAGGCAAAACCGGAGGCGAATCCGGCGATATATTTTATGTGGGTGCAACGAAATCATCATTGAGGCGTCAGTTACAAAATGAGAGTTGTAAAAATTTTACAGTGACAAGCCCTTTTTGAATACTTATAAATGTTTTACGAATTTTTAGTTCTTCTGAATTATACAGCTAAATTCACACATTTTAGCACGGACATGAATATAACTGGCTGTCAAACGATTTAATTATATTTGTTAGTTAGCTCTAAAAAAGAGGTTTTTACATCAGTTTTAATACAACATTTAACAAGGCTGTATCGGCAAAAATTAGTTTTCGGTTTCGTTTTGTTTAATATTAGTTTACTCCAACGGTACTGATATATGTAATACACTCACAAAGACATGTGTCTATAATCATAATTATTACAGCTACAAAGAATCGAGGGCGCTCAAATGACGCGTGAAATAAAACAACTACACTATGTTAGAAAATAATCTGAATAAAAAATATCTTAGTTTCTAAATTCAAATAAATAAACAAAAATCCCAAATAACCAATTGCTCCCAAATCTATTTGAAAGAATATCTTTCCAAAGCAATAAAGAGTCGAAACAGACTGATAGGAACTATTACACCCTAAGTACTCCCCTGGATTCCATGTGACCATTGAAAGGTGACCCTTTTAATAGCGGCAGCGTTTCAGATCTAATAGTCTAAACATTAGAAGAGAAATTACAAGGGACTGGTCCGGTAAGCCATTAGCACTTTGGGGCCGTTAAAACTTCGCTTGCTACTATGATTTTTGGCATTTTAAACACTAACAAAGTTCGTGTTTTCCGTTACATGGTCCATGACTTTCGTTAGAACGGATTGTTGGTTAGTTGTTTAACGGGTAAAAATTGAAGTGTTTTGGAAGTTTTTAATTAAATGTTTACTTAATGGTTGTTAACTCGAAACGTTGGATGAGTTTGACATGCGTGTACAGCTGTTAGTGCATGATTATTTTGAGTATAGTTCATACTATGAGTATAGTTCGTTGTTTAAAAAACTCACTGAAGATACGGTACGTATTGTGTCTAGTAAGAATAGGATTGGATAACAGTAAGGATTTTTTACACCTTAAGTAATGTAATTTAAAAGTTCATTTGTGAGGTTGAGTTCATATTTTATTTTAATCGTAGTTACATCATCTTTATTTGCCCATTAAATATAAAAGTTTTGTAAAGAAAAGTTAAATTGTAGAATTTATTTATTAGGAAGGTTTTCTTTTGAGAACTTAGAAGTATGAAGTATTGTTTTGTGATGTTGAAATTTTAATTGGATTATTTCAGTTAATTCTAAGGTACAAACATACAGTAAAAGTTAGTCAATCAAACCATTCCAAAACTGGTTATTCCATCTTCCAAATTCATTACCTGACAAGATAATTTGAGAAAGTTAAAAGCTCTTCCATGCATTTATTATAGGTCTAGTCAGCAACGCCCCGTCTAGCCAGTAAGACCAAAATGCGAACAGTATTTTCGGGTATTTTCAGGTTTTTAATTCCATGTACTTACCTTGTATTTTTAGCACAAACGTTTCGAACTAAGTTAGTAACTTCATGTAGTTTAGTGGCCAATCGGAGTTTTGTAGACCACCTCAAGGCTTTTGACATGGTCTATTAATTGAAATATCCGTGACTTAAAATGTAACTTGCCCTCCATATAGTATACTAAACGTTTCCTACTTTCAAAACATGGTTTGGATTTCAGATCACCAAACCGTATTAGGCAAGCGTGGTGATTACTCCTTATCCTTCTCACTGTTCATCTTCAGTGAGATGAGAGGCATTTGCCTAATAGTGGGATATTACAGGCTTATACTTTACTTTACTACGTGATCAAAATTAACTTCTAAGTCACAACATAATCCTTGCTGAAGCGACATTTTAGGTGTCCAATAGGTCACTAACTACCATCGTCAGTCGCTTCGCCCGTTCTTAATGATCTGTCCACACAAGATGGATGCCGATAGCCTCATTCGACTATGTGCCATTTTTATCTCGTGTTTATCTTTTCCGGAGATTTTATTATGGGCATTATTTTTACTAATAGAATAAAGCTGGAGAGTTTTTTATTTGTAAGATCTGTAAGATTGGCTAAAGACAGACTTGATCCAAAAAGGTCACTGCTGCACTGAGAAACGTCCATTAGATCGACACATAACAAATTGAGATAATTTTTCATTTATTATCATGTCAATATCACTCATTAAATTTATACTAAAAAAACATTTCAGAAAGTAAGACAAGCCCGTTGGCACAGTGGCATGTGAGATCGCTTTCTGTGTCGGGGCTGCGGGTTCAATTCAACGGAGTCAATAATATATAGCAGACATTGTTGGCGACGACGTATATATTCTTAAAATCAATTATTTATTTGACATCTCTGAGTACTGGGGTCAGTCTAAAATCTAAACTATATAGGTAGTCTACGATGTCCATAGTCGAAATCTTCATATCAAATACAAGCAGAAAATTAATCTACATCTACAAAGAACGGAATACATCTGTAAAACCCAAAAACAATATAAATTACAACCGATATCATTCTGAATCATAAATATCGGGAAACCAATTCAAGCTTCAAGCTTAAAATATACCAAAAATAACATTTATCCAGTTGCGCCATCAAATACTAGAGGGCCCAGGATTCAGGAGCATTTGTTATATATCAGACTCCAGTACATTTGATTATCATATTTTTTGTTTCTCCTCATTTTATTTTACCCTTGTGATTTTTGGGTTCCCTATTTACATATTGGATTCCGATATACTAGTCAAGTTTATTACTATTTTCTATGTTATTGGTATGTGTTATGTTTGTTTCGTTTCTTATATTTTATTTATTGTATCGCCTGATCCAGCTGTGCTTGATGAATATTTGAGCGTTCAATTTCATGTCACACATCAATCTTAATGCTAATCTTTGATGCATATTTTGAAGAATATTCTTGTAATGAGTCATTATTTTCGTATTTACTTACAATACTGTGCATTGTGACCGTATTAACTTAATAATAATAATTGTGACGTTCTACACTTATTTATTTTACCAAAGTGCGTTTGATCAAAGCTCACTTGATCGATCAAAAATCACCGAAAATCTGTATACACGTACTACTTACCGAAATATCAAATCGATTAAGTCATTTTCCCAAACATGATTCATCGAAGTATCAAATCACGCATGCCTTCATTTACTACGATGAACACTGTGTAAATAAGTTAGAGAAAAGTTTTATAAAGATCGCCGGCAAGTTATTTTTATGAAATCTAACTGAGTCATTGCTATACTCGGACAATAGGTTCACTAAGCCGACACTTAATTATTTGACATAATTTTTCATACATTACATGTCAAAATCAGTATTTAAATATGTACTAAGGAAGCATTTGACATCCCTTGTTTGCATACTTGAAAATACGTTGATTTTTTGTTTAATATTGATATCAATTATAGTTTAGTACCTCACTCGTTTTTCATTAGGGTTTTAAATATTGTTTTTTTTATAAGACTGAAGATTTTTGCAGTTTAAGTTCTAGCATTTCTATTATCCTTTGTTTTAAACATAATACAAGACATCTGAAACTAGATATTTAGTTAGTTTAAAAAAAACAGTACATACAAATTTTCGCTTAAAATATCCAACAATAGATTTTATGTTCACACTTACATACAAAATAATTTATAGCTATTAAAAATTATATGAAAGCAACACTCTCTTGTTTCTACTCTACGTATTGTCAAAATATTTATTGTCAGTCAACCCTTTGTTTAAAAGATATTCAAAATCAGATCCGTATTCAATACAAGATTTAGTTTGGATAAAAGCAATCAAGTTTAATTGGCGTCGAATCATGGAGTTTGTAATTGGAATCGACACAAAACGATAACATCTACTATAATAGGAGTAAACTTTATCAAACTTCCTTCGTCGTTATTATATTTACTTGGATAACAATCGTTGTATTAAAAGATATTTCTTTAACAAACTTTTTGTTAAGGAAACGTTTGTTGTACTTTTCTTTGAGGCACGAGTTTAACTTGCGTACATGACAATGTTCGATTTTTTTGAAAAAAGAACTTCGAACATAAGCTATCACTTAAATGTTGAGTTCTTTTAAAAAAAAAACGCAGGTCACTATCGCTGTTTTCGTATTGTTCTGAATTAAAACAAACTGTCAGATGTCAATTGTTTTCATCATCAATGTTGTGTGAGTGAGAGAGGGATACAGAGAGAGAGAGAAACTCTTTATTACTTCTTTCAAACATGTATACTATCCCATCTAGTAGAAAGGTTCTTCATCTTTACTTCCACATAGCTATGTTTAATAGTTTAAGTGGATTTTAGTGCATCATAAAGTCCGTGTCCCAATTTAAGACGTGCACCAAAACATTTTGTACTATTATTTTCGAAATAAAACTGCTCGTATTCGTTGCGAGCCAAAGGCTTCTTGCTCGTATATCAAAACCATTTTGACAGCACTGAGCGATGTCCTAATATCCGGCAAGGAATGGTATCGTGCCAGTCTTCGCCAAGCTACTGGGCCAATCGCGATGCAAGTGAACCAATCCAGGCCAGAATGAAATGAGAAAAAGAATTTATATGACGTCAGAATAAGGAATCAAATATTCAATGCACCAATAAGAATGGTTCTCTTTTCAAATATTTTAAACCGACCGTTTTTGAATTTCGAATTCATGTGATTGAATATTACTCGTATTCCTTCGGATCTAATTTGAAATCGAACTTACGGCAGAAGAATTATTGTTATCAATACAAGGAGACAATAAAAATCAAGTTGTTTAGTATAAAACACAAGAGGAATACTTCTTATTTTCTAAGCAATTAAAAAATAAGACTCGAGGCTATAAACTAGATCTGGTGATCTCTCTGTTTTTCACTGAAAGAATTTCCATTATTTACATAGCCAAGGTAACTTGTTTCATTTATAATTTTCCTTTGATCATTGTTTTGTACGCCTTGTTCGAGACGACTGTTTTAATTAATGGCATTGCTTCAGTGATCAAGACAGTGTCACAGTATAAATGATACAGAGGTACGACGAAGCGGTCTTAATCTTTATATATAAAAATTACATGTCACGTTGTTTGTCCGCAATGGACTCCTAAACTAATGAACAACCGATTTTAAATTTGATTTGCACACCGTGTGCAACTTGATAGATAGGGTGGCTTAAATCTCAATTTATAATGATTAGGGTGGTCCACCTCTGATTTTTTATATAGCGAAACAACGTTTGCCGTAATAATTTGTCATAACTAGACGAGTAGTCTAGATTGTCGTTTAATTAACAACTTTTTTTTTTTTCTTTAACCTATATCGTCCCACTGCTGGGCAAAGGTCTCCCCCAAACTCTTCCATCTTTCCCTGTCCTTCGCGGTCTCCCACCACTCGCTGTCGAAGGAGACAATGTCGTCCCTCCAGCGTTTCCTAGGCCGCCCGCGGCGCCGCGCTTCTCCCGGGACCCACTGGGTGGTGATGTGGGCCCATCTCTCGGGGTGCATCCGTGACACGTGCCCCGCCCACGTGCGTGCATCAATTAACAACTATAAGAACAATATTATGCGCTGTCTCTGACTTAGAGTTAGCTTATAAAAACGTAGATAAGTGAAAAGATAAGTTGTTAATTGATGTTTTCTTAGACTTCTAAGTTTAAATTAACAAGTAAGTTAGTATCATAGAACGTCCAGTTATATTTTTCTAGCAAGACTATTTAAGTTTATCTACTGCTTTTCTTTATACTGGGCTGGTAGAAAATATTAGATATAATTCAATTTTGTTTCCTTTAATTTGTTTGCAATGATAAAGCTACGAAGATCTCTCTCGATTCCTAAGAAATTGTTTAACAGACGTTATTTACCTTCGTTTTCGTTATTTATTTTTACATAAACTGATATTATGTTTAATTCAATAATAACTGATGTTGATTTTGCAAAGTTTGCATACGTATTTCATACGCTTGTCTTTTAATGTATCTCATTACTTCGTATTTGAATTGTTTCTTCAATATTCATTTATGTAATAGTAATTAATATTGTTTATTACGCTATTTACATATTGTAAAACAGGCGATTAAAATAATTCGAGTAGTTTAGTCACCAATCCTGGTGTCAGAGTTTTTAGACCGCCCAAAGGCCTTAGTCTATCGACATGGACATACACCATTTTACAACATTGAATAAGTGTATAATTAATTATTTACGATAAATTGGCTGTGTTTTAATGTTTGTAAGATATGTTTGTCTGTGATGTGTTTCATGTATGTACATAGAATTAAGATTAGTTGCTATTACCAGTGTACTTTTTATTATGAATAAAAATATGTACATATATTATATATTAGTCCATCGATTGAAACAATCGGGGCCAAAGCATGGTACAGCTCAGATATACTCATAAATGGCAGTATCGGCCACCCATCCAAATAGGGGCCGAGCTGCACGTTGCTTAACAAACATAAAGACCTAACATCGCGATGTTAAGATTGCGATATTGTAATTGATATTTGAAACCTATCACAGAGCGACACGAGGGCACGTAAAGCAGTCGGCCCGGTTGTTTCAATTGTTAGACCATGTTGTAGGCCTTTACGTGGTCTAAAAACTCCGACCTGGTGTCGGAGTGGAGTGGCGGAGTGGAGTGGAGTTGGCCACTAACCTACTCGAAATGTACGAATGAACAGAGCAACACGAGTTAAAAGCACAATTTTATTTATGCCCATATTCCGTGCTTCGGAGGGCACGTTAAGCCGTCGGTCCCGGTTACTTTCTACGGATAGTAGTGGTTACTTGAGCCATGTCAGAGGCCTTTGGCGGCTCAATAACTCTGACACCAGGATTGGTCAGGTTGACCATCCACTCGATGAAGAGAAGAGTGGAGAGGATTAGAAGTAATCACTATGATATTCAATATTAAGCCAGTCGGTATATTTTATATCAGAGTCCTATATCTATAATATAAAAATGAATCGCTGAATCTGTTGCTAAGCGCATAACTTCAGAACGACTGCACAAAATTGGATGATTCTTTTTTTAATGTGTTCCTTATTGTCAGGACAAGGTTTTTATATAAGAAAAATAAGGAATAAAAATCTCAAAATTCCCAGGGGAACGGGGGCGCTGCGGGTGAAACCGCGGGGCACAGCTAGTTGTAAATACAGCAAATAGGTACCAACAAAAAGTTTTCAGTTTTTGTCTTCTAAGCAGTTAAGCATTTTGTTGGCATCGTTCCAAATTCAACCACAACTTGGATGCTTATAACTTAAGTAAAGCAAGCTTAACAAATAGCACCTATAGTTACTTGCTAACTTATTAAGTGCTTAGTACACGTTTGTGGTATTGTTAATGGTTCACAAATTATTAATGAAAAAATTGATTTAACTGTCATTAAAATGCATGGAACTCAATCATGATATTTGTACTTCACAAGCTGCGCCCCGCGGTTTTACACGCGCTGTGCTCATTTTCATTAGGGTTTTGGGATGAATAATAGCCTACAACCTTTCCGTTAAATGTGGCTATCCATTACAAAAAGAATTATTCAAAATGGGTGGGTAGTTTCTGAGATAAGCGCGTTCAAACAAACAAAAAAAGAAACTCTTCAGATTTATTATATAATAGAGATTTATTTATATGGTACCCTTACATTGAGTCTGCATAAGAACAAATAGCAACTGCACGATCACCTCAAACCCTATTATAAAAATAAAAACTTTATGATTCCTCAAAGAGTCATACTTTGAGCCATATTTAAGACTAGCAGCGCCCCGCGGTTTTACCCGCGTTGTACCCGTTCCCGTGGGAATTTCGGGATGAAAATAGCCTTCCCGTTGAATGTGGCTATCTATTACAAAAATAATTATTCAAATCGGATTGATAATTCTTTAGACCTTGAACATACAAACTAACATACAGACTTACAAATTTTACCTCTTTATAATACTCGTAGTGTAGAATTAATCAACTTTGAGTAACCAATTTCATAGAAGTTCTAGTCTTGCAGTTCTAATATCGAGCTCAGTTCAGACTTAAAATAAATACCTCCAGTTCAGGTGAGGTATCGAGACGACCTAATTTGAGTCTCACTTACACTTAACTTAAAGTTAGGGCGAAGTTAGATCGGAGTGTTTGGAACTTGTTTATATACGTGGCAATGTTTAGAAGTTGAGTTTGTAAGTGAACGCGTTTTAATTTGATATTAAACTAGCAGCGTCTCGGTTTTACTCGCGTTGTGCCCGTCCCAGTGGGAATTATGGGATGAATAGCCTTCCTCGATAAGTGGACTATCCAACACTGAAGGAAATTTTCAAATTGGACCAGTTCCTGAGATTAGCGCGTTCAAACAAACAAACTCTGCAACTGTATAATATTAGTATAGATTAGGTATTGGGTGTTGATAAAGTCACTTTATATTTAAGACCTGGTATATTCCAATGGATCCGTTTCCGCGGGAATTTCGGGATAACATGTATCCCATGTGTTCTGGTGTATAACCTTTATTATCGTAAAGTTTTATCCAGTAGTTTTTTCGTGAAAGAGTAACAAACATACATACATCGTCACAAACTTTCGCTTTTATAATATTAGTATAGTATACTTACTTTAAGACCTGTTATTCAATATATATAGATATTAAGGAAATAGTCACATGATACCGCGTACCGCCACGGCAGGCGGCCTACCTAAACCGCCAAACACACGTACCAGTATGTACATCGCCGGCGGCCGCACCGCTTACAAAATCTACTGAGACGCGGCAGTGTGGGATCATGGCCTAAAATCTATTTGACGACTGAGGGTCAACACTGTGTTAAGCGTGCGCCCGTCACTTTTGTATGACACTGCACGCGACGGGTGCACGCGACGGTTCACTTTTGTATGAATATGAAGCCACACGCGGCGGGTTCACTTTTGTATGAAGCCACACGCGGCGGGTTCACTTATGTATGGAACCGCGGCGTGCGCACGCTTAACGCAGTGTCGGCCCTTATAATATTGGGTAAAAACTTCTTAATAAGGGGCTAATTGCTAAGAGCCATCTCTTAGACAACATTTGGATACAGAAAAGTTGTGAAAAGTTTTTCAAAATGCAGCCCTGCAGCTATTTTTTAACAAACTTCAGAGAAACACATTATTTATCACAACAACATTAATATTATAAAATATATAACGTATTAATTAGTAAGGAAAGTTAGGAGTTGATATTAAAAAAGTTTTTAGTCACTAGTTCAGTGGACTTGCGCTTATTAACGTCCCATTCCTAACATTATCAAATGAGAAAAGTTGCCGTGTATGAAATACATTTAGTTTTGCCAAATAGAACAACACTATTCATTCCAACTTTGAGAAACGTTGCGCCCGAGATAAGACGTGAAAGTGAGTAGTAATTTGACAATTTGACAACCATTGTGCATTTTTTTATTTCTAATAGTCGTAGGTTCAGTATTAGCGCGGTCGAACCTTCGATCAACAATACACAACTAGATATCGGGTCACGTACAAAATCAAAGCTAAATACTGTCCGCGTGGATGACGTGTGACAGCTTATTTTGTTTACTACCGAACTGAACCAAAAGTTTTAAACAGTTCGAAGTTCAACCTAATTACAACCATGACAACTACCAATAAAGTAGCAAATCTTATGAATAAAATAAGAGCTCACTTTTCAAATGAGGCGTTATTCACCGAGACGTATTTTTTGCGCCCACCCGACATCTAGTTGTGTATTGGTGTATTGTTGATCGAAGGGTCGAACCAACAAACATAATACAAATGACGATCGTTTTAAATTGTTTTCTATCGGGTGCATCTTAAAGTTCAATTCTGAATGAACAGATTTTGTTTTCTAATAATTTAGAGTTTAGACTATCAACTTTTTAGGGTGGATTGCACAAGATTTTTAATTTTATTTAGCGCTTGAATATGATAAAGAAAAAAATTAGATCGTTTTAAATTGCGTTCTATTTGGTGCCCAATAAAGTTCCATTCTGAATGAACAGCTTTATTTCTTAGTCATATTTCGGTAGTACTCCTCAATCCAATCAGAAGGCTGGTCTAGTCTAACTATAGCACTGATTATAGGGTGCTAGTGTTTCATTAAGATCGGCCGCTAGTGCCTTGATAATAGCAATAATTATTTTATCAACAACTAGCAGCGCCCCGCGGTTATACCCGCGTTGTGCCCATTGCCGTGAGAAATTTCCGGGTTTCTCTTACATATAAACCTTCCTCTTGAATCACTTTATCTATTTAAAAAAACCGCATCAAAATCCGTAGCGTAGTTTTTAAGATCTAAGCATACATAGGGACAGACAAACAGCGGAAAGCGACTTTGTTTTAACTATGTAGTGGTTAACCATACAAAGACACAATCTATTCAATAGGTACGTAGTAATTACATCCACTCACAGAACGCCAACAAAACTTAGCACCTACTACGTTATCCTCGTCGACAGTTACAAAACTTTATATTTATGTTTTCTCTTGCAATACAGCATGGGTATTGCGCTAAGAAGATTGCTTGTTGGAATACAGCCAAATCTAGGATTACTTGTGTTATTCGATAGTGTGACTATAAATCGAGTTTTGTGTCGCTTTGATGGTAGGGTGTCGTCTCAAGTTAATTTACGTACCTTTGTGTTGCGTTTGAAAAGTGACTAGTGAGGTTGAATAGCAAGATGTATCTATACTAATATTATAAAGAGGTAAAATTTGTTTGTTTGTTTGTATGTTCGAGCTAATCTCGGAAATTTCTAGTCTGATTGGAGTAATTATTTTTGTAATAGATAGCCACATTCAACGAGGAGGTTATAGGCTATTTTTCATCCCCGAATTCTCATGGGAACGGGCACAACGCGGATAAAACCGCGGGGCACGGCTAGTGTTTAATATAAAGGAAGTATTAATTTATCAATCTGCTTTTATCTTATTCGAGTAGATTAGTAACACTCTTTTGACCGTATTCATAAGCGATTAGTAACAGAACTTTACTTATCAAATGGTGTGTCCAGGACCATTAGTTCCTGAGATTAGCGCGTTCTCAAACAAACAAACAAAATCTGCAGCTTTATAATAATAACTAGCAGCGCCCCGCGGTTTTACCCGCGTTGTGTCCATTCCTGTGGGAATTTCGGGATGAAAAATAGCCTATGTTACTCGTGGATAATGTACCTTTCGAATGGTGAAAAATTTTTTAAAAACGGTCCAGTAGTTTTTGAGCCTATTCATTACAACCAAACAAACAAAGTTTTCCTCTTTATAATATTAGTGTAGATTATATAGTTTTTACTACAGACAGTATGAGTTAAAACCGAAAACAAGTAGTAAAGAAAACAATTCGAATTCACGAATTTTCATTTGAGAAGCATATTAAAATGTTCAGGTATTTTTGCTTTACCTTTATTTAGTAGCAGCAGGTAACAATTTCTATGTGGTGGTTAACAAAGATTTGTAGCACTAACTGAACTCGTTTTAGAATAGGTTCTTGCTCTAGAAAAATCGTAGAACCTTTATTAAAGTCACTGCAGGTGCTATTTTTCAAAAGAATATTAATATAAGTCAAGCTAACTTCTAAATTTTTAATATATTTAGACTACGTACCAACGTATAATATATGCACTATAACTCGTTTAATTTTGCTGAAGAAATGTACAGATGTTTACCCTGAGTACTTAGTTAAAAGAAAATAAATAAATATCAGCCTTTATGGGCCTTTTTAATAAACGTGCATTATGAACAATTTAGTATCAAATGGTTTGTCACTTTCTGACATACGCAATTTTCCGAAGAGCAAAAGAGACAAAACACATTATAACAGGGTTTTAGTTACACCGTGATTATATTAATATGGGAGTGAAAGTATGATTCCAATGCAAGGCTAACGTCAGGATTATTGAGGTCATAATCATATTGTAAGCTGTAAGTCAGCAATCTCATAAAGTCTGCATATATCATTATTTCATATATCACAAAAATCATAAGAAACAAGAAAATCGCTCCAACAAAAACCCACATTTTAAAAACTTAAGAAAAACCAGAAAATCCATTACCGATTAGATTTCAACAAGGCTTTCATTCTCTCTCGTCTCGGTCAACAAAACTAGAGCTAACAAATATTCAGAGACGCTCAAAACTATTATTGCAACTCAAGTGCATTCTCTAGACTTCGGCCAAGTCGCATTTAGGTCCTCATTTCAACCACTTTCATTGCAAATGAGGTCTCAGTACTTATAGCATTTATAGTACTTCTCTAGGTAGCAATCCGAAGTAACTATCTTCTAATCTATGTCGCAATGTCACTGAGAATGGTATTGGAGACCTAATTTCTGTGTAAGATTATAGTAATGTGACATTTACGATGCACCGTCTTGGTAACGTTTCTCGGGTGAGAGTTGTTACGTATGCAAAGTTAGTTTGGTAATTTGGCTGTCTGACTTGGCACGTGACATTTGTCTGAAGATCAGGTTTATGGGTTTGTAAGACTTTGGAGTACAGTTTTAATTGTTTCAGGTTTGCTTGTATAATTTGTGAATTAACAGCATTTGATTGACTTAACCTTCAAGCGGGCGCGCGGTCATTTGTAACGGGAGCGGGCGCGCGTAACCGAAAAGACCTATTGGATGAATAAGAGAAATAAAGCAAAAATTATACAATAATCATTTATTTTTTGTACGCAGATATATCATCATCAGTCTTTATAGTCTAATTAGTCAAAACAAGTAATTGAAATTATGAAAAAGAAACAATTAATTAATAAAGTAACATAACTTAAATATTCTTTGAATCAAAACAAAAATTAGGAACACATTACCTCTTTTACACACCCCAGACTAGTTTATACACCTAGTCAAACATTAAAAATTACAAAATAAGAATAAAAAACAATTAACTTTGATTTTGTTTTCATCAGAATCAGTTTTTTCGTCCAAATACTCTGTTATTGTTAGATTTCTGCCACTTCGTAACTTTATCACGCCCTGTAAAACAGCTATTTATTTCCGAAAGTGGCAAATTATCCTCATCTGAGTCCGAGCAGTATGATTCCTCGTCAGATCGATGCTCCTCTGAAACAATGTGGTCGGAAGTTTCAGAGCCTTGGTCGCTGAGCTCTGAGTCACTCTCTTCTTCGTCTTCTCTTTGTAATTGCTCGATTATAGCACTTTGTGATAACCGTAAACGACTCATTTTATAAAAAAAAAAACAAAACTTCGATATAATAAGATAATATTCAGCGACGGCCGAAGAACTACAACCAGCACGTAATTAGTGAATGTCGCATTGAGCGTCGCGCGTAACTTTTTCGACGACAGGCGCGTGTAGTCTTTTTGACGACTGCGGCCGAACGAAAACAATTGCAATTTGCGGAGTGGGGAGAGCGCCCCGAGCGACGGTATTGTCTTTATTTCACTGTGAATGAAATAGCGACAGGCTACTAGAAATGAGAAATGCGTGTGATGACTTATAATAATAATATGAACGAAAATGTACTAAGTGCGGTCGATTCGACTACGCGCGCCCGCTTGAAGGTTAAGTGTCTTTCAGATTTAGCAAAAGAAGCAAGCTTTAAGTTGGCAAATCTATGAATATACTATTATGTTAAGCTGAAGACTTTGTTTTTTTGTTTAGTATTTTGTTTGATTGCGCTTATCTCAGAAACTACTGGTTGGATTCGAATAATTCCTTTTGCATAGGATAGGTACATTCAAGGGGATGGTTATAGCTAAAGGATTTTTTTACGAGACGTGCACAACGCGTATTAAACCGCGGGATGCTGCTAGTGTTAAAGATACAGTTTGAAAGTTGACACGTATAATTTACCCGATTACAACTCTACTAGCCGGCTGGCTGGTATGTTTTAAAGAGCGTTGTGGGTTTTTTTACTCAAAGGCCTCTGACATAGACAAATATACATGTTACAAATAGATTACTAGATATCCTAAAGGTTAATAGGTTTTTAGAAAGGAGAAATAGAAAACAAATTTCTTTGAAAATAATTTATTTAGAAGTATTATGGCACTAAAATAAAATTATAATATTTATAATACATCACTTAAATCTTATTATTAAATATGCAAGCATTAATAAGGTAAAAAGTATAAAATGAAATTATTTCCTTCTAAATTTTGAATGTCCAAAATTTAAGATTGTCAAAAGATAAGTAGATAATTGTAATTTTGATACAAAAAAGTGTAAAAATAAATTCCTAATTTATTTGTACGACCTCATAATATATTTACATTCTTATAAGCAAGCCTTAAAAAAGTTAAATAAATACAAAAATTAAGAACTAATTAAAATGCATTATGAAAATACTTATTTAGGTTTTTGATGATCTACACTAACGCCCGTACACAGAGAGGTCAAATGCTTCCTTAGTAGATACTAGCAGCGCCCCGCGGTTTTACCCGCGTTGTACCCGTTCCCGCGGGAATTTCGGGATTAAATGTCTCCCATGTGCTATTCTGATGTATAACCTATATTACTGTAAAGTTGCATCCAAATCCGTTCAATGGTTTTTGCGTGAAAGGGCAACAAACATACATCCATACATCCATCCTCACAAACACTTCACATCACTACATATGTAGTATAAAACAAAGTCGCTATTTTTGTCTGTTTGTTTGTCTGTATGCTTAAATCTTTAAAATTACGCAACGGATTTTGATGCGGTTTTTTGTAATAGGTAGAGAGTGATTCAAGAGGAAGGTTTTTATGTAAAAGAAATCCCGAAATTCCCACGGGAACGGGCACAACGCGGGTAAAACCGCGGGGCGCTGCTAGTTTATAATATTAGTAGGATAGGATGAGTGATTTTGACATATACTTTAATGGGTAAAAAAATACGTGGATTTAATGGACGTCTCTAAAAGCGGCAGTAAGACTTTTAATATTACAATTTTATCTCGCATCCTACCACTGGACTGGACAATAGAACGGACCGACAATTTAATGTGCCCTCCGAAGCAATGCACCATTATCGAACACCCATCCAACTACAGGAACAAATGTTTAACTCTAGCTCAAAATCGATCTGACATTTCGAAATACCAAAACTATAATATTATCAAATACTAAGCAATAGTATAATACTATTAATAGAGAATAGTTTATTTCGTTCAAAGAAAGTTCATTCAATTTTATGCTTTTCATTCATTCAAATTCATTCACGTTAGTATAATCTATCATTTATCTCAAAAAGTAAACTTCTAATCACTGCAGGAAAATTAATTTGTTTTTTTATTTAACGGAATTGATAATTCGGGCAAACCGCGGTCTGTTATAAGTATCTTACATAAATCGAACTTACTTTAAGCTCAGCAAACTCTTTTCTAAACATAACTTAATAATACGGAATAAGTACATTATTTTAATTCTTTGGTTGGAACTAATAATAGCCTAAATTGAATAGGTTTATCTAAAATAGTCGATTCTTAATCATTAGTTTCAACCCGTAGCTTTTTAACTAGCTAGTTTCATAAAATGGTTTTCAACCTCTGTCGTGTTCGTTTGCGATTCGATTGTGCTTTCGTCTTCTGAAAACAGAATGTTAAAATTAAAAACAAAAAGAAAACAATTGAAGTTCCATGTCACAGAAATGTCACATCACATTTGTTTGTCCAGCATTGGCGAAAAGATATATGCACCCTGAAGCAGAAGATCTGCATCTATCGCATCAGGTATATTACAGGTAATAGACAGTAAAAAAGCAGGTATTGAACGCAGGATTACCAACGCTTATCACCGTCGATAAGCACTGATAACCAGTGCAGATTATATATCTTCTTTCTGTGACTTGATCTTAATGTCCTGTTTATTTTCAGTTGGGCATTAAATGCAAAAGTTTGAATTAAAAAAAGTAATGAACTTACAGTTGATGTCGTTTCCTTCTATCAGCTATAGGATCTGCTGAGACTTCTACGCATAGTATTATATATTTATTATCACAGGACATTCTGCAAAAGAAAACGAAATTTTTTGAATATTGCAAATTAGTCCCAAAAATTCTGCTATAGTTCTTGAAATCTCTGAATATTCTTCTTAAATTTACTTGACACAAGGTATTGTTCGATTTTTTAATTGGTACACATATAGCAAAATAAATTACAAAATTGTAACAAAAGTTTCATTTTTTCAAGGCCCATCACTGCCCTTTTACTAAATTCTGATTATTCTTTCGTTTTTAAGAAATTGACTTACTCATTCTGCTCCAACAACCCAACCAGAAGATTCGATGCCATTCCAAAGTTGTATGGACTGCTGTCATCCCATTCATTACAATATGCCTTCTTCAGACGTGTGCCGTATGGATCAGATCCGTGCCAAACGTATTTCTCAGGCCTGGAAATGAAACAATAATTATGTAGATATTACCCGAAGCGTCGTATTAATAGAACTTCCGGGAAAAAGTTCGTTTCTTATATTTCGGGATAGATATTAGCCTTTAGTAGTAAGCATCTCTACGTCTATGTTAAAGTGTAAATTGGTGAAGTGCTTTAGGGGTGAATCATAACAAACATAGTTAAACAAAGTTATAGAGGAACGTTCAACTGACAGTAAGGTCCGTCGTACATAAGTTCCCGTTTTAAAAGAAAATAAGACACAGTTATTTCGCATCTATGTACAATATTAGTAACTTACTAAATGTAGAATGTAGTACCTAGTAGAATGTATTCATTGCTTAGGTACAAAAAATAATATATTATGTTATGTGAATATAGAATTCTGTTGGAATAAAACTTACCAATGCGGATCTGTCAGAACATTGCGCCCATCAAAACTATAAATATTTCTAGAGTTCTCGAACTTCGCTCCACTACCGTTAAATATGCTGTACCAAGAATCAAATAGCAGCTCTCCGTACAAATTTTTGACGGGTAAGTAGCGATCTCGTCCTTTTACTAGAGATACCGCATCCATAATCCTGAAATATGAAACGAAAGTAAAGTGCCTGTAATGTCCCACTAAATGCCTCTCATCTTACCAAAGATATCAGTACAGTGAGGAGATTTACATAGTCGTTCAGTGATATAAGCATAAAGAATAGTTAATGCACGTCGAGTACTTTGACTCTTTAAACTTTAGGCAAAAAAGCTCTAAGAAAGGGACAAAAACCCCTTACTCTTTAGTCAAAAATGCTCTGAAGTTGCCTCCCAAAGCCTGTGATTGCTGGTGGCATTCCTGATCGGCAGCACTGTGTCCTGATATTGAACTGGTAATCATTTTGCCGCTGTAAGGATCTCTTAGAGCCACCATACGAAGATGCTTCTAAAACATAAAATAAAAACAATGGCCGTGACATACAGACGGAGAGACAGACCTTAAATGGAAATGCACCCGCGTTATATTAATTCTATTATATTATGAATTGGAACTACGTTAACGGATACACTTCGCTTTTATTTTACATTTTATCTGACGATTCGGCTACTTTACAGGAACCATAGTCACAGAAGACCTCGTCTATTATTTTATTTTATAAAGACTCATTGAGACTTATGTAACAGTGAACTCCCTGAGCTGTAGCAGTCTTAAGTTTAAGACTGAGTTGTTTCTTAAGTGTAACAAACAAAAAGTATGAGACGCCTTGATCCAAGTGTGAACTTCTTCTATTCATATACGTTCGTAGACTAGAAAACTGACTAATTACAGTCTCAAACTCAGGTTCATAGTTATCAACATTATAGGAAAATAACTATAACTAAAAAGAGAAGAAGTTTTCAGTCACATTTAAGATAGAAGTGCATACAAGTTTGTACGAATGAAGCTTAATATATCCTTGGAATCGTTTTTAATAGTTTGACAAGCCCGTTGGCATGGTGGCAGTGAGAGCGCTTACTGTGCCGGAGTCAACAATATCTGAAAACGTTGGCGACGACGTCTGAGTGTCAATTACCTATATATTTTTATAAAGTATTTGTGTATGTATATGTAGTGGCATCAGTTAGTTAGATTCCTTATTACAAGCTAAGAGCTTAGTTTGGGTCTAACTCACTGTGAGTGAATTTATCCGGGAATATTTATTTATTTATTACTTATAGTAGTGTTGGGTACTTACATAAGGTTCTTGTACATGAGGTGTTTTCGTTGTAGTCCGATAATATGGTGGATGAGTAATCGATGGCTTTACTTCTCTCTTTGTGTGGAATATTGGTCCCATCTGCCGGCATTTATTACAGTTACAATTACAGGATTTTGGTAAATGACGTAGGTAATATCGTTTTATACTGTCTAACGGAATAATGTGAACATGCCTTTACAGTAAGAATTTCACTTTATTGCGATTCATTAGAACTCAGTTTGGGTCTAATAACCCTGTGAATAAGTAAAGAATGTTTTAATTTTTGTTGTTTAAAGTCAGCCCGAAAAACATAAGCATAGCAAAGTACAGCTCCGCCCCTACTTTGATGGGTGGCCGATAGTTCATTTCTATCAAAGCGCTACCGTGTTTTGAAGGGCACGTTCAATTGTCGGTTACGTTTGTTTCAATCGTTAGACCATGTCGGAAGCCTAGAGGCAGTTTAAAAACTCTGGACACTAGGGTTGGCCACTAACCTACAAGACCGTACTTGCTTTCTAAAAGTACTTACTAATTTAGAATTATAATTACTTATATAACTTTGAATAATAATTATGAGGTTCAAACTGTTTGTAATCTTTTCTGTCGCGATTGTACTTAAGTTTATTTTCTCTAAATAAACGTAAAGTTGAATAATCAAAATTGTGAGTTAGATTTCACCTCCACATGTTGCCATCCCGTTTCGACTCTTATCAGCAATATTTTCTCTTGTAAAATGTACGCCAAAGTTCCCACAGGAGTTGTTGACGTTCGCTGTAAAAAGAAAACAATTACGTACATATTTTTCCTATCCCGCCGTTTTAATATTTGAAACAATAACATTTTGTCTGATAACAGTACCCTTTAAACGTAAGGGTTGTAATAACGAATGTTTCCTTAACTTTTTGGAGTAGAAATATCTCAATAATGTTTCCAATATTCTTCGTATAATTTTTGTTGTTCGATGTTGTTGATATATAACGACATTTCCTTATTTATATTTTAGTTATTGATACATCTATATACTCATATCAGAAAGCTGAAGAGTTTGTTTTATGTGACTTTTTGAGTTTATTTTAACACGTTAGTCTCAAAAAATAATTAAATGAATAATTATTTTTGCAATGAATAGCCACATTCAACGGGAAGTTAATATGATCATCCCGTAATTTCCATGGGAATGGGCATAACGCGGATAAAGCCGCAGTGTGCTACTAGTTCGTATATATGTACCTTTAACAAAGATGTTGTAGACTGATAGATGACAGTGGTTGTAGTGTATCCATCATCGTCATCGAGATCTGAAAAAAGGACATTATATTGTACATACAACTCAATGCATTTAATTATGTTGGTTGTCGGTCGCTGATGACCAAGTTGTTTAAGCGACCTTAAATAAATAAATAAAAAAAATAAAAAAAATTATTCTACTTTTTTGCGAAAGTTTATGAGGATGTACATAATGTTGACAAAGTTCTTAAATTCACACGATTTGCACTCATTATATTATATAATATTATAACGCGAAACAGTCTTGTTTCATTTCATATATCTAATGAACGCTTAGTTTGTTGCACTTTCACGCAAAAACTACTGAACGGGTTCGGATGAAACTTTACAGTAATAAAAGTTATACAAAAATACATCAGATAAAATGCCCCCATGGGAACAGATGCAAAGTAGGTAAGATCGCGAGGCGATACTAGTATTGTATATATTTTACCTTATAGATTCATACCTGGTATACTGTTAATATCTTTTGGATCGCCAACGTTGGAGATTATCTGTGAACTTGTGAAAAATCCTCCTGGTTCTCCTTTGGGTCCAATTATTGATAACCCTGGAGGGCCCGGTGGACCCGGTGGTCCCGGGGGACCCAGTTTGGAAACATTGCAAGTATCAGGACATTGTCCAGGAGGGCCTATAGGACCTGCTATTCCTGAAATTCCTGGTTCTCCTCTGTCTCCTTTGTCACCCTTTTGCTGTAAATGATTTGAAATATCTACTATTAAATACTTAAATAGATATTTTTTAGGCACTTTTCTTAAAAATTGTAAAACAAAATATTTATTTCACAAAAAGATATAAAAAATTGTAATATGTGTATAATCAAACATGTTTAAAAATGGACACAATATTAGTTTTCAAAAAGTGATGAAGTACCTTTCTAGTATCGTTTGACACTATGCATTCACCTTTATCCCCTCTCGGTCCAATTGCTCCGTCCAATCCTTTTGGTCCCATTGATCCCTATAAAAATAGATTGATCTTAAACTGACAAAGTTCTAAAAGTTGTACGTCCAAACACGTCTTTTCGTGACCAAAACTGAATAGAAATTAACGTTGTAAATCACTTTGTAATTGGCTTCATACCTTAGCGCCTGTATACCCCCGATCGCCTCGATTGCCTTTGGGACCAGTTGGTCCTCTTGCGCCTCTGGGTCCTTTTGCTCCTGTTGGCCCTTTGGGACCAGGTGGGCCTGGTAAACTTTTTATGTTAGCTCCCTAAAATACAAGATATTATTAGAGTAGTTATCAAAAAATTCTTATTCAGAGTTGTAAGCAAGAAAACAGATTAGATTTATTTTACATTACAAATATTTCATTCTGTCTTTCATTCTTAAAATACTGAACTTTTATGATGAGATTTAATACAAAGGTAGACTAGATTTTGGATAAGGAAAAAGTACATAATATCCTGAAATTCGTACTAGAACGTGTATACTGCACGTGAAAAAAATAACTATTAAAATATAAGTACTTGTTACCTTTAATGACTCTAACATCTCAATCGGTATTTGTCCTGGCGGTCCTGGTTCTCCCGCATCTCCTTTATGGCCCCTGTGGCCCTGGGGTCCAACGTCACCTTTAACACCTTCAGGCCCATTTGGTCCCATTTCACCTTTATCACCTTTGATGCCTGGTTCTCCTTGTTTTCCTTCAATACCGGTGTCGCCTCGGTCACCCTAAAAAAACGATTAAAAAAATTTAAGTATGGCCTAGGCCTTAAACGACGCCCTGGCTAGAAGGCCCTGGCTATACCTACAACCTGGCTATATTTAAATAACTTCGAAATATTCTATTTTATGAATTTTCTGTTTTTATTGACTGTCTAGATACCCTGTTGATGTTATTATGTTCTGCCACTAACCTTTTCCCCTTGTTCCCCCTTATCACCTTTATGACCTCTCAGTTTCTCAACTACTAATGCATCTGAAACACAAGAAAACTGTTATAAGTGGGTGAGTACAGATGTACAGATTATATTGTCCTAGTGGCCGCCCTCACTTCGATTCGGGTAAAAGGCCCACCCCCTGGTTAAGGGTTGAATTTCGCAAAGTTCTTTCTAAGTGCTCAGTTACGTCATGATAGGAACCCTTGTACCAAAATTCAAGTTTCGGGGTATCAGTAGTTTCGGCTGTTCGTTTATATATACATACGTCAGTCCAATTTGCCTTATAATATGTATACAATATGTTCAATAACTTTAACACGTCCATATTATTTAAAAGAAAATATAAGGTTGATTCCAGATTATGTAAGATTTGCTATATTGAACATTATTCATTATTTAAAAAGTATAAAAAACATGTTTAAATAAATCATGTTTTAATATGTACTTTGCATATTATTTTTATGATGAAAATAATTATAACATTATGTCATAAAACGCATTATAACTATTTTTTTCCCAAACATAGGTGGTAACCTTACAAACTTCATTAAACATCTAACAAAAATAGACAAAGAACAATTTTGCTTAAACTATTTATATTTTCTCTTCCACAATAAAGAAAAACACAGTCATAGCGAACCCTTCAAAACAACGGATTATACAGTTGCGTTGAGTCAGGATAAGGATCAAAGCCAATATAGGCAATAGTACCAAAAAATGTTCAGGGATTCAATCTACTTACGTTATTACATTTACGTGACCAGAATGACGCGTTTGATATTGAAATTTATTCAGGTTATCTATCTCTAAACTAGAATGGAAAGGTCTAAATAAACAGTAAATTGTTTGGATGAGGGTTGAATTTTGTATCGTTTTAGCGTATTGAACGTCTTTAAACTTTGTTGGGTATGATTGACAGGGATAGATATGGTACAATAGATTACTTACTTTCAGTGGGATCCGTATCGGAGTCTAGGAGGTCTGTTAGACGAGCTGCTTTTCCAGTTTCGCCTTTTTCGCCCATTTCGCCCCTATCCCCTGTGGAAGAAATAGATATAAAGATAAGAGAAAAAAATAAAGGTTATTTGATGTAACTAGACGAAGTTACTATACAATGTAAGTGCAGTCAACCTATGAAAATTTGAAGTAGTTAAGACTTTGTTACATTAAAAAAAATTGCAATGACTTGTTATTATGCCTACTAACTAGTAAACTGTGATATAAGTTTGAATATGGAAAGGTTCTAAGTGTGCTTAACATTATAGATATTATAAGATATCTTCGGTAAAATAAGAGGTCATTACAGGCTAATACATATTTATCGTACGTTGAACATACATTGCTTTTTAAGTATGAAAATTTAACTTAAAACTTAAAAGTGAATATAATATAGGAACAGTAACTTAGTTGATGGTGTATAGGTAGATACTTATATAAGATACTTATAATAGATACTTATACTACATTACTTTTAAGAAGCTTTTTAAAATATTCGACGAAGATTCATACCTCGTTCGCCCTTTTCCCCATGTCTTCCATGGTTACCCGGAGTTCCCGGTAGACCATTCTCTCCCGCTGCTCCCTGTTCCCCTTTTTCTCCTCTAACACCGTCTTTTCCTGTATGGCCCTAAATTGGAAAAATACATTATCAAAATGGATAATGGAAATTTAATTTCGTAGCAATGCATAAGATACTCTTAAAGAAATAGATTGTGCTTTTTTCTCGTATCTTGTTATTACCTAAAGAATGCTATCATCTAGTGACTGATTTAAGTTTTAGTAAGCAGCTTATGAAATACTCTTAGATGGGAAAAATATAACTTTAATAAAAGCGATTTAGGTACTCTTTTATTCATGGTTATTGTTCTTGTAGTTTAAAAATCTTAATCAAAGCCACATCTTACCTGTTCACCTCTTTCTCCCATGGGTCCTCGTTCTCCGGGAGGTCCCATCTCCCCTCTCTCGCCTTTCTGTCCATCTCGTCCCGACGTGCCAATAGGACCCGGAGGGCCTTGTGGACCCGGAACAATTATCTGTTTCGCTTTCTTCTCCTCTTCTGTTTCCTATCAAAATACTCTCTGAGATACTTTATTGTTGAAGGTCAACTTAAATATGAAATAAGATTATGTACATAATACAAAACCTTAAGGATCTTTCATATCCTAGTTAAGTAAAAAACTGAGCCTTTCAGGTTAACTTTACGGTACCAAATTGTTAACTCTGGTTTTATTACATTTGATTATAAAAAGGTAATAATTATGCGATGTGAGGAAGTAACATTCGCCGAAGCAAAATAGTCATCCCGTGACAACAAATGATAGCACGTCTTAAATAGTTGCAAATGTCAATAATGTAAGAGACTTGATATTTATCTAGATCATTTTTTAAGCTCCAATAAAATAAGCACTAAACCCTGGTTGTGAAACTATACTCACCACATAAACAGGTCCAGGAGGTCCTGGTGGACCCACTTCTCCTCTAAGCCCCGGTGGTCCCGGAATCCCGTCTTTGCCTGGTTCCCCTTTCGACCCGGGTGTTCCATCTTTACCTGGATTTCCATCATCACCTCTGTCACCCCTTTCACCTTGTAATCCTTGAGGACCCCTCTCTCCTTGCGAACCAGTTTGACCCTGTAGGATATTTAAGATTAATGATTATGTGAAGACGTTGGTTTAAGTTCGATTGGACCTGTACTGTTATACTTAATGGAATAAGAGCAGGGCCGGAGTTAAATCCTTAGGTACTATAACACAGTAGATGCATAGCCTCTAGGTGCTATTTTTCCTAAGCTCAATTCTGACCTGGATGTTAGATCTTCACCCTGCAGTGGGATATTACAGACTGGATACTATTAGTCTTCTACTATCCTCCTTAATGCGAGCAAATGCTGTATACTTATGGTATAGAGCATTCAAGCCAAAGATTGAGCAAGTTGATTAGGAGCTTATCAAGGTAGCTGTATTAACCGTTAACCCAGGCGTGCCTTGGGGACCATCATCTCCTCTAGGTCCCATGTCTCCTTTAGGGCCGCGCATTTCTGGCATCGTTTTCAACATAGTTGATACCAACTGTTCCGTACATTCACAACTCTGTAATACAAAAAAAGTCATTCAATATTCCAGTCTGTAATACAAAGTCTTTAAATTTTCCACTCTGTAATACAAAGTATTTAATTTTTCAAAGCCATTTTAGTGGTTGTGGAGAGCAGTCATTAAATCAATATAAAAATGGATCACCGAAATGTTTGTACGCGCATACTTCCAAATGACTGCACAAAATTGGATAAATCTTTCTTTCATGTGTTTGTTATGGTCAGGAGATGGTTCCGAAGTTCGCGGCTCTGGTAATTACGTTATAAAAATTATCACCGATCTTAATAAGATAAATAAACATATATTTCTTACCCCAGTTTCACCCCTTTTTCCGGACAAACCCATAGGTCCTTGAGGGCCTATTGGACCTTCAGGGCCTCTTGCCCCCGTTATAGATTCACCTTTTTCTCCCTGTAAAAAAACAACTTTTAAAACGCCTTTCTTCATTTGGTGTTTACTTAAATTTTCCATTAAGTTGATGCTAGTTTCAGTTACTTGTTTAAGCAAACATCGATTTCAAACCAGGTTTTTTTATGAAAAGGGTAGTTCTTTTTTAAATCGATTAAAAAGGACCTTTCTTTAAACATATCTAGCCTCCTTCGTATTTGAAGTTGGTTAAAAAGGAATGTAAGATAATAAAGAAAGAGTTCTCTCCTAATACTTACTTTCACCCCGGGAGCTCCTTTTTCCCCTACATCCCCCTTTTCACCCTTCTCACCACGTTCACCACGTTCACCGCGTTCACCGGTATCACCTTTTTCACCGTGTAATATACCTTAAGAGAAAAATACGTTATTAAATTAATCTCATAAGGCGTCGTCGTTTAGACTGTGCTATTTTAAAAGCTTTGAATTGATACATTGTGAAAATTGTAGTAGTCGGCTACGTCACAATTTGGTACGATAAACAGAAAAACTACAATGACGCGATACAGCTATACTACTTGTGTCTCATTAAATCACCGGTTTAAAAACTCCGACATCAGGGTAGGACACTAACCTACTCAAACTCATACTTACTTACCCAGGTGACGTTACCTGAGTGATATATTCTGAGGTTACAAACTTCACTAAGAGTCAACTTTGTTCACCCAGGTGATCAAAGTGGAATAAACCTTAGCGACTACAATTACGAAACGGAGAAGTTTAAGCATAGCTAAGACTGATAAATTTGAAAAAAGAACACAAAATAACATTATCTTTTTTGCTAAAAAGATAATGTTGAGTGTTCTGTTTTCAAAAACTTCGCTGGTTGGCGTCACCTACGCGTCGTCTATGCAATTTAGCACCCTCACTATGTGTTAAAGATTTAATATATCTTTGGAAAATATATAAATGCGAAAAGTAAACTCACCTTCAAAATTACCACCATCTCCTCTTGGACGTTCAAGTTCTCCAAGCTGAAGGAATACATAAAAATGATAATAAAGAAATAAAATATTGTTACAGATTTACGGTCGGACTCAATAACCTATCAACAATCTCAGATAAGAGAAGATAGCAGATTTACAACCTAAAACTAAATCTTCTATCTTAGATAGGTTATGTTGACCGGCCGTTATCTTTATCTGAGATAGAGATACGTGGCACGAATGCATGAGATGCAAGCTGGATAAACAAACAAACAATTCTTTCGATATTCCATTGACTATAAAATAAAATATATATATTTAGATATGACTATAGAGATTTAGTGAACATAATTTTATTGCATCTAGTAATTAATTACAGATTAAACAATCATTTTAGCTGTACTAATGTTTTTGAAACTCATTCTCTATTCTACGAATCTACAAACTCAATTAATTGATACAAACAATACTATTATATTAAAACATTCGACCACATGCCTCGATAAATACACAGAATAAACAAAAATATATTATACTAACTGCTACAAGCTAAAGCCAGACACAAAGTGGAAAGCATGTAACCAATTAAAATCAAGACAAAAAGAAATATTTTTTGTTCCACTTACGGTTAAATTTTCAGCAATCTCCTAGAAAACAATGTTAGATTTATTTAATTGAAGTAAAAGCCAATTTTAATTTCCCTAGTTAGTAAGAGTCGTGTTAAGAATATAATTTTTGAATAAATATCAAAAGTTAGGAAAAGTAATATCGATACCAAAGATATAGGGTACAATGATGCAACGAGTGACAGCGGATTTTTAAAAAAAAAGAATTAGAAAATTATAGTGCAAGAGCCCATACACAACCCACTAGCCCAACAAAATGTGCTTGAACATTGACTCACACAAGTATGGCTCATGACAATGAATAAAACAAGAAATGGATACAATGTTCTATTTAAAAAAAAAATCGCTTGTCACCGAAGTCGACGCTACACCGTACCTAGCACCTTTGAAAATTATTAATGTTACCTTAATTTGCGAATCTTTTGAATTAATCGATTAATATATCTTAAAAATAAGAAGGTTCTGTGCTTGTTGATGTATGCGTGAACAATTTTAAAGAGTTTTAATTAATTTATGATTTATTGAAGTTGTATTATTTGTAATAAAATTATTGAAATTACTGCATAAGAAAATTAATAAAAACTCATAAAAAATAAGCAACTTACATCATAATCTTCGGAATCTTCATCAGTCTCTGTCTACGAAAAGAAATGAAGCATTTGTTAACAATGTTATTTACAGAAATTAAAATTAAACAGATAGAAATATAGTAATCCTCCAGAATTTGACTAAAAACAGTGCATAATAAAAGTAAGACCCCGTTTTATGAATCAAAGAGATGAACCTATGAAGCTTTATGAAAATCTCTAATCAACAACGACACATTCGAAACGTTTCTAGATACTCGGGGAAAATAACAAAATGATCAGAATTATGACGCTTGATTATGCGTTCATTATGTAAGGACGCTCTTATAAGCTTCGACATGGCGAGTACTAAAAAACGATTAATTTTACGTTATTAGTCAGATAATTTAAAAAATATCAATGTTAAAGATCGGTTGACATAGACAGTCGCTTGCTGTTTTTTGTATTTAATAGTTCAAATCAAAAACTTTAATCTCATAATTTTATTATATTTTTATTTTTCGCTTACATTAATAAATTACCTCCGCTGTATTTTTTAAATAGTTGCTGTTTTTTTTTTTAATGAAACCCTTCTAAAAATAAGGAGCACATAAAAGAAAAAAATATCCAATTTAGTGCAGTCGTTTAATAATAAGTTATTCGCATTTTTCATTTATAAAGATAAATTTTGTTGAACAGACTTGTGTGTTGTTGATCAAAGATTATATTTAAAACAAATGACGTATGACGCAAGGCAACCACAACATACATATATGTTTTCGTTGACGTAAGCACATACCTAAGGCTAAACACAGACTATAATCAAAGCAGTTTTAAAACAGACTCCGTGAATGCTGTAAATGTCTTGTCTGGGTCTGTGCGTTGCGCACTTTGATAGATTTTTGTAGTCTAGGAGAGAATCAGTTTTAAGACTAATTTGAAGTCTGCGGTCGGCCTAACTCTTAACTCATAACATTAGTGCGACATTGGCTGGCACATATAGCACATTTAAGTTTAAATGGTATATTGCATCAATTATTAATATTTTTGCTTTTCGTAAAAAAACAGCTGGAAATTAAAAAAAACTATTAAAATAACTTTTTGGAATTGGTTAAAAAGGAAGAAGCTTTTGGTAAATTAAGACGGTTAAAGTTAAGTATTTTGAGTCCATTTAACGATTAAAAGAAGATAAGCCGAAAAAGTAGTATATACCCATTATTTTGTAAATTCAACCCCTGTACAAAGTCAGAAAAAAATTAAAAGAAGAAATTTTTCAAACAATTTGAAAACAACTGAAAGCTGAATTTCCCCATTTTTTTAAATAAAGCGATACATAGATTGCTAAAGCGTTGCATAATTTTCAATTATATAAAAAATATTTGATACTAACTATACCAGGAAATAAAACTGAACCCTGAAAAATAAATATCAGAAACGTTTTATATTTTTCAACAGTTTCATGCAGAAATAAATAAAAATAAAACGAGGCTTTGTTCTACAAATTAATCTTTTTAATACGAGACCTAAAATGAAAACTAAAATAAGGCCGATTTTCCAACGAAGCAAAATTCCTTTTGTATAGGAAAAGTTTAATGATTTATTTGCACATTATTTTTCTTGGAAGGAGTTGTCTTTAATTTTAAAAGCAGCCATATTAGTTTACATTTTAAGGCTCGTAAAAAGAAATTGATTGTATGTATATTATGTCCATGCTATGGATGGATTTAATGGCGCTTTCAATTGAAGCGTTTTTAATCGTCAGGACACGTGCTGCAGTCGTCTGCACGCACGGATGTGCTTTTGTTTTTCATGCGGTCTAAGATCCGAACCTACATACATCGACCTTCACTGGACTGATAATAGAATGAAACTAATTTTATAATAAATTTCGTATATTAGAAAATATATTAAAAATGAGTTGACTAGAAAAATTCTAGACAAATATTTTTAACGATTTTATGAAAAATTATTTTAAAAAAAATAATTAAATATATTCTGTCCAGGATTTCTTTCGGATCTTCTACTAATACGCACGTGGCAGGACGATTGAAGACGCTTGGAAGAGCCCAACTAATGTATTAAATACCTTCTTAACTAAACTAAAACTTACATTATTGCAAATACTCTTGAACGTCGAATCGTCGGCATTATCGTACAGTTTTATAGTTTGAATGACTCCCTGAAACAAACAAAATAAGACATTAATGATTTTGTGGTCTCGTAATATAATTAATAGAACTAAAAGATTCTTACTGTTATACTTCAAATACGTCTGTTAAATGGGTAATTAACTATGAATCAATGAGTGATATTTTACTACAGTATATTATAAATGTAAAAATCATAACCTCCTCTAAGGAGGAATCATTTTACAGCCATAGGCACCTTGTAGCTAGTAGTACTCAAGGTTGTTGTTTAGATTGGGCAAGCTTACATGCTACAAGCCAATCCCAACTCAATGAACGCTTCAATAATCTATACATGTTGTAAAACAAAGCCCCTAAAAACTGTTTTACGTACTACAGCTATAACTGATTTTCTCAAAAGCTACTGATCCGATTTCGATGTTGTTTTGACTAACATGAAGAAATTTCAAGGGTAAGTTTGATGACTACATTCATGCAAAAAAATTGTTTTGACCTTGCATGTGTTTTCTTATAGCTTTTCTCTTAAGTAAGTTTGAGTAGGTTAGTGGTCAACCCTGGTGTCGGAGTTTTTAGACCGCCTAAAGGCCTCCGACATGGTCTGGTGCAATCGTCAGAAAAATAAAGTTATATTGCATTTTTATTTTTTTCTCTTAAGTACTTCGAGTTATATCTATATGTCATCAGAATTTTTGCTTCACTCTTTAGTCGCTTAGCAGTTTAAGGATTTTCATTTTCAGTTCTTTAGTAATATTTTTCTTTTTAAAGAAGATGATATCATGAAAATAATGTAAAGAGCTTTCGAGTTTCCACACTTATTTTCTTAATTAGGTGTCTGGGTAGTGGCTTCATTTTAGTGGTCGTATCCAAGTTCTAATGAAAACGCTTGGAAGATGAGTCATTTTTCTGTTTACGTTACCCGCAACGTAATAGGGGTAGGTAGGGGTTGGTGAATATCAATGGCGAAAAGAATATCATAGCGGTCAAATGAAAAAAAGAGTATTCAGATTATATTATTTTTATCACTGTCATACTAGTCATAGCCACTACATAGTATAAAACAAAGTAGCTTTTCGCTGTCTGTCTTTCCCGGTGTATTCTTAGATCTTTAAAACTACGCAACGGATTTTGATGCGGTTTATTTTAAATAGATAGAAAGATTTAAGAGGAAGGTTTATGTGTATAAAAAAACCCGAAATTCCCACGGGAACGGGCACAACGCGGGTAAAACCGCGGGCCACTGCTAGTTAAAAAAATATATTAATTACTGCCGCAGTCAGAGATGTCCAATAAATCGACATAATTTTTTTCACATTAAATGTCCAAATCGCTCATTAAATCTCTACTAAGGAAGCATTTGACATGTCTGAGTACGAACAAACACACATATAAACACTCATCATTCTCAGTTCTCAGTATACACATCTTCCCAGTTAAACCACTACATAATCTAAACATCACCTAATTATACCTTACAAAGTTGAGCACATATATTTAAACGTGGCATGCAGACGACGCGGGGACAAGTATAACTAAATACATTAGTAACAAACTCTGAGCTAAACAGTCTCTCACCGCATTTTGATTTCAAACGGATTCACTACCTCGCTTTGGAAGGGATGCTCCCGTTTACACGGATGGATGAAATTTTTGATGCGGTATTTACGTAGTGCCTAACGTTATGATCAGCACAGCATCAGTGTGACTACAGCAACGAATCGTAGGTCACCTACAATAATTGGTTTTTCGTTTGTCTAGTCGCTCATCTCCGCTCCCGTATAGTATTTCTTTATATGTGTGGTCCATAGAATATGGTAAAAATCATTACAACCTGCAAGTAATGACTATTTAAGTTACTTAAAGCAATTCAACTGCAAAAATATTCTTTTATTAGTTCTTTGCTCTTTTTTACTGATTCTTTTATTGTTTGTTAATTCATATTTTCCTAGGCTTTTTGTGTTGATTATAGTTCTCTTATATACAGAATTAGCTATAAAACTATCTACCAACAATAAATAGTATTTACTAACAGTTTTTCTATACCTAGGTAAACGATTTCAGTAAAACAATTGAGCAGAAAACAATAAACTTTTTAAGACCATTGTTATGATACGAACAATGTATTACGTGCCCTATTTGTGTAATTTGCTCAAATATATTACGCATTATATCGAATATGATACGAGGTAATGCGACTATCAAAAAGCTATAAAGCAAATTTTACGGTTTCCTCTTAAGTCAATCAAGATACGTCTGGAATATAAATCTTTGAAGCTCATGGGAAATCGATACTTTATTAAGTATCTACTTGTGCTTAAATGGCTAATATATCCTATCGTCCTACAATATAAATGGGAAAGTTGGGATGGTGTATCTTTGTTACTCTTTTACGCAAAAAGTACTGAATGGTTTTGGATGGAACTTTAGAGTAATATATGTATACATCACAATATTATATTTTATCCCGAAATTCCCGCAAGAACGGATACAACGTGGGTAAGACTGCGAAACGATACTAGTTACATTAATACTGAAATGGCCGAAGGCTCTATAGTGCAAGCGGAGATGACAGTGAATTTTTTGAACAACTAACTATGATCCTTAGATCTTGTCCGTGGCTTCAACTAGTATAATTTTGTATTATTAAAAAGAAAATACACAAGTTGCCATCATTGACCTTAACCTTCAGTAAAAAAGCTCTATAACGCTCAATACATTACGAAGGATTAGGGCAAAATACCATATCCAAATATTACCACTTAAAGTTCAAAGAGGAAGTAGATTCGAAGCAGCTGTGAAGTTATGACGCAACGGATATTACCAACTCCGATGGCCGCCGTTACTGAATGTGTACCCGAAATTTCGGGCTATTCATCTATCATTGCGAATGGCCTTGCTTTTGTTGATAAAGGGAAAATATCATATTTATTTATTATTGAATACAGGCTAAGATCTTTATACGTATTTATTTGAAGGGTATGGCTTTGTATGGGAGATAGTGAATTGATTGACATCTAGTGACAACTGGATGGATGACTAACTACTCATGGTTTGTGCAAAAGGAGATTACTCGTAGTTCTTAAATCTATGTTAAAACAAATCATCTATTTTATTTACTTTTAGACTATAAAATGATTAAGTAACTGTTTCTGTCTATTTGTCCATCTGTCTGATCCTCCGTCCATTCATACATCCGTTCGTCTATTCGTCCTTATGTCTATATATCTCTGTTCCGGATTCGATTTCCGCCCGGAGTCAACAATATGTGCAGACATAATTGTTAGCGACGTTTGGGTGTCAATTATATATTGGTATAAAATATTCGTGTATGTATTAGTATCGGTAATATTCCATAATACAAGCTAGAGTGTAGTTTGGGTCTAATTAACCGTTTGTGAATTTATCCGGATATATTATCACTGCATAGTATAAAACAAAGTCGTTTTCCACTGTCCCTAAGTATGCTTAGATCTTTATACTTGTAACTACGCAACGGATTTTGATGCAGTTTTTTTAACTGTTGGTATTTCTAAAAATAAATAAATAGATAGAATGATTCAAGAGGAAGGTTTCTAAGTATAAAAATTCCCGAAATTCCCACTGAAACGGGCATAACGCGGGTAAAACCGCGGGGCACTGCTAATCTTTATTGTACCAAACATCAACACAATAGTTTAGAAAATCCTTGTAATTTTACTCCTAGCTTATAAACTGAGGAAGCAAATTAAAAGCTAAGTTATAATAATACTCGTAGCACTTACACAACCAACAACCAACATACCTATAACAGCCCCAACAGATTTCCATACCAAACCCTTAACCGACTACTTAAGTTAAAAGTTAACCGACAATAAAAGCAAGTTATTGACCTTGTACCAACGCTGTTTCATTAGGTGTGGTCTTAAACAATAATAATGACCACTCATGAGTAAATCCTACCACAATTAGCTTTTTTATTGCCCATTTCACGCCTAAATAACACGGTAGGACTCATAAATAGGGTATTTTGAGTGATTGTTGTTTTATAAAAAAAGGTGTTAGAATTATTGATGTATTGTTTGTGAGTTAGATTACTGTTTATAAATGTTGTATTATTATCTATACTAATATTATAAAGCTGAAGAGTTTGTTTTGTTTGTTTGTTTAAACGCGCTAATCTCAGAAACTACTGAACCGATTTGAATAATTCTTTCACTGTTAGATAGTCTATTTATCGAGGAAGGCTATAGGCTACATTTTATCCCGGATTTCCTACGGGAACGGGCACAACGCGGGTAAAACCGCGGGGCGCTGCTAGTATAGGTATGTACTCGTAAATGATGATGGATTTAAACTCCTCGGTGGTCTAGCTAGTGGTATGTGCACTCGCCTGCCAAGACTGAGGTCAAGCGAAAACATTTTTCCTATTTTTCAAACATGGCTGGGGTTTTAGATCGCCAACCCGCATTTGGCAAGCGTGGTGATTATGTCTAATCCTCCTCACTGTACTGATATCTTCAGTAAGATGAGATGCCTTTGTCCAGAAGTGAGACATGACATGAATACATGAATGACATCATGATGATGTAATGATTATTTTATATGATCTTTTGATTAATATAACATGGTTGGTTTATAGTAACATGCAGGTAGAGTCTCCTAAGTCAGAAAGGTTGTAGAGTAGCTAATAAGGGCTGCTATACCTATTACATACAATCATCTCTGTAAAGCTTTATCTATTTCAATCATCTAATTCAAGGCTTTTTTAAGCCCTGCAAACGTGTTGATTACGCCTAATCCGGCAGTTTGTGCCTGTTTTTACACAAAGTATATTCAATTATAATTTTGATATTTGGTTTTGGTTATACTCACTGTTTCAAAATCTCCAAAACGAAAGTGCTTCATAACATTTTTGAACTCGATATGATAAAACTGCTATTGAGTCAGTCCATTCGTCTAGCTGCAAACCATCGCTTGACGTTAGCAGAGACTTTGTATGATAAAGTGTCCAATGCACCGTGAAAAATAATACCTTCCATACTTTATACGTCGGGTGTATGGGAACAATTGGTTGAAGAGTTTTTCATAGAAGTTTTAAAGTTTGGAAATGTGTATGAAAATGAGGAATGTCCTTTTAAAACTTCTGAGTAATCAAACACGGAGCCATTTCTAAATCTTAAAGTGGGTTTCATTCATGTGAACCTTAGTGAGTAGGCGTGGTGTATTATTTGGTTTGGTCTCAATGTTAGGCAAACACCTCTTACTGATGCACACAGAAACACGTAACTAATTGACGTAAATGTTCATACATTAAGGATAATAATATGTAAAATAATAATTAAATCTCTACGAAGGATTTAACGTTTCTGATTACGGATGTGACGTCACTGAAATTGATACAATGAGTAAGGTCTGAAACTGCGAGCGGGCTCCCGGACGGGCAACCGTCGCGTTCATACGAGCGGTCCCCGTCACGAGCGGGTGCCCTTTTATACAAAAGTGCTACGTCGCGGGCGTCCGTCGCACGATGGCGGGCACCGTTGCGCGGACGGACGTGCGTAGCAAAAAGTATATCCCGAAGATATTGAAGATACAGTGAGTAGGTATGTAAAACTTCCCATATAATTCAAATAGGTATAAAAAGTTTTAGTTCCAGAGGTATGTAAATAAATATCCATTCATTTCTTCTTACCCAAACAAAGTTATAAAACTTTTTATCAACTAAACTCAAAGAGGTAAGAACGAAAAGATATACAATCATTCATAGAACTTTTGGTGACCAACAAAAAGGCAACTTTTTTAAATGCTCTGCAAAACGTGGAAGTGTAAGGCGACACTACCCGTAGGGTAAGGGTGTGGTTTATGTGTGGCTGGAGAAAGCGGAAGCGATAGCACATAGTGTTCAACATCCCGCTGCCACTGTTCACCGTAGTTTAAATACCTACTCGTAATGTAGTTTATATGGTCTATGTACCCGCTTCCATGTTTGGGGATTTCGTAAAGTAAAACGTGACTAGTACTATAATATACTAACTGCTGTTTTACCCGCCTTTTACTCGTTTCTGTGGGAATTTAAATCGCTACGCTACTGCGGGATAAAGAGACTAACGTGTTATTCTTACCTCGACCTTAATCTATCTTTTTACCCAGTTCCATTCAAATTCGGTTAGTTTTTTTGGCGCGAAAGAGGAACATACAGCCAAACATCCACACTTTCATATACACAAACATCCTTTTGAACCACGTTTATAATATTAATGCGAAGGTAATACATAGTTTACTTTCCACATCCGCTTATAGCTCTTCTTACTTCTATATCCGCACCACTACAAAGGTATTCAGATGTCACAAGCAGTGATGTATCTTTCAGATATATTGCGGTACTTTTTGTAAAAGTTTACAACTTGACGCGTTAAAATTTACGACTTACGAGCATTTACAAATTAGCTTCGGTCTCCGGTATTGCATGGGGTACCATAGGTTTACAGATGGGTATCCGTACAAAGAATATTTTTAGATATATTCTGTTCCACAAGAAACCTTAGAACATTAATGCTAGAACTATTAGGTTTTATTTTACCAATCCTAGAAATAAATGCCGTTACAAATAACGTCAGAAAAGTATATCAACCAAACACTGAAAACGTGGAATAAACCTAGTTCCAGCAAAAACAGAAATTCTGACCTTAAATGACAGAGTTGTGCTTGAATTATTGTAGAGTCATTGTAACTAAAGAACCTTAATATTATCTTTTATTTCCATTCAGTGTCAAAACAACACAAATTAAATAACTAAATTTTTGACTGTTGGAGTAAAATACGTTTCAAAATACTATTTGCTCCATTACAATTCTATAGGGAAGTGAAAAGTTAATATTTCACGGTAGCACCCATCACGCTCCATCTATATCCACGTAACATCCGCGCCATTTTTCAAACAATAATTTATGATCTTAATGTCGGGAAAGCCATTTTTAAATATGCAACGTTTTAACGGTTATTTTCAATGGAAAATTGTGTAGTAATTGACTGATGGAAGTTTATAGAGCGTTAGGTATGAAATATTTAAGATTATCGTTACACGGGAATGCTACGGTGCAACGACGGTAATAACTAATAGCGATATTTTTTTAATAGAACAATAGTCACTTGTACCAGTCAACAATAGGTGCTTGAAACAGCATTCGTGTGCGAAAAAGTGTGCATGTAAAGGTAATCGCGTTCTTGCAAGCCGGCGCGCAATCCTGATGCTCCTAAGAACGTGCGATAGAGTGAACAACTATTGACTTTTAACAGCTCTTAATCTACTCATGACCTCTCATTTTACACGGTAAACTGTTTGATGTCTGAAGTTTTTGTAATAAAACTTTGATAAAAATGAAAATTTTCAGTGCAATAAATTAATTATTACTAAAAAAGCTAACCTAACCTAACAATACATTTTATTCCTAAAAAAATAATCAATATTCAGATTAGAATGACAGCATTTAAATTATCGACACAACGTTGTATATTTATAACGTACAGTATAGTTCGTGTTATTGAAGTAGGTAATAACGAAACGCACAGCCTTAAAAATGTTATACTTCAAGCTAATAGAAGCAAAAATAACTACATCCCTAGCTATGAACAGATAATTGTGCGTGCGGCTAAAACTCGGAACTACCTAAATTTCAAACAAAGTGGACGTTTTTCTACATCATTGTACTGACACGTGCAACAGTGGCGCCATCAGTCACATGCAAACTTACCTGGCACTAACTTTACATAAAAATTCAGCCCTGAAGGACATTCTCGACGAAATTACGGTGAAACTTTTAACATTTTCTCTAAAATCCTTCTTTCTAAGCGCGCTTCAACTAAAGCGCTATATTTAAATATTATATACCTAAGAGGTCAACCGAGGCAAGTTTATTATACAACTTATTAAGCGAAGATTAAAAAGTTTATAACGCTTTCTGTGTGAGACTGTACTGTAATTTTAAAAGTACTTTTGAGATTTATTGTAATAGAATTGAAGCAAAAATGCTTTGAAAACCTTAACTTTATTTTAGGTAGCGTCATCACTATACAAAATGGAAGTCAACTGTCTCCTTCCTGATTACCTACTTTTCGATGTTTATCCACTATAACCATATAGAACTATTGTAAGTACCAAACTGTCCAGCAGTGGGACATTATAAATTGATACTAATTTTTGAGTTTTGAATGTTTTATCCTGATCCCACTATAGGCACAACTATTGACTTAAAAACTGTCTTATTCCAGTTTAAAAAACACATTCATTTGCAAAGTATAACTGTATTTAGGTACCCATGTCAGAGGCCTTCGGCGGCTCAATAACTCTGAAACCAGGATCGGTCAGGTTGACCATCCACTCGATGAAGAAGAAAATACTGTATTTCATTAGTGACACTATCTGTTTCGCACGGTGGTTCCTCCAGCGGTCTAATAGATGGCGTTATTATGACCATTTTAGATTGCGCTAACGTTAATATCCCAGATATAGCTGAGACGCGCCCACACCTTTTGTTAGGCCGAGAAAATCTTCCTACTTAATGAAATAAGTATAATAATATATTACGTACAACAACATCCCGTCGGGGTGACATAAGTTTTCCATTGAAAAACTTCCATTATTGACTATGGAATATTCCGTATCATGGATTTATTTTCCTACATCCTTATATAAACGAAATAACAAAAGATAATGATTTATACCCCGAAATCTATTATTCGGTTCCAAATTCCGATACCCACATAGAATATGGAACTTTCGCACCATTATTGTGCTTAAATTACTTGTTATGGGTGGAATATTTATCAATATCGATGCTTTTATAACAAAGCTCATGTTGTTAAACTAAAAATATTCATTGACAATTATTTAAAAAATCAAGACTTAAAGACAATTCCTCCTCCTCACTGTACTGATATCTTTAGTGAGATGGGAGGCCTTTACCCAGCAGTGGGACATTACAGGCTAATGCTACTATTACTACTACTACTACTACTACTACTAATAAAAGACAACAATCGACACTAAAAGATGAATGTATTAAAAAATAACAGAAACCTATTTCTATTAACCCATTGGGATTCGATTCGATGCTTGATGAAAATAGGTTCATTTATAAGGATTTCAGTTACCGCCGAGCTATGAAAAGAAAATATCCATGAAGTACCTATCCGTTGATATACTACGTTTCATATGATTGGTAGATATCTAATATACTAAATTTGATACGATGATCCTGGAATGCAGAGTAGTACAGTATTTACTTGACAAGACTTTGGAAACACTGGAAAGACTGGTAATAGAAGTAATAGTGATAGTGATATATAGCGTAAGGATAACAGCCAATAAGTAACAAGTATCGAGCTAATATAGTATAACTGTGGGAGGCAGAGTTTCTTGTCCATTCTTCTCTGCTGATGTTCTTCCGAATGGGTGGTACGTTCAAAGCCTATATGGGGCCAAAACTGAATAAAAATATTTGACTTTGACTTGAGGCACTCTAAAAGGTAAAAATACACAACAACTCAAAAGGGTTAAAAACTAAACGTCAGTTTAGAATAGTGGAGAGTGAGTTGCGATTCAGTTGCTCGGTAACTTGCCATGAAATATGAGGGACGTGCCAGATTATGATAAGGCTTCAACCTACTAAATCATTGGATTTTCCGCTTGAGAACTGAGGCAAATTTAAGGAGGATACCGGGCAAAATCCGTTCATTCTCATGTGGAGTAGTGGCGCCTATCTCAACGCTCAAATTGTTACGTGATATGGAAATTGAATGAACTATTTTGATAGTTAATCTGTTATGAAATTGGCTTGTGGTGAATGCACTTGTTGCAGATTCTCATGGAATTAGTGATTCAATCTTGTTCATTCCAATCGTGAATGGTGCTTTGAGGTAATTGCTGTATGTGCATTCGAAATTCAAATATTTAAATTTTATGTAGCTTCCTGAAAACTAAGATGTATCTTAAAATTGGTCAGTTATTCTTCTATCAAATGTTATAGTCATATATTTGTTTGTCATTGTACTCTTTATGCAAATCTGAAACGGTTTCGAAAATATTTTGCTTGCTTGTTTTTTATTTGGTTAAAGAATTGGATGGAATGGAATTTCCTATTTCTATCTGAGTAGTCAATCAAAAAGCTAAGATGGATCTGATTCGTCAATCAAAGGTATTGGTCATATATTTAATCTGATACGGTGTTCAACATATTTTGCTTGCTTTTTCATTCGGTTTCAGAGCGATCGAGTATAGTATGCTATTGAATTTTATAATACTATCTCTGAGTACTCAATCAAAAGGCTATTAAACGCGCATAACCGCTGACCGCAGGATGCGGTTGTAATTGAAGTTTATATAGAAATAGGTAAATAAAGGATGAAATATATTTTGTTGCAGTGGCAGTAAGTAAAAATCAATCTTCTTATTATACGAGTTCAATAATTTATTGTAACTCGATATTTTACTACGAAATCTAATTTATTAAAGTGAAGTATTACCATGTAATGTCCCACTATTTTTGAAAATGAAAGGTTATATAACAAGATTAAATTTCTTAGTAAAATATCGAGTTAATTTCTATTACTTGAATTTATTGTACGAATCTACATTATTTCATATAAAATGTAATGAAAGAATACTAGATTTTTGCAATAAGTCTTGTACGTTTAGAGCGAAATGAAATCACGTGCACTACTTTAGTGTCGTAGTTTTTAACACATGCCAACTAATGGCTTGTACGCGGCGGAATGAATTTTAAATTGTATTTTATGAAAACAGAAACAATTTGATATTTTAAAGTTGAACTAATCGATGTAAACAACTTAAAAGTTAAAGAGATAAGTCTTCGGTTAACATTGAAGTAAGACGATTCCGTGCTTCGGAGGGCACGTTAAGCCGTCGGTCCCGGTTACTTTCTACGGATAGTAGTCGTTACATGAGCCATGTCAGAGGCCTTTGGCGGCTCAATAACTCTGACACCAGGATTGGTCAGGTTGACCATCCACTCGATGAAGAAGAAGAAGATTTGAAGAAGAAAAAGGAATAAAGAAGAAGTATTAAGCTTGTAATGTCTAAATAATATTTTGACTAACTAAAGTGTGCGCAGGCTCTTAATCGAATGACAATGTTTAATTCAATTATTTAGTATTTGTCTTTGTGTCTGGCGTAGGATGGAATTTGAGGCTTGAATATTCAAGATAGATTGCTGTAAGTAATAGTTGTTAGTCAACAAAAACATAGGTATTTTAACTATAGAAGCGCCGTATGTTCCATTGTTGTCCCAACCGCATCTAGTTATGCCATTCTTTTTTTAATTTAGGCCGGCTGTAAACATTTTATTTTAAACATGTAAGAAATAGTATATATTTATTAAATAGATTTTCGTAAAAAGATATAAATGTCCTATATCCACCTTTGAATATTTATGTCCCTTATTGTACACTACTATAAAAAGTAAAACAGTTTTTACCAACTTCAAAAGTCCAAGGAGGTTTCAGTTCGTCTGCATGGCGTTTTTTACGTTATCTCCATTGTTTGTATTGATATCTCTATCGTTTGTGAACTTTCTATATTTTACTTTCTGTTCATAAAAGGATATGCTCACGGAGTGATTCCGATTTTAGCCCATCTAAATAAAAGGTAAAGTTCTCAGTAACATAGTTTTCATTTGCAAAACTTATTGTTACCCTAATCTATTAACTACACTAACGAATAAACCACTACAAACACAATGTAAGTCACATCACATAGCCCAGTTAAACTATATTATTCACAGCTGATTCCGATGTCAAGATAAGAGATATCTTATAGGCCAGCCCCTACACTGTCACCGTTTTTGCAATCGAACTAATACTTGGCATCGTAGCGCGAGTCACCGCATTGTACTACGAGTACACGTATGTCGGGCCTAAAACAAGTGACACTCTGCGATTAGAAGACTCAGTATTGTTTCCTATGCTAGATTTATCGTCGTATTTGATTTATTGGTTTTACCTATTTATTGGTAGAAATAGGCTGTTTTTTTATAATGCTGACAAGTTGATAAGTCAACAAATAACCCTTAAATTTTAACCATATTCAAACCCTTCAAATATAACTTATTTCGCCAGCAAATATGCAGCCCGAAAAACTCGCTAAGTGATTAACAATCAGCTTAGTGATAAAAAAAGGTTAATACAGGCAACATAAATACAGTCATTATTTGCTAATATATTTATGATAACGGTTTTGTAAATTAAGATGTATCATTGTATTGTGCAGTGTTGGTCTGGCGTCCTAAATAACCGTTTTCGGTTGCATTATAAAAATTTGAAAAGTGGGCGGAAATTACAGAAATTAACTTCGTCATCTAAGCAACCTTCATGAACAATCAATTACATACTAACAGTACCTCCTATAATGCTATCAGCCGGAATGTGGCTATCTAGAACAACAAGTATTATTTGAATCAACAAATATTAAGAAGTCGCGGGTTTTTGACGCGGGGTTTTGTGATTATAGCTAATCCTCTTCACTGTATTGATATCTTCAGAGAGATGAGAAGTTTTGGCCTATCAGCAGTGGGAAATTACAGGCTAATTTTAAATTGTGTTCTATTTCATGCAATATAAAATTCAATTCCAGACGAACAGCTTTTGTTTCTTTAAATTAGTTAATAGATTTAAAAGTTCTTGTGCAAGCCACCCTTATTATTTTGAACCCTTCATCGAGGCAAACAAAATATGTATAATTCCAATGCGGAACACATAGAAAATCAATTGTTTTCGTTTGAAGCCGTATAAAGAAGTTTGGTTAGTAAGTTGTAAACGGAATCGGACCTTACGCTCAAACCAACTGAAATCCTTTACGAACTCTCGAACCGCTGTTTGAATTGGGGTTTGGTACAATGAAAATAGAAAATTGCAGACGAAAATTTGCTAAAAATGCTGAATACAATTTTTGAATTTTTTTCTTGGGATTATCTAAAAATATTAAAAGTCATGTGATTTGTTTGTTAAAGAAAGCGACAGATGCAACATTTTAATAGTATCAAAAATCGCTTTAATAGTATTTGCAAATCTACTTACAAACTTAAAAGTCATGCAAATGTAAAATTAAAATATTAACAAACAATAGATGAAAACATTAAATAAAATATCACACGAAATAAAAAAACCCTTTTGGACTGAGCTTTTCGTAGAAGAGTTTTAATTTCCATTATACTCTTGTCACCGACACCATACGCTGAAACTTCCAATATAGAAACAGGTAAAGGGCGAAAGGTTTTTTGTTTGATATAGACCGTGGAGAAACTCGTTGTTTTCGTTTTCATGTTTCAACTTCAAAATTTCAACAATCCTCATGTTTGTTTCAAACAAACCTTTTTTAATTTACTAAACGCTTCTTGTTCTATTTAATTTAAAGTTCAACATTTTGTATCTTGTTTTATTTGGATTCTGTAAATAAAGTGTTTCACTTTTATCCAATATTTAATACAAGGGCTCTTTCGATTTAAGCGATTTAAGTCGTCAAGTAACGTTGTAGCACGCAGCGCGCTTGCTCGCTCGACACATGCGGATTGTCTTTGTTTATTTTTATTCACATTCAACGGAACAGGCACCGCGCGTACGCTCGTGTAATCTCTTTCGTTTGTTTTTCATAGAAAAGTGTGTTACAATACTGGCACCACTTTTAAAGGGACTTATGCCACATCTTTGCAGTCTGTGGACTAAATACTACTAAATTAAAAGAGCCCTAAAATAACTAATTGGATGCACAATGCACACTACTGAAATTTTCAAAATATTTTGAAAACATAAATATGTCCTATTGCTATGTTTTCTTCAGCGCTTTTTCCATTAAGTTATATTTCTTCGGGTGATGACTCGTGGTCCCACTAATTTGACCCCCTGGTGGGACTGGGTGTCGATTTAATGGGCTCGTGGTCCCACTGTTTGGTGGGACCATCAGTCAACGTAATGCAGTCGCTCGTGGTCCCACTGATTTGGTCATAAAAAAAAATAACCCAAACCTACCGAATTGCATGTATGTATTTACGAGTACTTTGAGTATTTTCTTTAAGATTTAGAAGGGAATTTTGTGAATTGCGACTAAAAAGGCCAGTATCTCAAGTGGCCAGTACCTGAAGAACTCACTATAATTCAAGTATTTACTCTACGTGTATAAACTCGATGCAGTGGGGCCACGAACCTACGATTTTAACTATGACTGGTAGTCCCACTAAGCAGTGGAACCACAAACCCATGATTTCAGGGATAGTGGGACCACGAGTAATAGTGGTACAATCCCAGTGGGACCACGAGTCATCACCAGTTTCTTCAGCTTCCTAAAAATCCTACAAAATGCACATGAAAATCAAAATTCGTATGAAAATCTTCAAAATACGCTAAAGGAAGATTTAAAGCCGTACATTACAGCAATATCTGGTAGCCAAGTCCATTGGAGAAAGCTCCCCAGATTGTACGTAATATTGTCCCATTGAAAAGAGCAACCACAAATAAGAAACGGATCTCTTAGAACGAAAATTGGATTTGCGAAGAACGTGAAAAGATGCATTGAATTCTATTACATTGATATGTTTAAGTGTATGTCATATTTTTCACCGACCTAAAAAAAGGAGGTTATCAATTCGACCGATGTTATTTCCAATCTACACTTATACTTAAAATAAAGCAGAAAAGTTTTATGTTTTTTGTTTGAACGCGCTAATTTTAGGAACTAACAATCCGTTTTGAATAATTCTATTTGTAATGGATAGCCACATTCAATGGGCTATTTTTCATCTTGCAAATTCACACACGGTAAATTAGACCTAAACTAAGCTCTATTATGGATTCTAACTAAACCAGACTCACCCAGATGTCACAAACAACTATGTCTGCACATATTGTTGACTCTGGGTGGGAATCGAACCCGCAATCCCCGACACAGTAAGCGCTCTCACATGTCACTGTGCCAACAGGCTTGTCAAACGTACAAAGTACGAGCAAACATTAGTTTATAGTTCATTTTATGTATCAAATATGCAATGTATTAAATTGAATGGAGAAATAGAGTACCAGCAAAAGTAAATGCAAAATTCAAATGCGATGTAAAAATTAAACTCATTTTTGAATGTCGTAAACGGTGTATTTATCGGGGGCTGTCAGGCGCACTAAAACTTGGCTTACCTGGGAAATTCTTCAACTGCTAAGGATTTAAGTATGAAGGTAATATATTACGTGATAAGTGAAAGAGATGAAAGGTTTGCGGTGCATTTTTAAATAATGTTTTTGGTGAACTTTTGGGTTGCACACTTAGGAATAGATGTTACTTTAAGTAATTTTTTTTTAGGAAAATTAATTCGTTTAATTTGTCGAATATGATTGGGGTATATAATATAGCGACTAATTTTGAATTGAAACTATCGCTTTTATTTTACAGTTTTATCTGACGTTTCGGCCCTTTTCTAGGAACCGTGGTTACAAAAAAAGTGTGACCCCATTCTGTTTTACCGAGTAAAGATACTACCCAGTCAGTCTTAACAGCCTCCGTGGTCTAGTGGTTTGAGCGCTCGGCTCACGATCCGGAGGTTCCGGGTTCGATTCCCGGTGGGGATATCTCACAAAAATAACTTTGTGAGACCGTCCTCAGTTTGGTTAGGGCATTGCAGGCTGAATCACCTGATTGCCCGAAAAGTAAGATGATTCCGTGCTTCGGAGGGCACGTTAAGCCGTCGGTCCCAGTTACTTTCTACGGACAGTAGTCGTTACATGAGCCATGTCAGAGGCCTTTGGCGGCTCAATAACTCTGACACCAGGATTGGTCAGGTTGACCGTCCACTCGATAAGAAAGAAGTCTTACTAGATAAATTATAACCATTACATAAGGTTGTATAGTATAACGACTATAAAGCAAGCAAGTTCAACTAAATTAGTGATCATCCCCGCTGTCGGGTATCTTATATTGGCTTCGACATGGTCTTCTATATTTTGATAGAAATGTGAAAAGAAATGTCACGGTACAAATACGTCTTCATTTCTTGAAATATAAATTTCGTCTGTATACAACCAAACAGAATGCGAAACGATTGCGACATGCTAAAGGCAGTTGTCGCAAAAAGGCAACCAAAAATAGACTGCCAAACGACTATGATTTGCCTTTAAGGGCGATTTGTACAAAAATCGCAATTAAAATTTATCCTCCAATTTTTAAAACAGAATTAACACTCTAAAATAACAAATACAGGACAGTAAAACACAAACATATGAACAGTAAATAAAGTAACATGTGCGAGGAACTAAGTTTTGTTTAATGAAGCAATAACTACTGATTTAATAGTCAGATTAAGGTTCGGCGTTTATTAATGTTAGCACTTTGTATTCAACGTTAGAATTTAATTTTCGCTTTGTTTGTTGATACTCGTTATTATTGAATTGGTTACATTTAATAAAGTGGTATGATAATAATATGTTTGAAAGTATGTAGATATATCTATATGTAACTTTAAAAAAGAAAATGTGAATGTTTCCAATATTTTAAGGAGTTTTATTCACTAATAGCTAACAATAATCAGTATACGAGTATGTACAGTCACGTGCAATGTAATGTATACACGGGCAGATTTTCAAATAAATGTCCACTCTAAACATTTCAAAAACATATAGCCACTTAACAATTCATTCTATATAGCCACCCGAGTTTCTCTCAATAATGTATACACTTTAGAAACTGTAGCAGTTTTCACTATTTTGACAAATGGGTATTAATTTCAATGACTGACTTTGATAGTTTAGATTTTTTTTTGTTTTTATTGTGAAGGGCAGAATGAGTAATAACCATAGAGATATAGAGAGATACCAACCTATGCGCTGAGCATGAAACCTAGTGTCCCCATTAGACATTTACAAAATAAAAACAATACCAATACTTCGCGTTGAGTGTGTGTCACGCACACATACATTTTTTTTAAAATAATATCTTTTACCTTCATATTTATTATTGTAATTCATAGTGGATACTTATTTCTGCATGTGATCGTGTATACGAATATCTGAAAACAACCTGTGAACATATTTTTGATAAACTCGGGTGGGTATATAGTATGAATTGTTATGTGGCTATATGTTTTTGAAATTTTCAGAGTGGACATTTATTTGAAAATCTGCCCGTGTATGTACATTTCATTGCACATGACTGTACCGAATAAAAAAATAATTCGCTTTATATTGAACTAGCAGCGCCCCGCGGTTTTACCCGCGTTGTGCCCGTTCCCGTGGGATTTTTTTTACATAAAAACCTTCCTCTTGAATCACTCTACCTATTACAAAAAACCGCATCAAAATCCGTTGCGTAATTTTAAAGATTTAACCATACAGACAGACAGACAAACAGACGCGACTTTGTTTTATACTATGTAGTGATTGAAACTACGTTTACGGATACACTTCTCGTGTAAACCTTAAAAAATCAGAATCCGCTTTAAACCAATTTTTTTCATAGTAACGTTAGAGCTACAATGCCACTGACAGATGCAATCATATTCTTTAAATATCTATTTTCCGTTAGGGGTTAAAAATTAATACAAACCGCAGTATGCAATATAAAAATGTACATCACACATTATAATAATCTTATTTTTTCGTGAATTTATTCTTATCTTCAGTGAAATGTAAAGCCCAGCAGTGGGACGTTACAGGCTAATATTTTTTTCTATTTTCGTATAATTCCGTTAAGACTAAAAGATTAGGTACAACGTCAGACTAGAATCATTATTTATACGACCTTATTTCGTTATCTAGAAGCTCGTATGTCATAATTATGATATAAACACGAACTTTCTCGCCTCGACTATGACTCAGAGTTATTTACGTAACATAATTATTGTTATATACTTATATAATGCAACTTTATTGATAAGAGAAGAGGATAAATTTGTTCTTAATGTTATTACGAAGAAATGGTTCAGGACAGGTACTCGTAGTTACCGAGATAAAAACGAACATACAAAGTAAATTACAATTACCTCTTTATAGAATAGATAATGAGGAAATTTTATACAGTTAAATAAACAATAATAATAATAAATAAACAATAACAGCCTCCGTGGTCTTGTGGTTTGAGCGCCCGGCTCACGATCCTGAGGTTCCGGGTTCGATTACCGGCGGGGACAATATCTCACAAAAATCTCTTTGTGAGACTGTCCTCAGTTTGGTTAGGGCATTGCAGACTGAACCACCTGATTGCCCGAAAAGTAAGATGATTCCGTGCTTCGGAGGGCACGTTAAGCCATCGGTCCCGGTTACTTTCTACGTATAGTAGTCGTTACATGAACCAAGTCAGAGGCCTTAGGCGGCTCAATAAATCTGACACCAGGATTGGTCAGGTTGACCATCCAGTCGATGAAGAAGAACAATAATTTGGCTGGAATCCAGAAACCTACGGGTAAATATATATATAACTAAATATTAAAAATAAGTTTTGTTACATATAACTCAAGAACGGTTGCACTGATTTTGATTTGATTTGATTTATCTTTGTCCGGGGGATAAAAGGTAATAAAACCCAAAATCCCCACGTGACGGGTACTCTGCGGGTGAAGCCGCGGGGCACAGCTAGTTATCAATAAAAACTGTACCGTCATTGCTTTATTAAGCCTCCTAATGCCTTATCATGTCAAATGCCACCAGTCATATCACTACATAGTATAAAACAAAGAAGCTTTCCGCTATCTGTCCCTATGTATGCTTAAATCTTTAAAACTGCGCAACGGATTTTGATGCAGTTTTTTTAAATAGATAGAGTGATTCAAGAGGAAGTTGTATACCTATAAAAATTCCCGAAATTTTCACGGGAACAGGCACAACGCGGGTAAAACCGCGGGGCGGTGCTTGTAATATTATAATGTCATTAGCACTATCACTAAACGCGTCGCGTGACTTCTAGCCCAGTTAGGTATAGACTTTATGAGTGTCCTATAGTCCTAAACGAGTCGCGTGGGTTATAAAAACATAAACGATATTACTAAGTCATTTTATTGAACAGAAATGTGTATGTTAATTGGACTAAAAATAAATTTAGGGTAGTGTATCTAGACATTGATAGCGGTGTACCGCTATCAATGTCTAGATACACTACCCTGTCTGAATCTGAATCTGTATTGTAATACAGATTCTCAAACGTTAAAACTAAGTAACTAAAATTATTATAAGGACTTGTTAGTTTCATAATTTTTTTAAAATTACTTTGAATTGCGTTTGAGTATTCGGGCATTTTTTTTTCTTCACCCTGTATCGACCCACTGCTGGGAAAAGGTCAAATTCGGGCATTAGGGTAGTGAAAAAATGTCAGCTCTGCAATTGAATTAAAAACTCTGCCCGGACTCTCAAGTTTGTATAACATGTAATCACCTTAAAATACTGTATTTTTGTGACTCAAAAATATACTTTTATATAATATAGTATAAGAGAAACCCACCAGACGGAGCATTTGATATACTTTGTTGCATTTAAAACAAATTAAATGTTAAATTAAAGTCCTAATTGCGTATTCTGAATACCGGATCAGGTGAAAGAGTTTCCTTAATTACTTTCCTATTGAAGGATATGTATTGAATTTATATTTTATCGTTATGTAAACCCTTTTTAAGCTATTGCATAGCTTCTATCGCGGGCCTTGAGCGCGGGGACCGAATCCAGAAATTCCGTAATGAAAAAACCTCACGTGCAAAAACCTCACGCTCTCCACTAACGCCATCTAGTGATACAAAAAATAACTATGCAATAGCTTTACCGCGGCAGTCCCCGAGTGTCACACGTCTTTTTAATCGGTTGGCTGTCTAACTGACATACTCAGAGAATTTCATTCATCATCATTTTGAGTAGGTTAGAGGCCAACCCTGGTGTTGGATTTTGAAGACCACCAAGGCCTCCAGCATGCTCTTACGATTGAAAGAACAACCGGGACCGACTGCTTAACGTGCCCTCCGAAGCACGAAGACTGCTTGAACTGTTCCGTTAAATCAACAGTTAATTATTCCGTTTTACGTAAGTTCCCGTTTAAACAAATAATAATGACATTAACGTACGTTTCAATTAATAGTAAAATAGTTCGTATGAGAAATAAAGTCTTTAAACCTAATTATTTGACATAATTGTTCATATATCACATGTCAAAAAAATACCCATTCAATCTTATAGCAAGCATTTGCCGGCTCTGAGTAAGGGCGTGAGACCCCGGCGTCTATAAGTCTTGTCTAGTTCATCGCAAACAAAACTGTCATTTTTCTGTCTTTCTCTTAGTCTAACAGCGGTTGTGTATATCACCGTAATATTTTAAACGCCACTGGTTTATAATCCACGAAGTAAGATTATAAACCAACTATGAATTGAGAACTGTACAAACTATGCATAACTTTTCGTAAGTTCATAATCTGCGATACCGTAAAATTGCAAATTTTCATCAAATAAAGCGCTGATTGGTTCTCCTATGTCTGGTTTATAATTATTCTACTTTCTTTGAGTAATCTGTTCAAACAGTTGGTTAATACAAACAAGTTTAATTGGCATTCCATTTGTTTTTCTTTGCCAGAATAAGTAAGCACTTTCAGCATAACTTAATGGTGATGTAAAATTGTTTGGATTGAGTATCTGTATGTTTATGTGGCTAATTTTAGTTCAAACTTGATTAAGAGTGGGTGTGGGGATAAAAATAAGCTTACATTAAAAGTTACCAGAATTGTTGAAGGTAGCTAAAATCAATATCATCTAGGGTAGAGGTTGAAGTGTTAAAATAAACTTACAAGTAGATGAAGATTATCCACCTATTTTTGGACAAAAATGTGATTTCTTGATAAGAGCGATTTTATTTAATAAGTACAATTATTAAAACACTTCGGTGGTCAAGAGGCATAGCCTACCAAGATTTGGGCTCGGGTTCAATTCCCGGATCGAGCGAAAACATGATTCCTACTTTCCAAACATAGCTCGGGTTTGCGATCTCCAACCAGCAGTAGGCAAGCGTGGTGAGTATGCCTAATCATTCTCACCGTACTAATAATTTTTGCAGCCAGCTTTGCCCAGCAGTGGGGCATTACAGGCGAATACTTATTTTTACTTATTGTTATAGCTTTATCATTGCACATGTATCTACACAAATTTTAATTCCATAACATAACTCATTAAAGATGCAATATCATCAAATGCTATGCATCAAAAATCTATTGCACCGAATTAAATTGCATCTTATTTCAAAGGGCAACAAGACCTAAATTCTTTTGCACAAATGCCTACACAAAGGGAACATTTTGCTATAATATATGACGCTGGAATAAAATAAAGTATCTTCATTGTTCTCTGGGAATGAGCGCTTGCTCTGAAAATTGCCACAACGTAGCTAGTTATAATGAAGGGAAACCAAATTAGCTTTGTATAATTTTCATGTAGGATGCGTCAGTTTGTTTACACGCCAAGTGTTCAAATGAAGGTGAATAGAGATGTGAAATGTAAATTGAGATGTATTTGCGAATCATATGTCTTTACATTGATTGTATAATGTCGTCGGTAAATTGTACAAGCCGTTGGTAAGATTATATGTTATTAATCCAACTAGTAAGATTATAAATCGGCAGATTGTGAAGTGTACAAATCATTTACAATTAAAGGCATCATTTTTCGTTAGTTCTTAGCAAAGTTGTATTTTTTTTAAACGAAACGAGAAGGTTGTTACTGTATCCAACGTATCCACTAGAATGTCATCTGTCGTAAAAGACATTTCCTTAAAATAAACTCTATTCCCAGTAGGTAGGTTTTGGTTTAGATTAGGACCAATCAGTGCGCTATTTGGCATACTGGCAACAGTTGCTGATACAGTTATAACGGCTAGTCTAGAAAGAGATGAGAGATGATAAAGTGAAACAAAGGAAAAATACAGTAAAACAAAAAAAAACTTACCTGAAAAGTATTGCCAGTATCGAAAATTTTAGACTTCCCTAAAACCAACTCCGAATCTTCTGAGAAGAACAGATCAACCTTGGTCCCATCGTCAGTATCTCCAATCTTTTTACAGTTTAGATACAGAGAAACAGTTTCTTCTCCTACCACCAAAGTCATGTTAGACCACTCGTTAGTTATACTATCAGCATCAAAAGAAAATACACTATCGCCCACATTCAATGTAATCCTAATTCTATCAATAAAAGCTTTCAAAATTTGCAAAGAAAGATATGACTGCTTCTTATTTTCAACAGAAAACATGTAACTAAGAATATCATCATGTAATTTAAATACTGAAAATAATATGAATGGGGTAGTAATCTGTTGATCGTTTATTTCCAAGTCTGAGATTTTTATTGCCGTGAAGTTTTTTTCGAAATTTAGCGCTTGAAAGCCGTCTGGTGCGTTTTCATATGGGAAGTTATCAGGAACTAGACTGTAGGGTAGGAGGTCGAATCCATCTGGAAAAGAAAAATAAATAAAATAAATACACCTTTTTAGAAATTCGTCTGTCCAAAGAATATACCTATTGCCTAACCTAGCTCATAACTACTAACATTGTGAGAGACTTTTTTATCTACCTATTTTTATGTATCTGTTATTCTCCACACCTATTCTTCTTGAGCATTATATATGTGTAGCTCAGTCCTTCGATAAGGACAAATACTACATTTACCTAATTACACATACCCATTCTCAACAATAACTTCTTGTGAAATCAGAGGACAGCTAACTTAACTATAAAAAGACATCCTAATCAAGCCCGACAAACATTAAAAAGATTAACTTAAAATTAACAAACAATGTAAATCACAGGATATTTTTAAACACAAACATCTCCATTAACACGGAATTCTTATCTATATTCATTTGTCAAAGTAGAGGCAAACAAATTGCTGAATTAGTAGCACCCCATCAGTTGGTCAAGAGTGTTTGAAGGAGTTAGTTACTTGCCGATAGTGATTGACAATAGCAGTAAAAAGTAAGATCGAGTAAGTTGGAGTTTATAGACCGCGACAAGGCCTCTGACAGGGTTTGATGATTAAAATAACAGGGACCGACAATTTTACGTGCCTTCGAAATAGTAGTAATAGCAGTGATTAATACAAGAAGACGTACAAAAAGTTGGTCAGAATATAACGTATCTATAACATTATTTTGTCAATTTTACAAGCTGTACGTCACTGGTCAAATGCCTCTCTTCTCATTGAAGATATCAGTACAGTCAGGAGGATTAGGCGTAATCACCACGCTTGCTTTTAGAATTGTCATTTTAAAATATATATACGACATTCGATGGGTAAGTTTAAATTTAACGAGACCTCATACATGAGTATTAAAAAAATAAGCTCTCGTCGTATTACATCAAAGCTCTTTCACATTAGTAGAATCCTGAGTACAGAAGGCAGGTATTAATCATGCTGATTTCTTAGGTTGAAGCAAACATTACTAATTTTTAATTGAACTACGTTTATCGAAGCACTTCGGGGTTATTTTACAGTTAGAAAGGAGCCAATACATTAGATAAAAATGTAAAATAAAAGCAAAGTTTGTCCGTAAACGTAGTTTAAATTCAAAAAGGTATTAATTAGTTCTCTTTCGTTAGTCTGCTGCGAATGTAAAGTATTTTATTTACCACTCAGTTATGCAAGGCAGGTTTAGTGACTTAATACTTTTTCTTATTTGTTTGGTGGCTTTAAATCGAAAAGAGTGGTGAGAATGGGGGGAAACTCTTTGCCCAGCTATGGGGCGATACCAAAGGGCAAATAGTAACAGTATCCGTTTTTCTTCTTATCGAGTAATTATGGTATTTACTATATTTGTTATTTACTAGCCGCGACCCGCGGTGTTAATCGCGTTGTACCCGTTCCCGCGGGAATTTCGGGGTAAAATGTATCCCATGTGTTATTCTGGTTGCCTATTATTACTATAAGGTTTCATCCAAATCCGTCCAGTAGTTTTTCCATATGTATGTGTCCGGACCAGAATTTGGCCACTTCTATCGCACTATTACTGGCTTACAGTACCGTTAAAACGAGGCACCAAGACGCGCCTTTATATTACTGGCAGCTGCTTTAGTTAATCTTGATCGAGTTGTAATGGCTACCGTCACGGTAGCTTTTTTGGTGAAAATTAAATGACTATTTATTAGCATAAAATTATGCATTGAGTTCTTTGTAAAGCAGCCAATTTTGTAATCGCACTAGAAGTGAACGTAAGTTAGAACCATGGTTTTTATTTAAATTAACGTTCTTACCTGAACCTTGTGCTGTAGCTCCACTTATGATGAAAAATATAATAGGGTACCTGAAACAAAAAGTCGTTTATTAGTCAACTATAGACACATAATGTTAAATATGATTCTATCATGACGTGACGTTTCTATACATTTTTTGGTAATATGTGGTAATGACATAATCCTAGAACTGAGAGTAGCCAATCAAAAATTTGAATGCGAAACGATTGTCACTTGTCTCATTAAAAAAACATGTTTTAAAATCAGAACATGTCAATGAATGTCGACTTTCGCAAGATATATCCATAAAAAAACTATTATTATTCGCACAGGTAAAGTTATGTAAAACCTTTTTACATACTTCGGTTTCGTACCTCACTATCGGACGATCTTCTCCATTCAACGTGTTAACCCTTTACTGCCATTCCTGACAGTTCTAGAACTCATGATCCCAAAGGAATGAAAAATGGTGGATGAAACTTTTGAAATTGGAATAGTTCGCGCTAGTTACGATTGCCGTTTCGAATGGCCAGCATCATAAATATATCATCTAGATAAGTAGAAAACATGTTTCTATTTTTAAAATGTTTCGAAGATTTTGTGGCTTGCGTTGACAAGGGACTTAAGTCTGTGAAGGACAAAAGTTCTAGAAAGGAATGTTCTTTTGGTCCATGCGTCATTTACGTCACAGTTTACCTATACATAGTGTTTTTATACGTATAATTTGATCATGGTATTCCGATGACTATCGACACTTCTTGAAATTTTTGGGTCAACTCACTTTGGGTAAGGACCCAGAGTAAGTTGATCCAAAAATGACAAGAAGTTGGAAAGTTTATAAAGCAAGTAAATAACTTACTTTTTATTTCCCGACGTTTCGAGGGGATTGCACCTCTCGTGGTCGCGGGTGAACTGAATGACAAGAAGTGTCAAGAAGTGAAAATCAATGTCATCCAAGGGGATGACATTGATTTTAATAGAAACCCCGTAACACATTCTCATCTATTTATTACTCTACATCGTAATGTAAACGAATTCAAATAAAATGCCACCCACAGCTTTTTCCTACTGTTTTCATGCATACAATTTATCGATCACCTAACTGCCGTACTTATCTAAGTACGGCAGTAGTAGTAACCCCTATTAGAAGTAGTAAGTAGTAACCCCTACTTTACCCCTACCCCTACCCCTACTAGTAGTAGTAAGAAGTAGATACTTCAAATGCTACCAAAATAGGGGTTTTGACATATATTTGACAATTAGTTATAGTCGATTTATCGGGCATCTTTGAGTGCGGCGTACCTAAACGAATACACATATTTGAGCATAAAAGCACTTTAACTACATATCGTTCAAGCCTAACCCACGTAATATATCTTTGAATACATATCAAGGATAACCTAGGATCCCTAGGGGTCTAGCCTTTACCTAATGTGTCAAGTAAAGGGTTCTGAGGAAGACAAATGTGTTCTCTATCTCAATTACTTTTATTGAAGCACTTGCAATGCCCCGCGGTTTTACCCACATAATACCCGTTTTGGTAAGAATTTTGGCATGAAAAGTAGTCAGTAAACTTTCTCTTGAAATACTCTGTAATGTTGATGTAGATTGCATGCAAATCCGTGCAGTAGTTTTTGAGAAAATCAATTACAAACAGATAGAAAGCTTTTCGGAACTTTATTCTCGTATGTATAGACTAGCAGCGCCCCGCGCTCTTGCGCGCGTTGAGCTTCTTCCCGTAGGAATTTTCGAAAATCCTTTCTTAGTGTGCACTTACGTCACTTGAAGAGTTTTCCAGACAAATTTCATGTTTCTAGGTGTAGCGGTTGAGGCTGTGCGTTGATTATCAGTCAGTCAGTCAGGACTTTGAATTTTATATATATAGATGTTTGCATGAACGTTTTCTAGGGTTTATTGTATTGTTTTATTAGATGTCTGACCTTTATATGTGTTGTAAAGATTAACCCGATTTCAACCCTCAATGCCAAAGGTAATCAATTTAGTAGCGCCTTTCAAATAGAGCTATGTTTCAAAGGAAATTAAAAGATGTCTAATATGAGAGCTTTGCCTTGCTTCCGATGGCACGCTAAATTGTCGGTCCCGACAGTTTCAATCATTGATACTCTGACATCGGTGGTGGCCACTATTAACTCGAATATGGAGTATATTCGAGTTATAGTGGCCATATGAGAAATCTCTATCTTCTACGCTTTCATGAAAGGACATTTCTTGTAGACCATTGTATAAAAAGTCTTAATCAATGTCAGATCTATACTAATATTGTAAAGCTGAAGAGTTTGTTTTGTTTGTTTGTTTGTTTGTTTGTTTAAACGCGCTAATCTCAGAAACTACTGAACCGATTTGAATAATTCTTTCACTGTTAGATAGTCTATTTATCGAGGAAGGCTATAGGCTACATTTTATCCCGGATTTCCTACGGGAACGGGCACAACGCGGGTAATATATTATAAAACAGGAATCTGTTATTTGTAATGTAAACAAACATAAACATATCGTTAGAGTCAAGTCAAAGAATTAATTCAGTTTTAAAGGACTGCAAACAACTTAGTACCATGTCACAATAAAGATAGTATTCTATGTAACTGTTCATAGTTTAAAAAAATTAAACTTGAAAGTAACAAAGTATTACGCTGTAAGTTTTATTGTAACGATTGTGAAAAGTTCTCGCTATTTAATTATTAAGATGATTGAATTACTCTCGTTTTCATTGATTTCTATTGATTATAAACGGAAAAACGACGCTTTTAATTAATTTGGAATGTTTAATAACTTTACAGATCTATACTTGAGTATTCCTGTAATTTCTTGTATTGTATTTTTGTAACAATCAAAGTTAGTGTAATCTGACTATACTAATATATAAAACTACTAGCTGCGCCCCGCGGTTTCGACCGCGTTGTACCCGTTCCCGCGGGAATTTCGGGATGAAAAATAGATGTTGGCCGATTCTCAGACCTACTCAATATGCTCACAAAATTTCATGAGAATCGGTCAAGCCGTTTCGGAGGAGTACGGGAACGAACACTGTGACACGAGAATTGTATATATAAGACTAGCTGCGCCCCGCGGTTTCACCCGCGTTGTACCCGTTCCCGCGGGAATTTCGGGATGAAAAATAGATGTTGGCCGGTTCTCAGACCTACTCGATATGCTCACAAAATTTCATGAGAATCGGTCAAGCCGTTTCGGAGGAGTACGCGAACGAACACTGTGACACGAGAATTTTATATATAAGATAAGATTATATCTTAGTTTGACCGCGGTAATCTCAGAAAATCCAGTTTAATTATTTTTGTTCAATTACGGATTGCCAAATTAATCTGGAAAGTTATAGGCTTTTTAAATCCTAAAATTCCTATGCCTGAGAGTCGCTAATGGTTCCTTAAGCAAGTGATTGATTAATGAGTGATTTAAGTGATTCAATGTATGAAAAATTTGAAAAATATATGAAAATGTCCTAGCTTGAAAATTAATTCAATATCATCGACGTTAAGCTTAAGTGATAATAAATACTATATTTTGATGAATATCAAATGTATTTATGTAAATTGTGTAGGTACATTTGTGTTCATAATTTGCTCATACATGAAATTGCTTTCATGTTACATTAAATTTTGTATTCGTCCGGGGTCGCAGGTATTCAGCATTAATTTGAGGTGCGTGTTCGTCAACAGACCTTTTCTGGTTTTACTTAGTTCAAATGAGCAATTGTTTTGTTTTAGATAGAGCATTTATGATGTCGGCTGTACATGCCCTAAAACAGCATTGATGATTTATGTTGTACTAGCTGCGCCCACTTTGTCCGCCTAGAATTTAACAATGAAGTAGCCTAAGTTACTCCTTATTACATGAGCTACCTGTCAGTAAAAATCTCATCAAAATCAGTCCAGTCATTTCAGAGATTAGCCGGAACAAACAGGCAGACAGACAAAAATTATTAAAATGTGTTATTTTGGTATTTGTACTGTATATCTTATATATAAAATTCTCGTGTCACAGTGTTCGTTCGCGTACTCCTCCGAAACGGCTTGACCGATTCTCATGAAATTTTGTGAGCATATTGAGTTGGTCTGAGAATCGGCCAACATCTATTTTTCATTCCGAAATTCCCGCGGGAACGGGTACAACGCGGGTGAAACCGCAGGGCGCAGCTAGTATATTTATATGCAAGTTGTAAATAGCGTAAATGACGTCAAAATTCATTGAAAGAATATCGACTTTCCGTGAAGGTTACAGCTGTAATACGATCATAGGCATTCAGTTGTAAAATCTAGTGCAAATAATTGAATTCGGAATGATTATCCGGTTTTTAGGAAAACTCGTAAAGTCTGCGTTTTATGTGTAAATACTATTTTTAAGCGGCCTCGCGAGAGACCTAGTTTCTAAAATAAAATAATTACAATTAAGATTGCTTTTTGTAGATTGCTAGAACTAAGAATTTTCTAATTTTTGGCTGACTGTAAAATAAAGGATAATGTGTTTAAATTGGATTAATTTCTATCAAAAGCTCTCCTTTCTTTCATGTCGAAAAAAAATAAAAAATAGTTGAAACCATAAACCTAAATTTAAACTTCCTCACATATAATTATTCAATCAAACTTCTATACCAATCAAATTGAAAACTTAGAAATAGCAATTAGTCACAAATAGAAATTAATAATTTGATTTACAAATTGAAGTGGCTTGGCAACTATCTGGCAAACATTCTGAGAAATAGTTACTGCTCAATATTACCCAACTTTATAATAAACTACGTCCTACTTCATTACAAACTAGCAGCGCCCCGTGGTTTTACCCGCATTGTGCCCGTTTCCGTGGGAATTTCGGGATGAAAAATAGCCTGTAGTTTCCCGTTGAATGCAGCTATCCATTGCAAAAAGAATTATTGAAATCGGATTGGAAGTTTCTGAGATAAGCTCTTACAAACAAACAAACACCGCTTACCACTTTATAATAATATTATGTACATAATGTATTATAGAAGTATGGATGGTCGTTAACTATTTTATGTTCTTACTTTGCATCTGTATTGTTCAATACATGTGCAGGCTGTAAATAAATTAATAATACAAAGTAGTTATTTAATAACGTATTTATGCATATTTTATACATGTAATGTACTGATATCTTCGGTGCGATGAGAGGCTTTTGGGAGGCACTCCTCCGGTGCGATGAGAGGCCTCTCATCGCACCGAATCAAAGTTATTAGCCTGTAATGTCCCACTGGACATTACATTACATTAAACTTTGCTTTTTTAACACTGAATGATGATTTCAGGACTAAACATAGACTTGCCCCTGAAGCACAAGGACCATTATGAATGAGTATGATGAATTGTATTTATTTGTTTTTCATTGCTTTGGTGAAATGCACAGTAGAATAAATAATCAAATGCATTAATAGATTAATTGATGTCTGTTCATTTTTTACAGATAGGTAATAAGTAATTAAAAAGACTGGAATGTTTATGACTCATAAGATTGTCAGTAATTGATGACATTATTATTTGTTTAAACGGGAACTTAGGTACGACGGAGGCTACTGTTAAGAGTTCCTCAAACACGTTTCGGTCACATTCGGTGACCTTCATCAGGAGGTGGGTGAAGCGCTCGCGACAGCGTCTCTCCCCGCACTGAACCAGCGTTTAAACAAATAATAATGACATTAACGTACGTTTCAATTAATAGTAATAAAGTAATTGATTTTACGTGAGGTACATATATAATCAAAATGATGTCATTTTATCGCCAATTTTTTTCCAAAAAAAGCTTGTCAGGTAAATAATGGAAGTAAAGTTGCGAAGCGTAGTTTAACAAAATATACATACAATCCAACTGCTTAATATATAGTTAGAAGCGCCATACCATAAATGGAACACAATAATATTATATTCCTAGAACATAGTAGTAAATATACTTGCAGACTATTGCATATACAAGTAACAAACCAGTATTATTTTATGTTCGTATTAATAATGTATGTTAGTAATATGTGAGGTTGTGTTTAACAACGTAAAGGCAACTTGATATGGGGTTGTACTTGGATTTAAGTTGCTTAGTTTTATTCATCAAAATATAGTTACGTTAAACTGGTTTGAAAGTTAAAAGGAGCTCTTTGACATTTTATGTCACTTCTTTATACTATATCATGTTTGAAGACCTATCCACAGATACCCCACCTCACACGTAAGAGTTTGACACGATTTTTTTTTCGAGTTTCAGTTTTCGTTATGGGAACCTCCAAGATTTAATGTTTTTTTTTTTCAATTGTTATGTAAAAACCTTAATGCGGTTCACAGAATACATCTACTTACTTACCAAGTTTCAACAGAATAGGTCTTATAGTTTCGGAAAAAAGTGGCTGTGACATACGGACGTACGGACAGACAGACTGACAGACATGAGGAATTTATAAGCGTTCCGTTTTTTGCCATTTAGCTAAGGAAACCTAAAAAGTTCGTAATAACATAATTTATGTTCTTATTTCAAACCCATTGCTAGTCGCTGTCATCCCCGTATGAGTGCAGTTCTTTATCTTCAATTATTCATGTTATACTAAACAGTAATAAACTTTATTGACGAATTAGTATTACCCGCGTTGTACCCGTTCTCCCAGGAATTTCGGGATAAAATGTATATCATAAATTATTCTGATGTATGACCTATATTACTGTAAAGTTTCATCCAAATCCGTCTAGTAGTTTTTTTTGTTAAAGACTCACAAACATAAATCCATCATCACAAACTTTCGCATTTTATATTAGTAGGATTGTGCCGCGTAATAAAGTAATTACTCTATGTACGTATTGTGTACTATATGTATTGCTTAGATTAGTCTCCAGTCCACCTTAATCCAATGATTCATTCGTAGCCAAGTGCAGAAGTCAGATCATTTGGAACTAGGTCACTTTATTCGCGACCCAGAATAGTTTCTACTGTCAGCATTTGTCGAGAACCGGAGTGACTTTGTGTTACACGAACGAATGAATGGATTTCATTTTTAGAAGGTTTCACAGCTACTGTAGTTTCAGATTTGGTAAAAAAATATTGCTGTAAAAGACGTCAATTAAATCGAATGTTAACTAATTGATGATTTGATTTCATACATTATTATTAATTTTGTATATTTCTATTCGAAAAATGTCAATAAACAGTCTTTTTTACGAGTAATTTATTAATTACTAGCAGCGCCCCGTGGTTTTACCCGCGTTGTGCCCGTTTCCGTAAGAATTTCGGGAATTTCTATACATATAAACCTTCATCTTGAAACACTCTGTCTATAAAAAAACCGCTTCAAAATCAGTTGCGTAGTTTTAAAGATCTAAGCATGACAGACATCAGACAGGCAGCGGAAAGTGACTTTGTTTTATACCATGTAGTGATTTGTTAAAAATAGCTCATTGGAAATCAATTGTGTTATGCTGAGGTTTGAATATATTACCAGCTTTATCATACTATAAGAATTATGTCTCCATATCAATGTATCAATACATATTGCCAAAGTACGGAGAGAAATGTCAAAATTATACTTCTTCTTCTTCATCGAGTGGATGGTCAGCCTGACCAATCCTGGTGTCAGAGTTATAGAGCCGCTAAAGGCTTCTGACATGGCTCATGTAACGACTACTATTCGTAGAAAGTAACCGGGACCGACGGCTTAACGGGCCCTCCGAAGCACGGAATCATCTTACTTTTCGGGATATCAGGTGATTCAGCCTGCAATGCCCTGACCAAACTGAGGACAGTCTTACAAGGAGATTTTTGTAAGAAATTGTCCCCACCAGGAATCGAACCCGGGACCCCCAGATCGTGAGCCGGGCGCTCAAACCACAAGACCACGGAGGAACAAAATTGTATACTCCGGATATTTTTACAGTTAAGACTGTTTGGAGCTATTTCTTAAACACTTTTGCACCTAATAATAAACTAAACAAAAGAATCATCCAACACTATTATACAATAACACTTTTATTTCAACATCCACTCCTAACTCGTTCTTAGAACTAAACATGAATTCCTAGTCCAGCTTGTCAAGGCTTCGCTAATAAATATCTGTCTATTTAGTCTCGAGTGCATAAATAATATTGTGTCAGCGAAATGTATCCAACTATAAGATAAGGTGGACAGTTTTGTTTGTTAGTAAAGCTTATACGAGCACTTAGTAATAAATCTTTTGAGATACAGCATGGAATAAATCTACGAATATGAGAATATTATAAAAAATCTATGCAATAGCATAGATTTTATAATAATAAATAAAAATAAAAAGTTCCTTTATAAATTTGTTTGAGCAAGCTAAAGCCAATATTTGGTGGAGGTATTCATTTTTTTTTACCTTACCTCGCAGTCCCAATGCTAGGCAAAGGTCTCAATTCCTTTGATTAACTCTTTCTATAGACAATTCCTTCCAAGCCTTGGTAAAAAATTGTCCAGCTCTTCGTCCATTCAATATGGTTCAAGATATTCCCCATATCTTAGTTTGATGCACTCGAGTGACTACAGGAAAGCTCGTTGTCCTCCCCAATGAACAATTCATTCATTCGTGTAGGTTAGTGGGCAACCCTGGTGTCGGAGTTTTTAGACCACCTAAAGGCCTCCGACATGGTCTAACGATTAAAACAACCGGGACCGACAGCTTAACGTGCTCAGCGACGTATGGTAGCGCTCAGAATAAAATTCCACTATTGGCCACCCAATGGGTGGCCAATAGTGGATGGGTGGCACCCATCCAAGCAGGGGCCGAGCTGCACGTTGCTTAACAATCGCAATGATCTAACATCACTTTTACTTGGTAATGTTGTTGTTTAAATGACCCCTTGATAAGAATTGGGTATTCCCATTTACTTATTTGCAGATAGCTAATTTTTATCTTTTTTATTTAAAATATTTGTATAGCAACAATTTTACCAATTAACGAATCAGTTGGTGCGTATTAAGTAACATTGGATTAAATTTTATATTTATTTGGTACAAGTTAATTAACATTTTTATTTAATTAATTGTAAGTTGAATATTTATTTTGTTTTATCTTTTCCAATAGGTACATCTTCTTTTCGACACTCATAACGGTAGCGAATGTCAAGCAACGTTTAAACATTACTTGGATGGGTTGTCGATAGTGGAGTTTCTATCTTGATACTGATTTGTTTCCGAGGGCACATTCAATTGACGAACCCAGTCGCAGCATTTTTAAAACCTGAGTTATCATCTAACGCGATTTTGAAACCAAATCTAAATCGAATAAACTTAAGATAAAAAGTGGCATTTAATGTGGTTCAAATTCAAACTGAATATAATATGAAAAAAGGTATCCCTTAAAACCGTTGCGCGTTGTAACAAATGTTCTAATTTATAGTTTAGGTCGAATCGTCTTAAGAAGTTACCCCGCATATTCTCTAATATGCTTTTGAGCTTAGAGGCTTTTGGACAGTCCTTAAGTATTGAAAACTAGGTAGGCCACTTAGTTAATTTTGTACCTCAATCTTTAAATCTGAGAATACCAATTATTTTGTCACTAACATTATTATGGAAACAGTTAAAGCACGCCTTGATTAACTATAATCACACCTCGTAACAAGCTCTTTACGCGCTCCGAACTTGTTTTAAAACCCCTACCATGTGTTTTAAACTGAACAAGAAAGGGTGGATAAAAAAGTAGGTACGTTAAAAGCCAATTCTTTCATATTATACTCGTTAGTATACCATTTCGGCGTTCGAATTAAAACGTATCGACTTCAAATTAAAACTCACCAACCAGTAGTAGTGGTGACTTGTGGTAATTATGTCAAATGACGTCTCCAATGCACATAAAACTGACAGCCGACTGGGACAGCTGTCACTTGCCGAATGTGGCCGTCTAACGTATTCTTAACATTGTCGCAGTCACTACATGTTGCATTTGAATGACTAATGGAGCTATTTTCTCTTTATTATACAATATCACCAGTGAGACGCGAGGCCTTTGCTCTGTAGTTAGTACAGATTTGACAAGCTCGTTGGCACAGTGGCAGTGAGAGCGTTTACTGTGTCGGGGGTTGCGGGTTCGATTCCCGCCCGGAGTCAACAATTTGTGAAGACATAGTTGTTGGCGACGACGTCTGGGTGTCAATTATATATTCTTATAAAGTATTTGTGTATCTATAAGTAGTAGTATCAGTTAGTTGGATTCCATAATACAAGCTTAGAGCTTAGTTTGGGTCTAATTAACCGTGTGTGAATAAAAAAAAAGAAAAAAGAAGATTATTTACAATTTATTTTACAGTCGAAAACTGTATAATTGAATATTGCAATAGACCTACTGAATCGTAAACTTAAATCTAGATATTTCAGCATTGTACTTAAATAGTCAGGACAGCGCACAGTGCATAGCAATGAGAAAATCGAGTATCACGCTTCAAATTCGAGAACACATAGTAAGAACATACAGTGTTACAATTTCCATAAATAGGCATTAAACTGTCGTCATTGAAGCGAGTAATGTGTGTGATTAACTGACAGACGATGACTGGCGTTAGTAACTGAGCCCTTTTTATAATGCAATAATATTAAAATATTTCCTCAAGATTGTAGGCGTTGTGTTATGAGACATCTTGTATTAAGGTAGCTTCGCACGTATACATTTTATAGTAGTTTATCACATATTAACAACACCCCGCGGTTTTACCCGTATTGCGCTCGTTTCCGTTGGAATTTCGGGATGAAAAATAGCCTATAACATTCCCGTTGAATGTGGCTATCCAATCGGAATCGGATTGTCTGAGATGAGAGGACAAGAAACAAAAATTCAGACAAACTCTACAGATTTATTATATTAGTCCCTCTAGTTAAAAACCATACTGTTCATAATAACATGAGACATAGAGTCCACACATGCAAAATCAAATAAAGTTCAGTTCTTAAAACCAGATATTCTTTTAAAAATATAGGAATATCGGAAAAGCGTTAGTCTTGGATGGAAGGAAAGATATGACAATAGAACCTCCGGCTTATTGCAGTATATTGATTCCGCTTCGTCAGACACTTTCTGAGAGACCGAGGATACACCGTACACTTGTGTACGCAACAAGTCATTATGAAAAATGTTAGAGGATAACGGTAGAATGGGTCTTATTGCAAACGTTTTGAAGCCATTTTATCAGGGTTCTTTTGTTTTGTTTTGTTTTCTAAGTGAAGACACTTATTGTTAAAATGTGCCGCACTCAGAGACGTTCATAAAATCACACTGAACTACACACTCAGAGATACTTAACTTCATTAAACTGATACTTAACTAATTGGCTTAATTTTTCATATACATGTCAAAATCACTCAGTAATTGAATCTCTACTAAGGAAGCATTTGGCGTCTCTGAGTACGGTCGTTATTATGGTGACAATCGGTAACTTTATTAGTATAGGCAGAAACTACTTACTCGATTAAAATAACTCTTTCTGTGGTGAAAAGTCTTATACAACAGGAAAATTAAAAGCTATTTTCCATCCTGAAATTCTCACGGGAACGGGCACAACGTGGGTAAAACCGCGTTGCTCTATTAACATAAGAGCGATCACGTAGAAGTGTGTTATGTTTTCATACTTATTTGCCCCGCAACGCAACGCGATAATGAACACTAAAGATACAACGATATTAAAGAACTTTATCTACACTAATGTTGTAACATTCTACTTATGTTTCCAATACTTGACTTATAATTACTACTGTTATAGCGCAGACAACTAAAACACTCAATTTAAGCAATTGCACATGATGTTATAATATCCACATCGATATCGTAAAATCTCATTATAACATCATTATAACGCGACCAATTAACCTGGCGAGCCTTATGTCAAAATCCTCATACTAGTTGTATAAAATTTTGATATTAGGCTGGCTTTTGAAAACAGTTGGGTTATACGTGAAAACTTCGTCGAAACTACTAAACTTACATACACAAAACTCTTTGGTAAGATCTCGCTCGCTCCTGATTGGCCCTACGCGCAGCTGCGCTCTCATTGGTTAGATTTTAATGGCGGCAAGTTCACTGTGACAATAGGTACACGTACGCGTGAAAAACTATTGTCAGCTTTTACTCTTGTTGTTTGATTAATTGCATTAGTGAAGATAAAGTAGTGTATGCAACTGCATATAACACGGGTATTAAAACACTCGTTACTTCCTTATATGACAGTTGCATAAACTACTATTACTACATAGTATAAAACAAAGTCGCTTTCCGCTGTCTGTCTGTGCCTATGTATGCTTAGATCTTTAAAACTACGCAACGGATTTTGACGCGTTTTTTTAAATAGATAGAGCAATTCAAGTGGAATGTTTATATGTATAAAAATTCCCGAAATTCCTACGGGAACGGGCACAACGCGGGTAAAACCGAGAGCAGCGCCTCTCGGTTTAGTTAAGTATATTTACATAGATAAACTAAATGCACTCTCACACAATTGCAATAAGCCTGTATAAACCTCATACACCAGCTTCCTAGAACAAGACAATAATCTCACAACCTGCATAATTCTAAGACCTTATACCCCGACCTTATACAACATGATGAAATAAACCCTCTTGACACGAGTCTATTCGCACGGTTAAATAAATTGGTAACATTGACTAAGTATCAGTAGGAAGTCAACAGGATTATAAGTCATTTGTGAGCGGCAAAGTTGCACAGTGTATGCGTAACTTGTCGCAAATCACAGGCTCAAAGGCTTTGTTTAATGATAGTAGTCGCGTTGAGATATGAGCTCCTTCAATTTTGGTTCAATGGGACTCCTTGTAGGTTCCATGAGTTTTGTTGTTTGGGGACAAGTTTCGGGTGAGTAAAAAGTTTTGTGATTTTGGGAATAAGGAAATTCTCATTTTACATAGCAGTGAGCATTTTACTCAAAGAAGTCAAATGTTAGCTTAATGAAAAATACGTTAATTAAGCGTCGTATATCTAACGTCTCTGATTGAGGCAGTAAGTGTTTATCTATCCGACCATCTTTAAGTAATAAAGCGAAATTAACTCGATTAATTCCTTCACTAATCTTACCTAATACAAACATTCCAAAAGATGTTACGAATATAAACTCAATTTTGAGACAAAAATAGACCGTAAAGTTGAGCTCAAAATACATTATTTGGCCAACAATCCCTTAATTCACATACAAATCATTTCAATAACCATTTAAACGGCGCGACGTTCAAAAATCACCGTTTCCATGTCGCTGGATTCAAATCCAATTATCACGAACGTTTGCGATGCTAACCTAAGCACAGTGTGCTCACCCTACAAGCATTAGCATAACGACTGCTCGGCTATCGTGTGTAATTATCACATTGACTTCAGTCGAAACGGTAGTCCCACGCGGTTATCAATTTGGGCAAGGAACCCTAATGTTTTGACGAATTTCCTTTGATTAACTCGTGTTTCAATTGCTTATACATACTTGTATCGAGTGGGTTATACTTGTATAATTATTGTTGAGCTTTGGTTTTGTATGTTTTTTTGGAAATAGGTAATGCAAGTATCACGAAATAGAGATGGTAAGTACATCGCTCTTCCTTGACTAGTGCCTAATTAACAGCCTCTGTGGTCTTGTGGTTTGAGCGCCCGGCTCACGACCCAGAGGTTCCGGGTTCGATTCCCGGTGGGGATATCTCACAAAAATCTCTTTGTGAGACTTTCCTCAGTTTGGTTAGGGCATTGCAGGCTGAATCACCTGATGGCTCGAAAAGTAAGATGATTCCGTGCTTCGGAGGGCACGTTAAGCCGTCGGTCCCGGTTACTTTCTACGGATAGTAGTCGTTACTTGAGCCATGTCAGAGGCCTTTGGCGGCTCAATAACTCTGACACCAGGATTGGTCAGGTTGACCATTCACTCGATGAAGAAGAAGAAGTGCCTAATGTAGTTTCTTTTGTTTGTGCAGATTGAGTGAGTTTACCAACGGCGAGTCGCGAGTAACATAAACCGCAAGTAAATAGTTTCATTTGTGTGATGATATTTTCAGCGACTACCAAAGGTGGTGAAGGTTAACCTTTAAGGTCTGTTTGCAGTAGCGACCGCAGCAGGCAGAAACTGCAAACCGCATGCACCACTACTGGTTTCTATGAATCTCTATGAAATTTCAAGCGCGGTGACACTGCTGCTTGTATTCGGCTGGTGCTGGTACGATCGCTACCGAAAACACACCTTTAGGAACATATAAGTTCAATAACATTTTTCTTGCTCCCCTGATTTTTTTGTACTCAACACATCTATAATATCTTAGGTTCCTTTTCCCACTTCACTGAGCTTTGTATAAATGATAGCATCCTACAATTGAACTAATTGGAACCAACAGAAAGACTAATGGAGACGTTTGCATCAACTAGTTAATGCTTGAGAGGATTTGGAACTTAAAGTGAGTTATCTTGATGTTTGTGCTATAAATGGAAGTTTAAACGTAGAGTTAGAGCCAAGAGTCTGATCATGGACAAAGTGGAAAATAGAAAAAACTATGAAGTGCTATGCCCCGTGGCTTCGCCCGCAGCGTACCCGTTCCCGTGGGAATTCCGGATTTTTAAGATAAATAAAATATAAAAATATATTCACAAAATTAGTCTAGCCGTTCTTGAGATATAAATAAAGTAACTAATACGACTTTTTTTTACGTATAACTAACAGCGTTCCGCAGTTTTACCCGCGTTGAACCCGTTCCCGTGGGATTTCGGGATAAAATGTATCCCATGTATAACGTATTTACTGTAAAGTTTCATCCAAATTGAACGAGGAACAAACATACATTCATCCATACATCCATACTTAGCATCCATCTTCACAAAATTTCGCGTTTATAATATTGTAAGGATAAGATAGAGATTCTTTAAGTTGTACTGACAAAACGATAGTGGCGCCATCTATGTTACACACATACTTGACACCATCAAGGTACCTATTCTGCTATTTCAAAGAACTTGTTAAGGTGATCTTAGTAGTCGAGACACTATCTTGAGTAATATATTTGTGGGTCCTATCTTGTTGGCGCGAGATACTAAGAATGTGTCAGTTGTTAGATTATAGATCCCACACGAACAAATATATACACGTATTTCTTTTGTACTAACTATACATACATAGACCAGATACTGGTTTTCGCTCAGGATTCCACAGTAACATGTTTGACACATTTAATCAAGGTCTCTCTAAATAGACTTTTGGTTATAAATAGAATATAAGAAACATACTTATCACCTTTTACATTATTAATGATATGTGTATGAATGAGTAATAATTTGCATAAACCTATCTTGTGCTTGGAAATTTTAAACATTAAAATGTCACAAGACTTTAGTTAATAGTTATTTTATTAAAATAAATATTGACTTTAGACCTTCATTGAAGTTAGTATGAATATACTAGGAACTTTTTTATTATTTTCTTTCCGAAACACTTAGGGCCATTTAATAAACGCGTAGTAAGAACATTTTAGTTATCAAATGGTTTGTCACTTTCTGACATACGCAATTTTCCGGAGAGCAAAAGAGACAAAACACTTAATAACAGTTAGTGTTTTAGTTACAGAGTGTTTATTTATAAGGCAGTTAAGCTTCAACTTACGCTCACACAGCAGTAAAGGTTATCATAAAATTTTAGTCTCAACAGACGTAATAAAATTAAAAATTCTGAAATTATTAACGACCGTATTTTACACTAATCAACTGTATAAAACAATCCGCCCTAAGTATTCTGCTGTCAAACTCGAAAAAGGTGAAGAATGTCTAGAATGTGAAGAATGTCTGCAAGTCATAATACTTAATGCAGTCAAAGAAAATAAAGCTGAAAATCAAAACATTTGTCATGACCTATTTTATGGGAACGCCAACTCATAAAAAATAAGCACACTTATTAATCAAACAAATAATAAAACAGAGAGTACCGTGCAATAATAAAACTGGATCAAAAATAAGAAAGAGTCGCGACAAGATAGTCTATTTGTCAGACAGTCCAAAACATTAATTTCAACTGCACTCTGGGACACTCGTAAAATTTCTGCCAGCGTCATGTTTGAGACAAGAAACAAATAATTAATGAAGGAAGGCATTTTCGAGTAGCTGATTTTTGCTTCATAATAAACATTACAGAGGCGTTTTCCTGCGTTGCTTGTAGGGACCAGTTTGTAGTAATTTTGTATATAATGTATTTGTCACGTTTTTATTAAATAACTAGCAGCGCCCCGCTTGTAGTAATTTTGTATATAATGTATTTGTCACGTTTTTATTAAATAACTGGCAGCGCCCCGCGGTATTACCCGCGTTGTGCCTGTTCCCGTGGCAATTTCGGGGTGAAAAATAGCCTATGACCTTCCCGTTGAATGTAGCCATCTATTACAAAAATAGTTATTGAAATCGGATTGATAATTCCCGAGATTACCTCGAACAAACAAACAAACTTACAATTTTTACCTCTTTATAATATTAGTATAGGTAAGTAAGAACAAGTAGGTTAATAGCCAACCCTGGTGTCGGAGTTTTTAGACCACCTAACCGGCTTCCAACTTGACCGACAATTTTACGTACCCTCCGCAGCACGGTAACGCTCTGATAGAAATTATAGACCACCCATCCAAGTATGGGTCGAGTTGTACGTTGCTTAACAATCGCAAAGCAAACATCGCTTTGACAAACTACGCCACGGGTGCTATACGTTTTTATTGAAAAATAAATAGGTACTTGGTGTGGTCATATTAGTGTGGCATGGTTTGATTAAGGATCTTACAGACAGCATATCTTACAGGCTCAAAAGATCAAAAGAATTTAAAATGAGTTTGTTTATACATTTCAGAGAGGTGTTTGTTGAGATATGAAAGTCAACATTAAAATATTATTTTGGGTATCATCATATGTATTTCAAGTGCGTTAAATTATATTACAGCAACAAACAAGATTTGTAGCATGTATTTGTTTACCTAAAATGAATTACAGGAATTTGTATGAGAGCTGTTTAAATGTTATAGTGATAATTCATATCAACACTCTCATGTTAATATAACACGTTTTTTTTTGTTCCTGTAAACAATCTAATCTTAGAAACTGCCAATCCGAATTGAATAATTCTTTTTAAAATGGACATCTACATTCACCGCTTTTTTTAACTTGAAATTCCCATAGGAGCAAGCACAATGACGTCTTCCTACTTTAAAATACGCGACGTACTATATTCGTAATTCATAGAAAAATCAAATATACATAGATAAACCTAAATGCATATTCATGTATAATCACCACGCTTGTCAAATGCGTGTTGGTGGTGCCCGAGCCATGTTTGAAAAGTAGGAGACATGTTTTCGCTCGACCTGGGAATTGAACGCGGGACCTCAGTCTTTGCAGGCGAGTACACATATCACTAGATTACCGAGGCTTCAAACATATTCTTTAGCTTTATTATGTTAATACAGATTTATGTATAAACCGGATAAATAAAACTATTTTGGATGTAACTCGAAACCGAGATTATCCGAATTTCCGAATATATAATTCAGAGCCATTACGTGACGTTTATGTAAATTAAATAAAGAATAGGCAATAAAACAAAACTGAAATATCTATTAATATTCAAATGAAACCTATAAATTTTCGAATGGTTGTCAAATAATACGTGATTCAAATTCCTTGACGTTGGTTTTGCCGTTTCGCTAAGCCGAGGGTCAAAAATAGAAACTAGATAAAATTAAAAAATATACTCGTAAGTTTGAACCTCGGCACAAAAGATGGATATTGTGCGTTACGATACAATGAATGTATAAAATTGTGTAATTCACTCGAAACGTCGGATAGGTATTTTAATAAATACGTTATTTGTCTAACGCGATACAGACCGGTTTCATTTAGGGCCAACACAAAAGGTAATACAGTCTCAGGCCTGGAACTGCGTTAAGTAGGCGACCGGACGGGCAACCGTTGCGTGTCTACGCGTGTGGACAAGCGCGTGGTCTCTGTGGAAATCCCTGTCACGAGCGGGCACCCGCGCGGATTCATACAAAAGTACCGTGCTACGTCACGGGGGCCCGCGCGGGCGTCCGGATGTAGCACTTTTGTATGAAACCGCGCGTGTGCCCGCTTGGCGCAGTTTCAGGCCTTACTATCAAAAGAAGTAAATACTTTATAAACGATTTGGATTATAAAAATGTGCAAAATGAACTCTTTATTTATTTTATTTCAATCTCGAAATAAAGTTTAATATAAACATTTCTGAAATTTCATACTCGCAAGAAAACATTAAGAATATCTCATATTTACTTTGTATTCACAATAAAGATTTTGGATGCTTGCCAAGATTCGTCAATATTTTCATTAATAAATCTAATGAATAGATTAAAATAATTCAATGATATAATCCTAGTCTGTATTTTATCAAAGTACAGAGACAGTTAATAGCGGTAATATAAAGTGAAGAATAAACATACTTTTAATTACATAAAACATGCATTTTACTTTATAGCTTGTTCCTAGAAATCTCATCTCCTTTAGATAAAAATGACAATTGATTTGCATTCTGTTTAGTTCTCTTCTATCAAAAGAAATTCTCATAAGTTTTTCTCATAACTGTGTGACAATCATCTATACTAATATTATAAAGCTGCAGAGATTGTTTGTTTGTTTGTTTGAATGCGCTAATCTCAAGAACTACTGGTCCTATTCAAAAATAGTTTCAGTGTTGGATAGTCGACTTATCGAGGAAGGCTATATGCTGTTCTTCATCTCGAAATTCCTACGGAAACGGGCATAACACGGGTAAAACCGCGGGGCGCTGCTAGTAATATGATAATCCCATACATTTTATAGTTGACAACCAAATAGAATGTGACGCGACTGTCACTTGTCAATATGTAGATTGGTTGGACATAAAAATTTGAATGATCAGTGAATTATTTTAAGCTATATAATGTACAAAGTTATGTATTTCGGTCGCTGATGACCAAGTTGTTTAAGCGACCTTAAATAAATAAATTAAAAAAGAAAAAAGCTATGTATTACGAATAAATACTAAAGCAAGTATTGGCATTAATGGGTATAGAATAAGATTACAATTACATGTAGGATTCACAAGATTTTATAGCAAGGCTCTCAGTGGGCTTATAGTGATGGTGATAATATCTTTGTTAGAATAACATACATTTTCCTTACTGCATAACAACAAACTGAAATCCGAGCTGTATTGATATTATCTATTCGTATTTTATTGAATAAAGTATGTATCTATACTAATATTATAAAATGGTAAAATTTTTAATTTTGTTTGTTTTTATATACGAGCTAATCTCGGGAATGACCAGCCCGATTTGAATAATTATTTTTGTACTAGATAGCCACATTCAACTATTTTCATCCCAAAATTCCCATGGAAATGGGCACAACCCAGGTAAAACCGCGGGACTGCTGCTATTGATGTATTTATTCCAATGCGCTAATCATTAGAGCTACCACTCAGATTAAAAAAATACGAAGATTATAGTCAGGTTCAAAAGATCCTTTCTCTTAAATATGACTATCATATTCAGTTATCATATGATATACTCGTAGTATGACTATCATATCCAGCTATCATATATATGACTAGCAGCGCCCCGCGGTTTTACCCGCGTTGTGTCCATTCCTGTGGGAATTTCGGGATGAAAAATAGCCTATGTTACTCGTGGATAATGTAGCTTTCGAATGGTGAAAGATTTTTTAAAAACGGTCCAGAAGTTTTTGAGCCTATTCATTACAACCAAACAAACAAAGTTGTCCTCTTTATAATATTAGTGTAGACTATCATATTATGATATATGAATATCATAGAGGTACCCAAATTGTAACGGGAATGAATACAATGATGATAAGACTGCAAGGTGCTTCTAATCTATTCATACCTAAAATAGTTACATTGTTGTTTTGGCTTTAATTCGATACCACACACGAATAATAAAAACGTTTGCATACAAAATCGATACCAAAATATCGAGTGATCTGACTCACTAGTAATGCGGTAACCATAATCCTGATTAGAATCGTAATCGAGTGATTATGATGTAAAACAATTCTAAAAACACTTTAGCGCACGCTCGGAGAAACCTGTTTTAAAAACTAGAATTATACAATGCAATTTAAAATTATGACTAAAATTTAAAACCTTTTAAATATAATATGAATTTCAACTATGTATTAAATCAAAGAATTTGCTTTTATAAAAATTCCGTTCGGAATTAGTATGTTGTCTTGTTGAGTGTTGTCGTAAATTAATTTGTTATAGGTGATTAAATAAAGCATGTCTGTTACCATGCGAATATAACTAGCTTTCAACCCTGTCTTGGTTTACTAAACTTCTAACACCTCTTTCATTTGCAATGTACATTTTCTTTATGATTGCTTTGATCATAATTGTTAAGTAATGTCACTGGTTGAATGGATAGCCAAAAAGGGCATTTCTATCTGTTTCTATTTCTATGTGTACGTTAAAAAGTCAGTTACCGTTGTTTCAATTATGACAGTGCTTTGAATGGGTAGCTGGTACACATTCTTAAATTGGACGTGTTATCATTTCCCGTCCGGATGCAATGACATGAGCGCCGCTTCCCATATAATACGAACAAATTAAAAAGGTAGTTAACTGCTGAACATTAAATCTCGAGTGAACATAAGGAGATTAGTCACCAACGAATGAAAAGTTGGCTCTAATCCAAGTAAGTGAAGTCATTTAAGAGAATGTTAAACTGTTGTCGGTTTAAGCAATTTCAATTTCTATAGACATGAAGATTTATTTTAGTTAGCTATCTATGTACACGAGAGGGCAATATGTTTTGTTTATCGGCCTGTAGAGGTAGCTAGTCGGTTTTTTTACGGAATATCTATCTTCTAGTGAAGAAAATCTATCTTACCTCACTGTCTTCTTGTGAAAGCCAACAAACAAGAGATTTGACATTTGTCATCACCATCTGCTTCATAATTAGTATCTTGAGGAAAATGAACAGATAGCGACACTTATTGAACACTGGATTTTCCTATTAATTTCCATGTATTACTTGGAAAATCCTTATAGATGGTAAAAACGCAAATATGTTTTAAATAGAACAGTGTTTTACTGTCGCACTCAGAGACTTCCATTAAATCGGTAATTAACTTAATTTGACGTCTCTGAGAGGACGTTAGAGGCCTTCGCCCAGCAGTGGGATAAGTATACTTAATTGGCAAATATTTTTTAACTTTCAAATATTTACGAAAATACTCGTGCCTTCAAAAGAAACACAAAAATATAGTACGATAAGACAAACGTGAAAAAACATTACAAAAAGCCTAAAAATTCCTTGTTCTATCAATAAACCGAATAACAAAAACAAATTAATATTATTCAAACAAACTCAAGCAAATAATCTTTGCCTATTTACCTATCTAATATGTATTGATTAGCCTCATCCGAAAACCTCCCACAAACTGGTTACCTTCAATATATCGAAAACTAAATAATCGAAATTCAAATAATCGAACACTATTCATTGAAAAGTCAACTCATCGAACATTCGAAATATCGAATTGTTATTGTATCGAAAGCCCACTATTGACGAATGATAATTGTTAATTTATCGAAAGTTGTTATGTGGCATAATTTCTTACATCACTAACAAATCTATTTAGCTTTATATTTTTTTTTATGTAACGAGCTTCAGAGGGTTAGTTTCGCTATGCTCGATTCCCGCTATGCACTGATCATAAAATACCTAACAAAAAGTGCCGCTATGCACGGAATCAGATTCTTGGACAGTCGAAAGGAAAATGCTTATGTTTAAATAAATAAAAATTTAAATAAAATACTCTCTTACTAGTTTCACTAACTATAACTAAGCAAACAGTATTCGTGTTAATCAACACATAGCTTAAACCGTCGACACCAAAGCAACGAGTTTTTAGGGTTAGGTACCTCTTCCTCATGGGAATTTGTACCTGAGTGTTAACTTTTGCCTTGAATAGAAAGAGACAGTAGGATTGCAATTTTGGTGCATCTTTATTTTACTGATAAGGGTAATTAGGTTAGTTAGTTAGTACGTCTGCAATCATGTCGGACGCAAGTTCTTCCCGTGGTCCGGTTAAAAATTATACAATAATTGATAGTAGACGTGGTGGAAAGACTTTAGGCCCATCTCGTAGCCAGATTTGGTAGCTAGCTACGAAATGAGAAAAGTGTTTTCACATCTTGTAGGTAGCTACTAAATGGGAACGATCTATTCGGTAGGTTAGGGTTATTTTTTTTTTACTAGTTCTTTTTCCTAAATCTTGGCCATCTTGTAGCTAGCTACTAAATGGGAACGATCTATTCGGTAGGTTAGGGTTATTTTTTTTTTACTAGTTCTTTTTCCTAAATCTTGGACTTTCGAATTCCTATTTCGTAGCCAGCTTCGAATCGGGATTATTTCTCCCATTTGGAAGCTAGCTACCAAATCTGGCTACGAGATGGGCCTAAAGGGTGGAAAGACCCTGTTATATACCGGACACAATTACCATTTTGTAAGACAAAATAAAAGAACTGTTGTCTGGCAATGTGTAAATAAAAGAAGTAATCTTGATTTTGAGTTGATTAATGTTTCATAGCGTTTTTATATTTTTAATCAAAATATACGCAATTCTTAAATTTAAATTAGATTTTTATTTACCAAAACAATTTTTCTCAAACTATGCAGTCCCAGGCTAGCTTTAAGAGAAATATTACTTATAAATATTAGATTATACTTTAGAAACACTTTTCTATCGAATTGTACCTTCCATTGTTAAAGGTAGCACTGAGAAATTCAGTGCAAAGCGGCACTTTTTGGTAGGTATTTAAAGATCAGTGCATAGCGGGAATCGAGCATAGCGAAACTAACCGGCTTCAGATATAATAACAATTCGATCTTTTGATAATTTGATAAGTATTTTGAACGTTCGATGATTTGGCATTTGTTAGGACAAAGGTAACCCAAACAGACTTACCTGTACATAATATTTTATCTCTACATAGTTTGTAAAACGAATATCTAACGTGGTTGAACGTTTCTCAGTAAACGTATGTTGTACCTGCTAAGCTAAGCCAAATACCGTTAGGACATGCAAAACGTTTTAAGGATATATTCTACTTGTGAATTAAGAGAACAAATGGAATTTTTAACCGTGTTATTTTGTCTAGGTTAGCTTGTAATTGCAGTACATTGATCTTTTTAACTCTTAAACTAGAATATACTTTCAAAGAAAAAAAGTATAAGTTTTAATTTAGAGCCATTTTTTTCAAATCTGGTTAACAGATCCACAAATCAGTGCATTCAAAGAAACCCAAACTTACTCACTTTATTATAATATTAACTAGCATCGCCCCACGGTTTTACCCTTGTTGTGTCCGTTTCTATGGAAATTTCAAGATTATATTTCAAGTTATACGTATAAACCTTCCTCTTGAATCACTCTATCTGCAAAAACTGCATCAAAATCCGTTGCGTAGTTTAAAAAATCTAATCATACAGGGACCGACAGTGAATAGCGAATTTGTTTTATAAGTAGTGATTAATATAGAATGTTTAGTCTAAATTCAAGAAAAACTAGTATCTTATGAATACATATATTGAAATAGAGCCTGTTTATTTAAAGAAAAATTAGTATTCTTTTTGCAAAAAAACAATAGATAACATCGGTTATTTACCGCAACTTGTACTACAAATTCTAAACGTGAATCGATTTTTTGAAATATCTCAGAATTTGTTTACGGAAAGTACTGTATAATATTAAAGTTAAATTCATTACCAAATTTCGGCAACGAGTTTTAAAAAGGCCGTTACTTGACCTGGTAGTGCATCGATTTGGATAATCGATATCGTAATCGATTTATTTACGAACATAACTTACGATGTAAATTATCGATTATATCAATGTTATGATCGATAGATGAATGCGTTTTAATTTGTCGGGCGTTTGATGATAATTCGAAGTTTGATTTATGACTAATACTACTGCTATTCCAAAATTGTTAAACTATACATACTTATTAATGTTTTACGACATAAGTGGGCCTTTTTACTAAAGTAATGTTATGGTACGTTTAATAAGACTGTGACCCTACTATTATTTTATTATTTTAGTATCGGTTCCCGTTCGAATTTAGGTATTTACAGTTTTTTTATAACTTATGTAGAATAGTCGACAAGCCCGTTGGCACTGTGTCGGGGGTTGCGGGATCGATTCCCACCCGGAGTCAACAATATGTGAAGACATAGTTGTAGGCGACGACGTCTGGGTGTCAATTATATATTCTTATAAAGTATTCGTGTATGTATATGTAGTAGTATCAGTTAATTACATTGCATATTACAAACTTAGAGCTTAGTTTGGGTCTAATTAACCGTGAGTGAATTTGTCCAAGTGTGTATTGTATGTATTAATAAAATATGGAGTATATGAAAATATAACAGAATAGCACATGGGATACAATTTCATCCCGAAATTTTCGGGGGAGCGGATGCAACGCGGGTCAAACCGCGGGGCTCGGCTAGTATCTATTTTATATTTATAATTTGGAATTGATGACTGTACCTGTGTTTCTTGATATGAACTAAAATTGTAATCAGCTTAAAATGTAAGTCTCAGTACCTATTTGATACCACCATCTTGACAGGATATGACCAAATTAATGTTTGACGGCGATTTCTTAGTAAAATCTAGTTCGAAAATTTACAACAACAATAAAAGCAACTTTAGTCTCTATTGCTAAAAAGCGAGAGTTTAATATTGAAAGCGATGTAATGTTTATTCTAATGTCAACACAATATATGATTGATTGACCGAACGCGAATGAACTTCGCAAATATAAATATTACGTAGTGTTGTTTGCGTTTATACTCTGACTACACATCGGCAAACAATGGATTGTAACATTTTTTTGGTAATAAAACCGTCAGATAGGTACCTAGTATGTCTATCGAATGTGTGACCTCCGACATCTAAAAGCAGCCCCGCCCACCGCGACTCTAACGCGACTCTGTCTAGACTTTGTCACCGTAAAGTGTTGCTCAATAGCAATACGCCTTTATCTTCTTTCAATTTAAGCCTTATTAGTCGTCTGGCAACGTAAGTAGTGGGCAGTCATCCACGCGTACGAATGTTTTTTTGTTTTTCACACAAAACGTACGTAGCTGGTAGACATCTTCTTCTTCATCGTGTGGATGGTCAACCTGAATAATCCTGGTGTCACAGATATTGAGCCACCAAAGGCCCTATGACATGGCTCATGTAACGACTACTATCCGTAGATAGTAACCGGGACCGACGGCTTAACGACTGATACCGCTTTATTTTTGTAGGAGCCTCTTTGACTTCCAAAAGTAGCTTAACCGTTTATATCATAGTCAATCTAGGTATATTAATTTAAACTTAGTTCAAATAAAGAAAACTCTTCTTTTCGATTCAATGAGCCGAACTTTAATAAAAGTTATGTGTACTCGTATGTTGCCTCGTATCTTCGTGAATTAAGAATCGATTTCCAAAAGTATCTAGTCATATTTATTTAAAAGTACTAGCTGCGCCCCGCGGTTTCACCTACATTGTGCCCGTTGCCGTAGAAATTTAGGGATTTGTATACTTATAAACCTTCCTCTTGAATCACTCTATCTACCAATAAAAGCCGTGGCAAAATCTGTGCAGTAGTATTTGAGTTTATCGCGAACAGACAGACGTAGCCGGAGACTTTGTTATAAAATATGTAGTAATAGTGATAATTACAAAATAGTCCCAATGTCAATTAAGGTAAACCTTAAGGGCCGACACTGCTTTAAGCGTGCGCACGCCGCGGTTCCATACAAAAGTGAACCGTCGCGGGCGCCCGCGGCGTGCGCCCGCCGCGTGCCCTCGCGGCGCACGCTTAACGCAGTGTTGACACTAAGGTATATTTATAGAAGTAAATACCTAAAAAAACTATTTCTTAAAAAGTTATAACTTAACTATCACGACGCGACTCGGGAATCTGATCAAAGAATGCCTTCTATTTCTCACCTGAGTACACAATTCGAGTTCACATTTTAAGCGTCAGGTATTTCTATATTGATCCTTCGTAGGATCCTTCGTAGGGGTCAGGGACACAAGTCAGGGGATACCTTATGGATTTAAGAATGGTTTACTACACAACCTCACTGTACTGATATCTTCAGTGAGATGAGAGGCCTTTGCCCAGCAGTGGCACATTACAGGCTAAGTAAGTAAGTTCGTGCAGGTAAGTGGCCAATCCTGGTGTCGGGAGTTTTTAGACCGCCTAAAGGCCTCCGACATGGTTTAATGATTGAAACAACTGGGACCGACAATTTCCTCCCAAAGTGTGCTCTCCGAGGCACAGTAGCGCTCAGATAGGCTACTACTTTTTTTCTATTAAAAAAATATATTTATTGTGAAAATTATCCCTAAATTCTCAGAGGACCTGTATTGATAATTGTTACTAAGTAACGTCTACTTAGCCCTTATCAATGACAAGTTACAAGATATTATTATAAACATCGTATCTACTTATTAGTTATTAGTATTTAACCTTTAATCTTTGGACCACACATAACTAGCGAATTAGTTGAGTTATTACGCAATTCTATGCTAGACTAAAAACGGGTGGAGAAAAAAGAAGTAAAAAGGTAAACGTATTAGACTGTTATGAGGGCGAAAGCCTCTCATCTCACCGAAGATATCAGTGCAGTGAGGTTCAAAAAGTCGTAGAAAAAATAAGAATAAAAAGTAAAAGTATTAGCCTGTAGGTTATATGAGAGGCTTTTGCCCAGCAGTGGTATATCTTCAGAGATATCAGTACAGTGGGAGGAAAATAGTCGCAGAAAAAATAAGAATAGACGAAAAAGATTTTAAAAATTAACTTGCCACGGGGGTCTAAAAAAATGGCGACCCAAAATTAGCGAAAATTAGCGTTATTGCCGATTTTATGCGATCGGTTAGAGCAAAAATATTAATTTTTTAGCAACTAATTAGCAACAAAAAAGCAACAAATTTCGGTGTTTTTTTTTTTCAATTTCGCTAATTTTACGTCGTCATTTTTTTAGACCCTTGCCACGGTATTTTTGAACCCCCGCCCGATGCAAAAGTAGGGTGTTAAAAGTTTGACGTCGATGTCTGAGGGTGTATGTTTATGTGTGTGTGTATGTTTTTGTATGTTTGTGTGTGTGTGTGTGTATGTATGTGTACGTTTTAGCACAACAAGTACAAGTAACAAGTTCCTATAACTTTGCTAAAAAATAGCCTTTATATTTCCTTTTAAATACAGCTGTCTCAAGAAAAGAATTATTCGTATTGTAAATTCTGAGTGATTAGCCAAACAAACAAACAAATAATCATACACAGCTGTATGATATAAGAAGCGATAATGTATCATTAATTAGTACACTATAGCTCATTGTATGTATATAGTTTGTATTATTATATACATGTTTCGTAAATCAAAGATGATATTTACTTAGTGATAAAAGTTCAAGTTACTTTACAATTTTGTTGATTTTTATAGGAATAGTTCGAAGAACACCGTATTTTTTGTATTACTAGCCGCGCCATGTTTTTTACCCGCGTTGTGCCCGTTCCCGAGGGAATTTCGGGAATTTTTATATGCACATATAAATTTCCCTCTTGAATCACTCTATCTATCTATTTAAAAAAACGCATCGAAATCCGTTGCGTAGTTTTAAAGATCTCAGCATACATAGGGACAGACAGACAGCGGAAAGCGACTTTGTTTTATACTATGTAGTGATTGTTAAAACCTTTTGTGAAAAGTTCTTATAACAGATTTTTATTGATGATTTTTAATTAGGATTTTCTCTCATATGGAAAAATCTTATATAAAACTAGCAGCGCCACCTGTATTGTGCCCGTTCCCGTGGGAATGAATATATATCTATATACATTACTAGCAGCACCTCGTGGTTTCACCCGCTTTGTACCCGTTCCCGCGGGAATTTCGGGATGAAAAATAGCCTATGTTACTCGTGGATAATGTAGCTTTCGAATGGTGAAGAATTTTTAAAAACGGTCCAGTAGTTTTTGAGCCTTTTCATTACAAACAAACAAAGTTTTCCTCTTTATAATATAAGTGTAGATATAGCCTTATTACCTTCCCGTGTAATGTGTCTGTCCGTTACAAAGACAATAATTATTCAAATCGTACAAGTAGTTTCTGAGATTAGCCCACAAGGAAACAAAATCAGAAACTCTTTATAATATAAGTACATATTATAGATTAAAACCATGCAGTAAAGAAAACACATCTTACTAATGTAAAAATAAAAAAACAATATTTATAACAATGACATAATGAAACGGAAAAATTAATTTATCATTTGTAGGTATGAGGTTATCACTATTTATTAGGTATTGATGTAAAGTAATTAATTTAAAGAACTGTACCAATTTCTGAGTTCAAAGAAATCAAAGTGAGTTGTTTATAATAAAACGATACGAGCACTAAATTAAATTATGTTATTGTTAAGACTTCTATAAATTACTAGCAGTGCCCTACGGTTTTACCCGCGTTGTGCCCGTTCCCGTGGGAATTTCAGGATTTTTAAACCTTATAACCCTTCTCCTCTTGAATCACTCTATCTATTAAAAAAAATGCTTTAAAATCCGTTACGTAGTTTTAAAGATCTAAGCATACATAGGGACAGACAGACCAACAGCGTAAAGCTACTTTGTTTTATACTATGTAGTGATACTTATACTTTAAATAGTTATATACATAATGTGTCATTATTTTGCTTTTATTAGGTACTTATAGAAGACTTTTATCTGAAATAAACTGTCTTCATTTTGTAGTATCCTGTATAATAAATTAAATACATGTTCTCAGTTGTATCTCTGAACAATAACTGCTAATAACAAAAAATCTTTTTTAACACCTATAAATATGTTTTAAAAACAAATGACATTCGTTTTAAATTGTGTTCTATTTAATGAACTGATTCAATTCTGAATGATCCTCATTTGTTTTTTAAACAGTTTACATTCAATACTACTCTGCTATTAGACTTTACTATCACTACATATTATAAAACAAAGTCCCCGGCCGCGTCTGTCTGTATGTATGTCTGTTCCCGATAAACTACTGCACCGATTTCGAATTGTTTTTTAAATAGATAGAGTGATTCAAGAGGAAGGTTTGTATGTATAAAAATTCCCGTAATTCCTACGGGAACGGACACAACATGGATAAAACCGCGGGGCGCTGCTAGTAAACTATATTTCAATTTTAAATTCTTTGAAACGATCTGACTTCCTTTAATGTAAAAATCCCATACTGGTATAATCACCAGACTAATTAATTCCAGCAACTGTTTTCGTGAAATTCTTTTAAAAAACAATTAATCTATGGAATATTAATTACTCTCATTCCTTCCATTTGCGCGTACTTATATTTTCTCAAAAAGTATTATGAAAATTTCAAGTCACTGCCAAAAACTATGTGATATACTGTAGATACTTTACATGCACGGAAATTTTAACCATAAGTAACTACTACATAAGAATGATATTTCTGTAATATATACAATTACGGACTCAACGAATTTCCAAGAGTCTGACGTAATATAATCACTTCGCTACATTCTTATCAAAATGACGTAGCCCTGTGCTATCGGTCAATCTGAATATCATTGAACTTTGCGGTGATAAATTAGTGTTGTACATATATCGGGTCAGAGAACATTATTTAATGAATTTAATATGAGTTTGAGTATAAAAAATATGCTTGTACTGTTCCACAATTTCGGAGAGGCTTATTGTCAATGAATTGTATTAAGTGTTTGGTAAATGACTTTGAATATAAAAACTAATAGCTTGTAAAATGACTTTGAATATAAAAACTAATAGCTTGTAAAATGAAGTAAAAGCGTTTCTAAAAAACTCGTATAAATGAAATAATCTTAACTCAACGCCAGGTGATGTATGGTTTATTCTCGAGGCACGAGTTTTAGGGTTCAAAGGTGAAAACAAATCTTTTTAACTCTCCCATCTATTGAATAAATCTAAGCCCTTTCACGAACGTGTTACTTCACCTCAAACCAAAGGTGATTAAATGGGATGACACCTTTCTTAGAAAATATATTTTCTCAAAACCAATTTTGCAATCTTGAAGTTTTATCAGAGTACATTGTTCTATAAAATGTATTTGATGAGTAGAAATATTTTTGCTGTGGAAAAAATACTTTTTTAATATTTTTACTATTAAGGTTGTTATTTATCTTCCTTACAAGATAGCTTATTTAAGAAATGATGATTCACCGTGTGATTTGAAAGCCCTTTAAAGAGACAAAACGTGTAGAACTAAACACGTGTACGATTAGCAAGTGAATGACTAAGTTTAATTGGATATAAGCTATGTTGGCATTGTTGTGATAATCTTATAATATAAAAATGAATCGCAAAATGTGTTGGTAAGCGCATAACTTCAGAACGACTGCACCAAATTGGATGATTCTTTTTTTAATGTGCCTTATTGCCAGGACAAGGTTTTTATATAAGTAAAATAAGGAATAAAAATCTCAAAATTCCCACGGGAACGGGGGCGCTGCGGGTGAAACCGCGGGGCACAGCTAGTAGACCATATTATTTGTATACCAAGCAAACTATAGCAGAAGGACACATACAGGCAAAAGAGGAAGAGGAAGGCCAAGAGGGGCATATACCAACTGAAGGAAAGAGCAAAGGTCGTGTCGTACGAACAGCTGAAGAGGATGACAGAAGAAAGAGAAAAATGGAAAGAACTCCATCGACAAGAGCCCAGCTCATAAGTTTTAAGAATAAGTAAATTATATTTAGTAACTATATAGGTGGAGTTTCTCAGATAACGATAACTGTGAGTGTGGCGCAGACAAAACCCTGTCTCCCTGGTCACAGTGTCCCAATAGCCCCTTTTCTTGCACTGTAGAGGATCTTTAGAAGGCAAATGACAGTAAGTACAATAGACCTGGTCAAATTCTGGTCTACACATATCTAGGTTAATAACCGTTTCGACACGTGAAAAAGAAGTTACTGATGATGATGATGGTGATGGTGATGATGAAGTTAGTAGTTAGAAGTAATTCGCCAAAGCCGGATAAGATTGGATGTTGGGTAATAAGTTGTGTTGATGGACGTAGCTTATTTGATAAAAAATCGTACTATTCTTTTATTCCAAAATGTCAAAGGATATAAAATTCAACATTCCTTTTAGCAACTAAGCATTAAAATCTTGTCAAATAATAAACTGAGTGAAACATAATACTCGTGTTTGAGTCAATTAATTATTTAAATATATGCTAATGACGAATTGATGTCATTCAAGATATTAGCGAATCAATATTTAGGTTTACCTCCCGCGGAGTTACCTACACTTTCTAGGTCATGGCGCTCTCAATTTTTATTTTAAAATCTTATCTTTTATAATTTACTAGCAGCGCCCCGCGGTTTTACCCGCGTTGTACCCATTCCCGTGGGAATTTCGGGATGAAAAATAGCCTATAACCTTTCTGTTGAATGTGGCTATCTATCACAAAAAGAATTATTCAAATCGGACTGATAATTCCTGAGATTACCCCGAACATACAAACAAACAAACTTACAAAATTTACCTCTTTATAATATTTGTATAGATATAATTTAATTATATTATAATAATATATTACCCGGAAAAATTCACACATGTTTAATTAATTTAAAAATTTATGGTACATCTCACGCTTTAATTACTTACTAAATAAATCCAAATTAATTATGGCTGACTAATCCTAATCAAAGTGACACAAGCAAAACGTGACCTAATATCGTTTGTCGGAATAAATCACGTCCTTACGATTATTGTTTACAAATACAATACTATAACACCCTAACATCCTGATGGATATTGTAAGCAAGATAAGAGAGTAAGGGCTCTTTCAATTTAAACGTTTTTAGGCGTCTACGCGCCGCATTAGTGCCTAACAGCCTCCGTGGTCTTGTGGTCTGAGTGCTCGGCTCACGATCCGGAGGTTCCGGGTTCGATTCCCGGTGGGGACAATAACTCACAAAAATCTCTTTGTGAGACTGCCCTCAGTATGGTTAGGGCATTGCAGGCTGAATCACCTGATTGCCCGAAAAGTAAGATGATTCTGTGCTTCGGAGGGTACGTTAAGCCGTCAGTCTCGGTTACTTTCTACGGATAGTAGTCGTTACATGAGCCATGCATGTCAGAGGCCTTTGGCGGCTCAATAACTCTGACACCAGGATTGATCAGGTTGACCATCCACTCTATGAAGAAGATTAGTGCCTAGTCGTCCGCGCGTACGGATGTTATTTTGTTTTTCATACAAAACGTTTGTAGCAGGACGCCTGATAACGGTACATATTTGAAAGAGCCCTTAGAGTAAACAAATGACAGATGAGTGTTGTGCGTAAAGTGTATGATAGCTGGTTGTAGCTTAATTTGTGGTGTCGAGTAGATATCTACACTAATATTATAAAGAGGAAAACTTTGTTTGGTTGTAATGAATAGGCTCAAAAACTACTGGACCGTTTTTAAAAATTCTTTCACCATTCGAAAGCTACATTATCCACGAGTAACATAGGTTATTTTTCATCCCGAAATTCCCACAGGAATGAACACAACGCGGGTAAAACCACGGGGCACTGCTAGTTCCTTATAAATTATGTAGAGATAATAAAATAATATTTGAAGAAAATTGCTCAGGTTTATAGAGATATCTTCACCTAAAACTAATCAACGGATTTTAATGAAACTTTACTGGCATATAGGTCGTACATCAGAATAACACATGGAATACATTTTATCCCGAAATTCTCGCAGGAACGGGTACAACGCGGGTAACACCGCGGGGCGTGGCTAGTACTATCTAAATTGGTCGTACTCAGACGTCAAACAATTTCTTAGTAGTCTTAATAGTGAATTTGACTAATAATGTATGAAAAATTCGTAATTTAGTTAATTGCCGATTTAACTGGCATATCTGTCTGGTACATCGAGGTAATGTTACTCGAACAAAAGCAATGAGATTATAATAGTGTGGGTATATTAAGAAGTTGACATTCCAAATCATAACTAAACCTGCAACCCAAAAACATGTCCAACACATCACAATATTAGAAACAATTATAACCTCTGTTCCTTTAACAATAGAGTTCAAATCCCGAACGGTAGCATTATTTAACCAACAGATTTTGTACCGTTTAACACCTGTGATATTCTGACGTAAACTCCAGGACATTGGCAACAGACACCGGGCTCAAGTCACGTTTTACACCAATAACATACATTTGACAACCAATACACACACGATATTGAAAATTTTTAGTCATATTCTTACAATTTATACACTACTATAGTTTCGTACACAGTGGTGGAAAGAATAAATAAATGTAAACCTTTTGTCTTTTATAAATATGTTAATTTAATAATTTCAAATGAAAACGTATTTTTGAATATTTTTATTCTCCACTTATATTACAATTTTAATTGCATAGAAGGAGAGTGTAAAGTATAATTTAAATACCTTTAAGTACATAAATTGATTTGTAAATTAGTAGGTTTTTTCAACATATTTTGACACATGAATAATAAAACTTTTAAATAAGATATCGTTATCGTTTTGTTCATATTATCATGAGGAAAACGGTGTTAACGAACTTCAAAATCGCATTCCTGGCTATGTGTATTTATATTTTTACTAGTAGCGCCCCGCGGTTTCACCCACGTTGTACCCGTTCCTCCGGGAATTTCGGATTATAATGTATCCCATGTGTTATTCTGATGTATAACCTATAATACTGTAAAGTTTCATCCAAATCCATTCAGTAGTTTTTGCGTGAAATTGCAACAAACATACATCCATACATACATCCATCCTCACAAACTTTCGCATTTATAATATAAGTAGGAAGTAGGATCACTGCCCTATTACTCACTGCCCTATTTCGGATAAAGCTTGAAAATCTTCAACCAAACCTGGACATTTATACTAGCCGCGCCCCGCGTTTTCACTCGTGTTGTACCCTTTTGATAAAACGTAGCTTATGTCATTTCTCAGGCTATAACCTATATTACTGTAAAGTTTCATCCAAATCCATTCAGTAGTTTTTGCGTGAAATTGCAACAAACATACATCCATACATACATCCATCCTCACAAACTTTCGCATTTATAATATAAGTAAGAAGTAGGATCACTGCCCTATTACTCACTGCCCTATTTCGGATAAAGCTTGAAAATCTTCAACCAAACCTGGACATTTATACTAGCCGCGCCCCGCGTTTTCACTCGTGTTGTACCCTTTTGATAAAACGTAGCTTATGTCATTTCTCAGGCTCTGGACTAACTGTGTACCAAATTTCATTAAAATCGGTTTAGTAGTTTTGGCGAGAAGGCGTGACAGACAGACAGACAGAGTTACTTTCGCATTTATAATACATATTAGGATTTCATAAGTACTATAGACAAAGAAACCTCTTCGCTTAGTTCTTTGCATTTTGCTATCTTATAGACAAGATGCTTACTGTTAATTTACGATAGTGTTATAGGTAATTCTTTTAAGAGCTAATTTGTCCTTTTTTGGAAATACTTCTCTCAAAAGCTTCGAACCGCTATTTAAGGGCAATTTTATCGAAAATTTCTTATTTGACATCTTGATTGGCGTAACAAATTGCGAAAGACTGGTATTTACCCAATTTTTCTTTGCACATAATTAAGCGTCTACTGCTGTCTTTACAACGAATATTTACTTAGAAAATACGCAAACACATAACACATTCTGTGTACCGTAACCGTTGTATGGCGGCATTGCTCTGACTTAGCAAGAGTCCACTGTAGTAAAACAGTCAACAACAGGTTTATGAAAACACTAGCCGTGCCCCGCGGTGCTGCCCGCATTTATCTGTTACCGCGGGTATTTTAGGACAAAAAATAGCCTATAACCTTTCCGTTGAATTTGGCTATCTAGTACAAAAATAATTATTCAAACAAACAAATTCTTCAGCTTTATTATATTAGTATGGACTAGCTGTTCCGCGCGGTGGTTCCACATGTGATCCAATAGATGGCTCTAGTTTTTATATTAAAATTCTGTAGATAACTCTTACGTTATTTAACAGAACTAATAGGGTCCCATACGTTTTTTTGAACAGGGAAACAGCACAACAATTATAAAAATGAAAAATCCGGCAACAAATTTGGTCGCTTTGCCGCAAACCTATTCAGACTGGCTTACTAAAGTACGAGTATGTTCAAGCTCTTAGTCACGATGTTAGCACCTCTGAAAAAAGATCTTTATCTCAATATTGCAAATTTGAACTGCTTGCACTGATGAAATACGTTTATTGCTTACAAAGTAATGTGAACCAAGCAATCTATGCTAACAAAGTATAACACGCGATCATTAAGGACTGACTTATCTTTATCGAAACGTTATGTAAATAAACAGGATACTTTCTTGATAGTTATATAGGTGTTAAAGGGCCATACTTGCTTATTAGGAGTATGAATAAATTTGTTTAAAAATACCATAAAGTTACTTTTTTTCGTTTCTGTCTACCTGTATCAAGGTCAGTTAAATTTAAATTATTATAGCGAAGAACATGTTAGATATTATACATAAATATTCGGTAGTCAGTAGTTTTTATTTGTATTTTGTTTATTTTTAACTTGTTTAGATTTGATGATATTTTAATAACAACAATTGAGATACAGCTTTAAATTATAACATCTTTTGGAGAAAATGAGTTTTAAACCGACTTCCAAAAAATGAGGTTCTCAATGCGTCAATATTTTTCTTCGTGAGTTATTTTATCTAAAAATATTAAGCACTTTTACCCAAGCATAGCATGCCAACTTAAAAAAAGAGTAGTTAAGACAGAAGTCATAACATTTTATACATACAATCGAAAGTGCCAAAAACCGTTTAAAATTTTCTCTCAACTAAACAAAAAGTAATTACAAAAGCAAATAAACACCGTGTTTAACAATCATTTGTGTTTATTCAAAGTCGGAACTTTAATGTTAGAATACGAGACCAGAAACAGACATGTTTTATTTTAAACATCCATTCTTGATTTCGTATTCGTAAACCAAATAAAATAAGAACTACAGTGAAATGAAAATAAAAGACCGTAACTGGTTTTGCTTGGATTGTTTTTAATTACAATCCTTCGAGCGTTTTGTTACATGTAAACGACCGAAGTTATTCCGGGTCTAATTATATCTGTGCTGTAACTAATAATTATTTTAGTGAGCTTTAAAATTCTACCGAGTTTTAGTGAGTAAGATTACCCGCAACTTTTCCCGCGATTTGACCCGCATTGTACCTGTTTCCATGGGTAATCATACGGGCTGAAAAATAGCATAACCCAACCTAATCTAACCTTTATCTTTCCAATCTGACTGTTAGTTCCAGAGATTAATAAATTCAAACCTAAACTATTGATTTTTATAGTAGTAATAGTGTATGTAAGTTATCACAGAATAATTTAATAATCATTTTCCGCTGAGTTTCTCAAACATGATGCCGTACATTAAGATTGTCTTACTGACTGCCTGACTATGACTGTCTTTAAAGTAAGGAGTATAATTAGATAAAATATGTTTAATTGGACTTAGTCATAAAATAATTCAAATTCTTGATGAACTCTTTGATAGATGCGTAGTTCTAGTACAAAGCTAAACCTACGTCAATTATTCAAAGTAGATACCTATAATGATATGAACTTTACAATGTGGGTTTTAAAAGCATTATTAACCTAGTTATATGGCGTTAAGGAGAACACGTTCATTTGTCTGTCCAAGACAATGTGAGAATTTTTGTCGATTTTATTTGATCGCTTCCTTCTTTCCTTTTCTCTCATACACAATTATCTATTCCATAAATATGAGTTTTAAATATCTCCATTTCTCCATCAATTTATGTTGTGGTCAGCTTGAGTGGTACGCAGTTGACCGCTCACAGACGTTCTATTGTTTCTCACACAAAACTCGCTAAGCAGGACGAATTGAAAATGAAAATGAAAAATGAAGAATATTTATTTCGAACAAAATGCACTTACACAGATAAGACTTAAAATTAAATTATAAAAATATTCTTAGTACAAAAGCTTTAATTGAAATAGTTTTAATCTAGACACGCGGCAGCGTGTCAAGCCAAGTTCAAGCAAAGGAACGGCTAGCCAGCGCCGAGTGTAATATTACACGAACCACTTGGTGCCACTTTTGACCCTTCTATAACTCAAAACCTATTTAACGTAAACACATGAAACTTCGCGTGTTTAATTATATCCATTAGGACATCTAGAAACCCAAATTTCATGAAGCTAGCTCAATCGGTTATAAAGATATGAACGTCAGAAAGTCGTATATTTTAGTATTGACTGACTGACTGACATATAGTACCTAAACCTAACCTACTTCCAGATGACCTAGAAGGATGAAATTTGGAATCTAGCTCGGTAATTGTGTGTAAGCGTAAGAAAAAATCTAAAAATATAAAATAGTTAAAAAATAGGGGGGGTCCCCATACAAAAAATATATTTTTTAATTGTAGCGTTGGAACCGTTACTAGCAGATATTTGAAACTATCCCAATATATGTATTATTATATTTGCTATTTAACTGCAATATAAACGTAAAGTTAAATAAAAAAAATAAGTGGTGTCCCCATTCAAAAAAACTTAAATTTCGCGCTAAACAACCGGCCAACGGTGTGTCGTCGGCGGCGCGCGGTAGGTACTTATGACGCGGTCGGTCCACCGTCGCCCCAGCCAATCAGCGTCACGCTCTGATGAATAGTACACAATTATAAGCGGTAGCGATTTGGTAAAAATTTAGCGAGTCGGTTGGTTTATACCTGCATGGTAGTAAAGCGATGTATTATTGTTACCGATATAATGTATGTATTGACTAATTTAAGAATGCTGGTTGAACTCGCTCGCGCCTTGCACTTGTACGCGGGGGCAGCGCGCGGCTCACAAGCGCTATAGGGTCATTTCGCCAGTTCGCGTCCATTTAGTGGAGTTGGCAAGTTTGAAGGAGAAAATAAAAATGTTCCAGCCCTAGTTTCAATGAAAAATTTATGTAATGTGTTCATTATATAGTCTACTATAAGGTTCGCTTACAGTTTTGTTCGAAAGTACTTGTGTTTTTTTTATAAATAGAAAAACTTCAAAAATAGGCGTTTTACCCACTTTGCGTCCAAAAAATCTAAATTGCGTCCACCCATAGACCATTTTGCGTCCACCAGCTAAGAAAAGGAATGTAGGGGTGATATTTTTAGATAATGTAAAGAAAAATTGTATTTTAACAGATTCTTTATTCAAGAATATTTCGTTAATCCACGTCTGGTACATTTTCTTTCTCATATTCCACATTTATCGACTCTATGGTTTCCTATGTAACTTTTATAATCTTTTTATTGTTTCGGATTAATTTTTTGAACCTCTCGAGCTCTCTCCTGTTCTATTTCTCTATTCTTTCTTTCTTTTTCGGATTGCTTCCTGTTTTTCGTTCTTGATCTGCGCGTTATGTTCGTAATACTTTCTCCATGCAGCAGAAGATATGGCTGCTGGAGTCCTTTGATTATTAGGTTTCCTTGCTTCTTTAGAAATTTCAGGCAGCATTAGGTGGGTTTTAATTTAAATGGATCACAGGTTTTTTTGGCTTGAATTGCCAACAGCTGCGGAAGATGGTTGTACTAGAGATTTCTTTAGTTGCATCCAATTCTAAAATATTACTATTTCGTTCTATTGATAGTTCCATAAGAGACCTCTCAGATTCAGTTTCGATAGAAATTTCTGCAAAGAAAACTTCAACTTAAGAGTGTTATTAGTTTTAACTCTTAGTTTTTTTTTTAAAATGCATTTTAAATTATACAAGTTAAAAAATATATATTATAAGCTATTATATGAATTTAATGAAAAAATGGACGCAATTTGGTACAATACAATTTCCTTGTAGGTATAGTTTGCGTCCACATGTGATGAACGATTTTTATTTTTAATTATCTTTTTCTAGAATCATAATAACGTGGACGCAAATTGCTCATTACGATTGCATGATAATAATACATAAATAAAAAATAAAAACAAATTCCTTTTTTTAATTTTATCACATAAAAATAAAAACTAACTAAATCATAAATACACGAGTTCGCGTCCATTGTGGTCGCAAAGTGGAAGTTTTATAAATTCGGTGTAGTAATTCGCGTCCACCTTATTTTAACTGTTAACTTTAAAAAAAACAAGCAAATACATAATTAATATTACTCCTTTTTTCATGCTTTAAGAATAAAAACAGCTGTGTATTGTAAAATACGCATAAAACAATAAAATACTTACCGTCGAACGCGCCCCTGCTCACTATTTTTTTGCCGACATTTCGCGCGTTTTCGCTTCTTTGTTGAAGAACGGAAACTAAGTATTTTTTCTAGACATGATTGGTTTAGCTCACAGAACTTTTGTCTATTTCTATATGCCTCTTATACGATTAGGTATTAGCGGTAACGACTTTTCGGCGATTTACTGTGTTAATATACCTATTTTCGAGAATTATTATAGGGAGGTCCGAAAAATGGACGCGAATAGGGCGCTGGACGCGAACAGGCGAAATGACCCTACGATACGATTTAAAATGCGAACGAACCAAAGTACCTATGCAGCGGAAACGCAAGAAAAAACAATAAATATCAATTACCTAGTTTTCTTTACAAAAAGTAATGATATCCCACCAAAAACATAAATGTAAAAAAGGAGAGCCAAGTTCAATACAAAAATTATGCATGGCTATGGGCTTCGCTGCAAAAAGAATGGAGATCTAAATGAGGGCCAAGTTCTAGGCAATATCTCAATATGTATTTATAGGAACAAAATAACATTATGAACAAGTATTAAACTCTATTTCTTCTCTTTATTCGATACCTATGACAATTGCTGTTATTTAAAAATGTGAGATCTTCAAGTGGGTTAGATTTAACTTGGCCAGTTTGTTGTTATATGTTGAATAACTTTATAAAATGACTGCTGTAATGAAAACTGGTCAAGTCAAATCTAACCCACTTTAAGATCTCACATTTTTAAATAACAGCAATTGTCATAGGTATCCAATAAAGAGAAGAAATAGAGTTTAATACTTGTTCATAATGTTATTTTGTTCCTATAAATACATATTGAGATATTGCCTAGAACTTGGCCCTCATTTAGATCTCCATTCTTTTTGCAGCGAAGCCCATAGCCATGCATAATTTTTGTATTGAACTTGGCTCTCCTTTTTTACATTTATGTTTTTGGTGGGATATTATTAACACTATTAATTTTATACAATATTATTTTATCTATGTTCAAACCATACTAAGTATATAAAGTTAAAAACAAACCAGCAAATTCCGTTATACAGATTTTCGCTTCGTAAATATTTTATTCTATGTGACAGTATGTCTCGAAATAACTTAGACCTATTTTAGCGCGTTGTCACGTAGAGTGGTAAACTTTTACAGCAGCGCAAAGCATCATTCTACTCATCTTTAGTGTGCGTTATTGTACTGTGAATATTTTTTCTTTATATTACCCAGTTCGCATCGAGACAGCTGTTTATAGAAAGCCTTATTTCATATGCGAAATTTTATTGCATACGCCAATCTCGGGGCCGATTTGCATTTTCAAGTTTTATTTTTATTTGGTACTTTTTTGTTTTTGTTGGATATACTCGTACTTCACTACATAGTATAAAATAAAGTCGCTTTCCGCTGTCTGTCCCTATGTATGCTTAGATCTTTAAAACTACGCAACGGATTTTGATGCGGTTTTTTGTAATAGGTAGAGTGATTCAAGAGGAAGGTTTTTATGTATAAAAATTCCCGATATTCCCACGGGAACGGGCACAACGCGGGTAAAACCGCGGGGTGTTGCTAGTAATATTTTAAAAATTGCTCTTCGTTTGTCTAGTAAAAGCGCAAGATACTATGGCGGATCGTGTGCGAACTGGCTGTGGACCAGTGTGACACCTTTCAAACAAATACAACGAATACAACGTCACGCGACCCGCAACCGGCTCGCACCCGCTTGCGCTTTAAACTCGGCAAACGGCTAGACGTGGCTAGACCGTTTGAATTTGACTGAGAAAATATAAGTTCAGACAATTTTTATTGAAGGTACGAAGTTCGCCGGGTCAGCTGTCGCTATTATACCGTATCATGTTACAACGTGCATTATTACAAGTTCCTTCTGTACTGTCCGTCTTATGTTACCTACCTTTAATTTTGTTTACCGAATCACGACACTAGACAAAATAAAATGTCAATGTCGTCTATACTAATATAATAAAGCTGAAAAGCTTGTTTGTTTGAACGAAACTACCAATCCGATTTCAATAATTCTTTTCGTAATGGATAGCCACATTCAACGGGAAGGTTAAAGGCTATTTTTCATCCCAAAATTCCCACGCGAACGAGCACAACGCGAGTAAAACTGCGGGGTCCTTCTAGTATATCATATATACATACATCGACCAACATTATTACTTACATACGAAGTTAGTTCGTTGCGATTTATAAGCAACGCGTAGCTTGCTGCCGTGCTTCGGAGGGCACGTTAAGCATGTTGGTCCCGGTTGTATCCATCGTTACACCATGTCGGAGGCCAGTTTCGAGTAGGTTACAATAAGGTTACAGGCTGGTAACCTACTTTCTACTCGAAATGAATAAATGAATTATTTACTCCTCTACTTTTTACTCCTTTTCATAGTCGGTTAAAGTATATCTTATATATAAAATTCTCGTGTCACAGTGTTCGTTCCCGTACTCCTCCGAAACGGCTCGACCGATTCTCATGAAATTTTGTAAGCATATTGAGTAGGTCTGAGAATCGGCCAACATCTATTTTTCATCCCGAAATTCCCGCGGGAACGGTTACCGTGGTTGAACTCCTCTGAAACGGCTCGACCGATTCTCATGAAATTTTGTGTACATATTGGGTAGGTCTGAGAATCGGACAACATCTATTTTTTATCCCGAAATTCCCGCGGGAACGGGTACAACGCGAGTGAAACCGCTGGCGCAGCTAGTAATTTATAAAAACAATTAGGTACTTACATACAGGCGGGTTACCTACTCCATATTGAATGTCGTTCGATCTTTTAGAAATTCGATATTTGAACGTTCGATCATTTATAAATTCGATATTTTGAACGTTGAATGTTTTGACTTTCCGATGAATAGTGTTCGATCGTTTGATTTTCGATCTATTGGCATTCGATATGGCGTAGGTAAATACTGGATTTTTTTATATTTATTCAGTTTACTTCCTCTAATTATTTTCCTTAACCTATTGTCCCATCATCATAAATTTAAGAGCAAGGCTCTTGTCGGTGAGTCCGATGCAGACTTCTCCATCTATTCTTATTCAGTGCAAGTTCCACTATTTTAAAAAAACCTATCATATTTTTAATGATAGTATTGAAAAGGTAAGAATTATATAGTAAGTTAGGTTTTTATTAAGTTTTAAATAAAGGTCTTGTAAAGAAAATAATACAAAGCTCCAATTAAGACCTAATGCTTTTTCCAGAAAGTGTTTACACAAAATAATTTTAATATAATTATTTTGCTACAAAGAGACCATAATTGGATCAACGTACTTCCATTACTGAGAATTAAGTTCGTATTGCTAAGCCTAGTTAAGTAAAATATATTTTATTTAAAGTAAAATTTGACTTAATTTCGGTATACTAAGTAAATTGTTAACAAATCTGAAGCATATGAATTTTTGAATAAGAATGAGCCCGTGACCTTTGGGATAAAAATTAACCTTTGAATCTATAATAAAAAATGAATCGCTGAATGTGTTGGTAAGCGCATAACTTCAGAACGGCTGCACCAAATTACATGATTCTTGTTTTAAATATGTTCCTTATTGTCAGGACAAGGTTTTTATATAAGAATATGAGTAATAAAAATCTCGGGATTCCCACGGGGGCGCTGCGGTGCGGGTGAAACCGCGGGGCACAGCTAGTTTTAGATAAAAATAAGTCGACCAATTTTGGGATTAAAAATACTTACCCTAAGAAGTTTGGGGATGGGAAAAGAATAATACAGATTAAGTCTAATCTATGCCTTATGCAAATCTGTGTCCTATGAGTCACACTATGAAATTCTTTATGCATGCAACATTAAAAGGATACAATATATCCGTTTTACAAAGATAAATCCATTTATATTTTTAATACTCTTTTTATTATGTTTGTTATTGTACTGTTGCTAATAAGTAAGTACAATCGTATTCACTTCGTTGGAAAGTCATAAACATTACTTGATTCTACAAAGTTTATCTATGGGTCGAGAAAGCTTAGAAGAGTGCCGCAATACAGGCCAGCAATAGTGACTAGCACTATGTTTTGAAAATAAAATACACAGAGCAATATTCGATATTTAAAATCAGAAACATATAATGTCACAAAAATATTTAGCAGACTTATAACGTTACTAACAAATATCCGTATCCGATATCAATAAAAACATTATGTCACAATTATATATGTGTCAAGTTTATACTGACTAGTTAATATTGATTAGTTTACATTGATCGTATAATGTTGAGTAACTTTTATACAAGTGAATGGTTAAAACGAAGGTATCGCCTTCAAAACAAGTAACATTTAAATGATTTATTAACGGATGTTTAGTTAAACATTTTAATTAATTAAAGGGAAATAAGTGTTTAAATTTAACTCGTATTTTATTATTTAATTTTAAGTGTAAATTATCAAATAAACATAAAATCTATTAGATAAATATCAAAGTAGGTGACATCTTATTAATAACACCTACCTACCTAATTTATGTCACAAAGTAATCACAATGTCACAAACTAAAAAAAATTAAATGAAAGAAATACTTACAAAAAATGCCTCTTAATGAATTCCATAACTATAAATTAAAATAATCACAACACTTTAACATAATCACAGGGCAGAATGAAATTAAAAAAAAAATCACGAAAGCACGACCATCGCGTTTTTTACACCCGACACATGCGTGCGCGCATGCCAGCGATGTTGTATCGACTGAATTCGTATTTCGAATGTCACCGGATTGGTTATCAAAGCTGAAGGAAGCTTCCCGGCTAATCGTGCAGTTTTAATTTTGCTAACATTTTTAGGGTTATAGAATATTATTCCTGAAAGATAATCGATTATTTCCATAAACATGTGACTCCAAAATAGTGTTTATACTTAAAGGATAACTAGCAGCGCCTCGACGTTTTACATGTCTATTATTTCCATAGTTTAACATATTCAAATATACTCTTCAGTTTTATTGTATTAGTATAAATATATGTCAGAGGCCTTTGGCGGCTCAATAACTCTGACACCAGGATTGGTCAGGGTGACCATCCACTCGATGAAGAAGAAGAAGAAGTATAAATATGTTGACGTTTTCATTTCATTGAACTTGTTAGATTCTTGGCTTCTAAACTCACTCAAAATCACGTGTCACAATTTAAAATATTTGCCTGTTTTTTTTATTGGAAACGGATCCCGGTATCGGTGGATACAAGTTGACAGGATCAGTAGCAAATTATATTTGATCCCGGGATCCGGAGATACAAACCCAGTATTTCAATTCATTCCATTATAATACGTTATATACCACAATACGCCTCCATCATCGCGTTAATTCACGATCGCTGATACAGTTTCTATTTCAAGGTGCGATCAATAACCGTGTCATTTAATTAGCATGAAGCGATTGTACAAAGCGTAAAAAGTCGCCGGCGCCGTCTGCCTCATGAAAAATAGTAATTAAGGAAGGAGAGCCATCTCAGTAGGAGCTTTTAATGTATGTATAATGTTAGTAGCAGCAATTACTTGGAGTAGATACTTGTTTATTGGTATGCAATTTTTAAGAGAGTGTTAAAATATTAAATAGGTATGAATACTTATCTTTAAATAAAGTAACTAATTAAATAACACTTTTATTTTTTATAGTATATGCGTATTTAAAATCTTCAAGGCAAAAATTTACTTTCATTCTGATAAACAAAAATGTTGAGTTGGATCTTGGACTATAATTGGACACGGTATAATGATAAATATTGTTTTTTACGAGAAAATGGATCCTACGTCTTTTTGCTCGAATGCATATACGAGTATGTGTCTATGAAGTTTTATGTAGTCTAACGAGTAACATAAGCAGTATTTATTTGTTTTTGATTTGATTTTATTAATGGACCCATCTGATGGACCCCTTAAAAAATGTATTGATTGGCTATACGCTAATTCAGTGTTGTATATGGCAATAGCTATGATTGCTCTCCGAAAAACCGGGCACCAACAAAATTCTATAAAATTTTAGCAATCAAAGTTCAATACCACGTTTTCTCCGATAATAAACCAAGCGTGTTTATTTTTGAAGCCACGTCATTGTCACCCACATAGTTAGAAATGTAAAACATTGCGCGTTCACAATTTATTGCAATTGTTCGGACCGAAATAGGCTGAAGAGTAGGTATCAGATAGTTTAAACGTACTCACACGGGTTTTTTCGCGTTAGAAAGTTAATAAAGTTCACCCGCGACCACGAGAGGTGCAATCCCCTCGAAACGTCGGGAAATAAAAAGTAAGTTATTACTTGCTTAATTAACTTTCTAACGCGAAAAAACCCGTGTGAGTACGTTTAAACTATGTGTTCAAATCGTGTAAGTAGGTATCAGTGTCTCTCTATTCCTAATCGAATAAAAGTAAGTTCGAGAAGGTGACCTACCTTGTTGTCGAAATTTTACCACCTTGCTAGACGCTTCCGACATGGACTAACGATTGAAACAACCAGAACCGACAATTTAACGTGTCTAAAGAACGGTTTTACTTTGATAGAAATTACACTATTGACCAAAGTCGTGTCTGAGTCGCACGTTGCTTCACAATCGGTTATTTTGATTTATTTTTAAATATTATAACTTAATTAAACTGGCAATATCGATGACATAATATCCGAAAATAATTTTCATATAATTTTTATAAATAAAACTTAGGGCTTAATTAAATAGGAAATCCCAATCGATATAATTAGGACATTTGTGGTGGAATTCCTCTCAAATCATAACTTTAATGTATTTTCCCACTACTTACTGTAAACATAAATGATAGATATTTCACCGAATCGTCTCCGAGAGCGAGAGTGTGTGTTTCCATTGTACCGAATCGGTAAACCGAAGTGCGTATCTCAATAGACCAATCACATTGGAGTTGTCAAAATTTCTTCAAACTCTTTGTTATTGGTTGATTGAAGACCGCACCGCTCCACTCCGCTCCGCTTCGCTCCTACGGAAACGCACCCTAAAAATCGCGGCTCTATTATTATCTTGTCACGAAATTATATTCACTATCTATGACTTAGTCATGCGACGAGTAAGCGAGTGCTAGCGTGACGTTGACGTATCGCCGCGATATCGTCACCTCTCCGCCGCGTTCTCGCAGCGATAGCGTTACGAAGACGTTATCAAACGAATTGCATTACCGCAGTAAGTTTAAGAGTTGCCAACCGTCGTTGAGTTCAATAAAACGCACTTGTATATCGTGTGTGTGCCCCAAAATTTTGGACTAGTCAGCTAGTAGCTTGTAAACTGGCTCAATCTAAACGAGGACAACTAAATGGGTCATTCTCAACACATCATTAGGTTTTAAGTCCCCCAGAACATGTTTTCGAGAACGAATTCACAATTTATGGTCCATAATAAAAGGTTTTTAATCAATTAATTCCGCATCTGTGTGTGTTCCGTATAAAATTAATGTATTAGTAATATTTTCGATGACGTAATTATGACGCTCCCTTTACAATTAATTAAGTAATAAAATGTGACTAAGTTTAGTCTATAATACTATGCCAATAATGTAAATAGGTGCCCTGCCCTTTCTCGAATGAAAAGGAATTTACATTAAAATAGTATAGATGAGGAACCAATCTGTATTCACGGAGAAGTAACAAAGATAAACAGAATTTCGGTGTTACTTAAATGTCTTAGCTTGTAATGTCCCACTGCTGGGCAAAGGCCTCTCATCTCACTAAAGATATCAGTACAGTGAAGAGGATTAGGCACCACGCTTGCCAAATGCGGGTTGGTGATCTTAAACTCAAATCATATTTGAAAAGTGGGAAACATGTTTTCGCTCGACCCGGGAATTGAACCCGGGACCTGAGCCTTGGCAGGCGAGTGCACATACCACTAGACCACCGCGTTTCGGTGTAAATTATAAAAAAAATGTATTTCAGTTACATTTGTCATACATAACGTATGTTTTTTAGTAATTTTACTATAATTACAATTGAACTCTTAACTATTAATGTAAACTACAGTTTATTGTCACAGGTTCCTAGAAACTTTATTAGCTCAAAATAATTACAACGACATTGACATATACAGTTTATAATTAAATTATAAGTGACGTCATGAAACAGGCTACTATAAAGTGTGACAAACATGTTTACTCAATAAATTCATCAGTTAGCATTTCCATTGAATAACTTTTAACAAGCTTGTTGATAGAGATAAGTATATTATACTGTGTATCCAAGAAAATACATAAACATACTTTCTTCAATAGACGTTTAAATTTAGATGCTGCCTGCAGCCTGGAAACCATGTCTTCAGTTATGTTCGGAGAGAGTCACAAACGGGGTTAGTGAAGACACCGTGAGTTCGTTCTGCGTTCGGCCTCTACATGTAACGGACTCCGGAAGCGCGGACAACTCCCGTGAAGGCTCTCTCTCGCCTATAGCGCGACCACACTCGTGCGCAACCTCCACTTAAACAACCACAACAGCAGCTCTTCATAAGATTAGTTTGAAAATATACAAACACACATTTAAACCTATGATTATTTTGAATATAAGTAATAAATAAATATATATAAACTGTATGTAATCTTATTTCAAATATTCACCCAAACCGCATATTTATCATCAATAGTAATAACGTTCTTTAATTTTTCATCAAGGATCTCTAAAATAATTGTCATTATAGTGACAGCTTGTCCCGCCCAAATTCGACACGCACTAAATTGGCATTATAAAAATTGCGTTCCTAATTTTATAATTGCACAAAAAAAACTGACGATCATTAAAAACTCCTTGACCCATTTTTACTTTTAATTATGACAGGACTGACACTGCAATCATTGTCATAAATTAAAACATCTTTTGAGTGACATGTCAATGATACTCACATCCGATTCTTGATTCTGCGAACAATCTTTTCTAATTAAATGAAGCTTGAGTGTTTTGTTTGTTTCGACTTACTTTAATCTCCGGAAATATCAATCTTATTTGAAAAGCTATGTCCGTGTTATGATAGCAAGATTCAAGGGCAAAGTTATGGGTTACTATTTTACTATTTGACCAAGACAAAAAATAGAATGGACGCCTTACTGTTATTTACAGCTGTTGCTTATCTCAGTGGCGATCAATGCTGATTTCTTGAATTGCATTATTACAAAATCTCTGTCTGCTTAAATAAACATTACGCCTTGTTGTGCCATTGTATACTTATGGACGACGTGGCAAATGACCACGAAAATGACCGCGACTGAAAGATAAACCGACATTGAACATTTATATTGCCCCTTTATATTGATGCGATGACGACATAACTGTGTACCTATGCTTATGTATATTCTTATATCTTCTTCTTCTTCATCGAGTGGATGGTCAACCTGACCAATCCTGGTGTCAGAGTTATTGAGCCGCCAAATGCCTCTGACATGGCTCATGTAACGACTACTATGCGTAGAAAGTACCGGGACCGACGGCTTAACGTGCCCTCCGAAGCACGTAATCGTCTTATTTTTCGAGCAATCAGGTGATTCAGCCTGCAATGCACTTATATTTTATAGAGGTAATTTTTCTATTTTGTATGTTCGTCCAATTACCAGTCTGATTCGAATTACTCTTTTTGTATTGGGTAGCTAAATTCAAGAGGAAGGTTTGTTCTATATTGGTATAGGCTTATGTATTATCCCAAGATGGATGCGAGTCGGCAGGAGGGAGAGAGAGAGGGAGAAAAACCTTTGTCCTGCAGTGAGATAATACACTCAGCTGAAAATAAATAAATATATTTTATATTATGACTGGCTTTTATAATAAGAAAAGGAAAAAAATATCAACTATTTTCATCTCGTTTCCACGGGAACAGGCACAATGCAAAGGAAATCGGATAACGACCCAAATAATGTGTGTTATTTTTTTATAATCTTGTCGGACATAACAAGTCAATAATGCTGGCGTTAAAAGAATCGGCGCCCGCAAACTCTAGTCCATCATTTGTTGTCGGCATGTCATTTGGATGTGCAAAATGACATCATGACAAGTTTATAACTCAATTTAACGGTTTGCCGTTTATTTGTTGTGTCATGTAAGTGTTTATGAGATCAGTGGATATCTAGTTTTATTTGTCTGCATCTCAAGATCATCCTATTTTTTGCAAGTTTTATGTATTTTATGTGAGTTGTTATGACCTAATTGTTCATGCTTGTCAGTTAACGTTATTTGTTGTTTTTTCGGATTTATTAGAAAAAAAAACATCCCGGTTTCCTCAACTTAAGGGTGCGTCCACATCTGACGAATATGCCGCGAATGCGCAGGTCGCGAACCGTTTGTGAGCTGCCCGCGAGCTGCGCGCGTGCATTTTTGTTCGTGCGCCGCTCTTGCGCCGCTCGCGCGCAGTTCGCTCGCAACCTAAGCGCCGTATGCGAGCGGCTCGCGTCTGCCTAAAGTACTGAGCCAATAAGCGCAATTGTAAGCGCGATAATTGAGCGCGCGCAGATCGCGGGCCGCGCGCGCGCTGGGCGCGCGCCTTTTACGAGCCTTGCATGAGTTGCACTAAAGAGGCGCACCAAACCATTGCCGTGACTGCACGCGCGCGGCTTGCGGGCAGCTCGCACATGGCTGGCGAGCTGCACATTCGCGGCGCATTCGCCAGATGTGGACGCACCCTTAAACCCATCGCTGACATTAAGTAAGTTATCTCGCTTCAAGTTGGCAATTATCTAGTAATGTTTTGCTTTAAAATACCTTAGTAAAATTAGTATCAGCATCATAATAGCTAATATTTAAAACTAATTTATAAATGTATTGCCAAATGTCATGACCGAACTTGACCTAAATTGAATGCGAAGCCAATGAACTTCCCTATTCTTTTTGGTCTATTTTTGTACTACGTTTTTCTAGAGTTCATTGTGCTAGGCAGTGTCATGTTTTCTTATGTATAGTTTCACTGAGTTTGGGCAAAGTTGTACTATTAATGTTTGCAAAATAGCATTTCTCCTGTTTTGGAACATTACAGGTCAAAACTCTTACTACAATCTAGTTTTTCATACGAGTCTTAAAAAACGGTGGAACAATCAGTTATACTAGTCGACATTTTGGGCCGTTTAAAACTAATTGTACTGTTCATTGTTGCAACATTCCTAACTGAGCAATATGTACTTCAGTAGGCATGTTAAAATGTTGGTTCCGGTTTTTTCAGTTATTAAGTGTCAAACCTTTGACATCAAGGTTGATCATCAACACGACCTTACTTATCTACACTAATAAAGAGGAAAACTTTGTTTGTTTGTAATAGGCTCAAAAACTACAGGACCGTTTTTTAAAATTCTTTCACCATTCGAAAGCTACATTATCCACGAGTAACACAGGCTATTTTTCATCCCGAAATTCTCACAGGAATGGACACAACGCGGGTAAAACCGCGGGGCGCTGCTAGTTTTTACTATAAGGGTGCGTTTCATTTGAAGCTGAACGGAACTCAATCAACCAATCAGAAAACAATACAATTGTGAATTAAGACATTGACATTGTCAAAATAAGACATTGACATTGTCAAAATGTTTTCGTAATGCGTGTGATTGCTTGATTAAGCACCGCACAGCTCCGCTTCGTTTTAATGGAAACACACCGCTACTTCACCCTTAAGCACTTTCAACATGGTAATGAAAGTATCTCGCACAAAATCTTACAAAGATATATTAGGTAATATTTCCCTTAATTGAAAACAAGCTTAGTAAACCTATTAAAACACTGGTCTGTATCTAGATTCTTCTGACGGGCTATATTTATTGCGTAGACCTGAACAGCTATCCTGCGGTTATCTAGGTGTTAGTCAATAAATCTGTATCAATGAACTATTTATATAAAGAAATATTTTATTTTTGTACCTGTTTCAATAACACCTGTATTATAGTTGTTTTCATGAGAAATTTGGTTTTAAAAGTAGTTTGTGACGGTATGCTTCCTTAGTAGTGCGCAAGTTATTTTAGGCAGAAGGTGTAAGAGATTGGCTGGGTTACTCTAAGCGATAGCGGCTATACTACTTTTGCCATCACATTCTATACTGAGGTATTATTTTAATTTTGTTTGTTTGTATGTTCGGGCTAGTCTCGGGAATTACAAGTCCGATTTGAATAATTATTTTTGGCTATATTCAAGAAGAAGGTTATAGGTATTATATCCCGAAATTCCCACGGGAACGGGCACAACGTGGGTATGACCGCGGGACGGTGCTAGTGTCAAATAATCTATACTAATATTATAAAGCTGAAGAGTTTGTTTTGTTTGTTTGTTTGTTTAAACGCGCTAATCTCAGAAACTACTGAACCGATTTGAATAATTCTTTCACTGTTAGATAGTCTATTTATCGAGGAAGGCTATAGGCTACATTTTATCCCGGATTTCCTACGGGAACGGGCACAACGCGGGTAAAACCGCGGGGCGCTGCTAGTCATTGATATTTGCCATACAGCTCGCAAACTCGCTCAGTCCAAACAACGTTTAGCTCTTAAATACTATTAAAACCGTTGAACCAATAGGTGTGGTCTCTATAAACAGCTATTTCGCATTTTATTTTCCGTGACGCTATTCTTTAAATATATCTAGACGACACTGTATGAGTCACTCAACGAAAGTGAATAACCGATTAACAATATTTATGCCAGTAGATCATTAGGCCTGATATATTTTGCTATCAATTCCTATCAATATTTTTATCAATCGATTACATATAATATTGTTTATTGTAATAGCTGCATACTATTTTTGTGCAAAAAAAATTAGGTATTTTATTTATTAAAAAAATGACATGTTTGCTTCCACTGCAGGGCAAAGACCTTTGCTCTCACGAAAGATATCAGTTGTTATTATGTTACATTTCCTTATATTAATTTGCATGGTGAGTAAGTAAGCAGCAGCCTGTAATGGCACACTGTTGCGCAAAGGCCTCTCATCTCACCGAAGATATCAGTACAGAGATGAGGAAACTATAGTTACAATTTATTTGCTATCAAAGATAAGTTATTTGGACCGATGTCTAAGGTTTGGCAACCTAAAAGTTGGAATTTAAAAATGGAACATATTTTTCCAATAAAGAGAAAGAAACAAACCGCACTCGTCATTCATACTGTCAGTCAAATGACAAAATCGAAATTTGAATTGTTATTTTTAAAATTCGAATTGTTATTTTTAAAATCGTTGTGCATTTAAAAGTGTTGCCAAATTTTAAGTGACTCTTCAGTGTTCGGTCAATGGCTTCATACTGATTAATGAATGAAACGTCAGAGTAGGTAACATTTTAAAGTAAAGAAGTGCAAATTGGACAAGTTATTTTAAAAACAAATATATTCTGTTGCAAAGGATCATTATTAATATCTTAGTATTTTTATATTGAGGTCTTTAACAGAAATGTAGTTTGAGGGACTCAGATTTTTGTATAAATTTATATTCCACAGAGTATACCTAGTATTTGCTTGATTTCCAGAATTTATTGTTGAGCCAGAAAATATATTATAAGTAACTTGTTTTTCAAAAAATATGAAATGGTTTCCCAAAACCTGCATTTATGAAACAAATTAATATTTATGATCATCATGACGGTCCGACTTTATAAGCATAATTACATAAATTATAGAATCTATATCACCCGGACTATCTTTCCAAACCTAGTTAGAGTTTGAGCTGATCACCATCCCACATTAGGCAAACGTGGTGATTACGCCTAATCCTCCTCACTGTACTGATATCTTCGGTGAAGCCTTTGTCCTTCAATAGGACATTACTTGCTAATTCTTTTATTTTTCTTTTTACCTGACAATTTATTACTTTTTCACACTTTTTGGCATCAATGAACCAAAACTACGTTTACGGATACACTGACTGAAGACAATTCTTCTGTGACCACGGTTCCAGTAAAGGAGTCGAAACGTCAGATACCAGTATCAATGAACCGATTTTACATGACACATAGTCAATCAAAGGCCACTTTAAAACCGCCCATTTTCCCCTAAACATAATAAACAAACATACTACCAACCAGATTGATATGGTAACGAGTTTGTCTCCCCTCCCCCCTTTATAACCAATCCGTGTTATCAGATACGTTTCCCATTAGAAAAGTGATTTCCTCCAGTTAAGTGCTCGGTAGGTCCCTACCTACCGAGTATAATTTACGTCTATCCAACAGCACACATTGTTGCGTGTCTTACTTGATATATCTGTAAAAGGTGAACCTTATTAATCGGACTAAATAATGGCATAGACTAAAAATGGTATGCAATAGATAATAGGAGCAAATGTTCGGTTAAAGGTGTCTTTACGCTAGAGCTAGGCTATGTTTTTTATGCTATGCTATGTTACGTTAGCTTCCACTTTACTTTAACTGCTGTTCAGAGTGGGAGTAATGAGATACAATCTCCTTGTGCTAAAACTAAGTTTATGCTGCCTCAAGGGAAACCTTAGAAGTTAGGGTCCTCGGCTTGGTATGCAACATTATTATACTAAGTTTTTATGCTATGTTGTGCCACGCTATTCTATGTTTCTATAATGCGCTTGGGAATAAGTTTATCCTATCATATTTTTCTTTGCAGGTTTGTAAGCCAGTCATATTTAAGTAACATAGCATTTAGTACCGTTTCTATGCACCAATTATATTCTTCGTAGCATAACATAGCTCTAATGGAAAGTCAGCCTAAAACTTGCACATGCTTAGTGAGTCATACCTGCCCAAGTAGACAAGTGGCTATCGCTTCCCGTTCTATTTGGTTGTCTACTATCAACATGTATAGGAATTAGGAATGTCACGTGATGATGACAAATACCTAACCTTTAGATAGTAGACTCTCAAATGGAATGATGATGGAGTACTTGTGTAGGGGCCTGTAGGACTGTTTTTTATTATTTTAAAATAAACAGTCGAATTGAGACACTGCTTCTTTTGCTGGTCTTTTAAAATGATTTGACACTACCATCTATGGATAAGCTCATAATTATACACTCGTTGAACTTAATAGGTCGATAAGTATGTCCTATTTTCTAATGTCCCAATTTTAGCATTATGCAATAAGCTTAAGTTATATTAGTGTTATTCCATAACTCAATAGCTGGAAAGACTTTCGACTTACTGACCGAGTTTCAATGTAGTTCAAATCACTGATCTATACGTAAACCATACTGGATTATCTCTAAGTACCCTACAGCTACATAGGCGAGGATTCCGTGAAACCGCTGAATTAACATGTTGAGGGTATACTTGAAACTACTGGAGACTAGTTAAATTAATTTATAGAGTTTACAATACTTTAAGACTGACGTTTATTTTGTTATATGATGACAAACTTAGAGACAATACATAAAACGCTATTTAACTAAAACACTGTTAAAAAGTGTTTTGTCTCTTTTGCACTTCAGAAAAATAGCGTATGTCAGGAAAGGACAAACCATTTGATAGTTAAAATGCTGTTAATAAGCGTTTATGAATAAGGCCCTTTGCCTGTAATGTCCCACAGCTGGTCGAAAACCTCTCATCTCACTAGAAGCGCTCGTGGCGTAGTTTGACAAAGCAATTTCAAGGGGCCCATACAGTAAGATTTATCTGTCCGATCCGTCGTTTCAAACCGATCGAAACGACGAATCGATGGTGTATGTCAAGATCGTTAACGATATAATATGTATATACATACACAACACCATCGATTCGTCGTTTCGATCGGTTTGACACGATGGATCTTACAGACAAATCTTACCGTGTATGGGCCCCTTTAGATCATAGCGATTGTTAAGCAACGAGCAGCTTGGAAATCGCTACTTAGATGGGAGGCCGAAAGTGGCATTGAAACTGACTACGATAGGCTATTCACAGCGTGATGATAAAGCTTAAGCGGTTTTTGTTTGTTTAATGGCGCTCATCTCTGAAACTACTAACAAGATTCGAATCATTATTTTTGTAACGGAAAGCCACATTCAAGGGAAAGATTATATATAAAAAAGAGATATAAAAAAAGAGATATTTTTTCCCGAAATTCCCACGGAAACGGGCACAACGCGGGCTAAACCACGAGGCGCTGCTAGCTATTTTTAATATCAAAATATGAATGCTATTATATAGTAACCAATTCCATTTGTCATAACAATCTATGGTCGAACCAGTAAATATATTTATTTATTTTGTTCGTTCTTGCGATTTATTAAGTAGGGCGGGCAAACAATTTTGGTAATAGAAAACATACCTACTGTCCACAAAGTCACTGGACTGATTAATTTGATAACAATACAAAATATGCTGTATTTGGGACATTTTTATTTGTGTTCGATAAGGAAGTTGCTTATATGAATGCGAAAGTTTGTATGGATGTAACGTTAGTTGTTCTTCATCCTCAAGTTATACTTGTAGAATACCTATAATCTATTTTTTTTGGATTGGCACAAAATGTGGTTAAATGTCGTCAATTTTCCAGCTGTCTTCGGCTGGAAAATTGACGACATTGGTCCTCATTTTGTGCAAATCCAAAAAAAAATAGAGTATAGATTAAATTATGCCTCTTTTAAAATAAGAAGCATTAGCTCAGCATTGGGACATTACAGGCTAATATACTTTTTATAGTCACACTATTTGCACTCATGAATTGAATGAAATGAAACGGGACTTTATCGCGTTAGAATATACATATAACGTATTCATTAAAATACATACCGAGCTGATTACACCACTCGTGGTCACGGGATAATACTTTATCTAAAAAAAGACAAAGTATAGTCTACTTTATCTTCTAAACAAGAAAAATCACGTAGTACATAATTATAACTCAATGGAAAAATCGTATAATACTGTACGGATTTTCACGCAGTTTTCACCATCGATAGAGTAGTTCCTCCGAAAGAATCCCGAAATTCCCACGGGAACGGGCACAACGCGGGTAAAACCGCGGGCGCTGCTTACAAATAATACTGCAGTGTTTTTTTAAATGTTAGGGCGTTTAATGAACTTTAATTTAATTTATCTACCATATTTATTTTTATAATTAGGACGTGCAGTTGTTATCAATAACTTATCATTGCAATAATGTTTATCAATTATGTTTTTTATTACTTTTTAATTTTGACTACTGTTGATGAGTAAATAGTTAAATACCCATTTATATTATGTTGGGTTTGTCTTATTTTTGCTTTCCGTTTTTTATTTAAAATAATATAATAAAGCTGATACTTCCAATCAGATTTGAATATTTCTTTTTGTAATGGATAACCAAATTCAATGGGAAGTTTAATAAGCTATTTACCATCCCGGAATACCCACGGGAACGGGCACAATGCTGGTAAAACCGCGGGGCGTTACCAGTTCTAATATAATAACTTAATACATTACATGTTATCTGCAAAACAATTATTACAAAAATGATTTCAAGATTCGAATTAACGATAGTTGAAAGTTCATAACCACACCCGCTCATTGACACAAATTCTTCAAAATCCCTCTTCTATTCTAATCAAAAGTTTAATTTTTATTTATTGCAGTAATAAAATAGATGAAACCTACATAAATCTACTCCGAATTATCTACAACAATAGTACAGCCTCGATGAAACTTCAATCTTCCGGACAAACCTTCAAGATAGAGAAAGGGGTAAAGCAGGGGGACCCACTTTCACCCAAACTTTTCACCAGCACCCTCGAAAAAATTTTCAAAAAGTTAGCGGCTAAATGGAATGATAAAGGCATTATTATCGGCGGCAGAAGATTGACAAATCTTCGCTTCGCCGATGACATAGTCCTTTTTGCCTCATCGCCCGAAGAGCTACAATCAATGCTTCAAGACCTCAGTATGGCAAGCTTGGAGATTGGACTTGGCATGAACAGGGATAAGACCAAAGTAATGACCAATCGCGCTGAGACCAGGGTAACGGTGGATGGAGAACATCTTGCATACGTCCGAGAGTATGTTTACCTGGGCCAAATAGTCTCCTTTAAAGATAGGCAAGACAAAGAAGTCACCAGACGATCTGAAAATGCCTGGAAGACTTTTTGGTCCATGGGCGATATTATGAAAGGAAAGCTCCCCTTGTCCCTTAAACGGAAGCTAATGGACGTATGCATCCTCCCCGTTCTCACGTATGGTGCGCAGACTTGGTCACTTACCCAGGTTCAAAAGTCTAAACTCCAAGTTTGTCAACGTGCGATGGAGCGCAGCATCCTGGGTGTAAAGCGTACGGACAGGATACGCAACACCGAACTGCGCTCCAGGACACAGATCATTGATGTAGCTCACAAAGCCGCTAAACTTAAATGGGACTGGGCCGGCCACATCTGCCGCATGCCAGAAGAGCTGTGGGCCAGAACAGCCACTGAGTGGCAGCCAGATCCAGCGAGCAGGCGACGCGGCAGACCGAGGCGCAGGTGGCGGGACGATCTCGACGCATACCAGACCAACTGGAGAGAAGTGGCCCAGAACAGGGATACATGGAAGGAATGGGGAGAGGCCTTTGCCCAGCATTGGGACACAAACGGCTGATAATAATAATAATAATAAGCCCGCAGGGCAGCTTGTGGCGAGCTGTTGGTGAGTAGCGACACCACGGGCGATTCCCGAGTGCCCCAGAGAGTCGGCCAGGGCCCTCGTCTCCGGCGAGCCTTCCCCGGTCGGAGTGGACCCCAAGGGGGCCCGCAGGACTCTCGGCTCTGGCTTGCCTTCACCGGCCGGCCAGAGGGGGGTCGTTAGAGGCACAGTCGATGTCGGCTGTGTGATCCGGGGGTGGAAGTGTTAAAGGGCATAACGCCGCGAGTAACGTTTAGAGAAAGCGCAGCACACCTCTCTACACCCCCGAGTCGCCCGCGCCGATGTTGCCCCCTTGCCGTCTCTACGTCGGCTGTTTCGGGGGGCCCATCCAGTGGGCAGCGAGCCACGGCCTGCCGCCAATAACTTGTTTTCCACTAGTTATGGCAGGTGCCGATTCCTTTGCAATAACCCAATTTTAGTCCATCCAATCTTCATTCCCATAGCCCATTTTTATTTCTATCATATCTTGCAATAGTCCCTACTTCTGCAGGTACACATTCCCGGACATGTTGTACTGATGTGGTCGGGAGTGTGTCCCTGCAGTTGTAATCCATGACATTAAACATCTCCAAAGGGCCTCTACGAGTTGGATCTGTATCCCCTCGCATGCCTCTCAAAAAGACCGGGCTTGTCCCGTGACTCCGAGGAGAAACACTATAATAATAATAATAATAAGGGGTGTAAGGGACCCCAACTGCCATCTCTCGGGGTCCAAGTCAACCTCACCTGCACGTGGTGCACCCTGCTGGCTGACGGACGAGGCTCTGGCGAACCCAACAGTCCCCAAAACCCAACCACACGCCGAGATCGAATCTCGGCTCTCGACGATCGGCGCGGGGACGGCCACTCGTGGCAATTGTGGCAATGGTAACCAACCCAATAAAATGGAGAAAAGTACAAGAAAAGTTTATAGTTTACGGTCGCTTCCCGGAGGTCGCCGGGGCACACCTGGAGCCGGTGCTGGGTGTTTCAGCATGCGGTCCACCGGTGGTAGAGAGCTGAGCAGGCGGGCCTCTATTGCAGAAGAAACTACAGCCGACATCACCCCTCATCCCCATCAGTCACCACGGTCACCATCATCACTATCATCTCATAGTCTCTTCGCATCACCCTCATCTTCACCTCAGCCCTACGAGTTTCGCTATCATCAAAGACCACCACCATCACTATCATCTTCACCTTCTCTCTCGTCAGTGGATGTTGTGCAGGAGGCATCAGCCAACAACCCTGCACCCGCCGCTGCACGATCTCGCGCGCGAATGAGATGGACAAATGAAATGAACGAGTTCATCTGGCGCACTTACCTTTTTATTACACATGGCGAAACAAAAATCCGCGGATATCTAGACCCACTTTACATCAAATTTACCGAAAAATTCCCTGGAACTAATGTATCAAAACAAAGAATAGGAGACCAACGCAGAGCAATAGTTCGAAATAAATTAATACCCAATGATAGTATGCAAAGCATCAAAAATGAAGTTTTACGAGTTTTAGACAACAACCAATCAGATAACAATAGTACTCAAACATCAGGAACCAACCCAGTATTAAATAACACCACACGATTAAGATGGACCGATGATATTAATGAAGGAATAATGAAGACATATTACATTATAACACATTTAGAATCCAATAGATCAGCTTACCGTAAAGAACTCCACACAAAAATTACAGAACAATTTCCACAAATATCACATGTATCGGAACAACGAATAGCAGATCAAAGGAGAGTTATTGTTAATAACAGACTGGTGTCAGAGGAAAAACTTGAAGAGATAAAAAGAGAAGTGAGAGAGATCCTCCGATTGCAACAACCACAAGCAATAGATAATACAAATATATATAATAGAAATACACATAATAATATCACAATAAACCAAGACCCTAACGAACTTTGTACATTAATAAATACAGATTTGAATACGACGTCACAAGATAATATAACATACAATAACGAAGAACTCAATAGTTTAATTACAGAGACATTTGAAAATGCATTTCATAAATATTTAGATACAAACCCAATAGAAAGACCATTTTTACCAAAACAAAAAACCTCAAGAAAATTTTCCTACATAATTTCATTTTTGAATTCATCAGTTTTACCTAAATATGACACAAATGAAAATAGTTTTATTCAAACTCATCTTTTAATTTATTGTGCAGCCTATACAGCAGCTAAATGTAACGGTGCTAAAATTAAAGATAACAATGAACCGTCAATAAATAATCCCAACCGCGATACAAGGCCGAACTGGTTAAAAAGGATGGATAACAAGATACAAAAGTTACGAAGAGATATTGCCAGAATGACACAATATATTCAGGGAAATAGATCAGTAAGACTTATAGTACACATAGATAGAATTAAAAATAAACACCGAATCCACTCAAACTACGAAGAACCAAATCAAACTAACGAACAGTATCTCGACAGCCTGAAACAAAAACTAAACGCAGCATCTAGTCGTAGACGACGATACCATAATTGCACACTAAGGAAAACACAAAACAGTACATTTCAAAACAACCAAAAACAATTCTATAGAAAGCTTATATCTAACTCTGCAAACACACAGGATACAATTGATAATAGTCATCATAGTCACCAAAATTCCCCCGCTCCTAGGGATCTCCACGAATTCTGGTCAAATATATGGTCTAGACCGGTCCACCATAATGAACACGCAGAGTGGATTAAAGAAGACCTGGAAACACTGACCGATACACCCGAAATGATATTCGACCACGTTCCTTTAAACATTTTCATTAATACAATAAATAAAACCCATAATTGGAAATCTCCTGGCAGTGATAATATCCATAATTACTATTATAAAAAATTCACCACCCTCCACCCTTCAATATATAACCATATAAATGATTTTATAAAAAACCCCCAATTAATGCCCACATTTATAACCCAAGGAGTAACATACATGATACCAAAAGACCTTACAAACCTAACAGACCCTGCAAAATATAGACCCATAACTTGCCTCCAAACTATCTACAAAATTATAACATCCTGTATATCTCAAATCATCAGTAAACACCTACTCGAACATAACATACTAGCAGAAGAGCAAAAAGGATGCCGTAAAAATAGCCAAGGTTGTAAAGAACAGCTCATTATTGATACAATCGCCATGAAGCATAACATCAGGCTACAAAAGGATATTTGCACAATGTATGTAGACTATCAAAAAGCTTATGACTCTATCCCTCATAGTTGGCTCATATGTATTCTTAAACACTACAAAGTTCATCCAACCATAATTAGCTTCCTATCACAAACCATGCATCATTGGAAAACCAAATTAAAAATAGGCAGACATGTAGAAACTGAGACAATTCCAATCAATAGAGGCATATTTCAAGGAGACGCTTTCAGTCCCCTCTGGTTTTGCATGGCGTTAAATCCTTTATCTAAGCTACTGAACCGATCTAATGATGGAATATTGCTCTCAACAAATAACATAGAATTGAGACTTAGCCACTTGTTTTTTGTTGATGATATTAAACTTTTTAGCAACAGCATACAGGCCCTGCATCACCTTGCAGATATTATTCAATCCTTTTCCAATGATATCCAAATGACATTTGGAATAGATAAATGTAAAACATTTACTTTAAGAAAGGGCAAATCTGTGGAATCTGTCCCATACATGCTTCCCTCTGGCCAACAAATAGAGTCAATAGACCACTTTAACACATACAAATACCTAGGTTTTCAACAATCATCTCACATTAACCACAAGCTGGCCAAAACGCAACTCATCAAAACATACAAACACAGGCTCAATATTCTCATGACATCACAACTCACTTCCGGTAACCTCACTAAAGCCATTAATAGTTTTGCCATCCCCGTCCTTACATATTCGTTCGGTATTATAAACTGGTCTAAAACAGACTTTCAAAAATTACAGCGTCTTATCAACACCACAATGACCTCCCATCGAAAGCATCACCCGCGGTCATGTGTCCAACGCATGACGCTACCACGTGAAGATGGTGGACGCGGCTTCATTGATTTACAAAATTTACACAATAAGTTAATCACATCCCTCCGAAACTTCTTCCATACTCAAGCTGATCACTCTTCATTACATTTCATAGTTTCTCAGTTAGACAATAAATTTACTCCCTTAAACCTACATGACGAAAACCTTCAACCTAATCAAACCATAACTGAAAATAAAGATAAACTCCTGGCTTGGGAACAAAAGTCACTTCACGGAAGACACCGCACCGACCTGCAGCAACCTCATGTCGACATCAGAGCGTCGAACGCCTGGCTGCAGCGAGGTGAGCTCTTCCCTGAAACGGAGGGCTTTATGATCGCCATACAGGATCAAACCATAGATACTGGAAATTATCAGAAGTACATCATCCGGAGGCCCAATTTTGATGATATGTGTAGACGATGTCATAGTGCCTCTGAGACCATCCAGCACATCACAGGTGCATGCAAATCCATAGCCCAGACCGATTATAAACATAGACATGATCAAGTAGCTGCCATAATCCACCAAAATCTAGCAATCCAAACCAAACTAATCAAAGATAAAGTTCCTTACTATAAATATAAACCGGAATCTGTTTTAGAAAATAACTTTTTTAAAATATACTGGGATCGAACTATCATAACAGATAAAACCATTTATAACAATAGACCTGATATATTAATTTTAGACAAGCAAAACAAATCTGTTTCTTTAATTGATATCGCTATTTGCAATACCCATAATCTCACAAACACGCACACCGAGAAAATAGCTAAATACACTGATCTATCAATTGAAATAAAGACACAGTGGCAAGTCCAGCACATCCGCACCATACCCATCATTCTCTCCAGTACCGGTGTCATTCCCAAGACACTCCACACCAGTCTCACTACTCTGAAGATGCCTCCGTTTACTTACTTATTATTGCAAAAAGCAGTCATTCTTAATACTTGCCGTCTCACACGAAAATTTTTAAATAACTAGACCGAATACTAGTATAATTATGTATGTATATTTGTATCCCATATCTATGTATATATATCATTACAATTAATGAAACACACTTGGCTTCGGCCCGTGTAATAAACACCCCTTGAAAAAGGGAGAAACAGCTTCTGTTAAACAAAATAATAATAATAAAATTTACATAAAACGGTTAACTTAAATGGCCAGGCGATTGAGCTAGCTCATCAGTCCGTACAATTTACATAAGATCGTGAGATAATGAACATTTTTATATGATTGGTCGAAAATATATAGTTAGTTTTGAATAGCATATAGTGTATAATAAACTTGCATTGGCCCGCGGTTTTATCCGCGTTGTGCCCGTTCCCGTGGTAATTCCGGGATGAAAAATAGCATATAACCTTCCCGTTGAATGTGGCTATCTATTACAAAAAGAATTATTCACATCAGATTTGTAGTTTCTGAGATTAACGCGTTCAAACAAACGAAGTCTTCAGCTTTATTATTAGTATTGATATACGTATAGAATAGTATTAGGTATAGGTATACCTGGACAAATTCACACACGATTAATTAGACCCAAAGTAAGCTCTAAGCTTGTGTTATGGAATCTAATTAACTGATACATACTAATACATATACATACACAAATACTTTGTAAGAATATATAATTGACACCCAGACGTCGTCGCCAACAAATATGTCTGCACATATTGTTGACTCCGGGCGGGAATCGAACCCGCAACCCCCGACACAGTAAGCGCTCTCACTGCCACTGTGCCAACGGGCTTGTCAAAGAGTATTAGACAGTATAAAGCATCTTAGAGCATATAATTATTTTCCCTGTGGTCGTGTATAACTATTGTTTTAAGTATAAATATCGCATCTTATTTTAGATTTTTGGTTTCGTATTTTTCCTTGAAGTTTAACGGGCTTTTAAAACTACTAACCTAACGGAGCTAACGTTTTTTGCCGAAAAACTGACTTTAAAGTACTTTTTTCAGATCGAATACCGAAATATTTTTTTAATTGTTGAATTTTGATATTATTATCTAAAGTATTTTCCATGTTACTTAGTCCATACTTTATCAACTTTGTATCTAACCAGGAATGCTTTGCAAAACATTATTGGAAGACATAACTAAAAGATCTAAAACGTCCTGCAACGAGTTACGGCGCCCACGCCGTAATTACAATCGTAAACACTAAGATATATTGTTTCCTATAATAATAATATGCAATGGATTTCTAACTATTTGCATAAAATGTAGATATGTGCGGTACGTATGTATTAAATTGACTACTGTGTATAAAGTATTGGGTTATTTCATTATGTCCAACTCTGTATTGTGAAAACGTTAGCTGCAGTATAAACTGCAGCTAACGTACATGAATATAAATTCATACTAGCAGCGCCCCGCGGTTTTACCCGCGTTGTGCCCGTTCCCGTGGGAATTTCGGGATTCTTTCGGAGGAACTACTCTATCGATTGGTGATAACTGCGTGAAAATCCGTACAGTATTAAACGATTTTTCCATTGAGTTATAATTATGTACTAGGTATAAACTACTTTTTATCCCAAAATTCCCACAGGAAATTATTTGATGCGAATGAAACCTCACTGAATAGATAGTATACAAAATGGTTCGCGTAGTTTTTCTTTATATATCTTTTCTATCTCTATCCATAAGTATATTTTACACATCGGACCACTTATCTACAAAAACATTATGTTATACCAAAATTATTGGCGAACAATTCAAACTGTCTCCAAAAGGATAAGGAACACACAAATCGTAGATACGACAGACTGAATAAATGAATGAATCTCGGGTCAGTAAGGTTACCTTATAACTGTACCTGTATGTTGCAGATATATACCCATAATCGGTGAAACTAGTATTGACTGAGAATACAGTCAAAACTTTTGGCAGAGCAGCTTAGTCAAGCTCATAATTATTTAAACGTACTCACACGGTTTTTTTTCGCGTTAGAAAGTTAATAAAGCAAGTAATAACTTACTTTTTATTTACGTTTCGAGGGGATTGCACCTCTCGTGGTCGCGGGTGAACTCATAATTATTATTGACATTATAAAGTAAAGTAAAGATAAAAATGACCATATTGGCCTCATAATGCTTTTTTATGTTGCAACATATTCATGAGATCTTATTCGATATATGATAACGATCATAATTTGAATTTGAATTAAATGTGTCTTATGTTCAGTTTGGTTAAAGTTCGATCCTGTTAGATGGTAACCCGGCTAGTCAATATCATTGAAACTACGTCCAAACGTTAACATACACGGTAAACCATACTTTATTACCCTTGGAGTTAGGTTCAAAGTGATAAAACCACTTAAATCTAAAAGGTGGAAGTGACTAAGGGTTAATAAATCACCTTTTTTAACCAGTTCAATTGCCAAAACCAAGTAGGTGTAGCTTTTTAACTAGTGAATAATATAGACTATTTTTTCCTTTACATTTTCCACGTTAAGTTGGAGTAAGAAGCTTATTTTTAATAGGAATTTCGATAAAATGAAATACATAGTAATAAACGTTTACTATTATATGTTTTTGTGTTGAATAATACATAGTAATTAAGGTTTATTATATTATATATTCTTATTCAACACAAAAGTGTTGAATAAAAAAATAAGTTGTAGACGAAAATAAATTTATAAATTATACATTTAAATTGAGAATGCTTTTCGTTTACTGTTTCGTTAAATACATTTAAATATCGTTCGATTTTTTTTTATATTAAGCATTTTCTTTATATTATTACTAAAACTTTGCTTTACTACTAAAAGCAAACCTAATAAAATGTCTCATGATACTATTTCATTCAAATGCTTCAAGCCAAGTCAGAAAAGTTACTTTCATTTTTTTTTGTTCATGCTGCATAATACAATGCAAACTTTTGGCAAGACACTTACTGCAGCACTCAGAGACGTCATAAAATCGACACTGAACTAATTGGCGTAACTTTTTATACATTACATGTCAAACTCAGTCATCAAATCTCTACTAAGGAAGCATTTGACGACTCTGAGTACGGGCATTAATAATAAATGAATTCGCAAAAAAAAGTACTAGGGTGTAATGTCCCACTGCTGAGTAAAAGCCTCTCATCTCACTGAAGATATAACCACTACCACTTGGCTCGGGTTCACCATAACCCAAGCTACGTTTGAAAAGTTGGAAACATGTTTTCTCTCGACCCTGGAATTGAACCCGGGACCTCAGTCTTGGCAGGCGAGTGCACATACCACTAGACCAAGAAAACAATATAAAAACTTTTATGTATACAGCTAGCTTGACTCATATACAAACAGTTCATACTAATTACTATCATCACAATCATATTACTACTCTCTATGACACATACAAGTACATTGATAAATAATGGCGCCTACATACCGCGTCACCGTTTATAGACTTCATTACTTATACAGTTAATTACAGAAGTGATTGATGGATGTATAATCATAACGAGTATAATAATGACAAGCTGAGCCCCGCGGTTTTACCTGTTTGTGTGTGAATTCGAGACCTTATAAATTTTCTCTTTAGGGTCAACACTGCGTTAAGCGTGCGCCTGCCGCGTGCGCACGCGTCGTTTCACTTTTGTATGACACCGCACACGACGGGCGCACGCTACGGTTCACTTTTGTATGAAGCCACACGCGGCGGGCGCACGTGGCGTGCTCACGCAGCGTGTGCACGCCGCGGGCGACCGCGACAGTTCACTTTTGTATGGAACCGCGGCGTGCGCACGCTTAACGCAGTGTCATCCTTAAAGGTAGAGTAAAAGTATCAACCCGTATTGTCCCATCATGAGCAAAGGCCTCAAATCTCACCGAAGATATCAGTACAGTGAAGAGGATTAGACGTGATCACCATGCTTCCCTATTGCTTGAATGTAGCTGTTGAATACAAATATAACCATTTCATAGAAAATATCAAATTCTTCTGCTTTGTTATATTCTTCTTCTTCTTCTTCTGTATCAATGGCATTTAAATGCTTTCCAGGTCAGTGTTTAGTAAGCATCACCTGAGACTTTTATTAAGTCTTCTTTGGTGCAGGTTGTAGGGCACAGAAGGCAGAAACAGGTGGGCCATGTCCTGGTCCGGAGCACCACAGTCACACTCCTGCACAGATGAGTAGTTCCACTTGACAGGGCCTATTCTGTTTGTTATATTCGTATAGATAGTCTAGGTTGCTTCTTGAGTTAATTATAGTAGATTGATTGTACGATTATATTATAACTTATTATATTAAAGATTGCGGAAAACTAAACTAAATATGTTGCTAATTGCAGTAACTTAGTCATCTGTACTGGGAATTTTGAAATGTAGATTTTAATAATTACTTATTAAATATTTCCTTATTCAGTACTTACAATATTTAGGTATCAGAATAATTACTTAGGTCTTATCACCAACCATTAAGAAAGCGTTGTAATTACGCCTAATCTTGCTCACTGTACTGATATCTTCACTGAGATGCGAGAGGCCTTTGACCAGCAGTGGTAGTACAAGCTTAGTATCACATTACATAATATACTTCAGTATTTCATTTGCCTCAACCTACAAAAACACTCATTGTAATTACGCCGTTTCTCCCTCACTGTAAGTATAAAGTAAGTAAGTATAGCCCGTCTTTTAACTAAGCTTCTGTCAAGGTTAGGACATATTTATTGCCTTTCATATTGTTACTAGCAAAGCGAAGCGAAACATTGCCACATGTGTACAATGCCTAATTAAAACCCCTTAAACAACTGCACTCAGACACGTCCGTCAAATCGACAATTAACTTAATTGACGCTATTTTTCACACAAAACATGTCAAAATCACTCATTAAATGTCTACTAAGGTAGTATTTGACGTCTCTGAGTAAGGGCGTTATCTGGACTAACGCTATTACTCAGAGACGTCAAAGAAAAAGAACAGAGTTTATTTTTAAAATTCGAACAAAAAAAAAATGTGCAGCTTTTTATATTTGTTTATTTCACATTTTTCTCAAACTGTTTGTTTGTTTGTTTGTTTGTTTGTTTGTTTGTTTGTTTGTTTAAACGCGCTAATCTCAGAAACTACTGAACCGATTGAAATAATTCTTTCACTGTTAGATAGTCTATTTATCGAGGAAGGCTATAGGCTACATTTTATCCCGGATTTCCTACGGGAACGGGCACAACGCGGGTAAAACCGCGGGGCGCTGCTAGTATGTAAATAAAAGCATCGTAAAACAAAATATTCAAAACATTTTATTTAGCGACTTAACACTAAACTGCAATTAGTCACGAATACATCACAAAATGACATCATTAATTTAAAATTTTAATTTTAGACTCCTACTTCATAGTTATGTTATTTTCATGGTATGTTTGAATAGGTTTATGTCTATATCTATGTTTAGTCACAGCGAATATTATCATTGTCTTTCATCATCATCTAGAATAGTAGTGAGCCATGTCAGAGGTCTTTGGCGGCTCAATAACTCTGACACCAGGATTGGTCAGGTTGACCTTCCACTCGATCAAGAAGTCTTCTTCTAAGTGTAAGGGACTATTCTAGATCCTTATCTAGAATAGTGTCTTACACTAGTTTTGAAGTTATTTATGGCTTTTATGTTTAAAGATTGCTTCAATCGGGACCAACAATTTAACGTGTCTTCTAATTTTTGAACTAAGATGCGCTGAGATAAAAAATACTTTGGCCACCCGTCCAAGTAGTGTACGGCCTGTACCTCTTTAAACATTTACATTACCACCATCGCGACACGGCCATCACTGAATCAGCTTTCAAATATGGAACACTAGCTTTTGCCCGCGGCTTCGCTCGCATGGAATTTAGTCTGCCACATTAAGTTTCGTGATATGTATATGGTTTAAAATTTTTTTTTATTAAAACGACGCAAAAAGAGGCGCCTTTTGCTTTCAAATGACATGGGTCATGTCACTGTTGAGCAACACGGTTATGGTCCATAACATAGCCTAACTCTATTCTTCGGTAACCATAACACCGAGTTGGCCGTCGATTTCGATATGACCGTCAAAGAGTAACTTGTAAATATGTCATGTCACTGTTGTGCATTGGGCCAGGCTCCATAGTATCAAAAGTTCCTTTAATTTACTATTTTATTTTAGTTACTACTTGCGGGCCCGCAGACACGTCACTTGCGGCCCGCAGTCCAATCCAAAATTGTAAAACTTCTATATAAAAATATCTTTAAGAAGTAAACACGTAGGTAGAACCACCATTAGCTACAAACTATTGTTTGGTCAACGACATTATGTGCCTAATATCACGCACTCCTACCTCCGCATCGTAGCTACCTCCGCATCGTAGCACACTCCCACCTCGAGATCGTAGCCACCTCCATCGTAGCACAGTCCCACCTCCGCATCGTCGCTCACTCCCACCTTCACATCATAGCACACTCCCACCTCCGCATCGTAGCCACCTCCGCATCGTTGCCACCTCCGCATCGTTCGTTACACACTCCCACTTCGCATCGTAGCACACTGCCACCTCCGCATCGTAGCGCACTCCCACCTCCAGATCGTAGCACCCTCCCACCTCCGCATCGTAGCATACTCCCACCTCCGCATCATAGCTACCTTTACATCGTAGCACACTCCCACCTCCGCATCGTAACACACTCCTACCTCCGCATCATAACCACCTCCGCGTCGTAGCACACTCCCACCTCCGCATCGTAACACACTCCTACCTCCGCATCATAGCCACCTCCGCGTCGTAGCACACTCCCACCTGCGTATTGTAGCACTCTCTTGGTCCCGCATCATCGATTTTTCTAATTCTTTCAATACATATACCCCTATGTCACAAAAGCGGCCCGCCTTACTTTATTTGGCTACTTTGTGGCCCTTGCCTGTCAAAAGGTTGCCGACCAATGACCAAAGTTTATCTACATTAAATACTTAAAGTGACAAATGTATTGATTTTGATATGAGTTTGATAAATACTAAAATGTGTATTGTAAAATAGTATCCAATGTAATTAAATTTATGTTTCTCAGTTTTGGTCATAGTGGCGTCCACATATAGAACTATTCAAGACAAACAATCCTACGGTACATCATCTTTGTGTAACTCCAATAGTTTAGGCAGCGCACGCCAAGATAGCTCTTAGAGGGCAGATTTTTTTCCATCCATACATCCATCCTCACTAACATTCGCATTTATAATATTAGTAGGAAGTAGGAAGTAGGATTAGTAGGTTAGTAGGATAAAGTTTTATAAGACGGTTTATTTCCAAAAGTAGTCAATAGATAAAGTGGTAAATTAATTAAACGAAATATACCTAGGTGTTTCCATTTTGTTAAGTTATTTTATACAGCATATTTTTTAAGATTTTTCTAAGGCGAGAAACACACAGAAACGACGTAAGGTGAAGGCGCAGCGCAGGCGCGGCGCAGGCGTGGGACGGATAAGGCACAGACGCGATAAAAATTATATAGAAGAGGCAAAGAAACGTTATGATGTGTCATTATACAGGCAGACTTTATTGCGATAGCATGTCTTCGTCTTCAGAAGACGAAGATGCGCTTGCTTTGCTGCAATTAATTAATGTCCAGGGGCACAGAAGATATTGGGTGCACACGACCGTGGCGGCATTACGCTGAGACGAGGCCTTTTCAGACCTCACACAGTAGTTCTGTCTGTGTAATTGTTTAGTGTATGTAATATCTCTTGTTTTCTTTTTGTCTCTGTTTGTTTTTTCTTTTCTTGCTGTGTGATTCGTCTGAATAAATGTTTTCTACTCTATTCTATTCTAAAAACTGAGCATACCGTATAACAAGCGACGTGCTCTTTGCGCGGCGCTCTAGTCACGACTGTGAGCGACGCGGCGCAGGCAACGAAGCGGCGTGCCTGCGCCGCCCCGCTTGAGTGTAATTCACAAAAATATCGCCTGCGTACATTTTGTATGAAAACGTTTTGCAGCAGCACACGCCTGCGCCGCGCCTGCGCTGCGCCTTCACCTTACGTCGTTTCTGTGTGTTTCACGCCTTAGATATTAAGGTACTTTACACAACCTCAAATGAAAAAGAGTTTTGATAAACTAATGTGAGAAAATAAAAATCAATCGTAATGTTCGGATTCGAACCCGCGGCCTTCGAGATAAGCAAAATGATTCTTCCTGTACTTAGGTTTCATCCACTCATTGCAATTTTATGCTATCGTAACGACACGTCACAGGTTGAAATTAACGACTACAATATAAGACATACGTATATCGGAACTACTCGGCGATGCTTCATGCTCGTTCGGAGGTCGGCGCATGGCGGCTGTGTCACATGTGTCAAAGCAGTACGGTGGTGATTTTTCTCCGACTTGCTTTACAAATACTTATTTATTACGACTAAAATTACACAAAATCATTATAAATTGTAGCTTATATGTTATTCTGATGTATAACCTACATTACTGCAAAGTTTCATCCAAATCTGTTCAGTAGTTTTTGCGTGAAAGAGCAACAAACATACATCCATACATCCATACATCCATACATACATCCATCCTCACAAACTTTCGCATTTATAATATTAGTAGGATTGTAAATCTTCTTCTTCATCGAGTGGATGGTCAACGTGACCAATCCTGGTGTCAGAGTTATTGAGCCGCCAAAGGCCTCTGACATGGCTCATGTAACGACTACTATCCGTAGAAAGTAACCGGGACTGACGGCTAATTACTTGAGGATACAGGACTGAGGGTGAAAATAACTGGGGGCAACGAGGAGAGACAGGGTTGCATACTTAAAGGGGGAAAACGTAAGGATAAAAAACTAGGCATTTTACACTCAAAACATAGTAAAGGCTAAGCCCATTATACAATATTTAAACATAATTTTAATTGAAGATTAAATTAAGTTATTAAATCCATAGTCGGCCCTTATATGGTCAAAGTTAGTACTAACTCCTTGGCCTAGAAACGTTCATTGAATTTAATACCTATGAATCGAATCTTTTATTAATAAAGTCATGACATCATGATGTCGAAGATTGCCCTATTTTATTTCTAGGTTGGCTTCACAATCTTTGTTACATCTACCTATACTAATTTAATAATAGTGTCAATTTTTGTTAAGCCCACAACGAACGCGCAGCTTTTATCAGTAAACTGATAGATATCTGTTAGATTATGTAGATTATGTATCCCGGAGTAGGAGCCAGCAGTGCCCCGCTGTTTTACCCGCGTTGTGCCCGTTCCCGTCGGAATTTCGATATAAATAAATAAATATACCCGGACAAATTGACTCACGGTTAATTAGACCCAAAATAAGCTCTAAGCTTGTAATATGGAATCCGACTAACTGATACTACATATACATACACAAATACTTTATAAAAATATATAATTGACACCCAGACCGTGTCGCCAACAACTATGTCTTCACATATTGTTGATTCCGTGCGGGAATCGAACCCGCAACCCCCGACACAGTAAGCGCTCTCACTGTCACTGTGCCAACAGGCTTGTCAATATGAAAATTAGCCTTTTACCTTTTTTACCTTTCCGTTGAATGTGGCAATCTATTATAAAATTATAATATAATATTCAAATCATCACTTAGTTTCTGAGATTAGCGCGTTCAAACAAAAAAATACCTTTTTGAAAGTGGTAGTGGATAGATTGAAAACCACAAATATGAGAAAGGCATTATTGTTTTCAAGAGAACGCGTTCATCGTTTTTGGAACGAAGTTCCTTATCGTGCGTTGCGAAAGGGGGCTAGACGGAAAAAAAAGGTAACGACACTTTTTAGGCCAGAGAGGGACAGACAGAGAAACTTGCGCACGCCAGAGAGAGACAGACAGAGAAACATGCGCGAGAGAGACAGACAAAGAAACATGTGCGAGAGAGACAGCATAGCAGCGGACGCATGTTTATCTGTCTCTCTCTCTCTCTCTCTCTCTCTTATAGAAAGCAAGCTAGATATTTTCGTTTCGTCTTTCTATTTCGCATTGAACAGTGTGGTGTCGCGACGATTATTTTTGTTGATAATAAATAAACTTCGTTCCATCCGGGTGTCCCTTGACACCTCTCAAGTTTTTTTTCTAACCTTTATATTTTTATTTTGCCAACTATACTTATCTTCGCAATTCTATCCTCACTTACTAACGGTACTAATGCAACTACTAATCAACAACTACAACTAATTTGCAAACAGCAAAATTTCTGTACCTTATTTCAAATGCAATTCCTAATTCATATATCATGTGGCCATTAATAACACTGTTTAATTTCCCATTTTCGCACCTAGACCGACTGAATCCGTTGGCATGCATTTCCTTAATACCATACATAACGTTAGGTCGACACTAAGAGCCTCTACACACTGTAACCTAAACTGTAGTTAGACCGTTTTCGTCTGAAATCACAAACAGCGCCCTCTGCTTGCTGCCGCACTCAAAGACGTCCATTAAATTGACATTTAAGTAACTGACGTAATTTTTCGTACATAACATGTCAAAATCACTCATTTAATCTCTAGTTAAGGAAGCATTTGACGTTTCTGAGTAAGGGTGTTAGACAATCTTCTGTTGTATGAAACACTTACAGTAACGCAACGGTTCGTAAGAATTTCGGGATTAAAAGTAACTTTAGCGTTATTCTAGACTTTAATGTATGTCTCTGCCAGGTCTATTTTAGATCCGATCAGAAGTTTTTGCGTGAATGGGTAACATACGTCCTGGCATACATACATACTTCACAAATTTTCAGTATTATCAACGACACTAGAAACAAAACTATTACAGACGTTTTTGTTTCAAAGTTAAAAATATGTTCTGACAAGCGTGGTGATTACGCCTAATCTTCTTCACTGTACTGATATCATCAGTGAGACGAGAAACCTTTACTCAAGAACACAAACTTATACTTTACTTTACTGACTGATATCTGTTGTCGAGACAGTTTTGTTCGCGTTGAACAAGTCACTTTTAAGACTGTTCTCACTATAGTGTGTACAGTCTCTAACCTTAAGTCGACAGTTAAGATGTAGGAGCGAGGAACCGTGTTCAACAGAGAATGCTCTTTGTACTATGCTTTTGTTTGAACGTTATGAGGGGTTCACTTGTATATTACGACGCATAGAAAGTTATTTTGGCTACTTGTTATTTGTACAAGTTATTATTTACATAATGTTCTTGTATCTGCAGAAATTGTCAATTTCAAATGTTTGAAATTTCCCTGCGCAAAAACTGAACCATATTTTACGAAACATAACTAAGAACCACCGCAAAGTAACGAAGATTTAAGAAAACCGCATCAAAATCGGTACATCCATTTGAGACCTTCTCTGCCATAGACAGAAACACACAAACAGAAACATCGACGTCAAACTTATAACACTTATTTCGCAGTAGCTGTTACCTAATTCGAGTTTCCCACCATTTGCCTATCTGTGGACATTGCGGCTAATATTCTTTTACTCGTTTTCGTTGAAGTCCAGGAAGGGTTATGTGTTTAACCTGAATGTAAGTGTGTCTAATACTTGAAAAAAGAATGACCTGATTTTATTTTATTTATGAATGTATGTAACAAATACAAATAAAAACAAAACCCGCACCAAAATTCACCGCCAAACATAAAATATAACACGTTTTAAATTCATCTGTTTCACGTGCCATTTCGTAGTGTTTCGCATAAAGTTTTATTGCTTATGCTAATTTGCCGGTCTATGTACTGGCTCGTTCCGGTAGGTAATATTGTTCCGAAGTACCAACTTGGAATGGAATTTCAGTACATAGGTCGGCGAGCGATAGTGTTTAGAATGGGACCGACAAACCGATTCTAATTAGCTGTTTAAAGTCGCCTAATGTGTTAAGTTTTGCGGCCACACGCTTATTCTAATATGTTGCGAGTTCTACGAATGGGTTTTGGTGGATTAGGATGTTTGGGTTACTCTGTTAGAGTTTAACTGCATTGAGAAACGTCCATTTAATCGACACTTAAATAATTGACCTAATTTTTCGTACATTACATTGTATATCAAAATTGCTCCTTAAAGGTCTCTACCCATTACACCGTATCATACCATGACCATGCTATGAACGTGTCGGCACCGGCAAAATATTCTCATCGAGAATAGTTGCCGCTCCGTGCATGACACGCGACGTTGTTGGTTGGTGACGGAACGGTCTAGTGAGCATAGTTCCATACTTTTCAATACAAAGAATACTTTTTTGCCTGACACGTTCATAGCACGACTTTGAGTAAGGGTGTAAGTGCCTGGACCTGTGTGGGTTTTATTGTGAGATATTAAAAGTATTTTTGGAACTGGTGCTATTTGAACATATTGAAATTTTTCATGATACTTTTTTCTGCGAAAAATGAGCGGAGTGGTTCTATCCAACATTCGGGAAATCCAATCAAGTTATGTTTGTTAATATATTTTCAGCAGAAAAGGATTTATACAGAAACAGTAAAAGACGGATATAAATATGACGAGAAAATGTGAAGCTTCATACATTTAAAATTTTTATATTTGATCTCAAAAATGACTTTATTTGTCAATTCTACTTCATTCATTTCGAGTAAGTTAGTGCCAACCCTGGTGTCGGAGTTCTTAGACCACCACAAAGCCTCCGACATGGCCTAACGACTGAAACAACCGGGACCGACTGATTAACGTGCCCTCCGAAGCACGGTAGCGCTCAGATAGAAATGCCGCTATCGGCCACCCATCCAAGTAAAAGCCTAGCTGCATATTGCTTAACAATCGCAATGAACTGGCATCGCTCACACAAACTACGCCAAAAGCGCTACGAAATACGAACTCTACTGATTCGATATAAGGCCAAGGATTCTTTAACACTAGATGTCTAGTCTAGATAAAAGTTAGATCTAACATTGTCCCAGATAGAAAACATCCCAATAAAACACAAATGAAAAATAGTTAAATCTCAATTATCACTAACACGTCTAACAAATGAACGAAGGCGGTAGACAACCCAATTGCCAGTCATTAAATAATAACATTTGGTAGTTCAACAATAAATATCGCATTAATTATTGAAAGAACCAAATTGGCTTTTTTATAGTGCCACGATTTTTTTTCCAGATCTTCGCCTTTATACCGTTCAAATAAGGTTCAGAGTTTTTTGAAAGCTCTGAATACACTTACATTCTAAACGGAGTAATTTTTCAATCTTTGTGCGATGGCAACACTGAATAGCTGATTTATTAACATCAATTGCAGCCAGTCCTGCCACCGCTTAAGGTAATTGATTAATGAAATTGCCAGTTTCCGATCAAATTGGTTTTTGGTTGCATTATTATTCTTTACTAGTATTGGATACTTGTTATTTGAAACGCCCGATGAGGAAAAAGTTTTACTAGTAATACTAATTTATGTATAATAATATATAATTGATGTGCGATATTTTGTGGTAGAGCCTACATTTTAAACTTACCTAGAAGATAATTACGACGTAGAAAAGAAACAAGGTGCCTGTCTGTGTTTTTTTAAACTAATTTTTCAATTCCTTTTTTGTTCCTTAGCCCCCTTTTATATGAGGATTAAGGGCCGAAACTGTGTTAAGCGGGTAACCGCGCGGTTTCATTCAAAAGTGAACCGCCGCGTGCGCCAGTCCTGTGCGCCCGCGCGGTTTCATTCAAAATTGAACCGTCGTCGCGTACGCCCGCATAACGCAGTTTCGGCTCTTAAAATCAAAAACCAAAGTATTTTAGGTTTTTTTATTAATTCGATGTATAAACATGAACAATACAAGTCTAAAAATCATAACCACGAAAAAAACACTTTTAAGAGAAATAACACAACACACAAGCTCAATTGTGAGTTTAAAAGTCCCAACTGGATAATTATTAGCACATACCAGTATTATATATTTTTACTAGCAAAATATTTTAATATCATAACTATTCACCAACTAATTCTCAAATGTATCGTTAGATGAGAAGGTAAAACGTAATTCTATCATTCGATTCGAGGCAATTGCCCCAAGTTCGATGTCGTATTAAACCCACAACTTCTTAAAGCTAATTTTCACAAAATGCGAGCGTTCCTTGAATTTAGTATACCGTTAGTATTCCGTTTACGTACCCGACACAAAACGTTTATGGATTTCTTTAATAGCCCTTTGGAAACTACTTTTAGGAGATCTAACTGAAGCTGAATTAAGATTAGGGTTATTTACCTTCGTACTATGTTGTATTTCCTTGTCTTACTCGTTTTTCTTATGTAGTTTTAAAAACGGAGAATAGGTACTAATTGGTTTCTCAGATTTGAGAGAACACTACTCTTTTTGAATTGAAAGTACATTTCGGGATACAGTTCGCTTTTATTTTACATTTTTCAACCTCTTCTTTGTGGCCCAGTCTTCTGTGACCACGGTTCCCGTTAAGGTGCTGACACATCAGACAAATATGTAGTTTCAATTTTATTCAAAAACGTAGGATTCGTTTCAACGGAGCGGTCTTATTTGAGTAATTTAAGCTCCACGGTTTAACGGAAAGCTACATGTGCAGATATAACTGCGCAGTTAAAACGTGCGGAAATAGAACTGTGCAGTTCTTGATACTTCAGCAGAAGATTTTCTACAGCATGCATTATACGAGTACAACTGCATTTTACAAGTTTACATACAAAAATAGCCATGACCTGACTGTGAATCAATAATCACAAAAATTCAACCCTTCGAATGTTCCTGTCTATCTACTCGCATTTCTGACATTTGAATGTTACGTTTTATTGTTCGAAACAATTACTGCGATGCGAAACTTGACGGGATTCCGATATCCGGTTTTCTGATCTAATAGAGCTATCGGAACACGAACCTGTCCCGAAAAATGTTGGGTAATTGAAAATTGACAATTTGCGAATATTCATTGATATCTTTGACACTTTTATAGTGATTATTTAAGTGATTTGTGAAGTTGACTATCACTTAAAGTTCAGGAAAGTTTATAACGTTTGAGTTATGAGAAAAGACTTAATGCAAATCGACGAATTAAATAATATTGTTGATGAAATTACGATTATAAAAAGTAAAGTAAGTAAGTTCGTGAAGGTTAGTGATCTTCTCTGGTGTCGGAGTTTTAAGACCACTTAAAGGCCACCGACAAGGTCTAATAATTGAAACAACTGGGACCGACAATGTAACATGCCCGCGGAAGCACGGTAGCGCTGAGATCGAATCGCCACTATCAGCCACTCGTCCTCAAATTAGTTGAATATATTTTCAATCTTTTTTTTGTCTGAAAGTAAACTTTAACCAATCACGATAAGGACGTACAAAGTTTGAAGCCTTTGAAGTTTCTAACCAGCGTTTTAGGTTTTACGTTATCTCAGTCGGCAAGTCAGAACTAAAACGATAAATTGTGCCCTAAGCTTGATATAACAATATTTTTCCCCAAATAATTACTAAAAAAATATAACCTCCTAAACGAAAAACACCACAATCCTTGTTTTCATGGATAAAGTATAATTTTACAAAGAAATATAAAATTGTGAGGTGAAAAAATATTTGTCTCTTGTTAACTGAGGGACGTTTCATATTTCAGCTTAATTCTGTCAAGCATATCGGTAACAGCAATAAAAACAAATTGTCTTACTAAATAAAAAATATATTTTCCGATTTTTGGTCGTATCTACCAGTGTACAATATTGTATACACCTTTATTATATGTACGTGTACTAGAGGAACATTCTAGAAAATTGGTTTCTTCTACAAAATACTGTGTTTCGTCGATAGATACAATTCGTAGGCACCGTGTTATAAGATGGAAAGGTAAAGTAATAAAAAACCCATGTATCTACTTGTTACAGCTTTCGCTTCGATACAATCTTGGTTTGGTAAACGTATAGACATTGTTGTCTAGCGACGACGAATCAATACAAAGGAATAGACAATTTGTTATGTTTTTATGGCTTTTTTATATTGATCGGTTTTAGACATGGTCTATCGATCATAGACACAATAGACATGCATGTTATCAGTCATTAATTTAATATGTCTATTTCAGTTAATAATAAAATTGAAAGATTTTGTAAGTAGTCTAGGTTTATTACTTTTCCGCGCTCCCCGGATTTTTATATATAAAGTACTAGCTGTACCCCGCGGTTGCACCCACACCGCCCCCATTCCCGTAGGAATTTCGAGATTTTTATCACTTATTTTCTTACATAAAAACCTTGTCCTGACAATAAGGAACACATCACCAAAAGAATCATCCAATTTGGTGTAGTTGTTCTGAAGTTATGCGCGTACATACACTTCGGCGATATATTTTTATTTATATAAATTCCAACCTTCTTACCTTTTAGGTAGATCCTACCTACCTACTTACTCTTTTTTTCTACTAGGCAGACCTGCTCAAACCCTATCTTTCCTAACTTACACCACTAACCAATCAATAGAAACTTGGACCAATATCAGCTGAAACAGCGAAGTTACGTTCGGCCGCCAAAGTTTACTAGACTAGAACCTTATTAGTAGAAGCTGCCTCACACACTCGCACGAAGATTTAATTAACGTATGTATGTTACATTAGTTAAATTAACTAGTAGAATAGCTTCAATGTTCATTTTGCTTTAAAATTGAAAACTGTTTCAGGTACAATCGTGGTTAGAATTCTGAGAGGTTCTCACCAAGATTGTACCTGACTGTACCTTGTCCTCTGTTAGCTTTGCTTTAGTTCTGTGAACATCTCTTGGTTCATAGTTAAATGTTCTTCACATTGAAAATGATATAAAACATTAAAGATAGATATTTAATTCGGGAAAATAATGTTCAGTGAGTTATGATTGGATTTTTTTTCTTCTTTGGGTAATATCTACATAATGTTATTTGAGACTAAAAGGTTGTTCTTAATCGGATACTCATGGAATGTTTTCCAACAAACACATTATAACAAAGAAAAAAATTTTAATGTCCTACAGCTGAGCAAAGGCTTCTCATCTCAGCGACGATATCAGCACAAAAAAGAGGATTAGGCGTAATCACCACGCTTGCCCAATGCGGGTTGGTGATCAAATCCGAGCCATGTTTGCAAAGTAAGAAAACATGAATTCAACTAAAGTCCACCACATAAAAAGTGTATCTCAAGGAACTTTCTATGTTCGTTGACCGTCAACCCTTTTCGTTGAGTTATAACGATCTTTATAATATCGTTGGGATTTCACGAAACACTGCTCACTACCCAAAGGCCAAGTTTGCTAAACTTGGCTTCTACTGGGAATTGTTTACGGGAACAATAGGGGAAGATGAGACTCCTAACGTCTAGTAGATATTGCGTAATTACAGGATTAACTTGCACGTAGGATATCTGGAAGTTGCACTTGTATTTAGCAGGTAAAGATACGATAGCTATCATTACTGGGTTAAGTATGTAAGTTCGTATAGGTCAGTAGCCAACCCTGGTGTTTGAGTTTTTAGAACGCCTAAAGCGTTTTGACATTTGTGTCGTCTAGCGGCCATCCTTTGGGTCAGAGTTTTTAGACGGCATAAAGCGTTCCGACAAGGTCTTTTAGTTGAAACAACTGCAACTGACATTTTTACGTACTTTCCGAAGCACGGTAGCGCTCAGATAGAAATGCCAGTATCGGCTGCCTATCCAAGTAGGGGCCGAGCTGCATGTTTCTTAGCAAGCAATCACAATGAGCTAACATCGCTGAGTCAAACTACACCATGATATTATATTTGGTTCATTTACGTATTTTGCAGGCTTTTGTAAAGATACCTATGTCCTGGAGTCTGGTTGAAATTACCATCTATACACAAGCTGGTTTCTCTCCTAATTAACACATGCAAAACTATCTTAATTAGATCGTAGTATCAATGCACCTTTATGCATACAACTACGCTGCTTATGTCTATCATTACATAGTATAAAACAAAGTCGCGTCTGTTTGTCTGTTTGTCTGTATGCTTAAATCTTTAAAATTACGCAACGGATTTTGATGCGGTTTTTTGTAATAGGTAGAGTGATTCAAGAGGAAGGTTTTTATGTAAAAAAATCCCGAAATTCCCACGGGAACGGGCACAACGCGGGTAAAACCGCGGGGCGCTGCTAGTATTATATAATCTCATCTTGTTTCTGATTACCAAATCCAATCCGATCTCAATTCCTTCGATGCCACAATCCGGTCCTAAGCGAAGCTCGACTGACCAATCATATCAATAACTTTGTTAAGATATTTTCATTTTGCATTGCGATTGGTAGGTGAAGTTCCACTCTGCGTCAATGAAAATGATATCCTTTTATAATACAATATTTTATTTAATGATCATCAGCTTGATCAGACGCTAATGTCATTTTTAATTGCCTTTAATTATCACCTTGTACCAATTTCGTTTTTGTTTGAATTAGATTGTATTGAAAGTTTTGAAAAGTTACCAAGCTGAAATAATCAAATCATGGGAGGTTCTAGCCCGTTCTTTCGTTGCATTGCAGTATATACATACGAGTATATATACATATATTGCAGTATATAGTTAGACACGTGAAAATTTAACACTCTTCAGTTGACGTGGCAGACCACGCAGTCGGTGGCGGAACTTACTGAACACCTACAAGACGGACTGAACTTCGGTTTAAAGAACTTAAATGGAAAAGGGTGGCGCGAATAGGGGGAGGCATTTGTCCAAAAATGAGACTGGCTAACAGTAACAGAGGAAAATACGCAACAACAATAATATAAATAGACGAAAAAAAAAAGTTAACTCCTGCTTTAAACTTCCCCTTAACTAAAGCAACATTAAAAATAAACCTGCCCAGCTAGTCTCATTACACCCATCCGCCGTGAAAGACGACGTGGTCAGTCCAACTTACGAACTAAGGTACAAACTTGAACAAACTTTGTTTTTTGTTACTTAATTAGTGCTAAAGACAATCAACGAAGTCGGCTCTAGTTAGAGTTGGTGTTGCTTTGTTAGTTTGAGATGTTGCCGGCATTTCGATGGCGAGTTTATTATTTAATTTGGAGTACCTAGAGATACCCAGTGTATCTTCATTATATATATAAATAGCAGCGCCCACGGTTTAACCCGCGTTGCGCCCGTTCCCATGGGAACTTCGGGAATTTTTATACATGTAAGCCTTCCCCTGGAATCACTCTATCTATTTAAAAAAATAGTGTCGAAATCCGTTGTGTAGTTTTAAAGATCTAAGCATACATAGGACAGACAGAAAGACATACAGCGGAAAACGATTTTTGAACGAACTTTGTTTTATACTATGTAATGACTCTACTGTAGTACATGTGTATGTCACTGAACTCCTCCTAAACGGCTGGCTCGATTTGAATTATTTTTTTGTATGCGTTTGGGTGCCACCCAATGGATGGTTTATATTCACACTAGTGACACCTATTGAATCGCGGGAGGAACCAACGCTCGGGACAGCTAGTATAACTATATAAATCAAATAAAAAAACACCTTATCTCTGTATATAAAAATCATTGCCACTTTTCGTTGTAATTTTATAACTCAAGAACAGGCTCACCTATCTAAACCAAATTTTGAGGCTCTATAAGCTGTCGGACTATTTAGTAGATGGTTTATGTGAAGTTTGCACAAAATCGGTCGAGCGGTTCTTAAATTCCCACGGGAACGGGCACAACGCGGGTAAAACCGCGGGGCACAGCTAGTGTGTTTTAAATACATTCAAAACAATTAAGATAAGAACCCAAGAATTAATTTGTTTCTGAATAATTTATGAAGTAAAGGTGAGTAGGAATTTAATAACTGTTCTTGAAACTTTTGAACTTTTTAATAAATAAAATGCACAATCTATCAACTAAGGTTAAAAGTATTATACTTTATTCTATTTTTAATATGACGTTCGTTACGGTTGGCAATGCGTGAGCATTGCTGAAATTGAGCGAGTTTTCAAGCCGCGAGCTAGAAGTTAAAACAAAGACGTGAGTGTCTTTAAGAGTAGCCTGGCAAGCTTGGAGCTTGTAACAGCACTCAATCTATACTAATATTATAAAGAGGTAAAATTTGTTTGTTTGTTTGTTTGTTTGTATGTTCGAGCTAATCTCCGGAATTACCGGTCCGATTTGAATAATTCTTTTTGTAATGGATAGCCACATTCAACGGGAAGGTTATAGGCTATTTTTCATCCCGAAATTATCACGGAAATGGGTACAACGCGGGTAAACCGCGGGGCGCTGCTAGTGTGTAAATAATGTGCTAAACTTTAATCTTCCACAGTCGGGGTGATTGTGCGTTTCTTTTAAGGTGGAGCGGAGTGGTGTGGAGCTGAATCTTAAATGACAAAAAAATGCACTGAAAATGTCAAAATCTCTTTGTATTATATTGTGATTGGTCAGTACACACACTCTTAGCCCCTTTTCCATACTGTGAACATGCAGCCTTAGGCAGTCCAAAATACACTGTATTGTATCAATAATGTTAATGACGTCCAGCCTTACGCAGACCAAAATACACTGTATTTAATATTTTACAAAACAACTTTTATTAATGTTTCAAGTGTTGAAAGCAGTAAATACGATTTATGAGGACTTAACTCCTTTAACAATATTATTTTTACTACTTTAACTTTTGAGTTTACAGTTGTTTGAATTATGGTAGACTTTATTGTTATAATAATGTAAATAAATATTGAAAGCCAAATTGTCTGAGATAGGAGCTGTTTTTCGTTTGGGAGGTTGGTGGTTTGATGAAAAATAGACTAGTTACAATTTCAGCTTGTCCCGGGAATTGAACCTGGGAACTAAGTATGCGCAGACGACAACAACTACCGTTTCATCATTACTTTGTTAAGCTTTACTTTGGTTTCAATTGAATTGGATTAATAGCTTTCATGAAGTCATTTCTGTGATTATAAAATAATCTTGGTATTATGTTATGGTAGGTTAGTCAGATACGTATATCATACTACTTTTTTGCATACAATCTGAGAGGTTTTTATGTCTTTGCTGTATGTTATATATTTTTGGTGTATTTTATAATTAGAAAAATCTTTACCTATACTTATTTTAAAAAGAGGAAGACTTTTCCTTCTCAACAAAATGTAGGGGAACCCTACAAAATTTGCACACTAGTGCCATCTACTGGATCGGGGGTGGAACACCACGCGGAACAGCTTGCTATAATACATGCGGAACAGCTGTTTTATAATAAGAAAAACCTTTATTTATTATAAAGAAGGTTTTCAAATGTCAGATTCAGACTTAAAGCTAAAACTCTGGAACACACTAAGGCCCAGTTTACATGAGCTCCTACTAAACATGTAGATGCAATATTGCTCACACTAGTCCGGCATGATTATGACCAGGCTTTAGTTAAAGATATACCTGTGTTTACTGGATGCGATAAATGTTATTCAAATTTAAAAATATTCCTTTAGCACCTACGTGTCCTTCTTGTATTTTTTTTCTAGGTAGACAATAGGCCTAGAGGAATTATAACATTTACTAATGAAGTTTAGTTAAGATTTACTGCCGCACTAAGAGTCATTAATGATACTGATAAATTACATATGTTTAGATACACTAACGGGCGGCTTGCTTAAAATTACATACCGCCATACTCAGAGACATCAAATGATCCCTCAGGAGAGATTATTGAGCGACTTTTAATATGTAATGTATGAAAAATTCCTTCAATTAGTTAACAAAAGATTTCAATGACGTTTACACGACAGTCATAAATATATATCTACTTACCAGTTTTAACGAATCATTAAGTGACTCTGAGTGACTTCAGTAGTTATTACTACTGAAGTCACTCAGAGTCAATGGTATTCCATTAAGACAAAAAAATAACCTTAACCAAATCCTGTTACCAATATTTGGTCTACAAATGCTGAACAACGATAAAAGATAAAATTTGGACGAGCCCATTTATTTTTAATGGACATGTCACAACCTGGTACCGTATCCAGTGACATAAGCATATACCAAGGGCATCGTTTTAACTTATGAGTTTCATATGTTAATTTATTGCAACCAACGGTAGGCTAATTTCTGCTATAAATTTTGTCTTACTTGTCTCTAAGGATATTTGAAGCATTTTATGTGATATATGTGAATAAGTTGGATTTCTATTATGTTGTGAAGTATTGAAAATGGAAATTGAAAAGGGTTTTTAGTTTGGTGTTTGTGAACTTTTAAATCAAAACGGTCAGTTTGAAAAAGGAAATACTACATTTTTAAAAGTTTGTTTCAAAATATGTATTCTTGAAATTAATACTTATTTCATTCAATATACTTTATACCTATTACTGAGATTATATGGAATCATATTACACGTACAGTAAGAACGTAATTTAAGTTAGAACTTTATCAGAAACAAAATTACGAAATTATATAACCTGCTTCACCGAGACTACTTGACTCACAAATAAGAGAACTTAAACTAAGTTATGCTCACCATATATTAAAGCTCATAGGTATTTAAACGTAGAAATAAACTAATTTTCAGAGAGTACTAAATTGTAAGTGAAACGACAGTAATTACTAACACTCCTATTGGTTTCATATAACTCTTTATGTAAAGGCGTCTGCAGACGAGACATTTTACTGAAGCTAAAAGCCACAACAGACCAGTGACTGCTAAAGAAAAAAAAGTCCCCGAAAGTTATACTGGTTTCTTAAGTTTAAGCGAACACTACTAATTTTGAATTAAAATTACGTTTAAACTTCGCTTTTATTTTACATGTTTTGATCCCTAGTCTGCGAAGGCCTTTACAGAGTATTATTTAAAATGAAATCAACTTAATTCATACTTAGGTAATAAATCATAAGATTACAGGCTACTGCGATTTTAATTATTATAGTCGTATAGCCCGTTCTTTATAGTACAGACGTAATTTATTGCTTACATGTGAAGTAAAGTCCAATAGCATTCAGCTATAGAACTTAGGCATAGGTAGACTCATGGGTAGAGTTCACCTGTAACATATTTCAGTAATGTCAAATTATAAGGAGGTTTAGATTCCATCAATGTCACCGTGAATGCACTGGGTGCAATATTAAACAATCAACATAGAGCATTTTCTCATGGCTTTCTCTGTTTTGTTTTAAATTTCAAGACATTTTAAAACAACAAGAAGAGGTTAAATTGAAAACTTCATAAACAAGAATGAAATACGTGGGACAATTTTTAAAGTAGTATAGTTTTACAATATATTTCCGATGTGTTCCCTGTGGGCCGAACCGCGCGGCTCGAGCAAAATAAAAATGAAACGAAGCGAGAGTGCGATATTACAAAATTTATGAAAAATTCAATATGTTCTACATGTTTTTATTGAAATAAAACTTGGTTCAAGTAGCTCTTCACTTCAGTTTTGCTTTAGTAAAACAATTTGTTTCTGTATTTATTTGGCTCGTGTACGTAGTGGTTAGCTTACACCGATGGTACTTTCATAATCGTATTTTGACTAAAACTGAATAAATATTTTTTTTCCACATAATTTATGCAGTGGATGTTTCTTTTCGATAGATTAGACCCAAAAAGAACTATCAAATCCAAAACAGGTGCATGCAAACATATACATATATGTATATGCTCACTACATGGGTTTTGAAAGGTGTCTCAATAATGACAGTGGAGATTTGCTACGAAAAACGTGTAAACACGCATCTATGTATGTATAGGGGTGTTTGTTGGCATGTGCACCTATTTATTTTATAGTTGAACTATGCAATGACATATAATTAAAACAATATTTTTACATAATCTTACTTATAATTTATACAGCGAAACTATTCCTTAAACACTAAACATACGTAACAAGGTCCTTAATTACAACAAAACACTTTCGTAAAATATCAAACTAACGACATGAAAAAACCGATCCCAAATATATATCTGTCGAAAAGACTCCCCAGTTCGATATTACATATAAGATTGATTGAGCAGGTAATCTTATAAGGTTGTTTTTCTCTCATCTACTAGTTAGATTGATTATTGTGATTGATAGTCTTCGAAATTAGTTGAAGGGGCTCCGTAATTTGCCAGCCGGTCTAGATAACGTTTTTTTGGTATGTGCTTGGACTTCATTGGTGTTAAGCTGGGAATCCACTATAGGCAGCTTTGGGTCGAGCAACCTCAACTTTAGGTATATGTACTGCCTACGATAATCGTGTGGCGGCGGGCCTCGGGTTGAGGCAGCGTCTCCAACTCTCCACTCAAGCGGCCTAGGAGCGAGGCAGCCCGCTCAACCCGAGGCTGCCTCCAGTGGATAAGTGTTTTAAGAATATATAAGTATTTAACTTGTGATTATTTGTTCAATATAAAAGAGCTTGAGCACAATATGGTTAAGACAGTCTTTCGGTATTGAAAATGTATATAAGAAGCGCATACTCGAGACAATACAATCTAATAAACTCATTTAGTAATTTTAAGATGTCCATTGAAGTACTATTGAAATTTAAAAAAATCCTACTACTTGTTTTTATATTACATACCATTATGACTTCTATATTCATCTCCATAGCTAATTTTTTCACTTGACACAAATACTCGTAATAGTTAGTACTGTATAACTAAATATTTCTAATATATTACTATCACACTAAAGTTTGTTCTTATTTATCGTTCTTAAGATATACAACCCAAAGGCCGAAACAACTTCATATTTTTGGGAACAGTTGTACTTATTTATTATTGAGAAAGATCTCCACGTCACGTAGGAAAGGATACTTTTATGTGTAATTTAGATATTTGGAATGTCTTCGGTGAAAAAATATTACGACTGCTTTAGTGCGGACTTGTGAATTGTTAACAGTTAGTACTTTATAGGGTATGGTTGTATATGCGATCTAAGCTTGAAGGAAAAGTGAATGTGAGTATAAATTCAGAACGTGGTTATATGAAACGTACGTTAATGTCATTATTATTTGTTCAAACGGGAACTTACGTACGACGGAGGTTAATGTTAAGTGTTCCTCAACACGTTTAGATCACAACCTTCATGAGGAGGTGGGTGAATCGACACTCAACAGTAACCTCCTTCGTACGTAAGTTCCCGTTTGAACAAATAACGTGGTTACGAGTCTAAGGTCAAATATTTCAATGATCGTGCAGTGTGTACAACTTTTATTTTTTTCGTTCGTGGATACTCGTACCATAAAAAAGTCGCTTTCCTATTTGATCTTTACGTTTTTTATAGCATTAACTCTGTCTGAGAAGACTATAAAATTGTACCCTATATAATTTTTATCACTAACCGCCGTACTCAGAGTCGTCAAATGCTTTCTTAGTTATTTATTTTGAGTGATTTTGATATATTTTGTATGAAAGTGCGACAGTAAATCTTATATCGTACCTAGGACACGATATCCAGTCCCAGTTATTTTAATCGTTAGACCATAGCCGTTAGTTTAATATTACTAATTCAGATAAAATCTCATCCTATATTCTACAAAAATTGTTTTTATAAAATTCGATTAAACTAAACATCAGCTACTAAACAAAGCCTATTAAACAGATAAGTAGTTATGATATTGTAAATGAAGGGCCTTTCGAAAATACCGAGTTCCAATTACAAATTCGTGACTTGAAATACACTAGAGTATCGTTTACACCAATCACACTAATGAATGTTTCGATAATCGCGACGCAGAAATTATTGTTCAATTAAATTAAATTTCGACTGATAATATTAATAACATCTTATGTAACAGTTGACTACAGTTTCATACCACCCTTAACACAAGCTGATAAAGTTCTTTTTATATTTATGAGATCAAGATCTGACGAACGGTGATCAATTAAAGCAAGATACAATTATTCACTAATTAGGTAAGTGAAAGGGAATACGACAAAGGTTCGTAGTAATCCATTAGAAGGAAACTGAGCACATTTGTTGGATTAAAACTAATATCATTAGTGGGGTCTTGGTAGCGGCCCATGTCTCAGATAGTTGAAATACTTGTAAAGTCATTAACGAAAGTTTTGTAAGGAAAGTTTTGAACGTGCAATGTTAAGAGGATGAGGTGATAACGTGGTAGTAAATATTTAAGTTAAAGGAATTAGGTCTTAACTAGGAACCAACATCATTCATTCATTTATTTCGAGTAGGCCTACCCTAGTGTCGGAGTTTTGGAACCGTTTAAAAGCCTCCGACATGGTTTAACAATTGAAAAACCCTATCTGACTGCTTAACGCCCTCCGAAGCACGGTGGCGCCTGCCTAAAAACATGAGGAGGTCAGTTTCGTCTTTTTCTCATGGTTAATGGTTCCTCTACCAGAGATATGCTTTTCTTCGTTTGGTATTATCATTTGTGAATACCCTTGTATTTTTTTCATGGTTGTAGGTACCTATCTAAATTATGCTATGCTTCGCTTGTTCCCATCATTCGTGGATACCTACGTATGTTTAAATAGCTTTGTTAAATAAGTTCTTCACCCTTCCGTGGTTGGATAACATTATTAGAATAGTCGATGACACCACCACTTAATGTCAGTTTAAAAAAATTAACACAAATCAGCAAAACTTTTTTCCTGCAGTGAAACATTTCATTATATTTTTGTGCTCGTTAACGGTTTTGAATAAATATCTTTTAACATGCCAAGTTAATATAAAACATATGTTATTGAAGTGCAAGTAAAATACATAAAGAGAATAATTTATAACCGATATCTGATCCTCAAATAAATATACTAGGACATGATCTATAAAGTACAGAATCCATGCTTGGCTGAACATGATGTTGCTTTAAATAGATTCCTAAGTTTATAGGGGGTCATCTTTTATGTGCTTGCGTAGGTAAATCATAAAATGATTTTATAGTCCGATTATCGTTAGACTTGACTTGATCCTCCGTTTAAGTTTACTTATTTACGACAAAAATAGTGTCTTTTCATTAAATGTTTAGAATCAGCGTGACTTGGGTGAAGAAGGAATATGGTATTAGGAGTTAACGAAGGAATAACTTACTGACGCACCTAAAGACTGCCTTTTAATCGACAATTAACTGACGTAATTTTTCATTCGTTATTATGTCAAATAAAAATCTTTACTTAGGAAGCATTTGACAAATCTGACTGCCGGCGTTAAATGTAAGATAAAGTTATTTTACCTATGAAAACTAAAGTATCTAATGATCAAATATTTTTTTCATGACAGACAAAGTTTGTTTGACATATTATGTGGCTTTGTTTTCTATTGAACACTAGCCGCGCCCCGCGGTGTTACCCACCTTTTTTTTCGTGAAAAAGTAACAAACATACATCCATTCATATCCATCCTCACAAACTTTCGCATTTATAATATTACTAGGATAACTGTAGCTTGTAGTTAGTAAAATCACTGTGTCAATACCGCACTACACTAAATCAACGTTAAATCCTAGCAAGTCAAAAGCTTAACAATCACTTACAAAACAAAACAAACTTAAAATAGAACTGGAAATTTCAAATTCGTCACACAAGTCACCAGAAATCCAAAGTTGTTAAAATTCAACACCGTATTTTGCGTCTCACGTTTTTCCCTAGTGCATTACAATCTTTACTGGCACTTCCTAATCTTCTGTTTGGCTGATTGTTTCATTGAATTCAGTAGAAATCACAGCGGGGACGAAAATCAGGAAGGAATTTAAGAGATTCAGCTGAAGAATCGTTTTGTGAATCTGTGTTTCGACTTGAATAAAGACTGACTTTCTTTTCTTTTCCAAATTAGATAAGATCAGTTTTCAGTAACTGTACAAACCTATGTAATTTAAGTTTTAACTAGTGTCTTATATACTTTTGTGTGCATTTAATACCTACCTGAATTATGTATCATTTGTAGAAATCATTTATGTATTGTGGTGAGAGAATAAATAAATATTATAGTGTTTCTCCTGGGAGTCACGGGCAAGCCCGGTCTTTTTGAGAGGCATGCGAGGGGATACAGATCCAACTCGTAGAGGCCCTTTGGAGATGTTTAATGTAATGGATTACAACTGCAGGGACACACTCCTGACCACGTCAGTACAACATGTCCGGGAATGTGCACCCGCAGAAGTAGGGACTATTGTAAGTAAAAATGAAAGAAAAAGACTGGGCTATGGAAATGAAGGTTGAATGGACTGGAAATGGGATATTGCAAAGAGGTCGGCACCTGCCATAACAAGTGGTGAACAAGTTATCGGCGGCAGGCCGTGGCTCGCCGCCCGCTGGATGGGCCCCCCGAAACAGCCAACTCCCTTGCCGACTAGAGACGGCAAGGGGGCAACATCGGCGCGGGCTACTCGGGGGTGTAGAGAGGTGTGCTGCGCTTTCTCTTACGTTACTCGCGGCGTTATTTAACACTTCCACCCCCGGATCACACAGCCGATAACGACTGTGCCTCTACGACCCCCCTCTGGCCGGCCGGTGAAGGCAAGCCAGAGCCGAGAGTCCTGCGGGCCCCCTTGGGGTCCACTCCGACCGGGGAAGGCTCGCCGGAGACGAGGGCCCTGACCGACTCTCTGGGGCACTCGGGAATCGCCCGTGATGTCGCTACTCACCAACAGCTCGCCACAAGCTGCCCTGCGGGCAAAATATTATTATTATTATAGTGTTTCTCCTCGGAGTCACGGGACAAGCCCTGTCTTTTTGGCGTGGCATGCTAGGGGATACAGATCCAACTAGTAGAGGCCCTTTGGAGATGTTTAATTAAATGAATTACAACTGCAGGACACACTCCCGAACACGTCAGTATTATTATTATTATTTCTTACTCGTGAAGATTTATACTGACCATTCGCATTGTATTACTTATGTCTGTTTGTGTGTGAAATCATATCTTACAAATTTAATTTGACTCATTTCCTAGTTTCCTTTTGACCTGAAATTTTGGGTACACATTTAGATGGGATTAAAATGAATCATATCGATAAAAAAGTATAAAATGAAATATTAAAAAAAATCTATAAGAAATACTCCATCTCATACAAATTTTAACAATATTATTTTCAACGAATAAACCAAACCACCAGATTTCCAACTGGAATGACCGTCAAATTCCTCAAAAACAGCTCCAAGCAAACGCTCACAATATTTCATTGCATTTAACGTGCTACCGAAGCAAAACACAAAGTGCACTCAGCAATTTCTAAGTATTTAATATAGGTGAACTATATAACTATACATCCGTAGGGTATTCCTTCAATTAGAGAACCGCTACTACTGTCGTGTTCAATTCCGTCGCGGACAGTAAAGTTTGCAGCCATCAACTCGAGGAGTAATTGTCTCCGTCATAAAATAGTGATGTTACAGCCGTCCGGATATTAACGGATAATGTACGCTGTATTTTAAATACAACACTAGTTTTATCACTTGTTCCGTTGAATGGAACGTTTATTAAATTTGAATTAGCTGGTTGTTTTTTTTTGTTGTTTTCCTCCTTACTGTACTGATATCTTTAGTGAGAGGCCTTTGAGAGGCAGGCTAATTCTTTACTTAACTTTTTATGTTTTTGGAATATTCTAATATATTAACATAATAAAGCTAAACACTTTGATTTTTTGTTTATTTGAAAGCGTGAATTTTAGAAACTTATTTTTTACAAATTATTTTTGTAGTTCTTTTTTTCTATATTTAGATTTATACAGTAATAATAATTAATAATTTATCTGCCTATATGTTTGAAACGAACTCTAATAACTACGAAAGAGATGAAAGTGAAAATTTAAGATGACAAATCGATGAATATTATTAGAAATGGCCGGGGACCGTTTAGAAGTTACCCCAAACAGTCAAACACCGCAAAGGGCTAATGAATAGTTACGTAATTTATTCTGGGTTAACCGGAATCGGAAAATTGGTCCGGATTAACTATGTTTTAAACATTTGGGTTAAGTAAATAAAATAAATATTTTCAATATTCCCTTTGTTCGATAGACTGGGTAGAGAGCGAAATATTAAAATGGTTTTTAATATTTTTAACTAATTTTAAGTAATTTTGAATTGACACTACGTTTACGGATATATCTACTTCTATTTTGTTTTACATTTTTATCTGACGGCTCCTTCATAGGAACCGTGGTCAGTGAAGACTGAGATGGTATACGTCTTTACAATAAAAAGTAAAATATTATCACAAAATGAGCGGTGTTCGCTTAAGTGGCCAAACCTGGTGTCGGAGCTTTTACCACCTAAAGATTTCCGACATGCTCTGACGATTGAAACAACTTGAAACTGCCCGCTGAAGCTCGGTAGCGCTCAGATAGAAATGCCATTATCGGCCACCGAGTAGCATCCAAGCCAAGCTGCAAGATGCTTAACAATCGCGATGAACTAATAACACTTTGTCTAACAACGCCACAAAACGATTCTTAATTGTATATACATATATAACTAGCAGCGCCCCGCAGTTTTTCCCGCGTTGTACCCGTGGGAATTTCAAGATGAAAAGTAGCCTAATATGATGAATTTCAAGATGAAAAGTGGCTATCCATTACAAAAAGAATATTTAAAATCGGACCAGTAGTTCCTGAGTTTAGCGTGTTCAAAAAACAAACTCTGCAGCTTTATAATATTTGTATAGATTCGATGTTATAGAACGCTAATAAGTCCCAAACTGTCCCCTAAATCCCCTTTCATAGACTTGACAATGCTATTTGTTCGGGAATTTTCACTTTGACCGACACTGTATTTCATTTCGTTCAATGTTTATGATTCTGTGTCCGTGTTTTAAGTACTCAGTAAACTAAGTACGAACTCAGCCATGTTTTGCATAATTAGTTAAACGTCCCGCTAGGAACAATGAATTTTGGACAGCATCAATGTAAACGAAAACTCAAAATAACACTCCGGCCTTTTATAAACAAAATTCTACACGGTCAGGACTAAATGTTGTTTGTTTGTTAAGTAAATTGCGTACGGGGAAAGGATACAGTTTTTAACCGATTGAAAAAATGAGATTTGAAGTACGTAATTTTTTTAAATATAATTAACGTTTGTTATCATTTGTATGATTCTGTATTCCAATTTTGTAAGATTATTTATTAGATAGAGGAGGTCTTCAGTGTGTGATATGCGGCTTAAATTTTATCTGGCAAAGTATAGCTAAAGCCTCTTAACAAATACTTAAATGTGATTGATATAAAAATACATTTATTAAAGAGTTGATTGACTGACTTGTCCCGATTGATTGACTTGATTGTAACTTTATTCAAAGAAAAAAAAGTTTTCAATTGTTAAAGCACAACTATAAAGACAGTTTAAATAAAAAAGTATACTTTTAGCTTGTACTAGCTGTGCCCCGCGTGGCCGTCTCCGTGGGAATAATCTTCCCGTTGAATGTGTTGAAATTATAGAAATAATTATTGAAATCGGATTGATAGTTTCGAAGATTAACACATTCAACAAACAAGAAATCTTCAGCTTTATTATATTACTAGCAGCGCCCCGCGGTTTTACCCGCGTTGTGCCCGTTCCCGTGGGAATTTCGAGAATTTTTTTACATAAAAACCTTCCTCTTGAATCACTCTACCTATTACAAAAAACTGCATCAAAATCCGTTGCGTAATTTTAAAAATTTAAGCATACAGACAGACAAACAGACAGACACGAAAAAGAGACGACTTTATTTTATACTATGTAGTGATTATAGATTACGAAATCGACATTCTTAAAACTTCTCTTTTTTTAAATAGGCGTAATTATAAACCAGCCCACCGTGTTTCCAAAACTGCAGTACTTAAATCAAGCAAAACACTTCATAGTTCAACCAAAAACACCTAAATCAGTGATAGCCACACAGTTCAGAAGCATATTGACACTAGCTACCGACACAATCGGATGTCGGCATTCGGACATATGGCTTGTGTATGCTGATACGTTTGCACGTCATTGCACTCTAGTGACGGGCGCTTGTCACAGACAATTTGATTTACCGTATGCCATAGTGTACGGATAAATGGTTAGATTAATTCTATTATACAGAATTATCTGTATCTATTATATGTAAAGGGAATTAATTTGTGGGATTATGGGACAGTTAGTAGTGTTCTGTTGGGATAGACCAGCGGTAATGTATGTATGCTAGGTACAAGTTTAGTTAGTTTGTCAAAGCATTAGTTATAATTATGTTGGCAACGGCAACGTGCAGCTCGGCCCCTACTTGGATGGCTGGCCGATAGCGACTTTTCTAAAGGGTCTTTCAAATAAAGCGGGTCGATGTTAATAATCTGTGGCGGCCATTTTTTTTTGGCGGCATCTGTCAAATCTATTTTTTCTTATTCAGTCACTGATGCCAAATAACCATGGCAAGTTACACGGTTGAGCAGCATGTGCAAATGATAAAACTTTATTATCAAAATGAGTGATTTATATGAGCTTACGTGCTTCGGAGGGCACGTTAAGCAGTCGTTCCCCTTCTTTTAATCGTTAGACCATGTTGGGGGCTATTAGGCGGCCTAAAACTCCGACACTATGGTTGGCCACTAACCTACTTGAAATCAATAAATAAACTAATAGGTCTGCATGTAGATTGTCAAAACAGTACAGTAAACTATGTTCATATGAAAGTGTATTGAAACTTTGGTATTAGTTTTTTACCAGGAGTTAGGATAAGTTTTCACTGTATGTTCCATGATCTAGACTTCTTAGTTATTAATGTCTTCCAGTCATTTGTTTAAAATTAGCAATAGTGTCACATTTTTTGTTGTCTATTGTACAAAATGTATGGGAACGTATCGACTTTCACGTTTGATTTCTATACATTTGGATAATAAGCAACAAAATCCGATGCGAAGCCATGGTCACTTGTTTAAAGGGGCTGGAGTTATTTTTTTATAATATTATCTAATCTAACATAAACCTTATTCGGCGAGTAAAATAACTTTCTTCAACCACTCTGTCAATACAAATTATTTTAGTAAATTTCACGCCTGTTTTAAAAGACCTGTTTTACTTTAAGAAGAAAGCTCTGTTTGCTATTCTCGAATCACTCTAAAATACTCAGTGTGCACACTCCACCTACACAAACTCTATCTAAACAAAGCTATCTATTCAACGCCCACAATACCCTCAATTACCAAGAAACTTAACCTCCAAAAAAAGCATTTAATTAAAAAGTTAAAATACACCATTTACAATTAATGTTGCTTTAAACATCTTATTCCAAATCACTTCCATAATTTAACCAGCGAGTTCTATTTAAGAATCAAAATGTAATCACGGAGAGGCTCAAACAAATATTTTATTCATAACGAGATTGACCCAGAACAATTTCTTTTTCTAATTACATTAACATTTGACTTTACAGGCAAACAGTTCTAAGACTTTCGTTAATTGGCAAGCGAATTTTCTTCAGTGCAATTCTCCTCACGTGCCCAATAAACTACTGGGAGCATTTAGACCGCTCTTTGCCACTAAACATTATGTTGAGGAACATTTTCTTGGTTCTAGGCTGCCAAATCATAGGGTTTGGACAATTTAACGTTCTATTTTTAACTTCTCTTGTAAATATATAGAAATATGATAAATCTATATCTGTTTATAACTTTTAAACTGGAAGTTATAAGTTGGGGAATTTTATTTGAGCTTTTTCAAGAGGTTTTTAAAGGAAATTAAGCATGTTGAAACATTTCAATAAACCTTTCATTTCATAAAACTACTTATTCATTAAAACATTTATCCATTTCGAGCAGTGGACAACACTATTGTCGGAGTTTAAGACCGTCTATTGCCTTTTCCCAATCGATCGCAATTTTTTTAATTTACCTTCAACGAACTTTTTCTTCCTACTATACCGTCTGTTGACTGCAAATACAAATAAGGTGACTGCTCTTGTCGCTCGCCGACTGCCGTAGTCTTTACACTGGTGCGGTCACCGGTGCGGTCACCGCATGCGGCAACTGTCTCTGTCTAATTGCGCCATTTGTTTTATTCTCATAAAATAACTATAGTATTTTGACTCACATTAAAGTTAAAAACTTAGTGCATCTAAAAGTAAAATGAAGTACTTAACTTTTGATATAAATTTTCTATTAAATTGCTAATGTATTTTTACCTCAGGGAAAAGTATATTGCGAGCTGTTGTTTTTATAACAAAACTGAACCAATAATTAACTCAGAGAATATCTTCTCTGCGCTGTTTTTAAGCATTATTTTGAATTCAAAGAAAACAAATTGGAAGTGTCTAGACAGAACATAATGTTATTACAAGTACTTAAGGCGATTGAACGTTTTATGACAATATATTTTATCTGCTAATATTAAAAAGATGTTCACTTCATTCTTTATGTTTGATTATTATAACTTTATCTTAGCGCTGTGCCTGCATTTGAGCCTTTTCCCTGCTCTGTACCCTACCATTTTCTACTACATTTTGCTTCTTCTTCTTCTTCTTCTTCTTCTTGATCGAGTGGATGGTCAACCTGACCAATCCTGGTGTCAGAGTTATTGAGCCGCCAAAGGCCTCTGACATGGCTCATTTAACGACTACTATCCGTAGAAAGTAACCGGGACCGACGGCTTAACGTGACCTTCGAAGCACGGAATCGTCTTACTTTTGCTCATTGTATCTTTCTTTTCTTGAGCAATTAACGTTGATTAAATCTACAATGAATAGGTTTAAGAAGGTAAACGTGTGGGTACTTTGCTCCTAGACACAAATTATGACTTTGCAAAGTTGGGGCCAAAGTGTTTTAAAGAAACTTTAAAAAAAATACCAATTCACTGATTTAAACAATTTTACTCAAATACAGTACAATATGTAAGTCACGTCGGTATCGGCACAATCCTATACTTTATATTCATTGTTTTCGATAGTATTACTATTCAGATATACCGAAAGTTTACTTCAAATGCTTATCATATATTCTTACGTGACTTAGTTTAACAATATAGTATACACTGTTGATATTTAACAAGAAAACTTAAATGATTTATAAAAATTAAATTCTCAGTAATGTTTTTTTGTTTTTTGTTTGCCGAAATAAAATTCTGTAGCATCAGATTTTTTATATTCATACATAGTTAGATTTTTACATAACGCAAAAGTAGTAAATAAAAGGCCTGTCATATCCCACAGCTGGGCAAAGACCTCTCGTCTCACTGAAGATATCAGTACGCCATATCAGGGAGCCATGTTTGATAAGTAGGAAACGTGTTATCACTCGACCCGGGAATTTAACCCAAAACCTTAATCTTGACTGGCGAATGCACATGCCACTGGACCACCGAGGCGTGCAATAATGAATGATTATTGTAGTCTGCTTATATAACGGTGTGCCTCAGAGCAACGATATCTACGGCGACTAACGAATTTCTTAAAAACTACTTTGAATTTAACATTAATGCGCAATGCGCATACAATATGTTGTGTTCCTTTTTTGAATCCGTCGTAGTAAGCAGTACCTCAGACTTACCTGTACAATTTGAAACTAGCACTTTTAATAGAAGACCGTAACATACGGTGAGAGTCCGTGTGACTACAATTCCAGCAGTCAGCCGGACAAATGTCCTACAATGTCCCTCAAGAATGGCCAAGATATTTATGACCTCCATTCGTTTACCCGTACAAGACGAACGTCGGGAATGTGTCTCTAAACCTGAAGGCATAATAAACTCTGGTCATCATATTAAATGTGTTCCTATTATTTTTGTTAAATATATCACATCTGTTGTTGGTTTAGATAAATATTTAACTTTTTCTATTTGTTTTTTTTTGTCGTTGGTGTACGAACGTACTTAGATTAAAGATTGTCCCCCTTATTCATAAACGATATTTAACTTAAACAGTAATTTAAAGTGTTTTGTCTCTTTCGCTCTTAGACAAATAGCGGATGTCGGAAAGGGACAAACCATTTGATAGCTAAAAAAAGTGCTGTTAATAAGCGTTTATGAATGAGGCCCGTTATGTTTTTATTTGAGATATGATATTTATTATTCTCTTATTGCTTGAAATTAAAATAAATATTTGATTATTGAACGCCTGTGGTTATATTCATGTGAAATTTATTCATTTTCACAGGGAATTTTGGTTAAAGAAGGCTACAATACAAAGCAACTCAGACACCTCAATCAGTATCTTATCACGTAATATTGGCTAAGATTTCTATACGAATGTTGTAAAGAAAATGATTCGTAATCATTATAAAACGATCAATTTAATATAAAATAAAACCCAAATGAAAATAAAATAGAAACAATAAAACGTTTTAATAAATAAATCAAAGTCCTTTGATTGCTTAAGACACTCGTAAACAATATCTATACCAAATTTTATCTACGAGATTAAACTGAGTCCAACCAATTCATCGTTGTTTATCCCCTACTGAAAACTTCTTCTTATTCCGAACAAGAAAGAAACTTATTAAGAATTTCGTAAATCCCGCAATAAAATCTCCTATCCTACGTCCGGAATTCCAAAGTATTAAAGCATGAAAGGAAACTGTCCGGAACTTATTGAAGCTATCAAATTGTACAAATTCCGTTTAACATTAGCTGGAATTCTTGGCCCGATCGACTTAGAGCCTATTTTAAGAGTATTTCGATTAAAATATATTGAGTAAGGAGTAAGAGTGTGGCGAGTGGCGGACACTTTTTGTTGCTGACACGGCATCATAATATTTTTTAAACTTGTGTTAAAATTTAATTCTCTTGTATCTGGTTTAAGACACACCATGTTTATGACTATAGACGACAAATGCTTCCTTCGCAAATATTTAATGAATGTTGTTGCCATAATTATAATGTACTAGCCGCGCCCCGCGGCTTTGCCCGCGTTGAGCCCGTCCCCGTAGGAATTTTCGAAAATCCTTTCTTAGTGTGCACTTACGTCACTTGAAGAACCTTGCTGCCAAATTTCATGTTTCTAGGTGTAGCGGTTGAGGTTGTGCGTTGATTATCAGTCAGTCAGTCAGGACTTTGAATTTTACATCTATATAATATATAGATGAAAAAGTACGTCAAAAATAGCTAGTAGCAAAAATAGCTATTGTGAGGATTTCCGAAGCACAATCTTGTCTCTGTATTGTAATTTTCAGTGAGATGAGACTAGTGGATTGCGTACTTATATATGTATTTTTCATGAACATTAATTATAACCTCTCCGTTATTAAAATCGGTAACCACAATAATACGACAGCAGCATACTCACAAAAATATTATTTATACTCATTCGTACAAAATACCAAAAGTGGGTACAAAATGACAAATCTCAGTCATAATCTCAGTTCCGCGACTCCACAGTAATACATGTTTCCTTTTGAAGAAATTGTCGCTATATCAGTCATGTCTTTTATAAAAAGCGTTATTTGTTTTTGTAATAAAAGAAATCTCTTTTAATTTTTTTCCTCTCTCCCCTAAGATGGCTTCATTACATATTCCCGTCACGCCACGTCTTTGGATAAATTCATTTCTTAAAACATTATGCGTCAACATAGTACTATGAATGAAAACGACTTGAAATGAGTGTTGGATTATACTTCAGCTGAGATTTTTATGTTATGCTTGTCTATTTGTTTTATTTCGCGAGCGCGTGAACCATACTTGTAGTTGTGATTAGTAGGTACAGAAAAAAACATCTTCAAATATTTGAGCTGTACTCTGAAGTCTTTTCAAACAGATCAGAAGCCGCATTGATTAGTTCATCTAATGTATGTCGAAATTGAGACCATGCGAATATAACTTTAGAAATTCAGTTACACTCCCAAAATTCACTGTTAGAGCAAACTATGTATAGGTACGTAAGCTAGCTATGTAGGTACAGGCATCGAGGAACAAAAACATTCCATTACCGGCTATGCAAAGTTTATGTTAAAATCTCTCGCACAATTCCAAACTGCAGTTCAGAATACGGATACTTTTACTACGCGGATACTGTTTAAATATTTTGTGACCAGAATTCAATTTAGCTTGGTTAAAATTGAAAAAGCAACACTTTTTGAGTTAATTTGTTTATCGATGTTTGGAACACAATGTCATGAACAATAGGTTACTATTAAAATTATTAAAACTTTCTTTATATCAATTGATATATTAATCATTATAATGACTTGACTACAATGCATCCTGACTGCGACTGGTATTTTGTTTTATTTCAGGAGCGCCCTTGAGTCATACTTGTAGTTGTAATTAGTATAGACATGCGTCTTTGGGTGCGTAACTATCTGTACCATCGGCAAGATCATACCTCACTGAGAATAACCATTGAATGACTTATCTCCGTTAACTCAAACCTGCCATGCTGTCGCTACTACAAAGAATTTTTTTACAGGACTTTGACGCGAAAATGATGCACACTAAGGCAATGTGCATGTACAATAACCTACATAGATATGACTCAGGGGCGTTGAGATAAAACTACAATACCTGAGAATTGAGTTTGTCGCTTCTTTGTCAGAGATTGTGTCAATAAGTCAGACTCACATCTTATAGATGTGATATAGCGCTAACTTTAAGGTATAATAAACCGAAATAAACCGATTTTCTCCGGAGAAGCTGATGATCAAAGCATTTCACACCCACCTACTATCTAGAAATAGACTTTTCATTATGTAATCTAGACTAGCTAAGATTAATGTACTTTAAATCAAAGTGTTAATATCGTAGATCGTTCTAGTCAGTGAACACGCCACAATAACGCTCTCCTATTATTCAAGGATTAATCACAAGGTAATCCCGCGGGGGAAACGTCGGTGGCAAAATGACATGAAGGCCTCATAAATCAGGCCAATTTAGCGACCTAAAGGAGGGAAATATTTTACCATTTTCACTGTTATTTCTATAATTCAATGTTACTTTTATAACTCACTCGGGATATTTTTTATAGGGGCGTTAAATTAATTTGATTTACACTTACGATTTCCTCAACTTTTTTATTAGATACCAGCAATTTGTAGTTTGATAAAAGTACTTCAGCACTCCCCAAAATTACAATTTTCATCGAACAATCAAATGGGATACTAAAACAACTGAACTGAAACAGCCAATTTCAATATAGAGTATTCAATAGAACATTTTCCGGGCAACAATTTTAGAATTTTAGTAACAATTTTTTTAATCTAGGTTTTATTGTAGTAGAAGATACGTCCATACGTTGCCTTTTCTCACTTGTTATTCAAGTAAAACTTAGTGATTAATCTGACCGGCTGTTGCTTTGTAGAATCTGTTCACTACTTTAGTTTTTATGCACTAAAACTGTCTAGACAACGACTGGACAAAAACTATCTCGCTCAACATCTTGCATTCAAGCATCAGCATATCTATGTTAACCTCAAAAACAATAGTTGACTTTATTTAACGATTTTTAACTTGTTTATATTCAGATAATGAATGAGACAAGATCAATTTATGGCCGGATCTCAAACCAACAACGCGCAAACAAAATTGAAAAACAGATTGTAATTCTAAGAATTTTAATGGAAATAAGCGAAAAACTACAAAGCAACTTCGAATTCCGAACAATATTGGAATAGGGTAATATTTCGTTCGACTCAAGGTTCATAAAGCGAGGAGAGATATAGGAATTCCCTCCAATCGTTCGCTGGGGACTAACTTCTATCGAATTCTCCAAGTAGTTGAAATTTTAAACGGTTTGTATAAAGCCTACTTATTTATACCTGCCGCTGGAGTTTTAAATATAAAAGAAAATGTATTTTAAGCTGTACAAGTGTAATGTCTTACTGCTGGCCTCTCAAAGGCTCTCCCTCTCTCTCTCTCTTTCTCTGAAAAAGGCCTTTCTTCTCACTGAAAATATCAGTACAATGAGGAGTATTAAGCGTAATCACCTCGCTTACCCAATGCGGGTGTATGATCTCGTACCCAAGCCATATTTGAAAAGTAGGAACCATGTTTTTCACTCGACCCGGGTATTGAACTCAAGACCTCAATGTCGGCAGGCGAGCACACATACCACTAGACTACTGAAGCGTCACTACTGTACTTAAAAAGTTAAATATTCGATTTTACTAAGAATTTCAACGTTAACTAAGCGGGGGTGGTTTTAATGAAGTGTACACGGAACTTAAAGCACATTATGAAGTCTTTTGATCTTCTAAAGCTTCTTTACTGCAAAGCATATAGTCATTTTTCTATTTCTTCCTACTGTGACCTTTGTCTTAACGGGTCTCCTACGTCTGCTGCACATGAACAGGTAAAAATAACAGAAGAAGCGTTCAGTAAGTCTTCAAAAGCTGTATGTCTATATGTATACAACAACTACTGACCGGATTTACATGCGGTTTTCACCAACATACAGTTTGATTCAAGAGGAAGGTTTGTGATTATTTTTTATTCCTTTTTTTACAGCGGCAAGTAAAACCTCAGGGTACAGCTGTTACCCATTAAATACTGACCCAAAAAAACGCTTTTATCATAAGGCGTGATTAGGACTTATATTATACTATACGCTTATATTATACGATAAAAACTAAGAACTGGAATTATTATTTTATATTAATTGAAATTCTTACTTTACATGCCTTTTTCAGAACTTCAACTTTCTAACTAAAGGTAAGCTTTTCTAAGCTTTCCCTCTAATCCTTTTTCGTCTTCTGTAAAACTAGAAAGGTCGACTGACACTTGGTGTTTGCTTTTCTTTTGTTTTAAGGTTTGAAGGCTGCGATTGTGTAGTGCCTTGCTATAAGAAGACCTTTGTGCAAAACTTTAGTTTTAATTGGTTCATAGCGTCAAACGTAGATGTAACAAAAGAACTTATTTGTATAAAAGCAGTGCCCCGTATTTGTAACCGCGTTGTGCCCGTTCGTGTGGGAATGTTGTGATAAAATAGCTTATAACCTTCCCGTTGAATGTGGCTATCCATTACAAAAAGGCTCGTTCAAACAAACGAAAAATCTCATAAACTTTAAATATTAGTATAGATTCGATTCCAATAATACTAAAATTTAGTTTGAATGGTCAAAATAAAATATTATTGTTTGAGACATTTGAACCGCTCACTAGTAGTATGTTTTTCTCTTAAAGGTGCCATTACCGTAAGTCGTCCATAGCATGATAGCTACAAGCTTTGAAAACTTTTGTAACAGTCACCGTGGTGCATGCAGCTATCGAAGTAGTACAACGCAACACTCCCTAAGAACTGTATAACGATCTACACGAAACACGCATTTTGTAGTGCTCGTGGCGTAGTTTGACTAAGCGATGTTAGTTCATTGCGATTGTTAAGCAGCTCGACCCCCACTTGGATGGGTGGCCGATAGTGGTATTTCTATCTGAGCGCTACCGTGCTTCGGAGAGCAAGTGAAGTCGGTCCCGGTTGTTCCAATCGTCAGACCATGTCAGAGGCCTTTCGGTGGTCTAAAAACTCCGACTCCAGGGTTGCCCACTGACCTACTCAAAATGAATGAATGAACACAAATTTTAGGATATTTTGTCGAATTCCTTGTAATTTAACTGTTATTTTTCTTTCAAAATGAATTATACTCAGTGTTCCAGTTTCATGAAATTCAGACGCAACTTCAGGAAGGTCGAACAGTTTCATCATAACGTTTATGCAAAAGAAGTCCAATTCCAGACGAGAGCAATCACATTGTTTTTGATTAAAATTATTATTGTCTTTGTACGTTCAATATATTTTCTTGAAGGTCTTGAGGCGGGCTAAAACTCCGATACTAGGGTAGGCCACTATCTTATTTGAAATTAATTAATTAATTTTGTCTTGATTTAATAGTTGTCTAATATATTCTGAGGGATGAGGTGCAAAAGGTGGAGTTGCGTTTTAGACGTACATATATAGCTTAAGTATGATGGTATATAACTGCAGTATCCATAAACGCTCTCTAACTAAAACACTGTTAGTGAGTGTTTTGTCTCTTTTGCTCTTTGGAAAATAGCGTATGTCAGAAAGGGACAAACTATTTTAGAGCTAAAATGCTGCTAGTAAGCGTTTATGAATAAGGCCTTAAGAATCTAAGTTCTTGACCTCAGGGATGTGAGCGTTAGCCACCATATTGAATTAAAGGAGCCAAAATTCAGTTTTTCTCAAATAAATTCTTAACCGTTAATCTTATGACAAAAGTGTTCGTAACCGAAGGCGATACGATTTTGCATATTTCTTGCATTCGTAGTTATTGGAATACACCACCTTTTGTAAGTTAAAATATCAAATTTCCCTAATTAATAAACGCACGTCAAAATACTATAGAAATACCTAAATTTCTAAATAAGAAATACAAAAGAACGTTCTAAAAATTTAATACAATTTATAAAAATTGTTAAAAGAACTTCTTTTACGATTTTTCTTTGAAGTATTCATAATGTTTTTAGTTAGTCTGTTTCAGATTTCAATCTGTTTTCTTATTAAAATCTTATACTTAATATCAAGAAATAAACCCACGTCCAAACATTAAACTGAACAATGGAAAGTTTTGTGAAGGTGGGAGTAAATACTAAATAGGTATCAAACCGTTGAGACTCTAATTAAATTTGTTTTGAATTATTGTAGGAAACCGTTGCATCGTTTCGTTCTTTATTATATCACTACATATTATAAAACAAAGTCCCCAGCCGTGTCTGTCTGACTGTTTGTCTGTCTGTCTGTTCGCGATAAACTCAAATACTACTGCACGGATTTTGACGTGGTTTTTTTTAATAGATTAAAGTGTAGCGGACCTAAATCGACCCATAACGCCCCGCACTGAAATAGTCAAATAAGTCGTTGACATTTTTAAACAACAGCCTCCGTGGTCTCGTGGTTTGAGCGCCCGGCTCACGACCCGGAGGTTCCGAGTTCGATTCCCGGTGGGGATACCTTACAAAAATCTCTTTGTGAGACTTTTCTCAGTTTGGTTAGTGCATTGCAGGCTGAATCACCTGATTGCTCGAAAAGTAAGATGATTCCGTGCTTCGGAGGGCACGTTAAGCCGTCGGTCCCGGTTACTTCCTACGGATAGTAGTCGTTACTAGAGCCATGTCAGAGGCCTTTGGCGGCTCAATAACTCTGACACTAGGATTGGTCAGGGTGACGATCCACTCGATGGAGAAGAAGAAGATTGTTAAAATGTTTTTGCTATGCGTTGTGATCGGTTGATTGAGCTCCGCTTCAATGGAAACGCACCCTAAAACAGTAAGATTTAAAAAAAAGTAATATACTAATACTAGCTGCGCCCCGCGGTTTCACCCGCGTTGTACCCGTTCCCGCGGGAATTTCGGGATAAAAAATAGATGTTGTCCAATTCTCAGGCCTACCCAATATGTACACAAAATTTCATTGGAATCGGTCGAGCCGTTTCAGAGGAGTTCAACCACGGTACCCGTTCCCGCGGGAATTTCGGGATGAAAAATAGATGTTGGCCGATTTTCAGACCTACTCGATATGCTCACAAAATTTCATGAGAATCGGTCGAGCCGTTTCGGAGGAGTATGGCAACGAAAACTGTGACACGAGAATTTTATATATTAGATTATTTCAGAGGTCTGTTAAATGTCAACCGATAGTCAAGACATATGAAAATTCACGTCCTAGATTGTACGCCTGAAATATATAACCTAGCGTTTGATAACTCCATCCCCCTTTAAGCACAAGACACACATAGTGCCGGTGCGGGCCGGTTGCCGATCGCATGACATATTCCTTGTACTTGTATGAAAGGTGTCACTCTTGCTCGCAGCGGCACTGGACCGCCGCATCCGACCAGCCTTGCACTTAATTTAATTTAATATGTTTTTAAATCTTGATTCTACAAGAAGTCTCTTTAGGGCATATTAAGAGCTCCGTATCAGATAAAATCAGATGAGTTCTGTCCGTACTGAACAGGTCCCTTTTTTCACTATGCAAAATTATATTTAATAGCAATCAAAATTTAATAAGACCTGTATTCTTAAGTAAAGAAAAATATTGTCTCACTTGATATGAAAATCGGTCCCAATACAAAATAATAAAACACCAATATCCATATTTATTAAATAACCGAACTGATGCAGTCCAATATTTGTGGAAATAGACTCCCAAGAGAGCGCAGTATGCTCGTACGTGGTCAAAATCCTGAACTAGTCTTTTGTTGGAATCGTGAATATCAAACACTTAAGTCACGTAGTGATTCTAATTTCTTCATAAATCTATGCAGTGTAGGACACCTTGTGAATGCTTCTATTGAATCTGATTTCACGGATTCTATTTACCACGACTTGATTTACATATGTCTCTGTTTTCATGTGGAACAGTATTTTAATAACGAAGTATATTCTCATAACAACAGCACTCTTAGGGTGCGATGTATAAAAGTGGAGTAACACCTTCATTGCAACAACACAAGGTGCGTTGTTGCAATGTAGTTGTTGACAGTAATTATTGATAGAGTTTTCAAGCTGTAATAGACCTAGAGCCCGTGAACCCCAGACCTTCGTTATTTTATAAAAGCTGAAAGTTTGTCAGCGCATGCTCCCAACACAGGTAAGAACGATGGACTAATAATGAAGTTTGGGTTACCGTGGCTTTGGCAGGTAAACGGTACTAAAGGTGTGTAAAATACCGATCTAAATTCATCAAATAATAAAGTGTGATTTTTGTGACATGCCATATGTCATTTGAGAGTTGACCTATGCTATGGACGCTGATCCTAATGCTCAACAGTGACATGACCTATATCATTTGAAAGCTCTTGACAAGTTGTACAAGTCACCCTTTGACGGTGATATCGAAATCGACGGCCAACTTGGTGTTTTCGACCATTGAAGATTGGAGTTGACCTATGCTATGGACGCTGATCCTAATGCTCAACAGTGACATGACCTATGTCATTTGAAAGCTCTTGACAAGTTGTACAAGTCACCCTTTGACGGTGACATCGAAATCGACGGTCAACTTGGTGTTTTCAACCACCGAAGATTGGAGTTGGCCTATGCCATGGACGCTGATCCTAATGCTTAACAGTGACATGACCTATGTCATTTGAAAGCTTTTGAAGAGTTGTACAAGTCACCATTTGACGGTGATATCGAAATCGATGGCTAACTTGGTGTTATCGACCATTGACCTTTAGTACCGTTTACCTGCCAAAGCCACGATAACCCAAACTTCATAATAGTCCATCGTTCTTACCTGTGTTGGGAGCATGCGCTGACAAACTTTCAGCTTTTATAAAATAACGAAGGTCTGGGGTTCACGGGCTCTTGGTCCATAAGCCAATGTAAAAAAGGAATTCTAAAAACAAAATTTGAAATTGGAAATGTGTGATACTCGTTTTCTTTCGAAGTCATTGAACTCGCCGCATGCAGTGACACAATTCAATTTGCCAATAGCTACGCATATAATTATACAAGTGAGTGTACCAAAATATGATGTATAGACACTGCGTGTAGTTATTTAGGTATCTAAGTCCGAACATGAGCTTGTTCGGCCAAGAGGTTACTGAGATAAGGGAAGCTAATCAAGAGGCTAACTAATAACTATTATATTACTTGTAGCCCTGCAGCAACTAAGAAAATGTATTTGAAATTCATAGATTCAGTAGTAACCAACTTATAAACTGTTATATAATAAGTAATTTTTGGTAATAAACTTCTACTTGACCCGGTATTGTTTTCGGCTTACGAACTCAAAACGGTTCTAATTCGATAGAACGGTATCACGACCTTAAAGAAAAATAGGTACCCAACATTTCGAACTGTTGATTACACCACTCGTGGTCACGGGATGAAACAGTGCTGTTTAATTTAGTTATAGTAAGTGCTAATTGTTTGAATAGTAAACTATATCCTATGAAGATTATAATTAAGTTTTACAACAATAACTTTGTTATAACGTGGAGGATAAAATAGGGTCAAGTCGTAACTATTAAATCTATTAAGTTAATTTATACTGGGGATACTTCTGGACCCCACGCGTGACGGAATGCTACCCTAAATAGCGCGTATACTTAAAGGTTAAATTCATCTATGATCCAACTTTAAATCCACTTTCCATCACTTGCAATCAAATTATTTGACCCAAGAACGTACACTTATATTGAAAAGTAGATCACACAACTCACACACTTTGACCGGTCATAAACAATCTGTAACGGCAAGTACACAATTCTCTTGCGCACAAAATAAAGGGTCTAAAGAGTCGGTCGGAACTTTGTCGCAACGAATGAAAGACGACGTCACTAACACAAGTGATAAAAGGTCGCAAAGAACTTTTACTGCTGACACTTTCAGATTTCTTTCACTTTGCATGCTTAGGCTAGGGATACATGCGAAACTACTAGTTTTTTACTCAGTATTTTTGTGTTGTGTTGTGATTATTCAGAATTGTTTAAGGTATACCGTCGCTGTTATTGGTAAGGTTCATTAGCGAAAGAAAATGTTAAGTCAATATCATGACATAATGTTATGAAAAATCAAAGTTTAATTGTCGCACTCAGAGACGTTCATTAAAACGACACTTAGCTAATTGACATAAATTTTCATACAGTACGGTGCCAAATCACTCATTAAATCTCTATTATGAAAGCTCTGAATACAGGCGTAAGCCAGTTAGGTAAAAATAACAACGACATTTTTAGACGCTGATACAGATTACATAAACATTGACATGAAAAAGCCAAAAATCTTATAAACTTTGCTAATTTTGTTTTCATATTCTATTTTCAAACACCTTAAGGAGAGTACTTACAAAATCCTAATCCAGTAGAGGAAAATGTGTAATCTGCCTTAGTTTAGTGATTCTTCTCAAACAGTATGCAAACGTTTCCCCGCCATTCTAGTTTTTACGAACAAATAAAGTGTCAACTGAATCTGATAGCTTGTCCGGAAAACAAATAGCCCTTTGTAAGTTATCTATTAGAAGTAAGAGTACCTATTGGTTCATTCATGCAATCTCAATACGGCTTTTTTGGTCGGAAATTCAGAAAAAAATGTGCCGTGTCTCCCATGCTATACAAGATAGGAGAAAAGTATAAACTATAAAACAATTAAACCTTTAAAAAATCTACCTTACGTTATAGGTAGGCACAATACAAAGAAACGCGGTAAGTACTAAGCTTTTCCTTCTGTAGGTAGGTTTGGATGAAGTCTTTCTTGTAAGCTTCTTGAGGGAGATTTGTTTTCGTGGAGCAGTAACTAGCGTGCCACCAGCTGTTTACCAGCTGTACGTCAGAATACCGCTTTAACCATTATTTGATTTAATTTAACGCAACGATTATTTGAAGTGACATAACTATACATCATAAAGAGGCCAAAACGCCAATCGGGCTTGTAAAAACTTCTTCAAGTTCCCTTAATATTTCTTCCGGTCATGAGACTGTATTTTTTGTAATTAGAAAAGTAAGAGCAATTAAAACTTTTATAATTGTCGGGATGGGGGAATGCTTAAATTTACTTTGCTTTGAACAATGGCCAGCCGACAGGGACAATAAAAAAGGTAACTTAAAAACTTTCCCAATTAGAAACAGAAACGGTCTTACGCTAGATGCATCATCAACACGTGCAATATTTCAGCTCAATTTGTCAGAATTTTCAAAGAATTTCAAACATTTGTTTATTGTTCGAACGCAGCCGGTCTCTAGTTGGCTATGAAATACTGAAAGCGTTGAGCCCCTATAGATTGCGGAACACAACATTCGTGTACTCTAGATAATTTTCAGCTTAACGCCATCTATAAGAGTAAACTAGAAACATCATTTCTAACCTTAACACTTATAAAGTGCGGATTTCATTAGACTACTAAGAAAAGCGAATTCGAATTGAACAAAATAAATAAGAGTAACTACTTTTTACAAATAATTGTCAAAAATTTTGCTTCTAAAATACTCCTCTGTATTGGGATGACGCCCACTTCTCCAACTTCATAAAGAAGGCCTACGATCTAAATATAATAAGTATAAGAGACAAAGTTGTCATAGACAACAAAATGCCATATTTCCACCAACAATAGTTCACGTGTAATCCAAGCCAGACTCCAGTATTATTTTTCTTGTTAATAATCACGAGGGCAGAAGAACAATGAAGTATTGTGTCGACCGTGTAAGGAGGTACAAATGAAAGAATGCCTTTTGTTTTGGGCCGTAAGATTGTTTTTTAAGATTTTCGCATTTGAAAAGAAGTGGGCTTAGCCTTTGCACTGTACGACATTCAGTTGTATTAAACTATAAAAAGTAGGTTTGGAATAATGAGTAAAAATGGGTCGAGAAAACGAATGAATTGAAATTAAATCTTTCTTATATAGAAACAGAACTTGCTAGTCTTATTGCCTGCATCCTGTCGTTTCAGAATGACTCATAAGAATAACATGAGATACATTTTATCCCGAAATTCCCACGGGATCAAATACAATGTGGGTAACACCGCGGGGCGCGGCTAGTACATATAAATATAAAAATAAAAACATCCAAATTGAGATTTTATTTTCAGAAGAAGATAAATAACAACAGGATTTTAAAATTAAACTTAACCATTACTAATTGATCAGAAATCCTAACTAATATTATAAATGCGAAAGTAACTCTGTCTGTCCGTCTGTTACGATTTCACGCCAAAACTACTGAACCGATTTGAATGAAATTTGGTACTTTTTTTTGGTTGTTTGACACAGTTAGTCCAGAGCCTGAGAAAGGAAATAGGCTACTTTTTATCGCGAAATTCCTATGGGAACGCGTACAACGCGGGTGAAACCGCGGGGCTCTGCTAGTTTAAAATAAAATAAATGCAGCTTTAATAACCTTAAACATAAATTAACATACATTATTTTTAAGTTAATTGTAAGTGCAAAGTGATTATATTGTTGTAGTGTCTATTAAATAAATAAATAAATAAACATTTAAAACCCGAAATACTTATCGGGAATCATGTCACATCAGGATAAGCACGAACATTATACTGTCAATACAACATCAGATATCTTGAAATAATAACTCACAGGACTTCATTACAATGACATTGCTTGTATTTTACACACGATCATCATGGATTACAGATTACAGTTAGGATATGTCTAGATTCAATTAATTGATGGAACCTAAACGACCTCCCTTCACCCCATAGTCGTCCTGTCCACGCCATAGAATATCTTTTCCCTATTCTATACTCGATTCGCAATACGATCGTGATGTCGTCAACACATCCTTCCTCCCATCTACGTTTCCAATCCAATTCCCACCATCTCCCTTTCTCTCATAAAACCCCAATATACGCCATCTTTTTATATCATCGACTATCCTCCCTCTGTCCAACAACTATCATAGTGTTAAACACCACAGACTTAACACCGACTATTCTCATACCACAGACTACACCACGAAGGTAGAACTCACGTCACGGAATAACTACACTACAGATTCCATCAGTTAACTGAATTTACAAACTACTCTTAAACTTCTATAGCTTGATTAAACGTCCTCTATCAAACCAGTGTTGCCATCCCCGCATCGACCTCACCCAAGCTACCCGCTTGACGTTTCTGAACGTAAACAGAATGACTGATAGATCAACTGACAGCTTGATTAAATTGACTACAGACTAAAAATAATGTAGTGACGTGATAAACCGCTATCTGGTGTGGCGCCACTGATGCTACGCTCCGACACGGCCATCATGACGTTTCACACGTCCTCGTGTGAGGTATCTGTAAAGAAAATAAGTTTTGCCACAGTAATTTGCACTCGCTCGGTCAATCCTGACAAGCTATGACTAGTAGACGCAATGCTACTGTCACACAACTATAACTGTCTCAGAACAAAGCAAAAGCGTGCGTCCCTTCGACCACTCATGGACCGTACGGCACCCCTCTCCAATCACTCAACAAACATTGCACTCTCCATCGGCATGTCCCTCCCTTAGGATCAATTTTTCACACATTATCAATTTGGACCGGACGGGTGTTTCCTTTCGACCAGCCACACGTGCATGGCCCGGATGACACTGTCCCTTCGACCAATCACACTTAAGGTTGGACCTGATGAATGTGTCCCTTCAACCAGCCGCTATAAGCTGCATGGCCCGGACGACATTCGGCCACCTTCCGCACACCACATTACTCGATTAAGGTTGGACCTGATGAATGTGTCCCTCCCCGGACGACATTCGGCCACCTTCCGCACACCACATTACTCGATGACTCTTCTCACTCAACGTGCCAACATAGTTAAGTAGACTACATGCAAACAATGCTTACAGATTACACATACCTATAATTTACGGGCTGTCTTGCTCTGCGTGAATTTGGACCTCATGGTCAATGATTTCGCGATTTGAGATGTTACTTAGGGTATCAGACTCTGCTGTAAGTGTGGTTGATCGGTCACTTTTTCCACTTAGTTTGCCGGTGAAGTCTATATGAATCGTGTGCCTACTTGTAAGTACATTTAGAGTTCAAAGCTTTCAACGTGTAACGGTCACCATCGTTCGGTCACTCCTGACCTAATTAACTCTACTTCAACAAAAGACTTAGTAAAGCTCAAACTATTATTCTTTTCCAATGAACAAATTTAACTATCTCAATATTCATGATCACATTGCTTATCTAAACATTAGAACTAGAACATCGTCAGGCGCAAATACCCATTAAAAATCAAATTAATTTCAAATCAAAGTAAAAGTTTCAAATCAAGTGTGTGTGTCTCTATTGTCCGGCTATCCCCGTACCCCTAATACGCAGTCATCCTTGTGACTGGCTGTGATCATCCCAGTGATCACCCATAACCCTAATCATCCCTATGATCAGTCACTCTCGTGATCACCCAAATTTAAGACTCAAGAGGACACGCACAACTAGTTACCACACAGTCTAAAGTGACTACAGTTCATCATCACAAGGGTCAGAATCACTAACAATGGGTACTTGCCCTTCAGGCATTTTCCTATACCAGTCAATGACACTATATTCTGTACTCGTTTTCCTCTAAACCTCGCGGCCACACTTTCTTTAATAAGCCAGCACTCTGCTCCAGAATCGTAATGAAATCGAAACGACTGACCTTGATGCTCAAGAGTTCCGGATGGAGGTTCAACCTGACTATTAAGAAGCTTGTTCTTCTTTAAATTCTTGATTTCAATCAAAAGTTAATTACAATTATTATTAATCGGTAATCAAAAATACACAGGAAATCAATCTGCCAGACAGCACCAAGTTCTAAGCCAGTTACTTCAACCATACTTTCAAAAATAAGGAAAACTTGCAAATCGCTTGGTACCAAACAACATTTAGCGTCTGATAAACCTCAAGATAACCTACGATCAAAGTCTGACAACGCTACCAAGAATGTAGGAATTTAGGTGCTGTTTGTCAGTTTAACAAAATAAGAAAACACCCTAACTGTCAGCGTCAACATCATTGTCATTGATGTCACAAGTACTCTCGGGCATTTTGTGTAATCTGTTATGTGAACTAATTAACTTAAACTCCCAAATTATTTGCGACGTAATGTCAGCAGAAGCCATCAAACAAAAATTGAATTGAATTGAACTCCCAAATTATTATTTTAACGCTTAACTTCAAACTAACATTTCCCAAAAGCTACTTCAATTAAAGTACTCAAAAACTACTAACAGTTATCAGAATTGACTATTAACTATCAGTTACTAGTTTATCAATAATTGGATTGTCTTAAAATCATTAAAATCTCACATGAATCATCAATGCTATCATGTAACACATGAATACTAGGTACCACGTCATTTTCAACTTTAACTTCAATAGACTATTAATCTAAAATCCACATTACAATATGAGCCACGAGTGGGTAACAGTAAGCTTCTCTAGAGTCACGGCAACCAGCTGACCAGCGATCACATTGCTCAACAACACACGGTCTCAGCAGACCACTCCACAGTACGGTCAATCCAGACCACGACCATCACCGAGGTCGAACATTGAACTCAATAAGGCACTTACAAACCCTTACTTATACTCTCATATTTTACAATGGGATAAACTTCCAAAATACTTTCAATAAGCTTTCTACTTTATCAAGTGGTTCGAAGATTCACTACAAAACTCTCAATGTTAACTGACTCAAATATCACAAAATAGCTCACCGGATATTTCCCAACTAAGATACTTCAATACGCCAATTCATGTCAATCATTACCGCAATACATCACCAATTTAACATCCAATGTGAATTCGTCGTGATAGATTTTTGAATAATTCGGAATACCGCAATCCCTCATATTCCTCAGGTAACAGGATTGAGAAGAGAACCACGTTCTACCCTGGACGAGGTTTATCAATGCTCACAATAATTACCAGCATTGAACCAACATGAAAATAAGAAAACATATTAGAACATATCACATTACGTACAAGATTAAACTTGACTCTTTCGGAAGCTCATAATTACCTTCTTAACTCCACAATAGAGTAGAAAACTAACTAGCTATACTCACAGAACATTCCAACTTTTGTAACCAATTCCAAAACAAACATTACGAAAAGCGCATGACAGTAGCGCTTTTGGCGGATGACAGTAGCGCTTTTGGCGGGATGATGATTCAGACATATCTCCGAATACTACGAGCTTCATAATCCAGGGGAAGGTACATGAATTGCAATCTCGTCGTCGTCATCGCCGTCGTCGTCGACAACATGCACCAAAGAACCGCAAGCCGCAACATTCTTTCATCTTATCATAAACCACGGAGCTAATCTTGAACACAATCCATGGCGATATGATATTCAGCACCAATCTCTCAGTTGCTATGATGAAATTTATCATTCTCTGCTGGAGGCTTAGTGGGCAATAGCGATCTTTATCCCACTTCTGATATCGGGAATCATGTCACATCAGGATAAGCACGAACATTATACTGTCAATACAACATCAGATATCTTGAAATAATAACTCACAGGACTTCATTACAATGACATTGCTTGTATTTTACACACGATCATCATGGATTACAGATTACAGTTAGGATATGTCTAGATTCAATTAATTGATGGAACCTAAACGACCTCCCTTCACCCCATAGTCGTCCTGTCCACGCCATAGAATATCTTTTCCCTATTCTATACTCGATTCGCAATACGATCGTGATGTCGTCAACACATCCTTCCTCCCATCTACGTTTCCAATCCAATTCCCACCATCTCCCTTTCTCTCATAAAACCCCAATATACGCCATCTTTTTATATCATCGACTATCCTCCCTCTGTCCAACAACTATCATAGTGTTAAACACCACAGACTTAACACCGACTATTCTCATACCACAGACTACACCACGAAGGTAGAACTCACGTCACGGAATAACTACACTACAGATTCCATCAGTTAACTGAATTTACAAACTACTCTTAAACTTCTATAGCTTGATTAAACGTCCTCTATCAAACCAGTGTTGCCATCCCCGCATCGACCTCACCCAAGCTACCCGCTTGACGTTTCTGAACGTAAACAGAATGACTGATAGATCAACTGACAGCTTGATTAAATTGACTACAGACTAAAAATAATGTAGTGACGTGATAAACCGCTATCTGGTGTGGCGCCACTGATGCTACGCTCCGACATACTTTTATGAAAATCCCAAAACGCATTGCAAAGGTATTTCTTTTCATATCAACGAGTTCAATAAACAACACAAATGCACGAATCACTTCCCTTGATTCCGAATGTAAATTTAAAATTGACGATACGAATAACGTCGGAAATCAAACGGACCACAATTCATTTTCATTGATGCCATATTTATTGCGATACCTACCAACCGCTACCCCATATTTCTTCATCTTTTCTAGTGGAGAAGTAATAATAACTCATCCGATATCGTTTGGGAGTATAATTGATTGGTTTACTCTAGCTGGAATAATAAGTGTTTGTTCATTTGTTGGTAATATTTCTCGATTTATTTAATCTCCTGCTTTAGGATATTTTCTATCTTACTATGGTTTTCTTTGCTCAAAGAGTTTTTAATTTTTACTAAGTAACTGATTTTTTTACGCTGTCATTGCCTAGCGGCAAGAATACAATAATATTGTCAATCAGTTCATGTGAGTTCATGTGTAAAGTGCCTAAATATCCTCCTCACTGTACTGTGTGCGGAACCAAAAATTGTCTCTCAACTCACTAAAGATATTAGTACAGTGAGGCGGATACTAGGCAACTAAATATAAAAACAAATATACGTTCAGATACGAATGTATGAGAGAAAGAGAGGTTAAACATCCTGCGTTTAGTTCTTCGTATTTAGCTTTAACGTATTCACGAACAATATTTAAACGGCTTCAATCTGAAAATTTTAATTACTAAAATGATTTCGTAAAAGAGCTCTGGGAACGCGGCGCCGAATGCTTAATGGGGAAGGATTATAGGCTTTCATCAGGTCATTTCGGAAAAACGTCAGTTGAATAATATACTGCGCCACGGATAGTCCATTTAGATTGTGGTCTGATAAATTCCGGATACAGTTCAGGTCATTTGCGATGTTCGTCGTAAAATGATTATTAAGTCCGCCTGGCTCGATTTGGTTGACAGTACTTGGAATATAATTCATGGAAATTTATAGCGTCGCAGCTGAATTGGAATTATAATTTCAATGTTTTAAGCGAGGATGACTAAGTAAGCCCGTTGGGTGCTTCATGTGACAAATGATTTTCTTTTGCAGTATCTTCAATAAAACATCTTATTAATTAAAGTGGGTTCAAGTAGGTTTGAAGCCGTATCAGAAGTTGCTGGTATCAGAGACTTTAGATAACCTAAAGTCTTCCGACATGGTTTAATCCTACTAATATTATAAATGCGAAAGTAGGTTAGGATGTAGGTTTGTTACTCTTCCACGCAAAAATTACTGAAAGGAGTTGGATGAAACTTAACAGTTATATAGGTTATACATCAGAATAACACATGGGTTACATTTATGTTGAAATACCCGCGGGAACAGGCACAACGCTCGGCTCACGACCCGGAGGTTCCAGGTTCGATTCCCGGTGGGGATATCTCACAAAAATCACTTTGTGAGACTGTCCTCAGTTTGGTTAGGGCATTGCAGGCTGAATCACCTGATTGCCCGAAAAGTAAGGTGCTTCGGAGGGCAAGTTAAGCCGTCGGTCCCGGTTACTTTCTACGGATAGTAGTCGTTACATGAGCCATGTCAGAGGCCTTCGGCGGCTCAATTACTCTGACACCAGGATTGGTCAGGTTGACCATCCACTCGATGAAGAAGAAGAAGACCATGGACAAATTAAACGTTTCGTCTCGTAGCACTCAGAAAGGCTGGTACTATCGACCACCCATCTCAATAGTGGCCGAGCTGCGCATTGCTTAACATTCACCATGTGTCACCACATAACCAAACTACGCCATAAGTGCTAAAAATAAATAACAAATTTAGTGATTACGGTCCAAAAGTAAACTGATATTAAATTATTAATATCAGAGATCATAATTTATTTACTTATGCACTTATTCACTTGGCGAGTTTAGTATTTGGGAATAATATTCTAGGATACATTACTGAATTAACTTACTCACATTAATGATTAAATTGAAGTATATGCTTTTCATATATGGTCGGTCAATATTATGTTATCCTAATTTATTAGTACCTTTAAATAGACATATTCAATATGTTATAACGTAATTCATTAGTCGATATTTAGGGATATTTCTGAACAATCACGAGATATAAAAAGGGAATAAAAAGGATAGATATTATTTTATCTAGTAGCTTTTATAGTTTCTTAAAAAAATCTTACTTGCTTGCTTTTATAGTTAGGAATGTCAATATTGTCAAATTGTATTTGGAAATAAATTACAAAATTTACAAATAAATTACATGTTGCCTACTTTTCAAACATTGCTCGGGTTTGAGATTACCAATCCGCAGTAGGCAAGCGTGGTGATTACGCCTAATCCTCCTCACCGTACTGATATCTTCAGTAAGATGAGAGGTCTTTGCCCATTAGTGGGACAACAGGCAACAACCGGCTAATACTTTTTTAATCCTTTTTTACATGAGAATAAGCTACTTATTTTTATTTACAGAACAAAGAAACTATGAAGCAGGCTAAGTTCTAATTTAATTAAAGTCATCAATAAAGACACAATAATGTAAAGAAAGAAACCTTAAACGTTATTTTTTAAGGCTTCATAAAAGCGTAATGTTATCGCGCCTCTGCCTCGCCTCAATCCAACGAATGATTTTTTACGGAGTTAGAGTACCGTAAATCTTGAGAGTCGTAAAATTTACTTCAGACCTTGAGTTAATTTGTTGCATCGTAGTAACTTAAAATATCTCTGAAGGAGCCTAGAGGCACTCCAGAGGGATCTTCTCCGTACACAATTTGCAATTTAAAATATCTATTAGGTGTGTTGCTTTACAAAGTACGGGGTGTTTTGAGATCGTTATATTTTATTAGTTTTTGCCTTTGATGCAAACAGAGGGTTGTTATTAAGGGTGGAGTGTTTCTGTGTGTTTGTCTATGTGTGATACAAATCACGCTCTATGAACCACAAACGGGATGATTTTTCGCCAATGTGCATGTAATTACTTACACAAGTATGACTAAGGGGATCGTGATATATAATATCTATAGTACTTCAATCTCTCGCAAAAAAGAAAATAACTGATTTTTTATTTGTAAGTTAATTAAACTAAAAGGAGTTTTAAATAGATTTAAGAATAATTTAATTCAGGGTTTCTTAAAAGAAACATCTTAGCAATTTTAGTATATATAGTTGGATTTTTTGGAACACCTCAAGGCGTCCACCATGGTATGTGTACTGAAACTTAGCGTGCCCACCGAAGTATAAGTTTTTAGAATTGATTATATTATTTACAAACTGAGTTATACTCAAAATATACCTAAAATAAACGCTGTCTGTTTATAATATAAACATGTTATGCACCATCAATTATATCGAGTCACAAGTTAACTGACTTTTGATTAATGATCCCAGTACAAAGGTAGAAAATAATCATTGAATGTTATATTTCTAATGAACAAACAAATATAAGCCAGTGTCAGTCGAATTGAGGTGACAATGTGAATAATAGTCTCAGAATTCATGTCACACTACACACATACATTATTTGTCTCCCTAAATTGTCAGTCACTGTATCATTTGTCAGGAATAAATGTGTTTATTTATGATTGTAATCGTTTTTCTACACATTTACCATTATTCAAATCAATCGTTATGCAGGGATTAGGCCAATTATCTAAACAAACATGATAATGCAGTATTTATCTTTGTTTAATTAATCAAATCATTGACAAATAGTGTATGACAATCAGATGCATAATTAAGGTTGTAAGCTAAGTTGAATCCAGATTTTTAGGGGACTGTAAAAATTAGGTGAAACCGTAGGGCGATGCTACAGTATGGATATAATAATAAGGTTTGTACTACGTCATACTTTGGCGTATCTATTCTAGGGTGTGTTTCTATTGAAGCAGAGCGGAGATGTGTGGAGCTGAATTGACCAATTACAACGCGTTAAAATTGTTAAACAAGGCATTGACATTGTCAAAATCTTTTCTAGCTCTTTTTTAGCTCTTAATTGCTTAATTTAGCTCTGCTTCGCTTCAATGGAAACGTACCCTTACGCATTGGCGATAGGAAGAGTAGGTATATAAATTAAGTCAATATTTTTTTGTATAGTTTTAGTCATTTTTCATTGATTAGCTATCAATCAGTATATTGATCACGTTAATATCAGGGTCAAAAGAGCGATTACAAAAAAACTGTAACAAAAGGAAGACTTCGTTTCACCCTACACCTAAACCGAAGGGGTTAGACTATTTAAGCCGTCTTTTAACAAAAGCTCTCAAATTCTCACAACTTTGTACCAAGAAAGTTTAGACGAGAATTGCCCATTCCAGTAAAAGAGTTCCAACGAAACCGGTTTGAATTCGAAACGGTATATTTGAGACCCCAATCCACTTTACATTTCATAGGACTGTCCGTCTAGCAACTTGGAACTAATTTTTCGGTTCACTGGTGTCATTTGCGCACCGCTAACTCCACTGCAAACTGATTTTCTTAGAACGGCTACATTTGCGAATACGTGACAACCCAACACAGTCTCGGTTACTGGATTAAAAACTTATAGCACTGTCTTGTACGTTATTGTGTCTAGATTTCTAGAATGCTAGAAAACCTTTTTATAAATGTTTTCTATTTACATTCAATCGTAATAGATACCTATTGTAGAAACGACATTTAAAACTCTTGCCTCGAGATATCAATAAATTCAATAATATATCTGCAATTTTACTTTACTATTCGGGATAAAAATAGCCCAAAACCTTTCCGTCGAATGTGGCTCTCCAATACAAAAAGAATTATTCAAATCAGATAGGTAGTTTTAGCCTCTTCAGCTTTATTAAATTAGTCTATATGTCTACGGTGAAAATGTATATTAATCTCAGGGTAGGTAAAGTGGTCAGGTTGTAAAGGAGCGAGGTGCGGGAGTTCAATCAAACACGTGGTGTTAGGTCAACGCTTGATTATTTAATGCATAATATCAACTATCCACATACATGCACACATATATACACTACAAGGTAAAGTGATCATGACACGTTTACTTTAGAATGAACAGCTTTTGTTTCCGTAACTTATTTGATATGAGTTTTAAATAAATTTAAGAGTTTTTTGCAATCCGCCGAGCGTGAGCGACGTGAGCGAACGTCAGCGAGAGTAAGCGACCGAGTAATTTCACACGTGTGCAACTCATAACTTGCCAAATTGTCAATTCGCTCAAATTAAGCGATTCTAGGCGAAAAGATATGCCACCAATCAACGCACAGTATTTATTAATATCATTTTTTGTCGCTTTCTGTGACATTCGTTGTGTTAGCCAAGCTGTTACACTTATAAGTGTAGCAGCAAATATGTATAAGCATTACAAGTTTGAAAATTCTGAATCCTTTCAAATATTTCTATTGCTTCAATAAACTCAGTTTGAAACTCGACGTCAATGTAAATGAATACTAAAACTTGGAAAACGAAAATGGCAGCTTGTTAAATTTTAACCTATAATTATGGATGCTTATCCTGAATTTAGTAATGGCCAATTTGCTGCTATTTCAAGCATTATAGCTAAAAATAAGACGTTTCCTTCGACTGAAATAGTTGAATTTACATTTGATTGCCGAATAGGGGTTTATTTATTTAGTTTTACGATCATTTTATTTGCCTGTTTAGATTTAATATGGCAAATCCTTTAATATGGTTTAATTAAAACAGTGTTTTAAGGTCGGATTTATGCAATCAGTACAATTAATGTAACAAGGAAAACATTTGATATGATTTATAAATAAATGAATGAATGATTTTAAATTAAATCTATAATTAATTAATCTATATTCTAATATCTATATTAAATCTATATATACAGAAGAAAGTCGTGTTAGTTACACCATCTATAACTCGAGAACGTCTGGACCGATTTTAATAATTCTTTTTTTATTTTATTATCTTGGTCAGGAATAGAATAAGAAGTTATAAGAATCCCGAAATTCCCACGGGAACGAGTGCACTGCGGGTGAACCCGTGGGCACAGCTAGTGTAAAACAAAACGAAACAATTTCCAAAGAAAAATTTCAAACACCTTAATAACCGTGAGATTTCTGGGAAATAAATAATCATAAGCTTTAATAAATACGAGGGAGTAATTAAAAAGTGTCTGTTTTATGTTTTGCTAACTGCCAGGCGTTATTTTTACAAAGAGGTTTATTATGAAAATATGGTTTACCTCTCGTAAAACACAGGCTTAGCTCATTATAACGATTACGTTGTTTTTATAATTGGGTCATTATGATTTTGCGTTTCACGTGTTATTTTAAGCTTTAAGTTATTACGTTTGTGTAAAGCTATGTTAAAAAACGTTTGTTTGAGGCCTTCCTTATGCTGTTTTTATTATTAAGAATTAAACTTTTTGTCATTTAAATAGGTAGCTAGCTTTCTAGCTTCTTCCAAAAAATATTGCACTTTTAAATATTGCACCATCAGTACAATTTAGACATTTCTGGCCATTTAGGGCTCCCACACAAAACCGCGAATTCGCATTGCATCGCAAATATCTGCGAATTCGCACGAACGCACCGTAAGAATTTCCGATCTGCTTGGCATCGCACATTCCTGCGATATTACGTCATCCTTGGTGACGCCATTTCAGGACAGGCATGGTGATAATAAACTCAAAAGCTCTTCAAATGAAGATTGCTCATTCTAAAATAATCAAAAAAATTATCTTCTTCAGTTCTCAACGCATAGTACTTTTGAGTAAAATAGTTCCTATCAGAGTTCATAATCGTAATAAATGGATGAACCCAGAATCTTCTTTTTCTTTTATATCTATTTAACAATAACAGCAGTGCAATAATATTTTTGCGATCCATCTTACGCTTCCTTAAAACACGTCCAGTACGGCTGACTACACTTGAAGGAATGGTCGCCCTACCAAACGGTTTGCCGCACTAAATCGTATCGCAGAAATTCGCATCGCAAGTTCCTGCGATGTGAATTCGCATCGCATCGCATCGCAGTTTTGTGTGGGAGCCCTTAAATGAAAAGTATTAGCCTGTAATGTTTCACTGCGGGGTAAAAGCCTCTCATCTCTCCGAAGATATCAGTACAGTGAGGATGATTAGGCGCAATCACCGCCCTTGCCTTCTGAAGCCATTAATGAAGAATGGTACGACCATGCGCTTTTTGCTCGACATGACGGAGACACTGCCGTGCCCCCAGATAGAAAAATGCATCGCATATTTTGACAAACTAATTGAGTTAAAAGATGCCACACTTCTGACTGTCCTAAACCGACACGATACGACATCACCGGGCAATATCTTACAGCACGGAAATCCCATACCAACCCATGTTCACCATAATATAAAACCATTTCACAACAAATAAAACAAAGTACCTAATTCCCTGTAACGTACAAACTTACAAATACTCAGTGACACACATTCGCTTGCACGTAAAACTTTAACACTCCAGCTTTTAGTTTCAAAAGGAAATTGACCCCAGTCCTGTGAATCCAAGAAGTACGTGCCAGAAATACGAACGTACACATGAATATAATAGCTGGTCTAATTTCGTGATTGACGAGAGAAGAGGCGTGAAATGAGGTTGGTCCTTGATGCAATTTGCTTGTTAATAGGACATCTAGTTTGGGTAAATCATTATAGGCCTACGAATGAATATTTGTATCGTGAGAGGAGTGTGGAAGAAACTGAAATATAAACGGGCTCGAAATATGGTGAATTGGTTTGTAGTACGGATATTTTAGTGAGCTGAGAAGTTATTCCCCGCCCAGCAGTGGGATATTACTGGCTATACTTTAACTTACGTTCTAAGAGTATCTGACGCAATTCCTGGAATATGTCATGACATGATGCCATAATTAGAACATTCCTTTTAATAAATTTCTATAGTAGACAACGTAGTCTATAAAGGCTGAACAGGCATTACAGGAATTATAGGCTAACACTACTACTACTTAAATATTGTGTACTAATTATTTTATATTTAGTTAACTAGCAGCGCCCCGCGGTTTTACCCGCGTTGTGTCCATTTCTGTGGGAATTTCGGGATGAAAAATAGCCTATGTTACTCGTGGATAATGTAGCTTTCGAATGGTGAAAGAGTTTTTTAAAACGGTCCAGTAGTTTTTGAGCCTATTCATTACAACCAAACAAACAAAGTTTTCCTGTATAAAATATTAGTGTAGACAACTTATATCTACCAACTTTCTGTATTTCTTTAAAAAAAAGTTTGTTAAAAAATGTAAAAAGGTTGCTGTTAAAAGAATAAATAAACTAAAAAATCATTCACAACTCTGTAATAATAATTTCGAAAGTGGCTAACAAAGCTATTATTTCAGGATATTTTTTATGATTCCTATCCGTTGATTTCGAACAAAAGTTCAAAAAGAATAGGAAGGGAAACAGCGTGTATTTTTTCAATACCCTTTTATTGGAAGTTTGAGTATCTGGGTTCCATTAGCAGATTGGTTTTAGTAATTTCTTTACTATCAGGAGTTTCATCTGTGGAATAGGTACACGTGATTATAGGCCATTTGTGTTTCGGATATCTTTGGTACAAATCGGCAATTGTCGTCCCAAAACTGTCTAGGGGTTGGTTATCTGATTCGTGGCAAATGCAAGAATTGCCACGATAATGGTGGTCATAAATTGTGACCTCTATCAACTGTGTCTTGTTTCACATCATTTTTCTTTTGGGAATGCTGCGAAAGTGTTCCTGATGTTCTACGGGTAGAGTTTATCGTATTGAGTTTTATTTTTGTTCAAAAATAGATGGAATAGGTATTTTAAAATGATTATATCGTGGGCCAAATTACATGTTTTATCCAAAAAGCTCATATACAGTTGAATTGAGAAACCTACTCGTTTTTTGAAGTCGGTTGAAATTGTAATAGTTTTCCTGCGATTTTGGGAGTATTTTTAACCAACTACAAAATCGGAAAAAGGTTCTCCATTCGGCTTTTTATTTACGGTTTGGACCTGTATTAAACGGATAAAAAAAAATTACATATGCAAATTATGATTTATAAACACTTGTACTCAAAAAGACCTACCAAATGGTAACTACATTTGATAAAATAAATATTAATAAATATTGATTAAAGTATTTGTTTTATCGAATCCATAATTGCTCTTATTTTAAAGTCAATTACGTTTATGAGTCTTGTTTTGAACCATAATAGGCAATTTAGAACTCGAATAAGCAATCTACTTTGCATACTACAATACAACGTTTGAAACGAGCATGATTCTTGATATGACGATATTGTTATTAATAAAAGTATATAGAATATTTATTTGACTTTGTAGTAGAAGAAAAAAGTTAGAAAAATACGGTTAAAAAATAGGTGTCCTAAAAACATGTACTTCTCACTTCTTAAACAGTGTTTTCACTTGTTTTTACAATATTTTGTATGTCCTTTTCCGATATACCCTTTTTTACGTTTTTGTATAAGCGGACTTTCTTTAAAGTAAATATGTCACTGCGACATGGTAACAATAATTATTTACTTTGTTTTTCTTCCATCAAAATTTAACAAACTGACTAAAGACAAGCTTTTCTGCTTCTTCTTCTTCTTCTTCATCGAGTGGATGGTCAACCTGACCAGTCCTGGTGTCAGAGCTATTGAGCCGCCAAAGGCCTCATGACATGGCTCATGTAACGACTACTATCCGTAGAAAGTAATCGGGACCGACGGTTTAACGTGCCCTCCGAAGCACGGACTGCTACAAACAAGTCAGTTTTAAGTCTGTCTGTACAAATAGCCTGCAAAGCTTCTGTAAGGCAATTTCCTTTGAACATAATTATGAAAGACAAAGAAAACTGAAACAAAGTAGAATATTTCAATCAAAACACCGATCTCAGTAAGTAGATAAAAGTTTTTCAAATTCAAAGGCTTACCAAAGTCGAAATACGTATAATTACTTTGCAGTGCAGCTGCTCTCTTAAGTTTCTTATGCCATCGGTTTCAAAAGGAAAAAGTTGGATGTACGAGAATCATAGTATAATGAGTTCTCTATTTTTAAAACTAACTTTTATCTTCAAAAATGTGGTTCAAACTTGAATCCAATTTGACGACATTTTTAACCCGAGGAAATAAGATTGTTGTCTGTTTGTACTTGTATGTTATGTTTGAGTCGGTGTAAGTGTATCTGGCTGTGGCATGTGTGCGTAATTTGTAGTGTTCGCAGTGTACGTTAAGCAGTAGGCCTGGGTTGTTACAATCGTGAGACCGTGTCAGATGCCTTTAGGCGGTGAAGAAACTCCGACACTGGACTAGCCACTAACCTACTCAAAATTAGTGAACGAATACTGTGACACATAACAATTAATCGAATGAATTTTAAAATCTAGTTGTAATCGTTAATGATGTTGTTAAAAAAATAATTCATACACATACATATTATGTAATTCAAGTGTAAATTCCCTCATTATTATGAAATGAAACGGGACTATATAACGTTTAGATTAACGTAATCGCAAAAATACATACGCGACGTTTCGTGCTAATTATACCGCTAGTGGTCACGGGAGGACAGGGGAATGACGGTATTTTTAGTCATGCCTTTTTGGAATAAAATTGTAGCCTTATATTTAACTTAAGCTGGTCTAAGAGGTGTCACGAACGTTGCGGTAGCAATGGTGACTGGCGATGTTTTAAATATATGCAAGCCGTGCAAGTGCAAGTTTGAAATTGGCAAGCCGTTATGCATTTTTTTTAAAGAATATTATAATAATAATAGGAATATTTATTCGAAAACGCGCTAAAACATATTTATAATTCGAAATTGTCATTTCTTCGGTATTATTAGGGCCGACACTGCGTTAAGCGTGCGCATGCCGCGGTTCCATACAAAAGTGAACCGTCGTGGGCGCCCGCCGCGTGTGGCCTCATACAAAAGTGAACCGCCGCGTGCGCCCGCCGCGTGTGGCTTCATACAAAAGTGAACCGCCGCGTGCACCCGCCGCGTGTGGCTTCATACAAAAGTGAACCATCGTGGGCGCCCGCCGCGTGTGGCCTCATACAAAAGTGAACCGCCGCGTGCGCCCGCCGCGTGTGGCTTCATACAAAAGTGAACCGCCGCGTGCGCCCGCCGCGTGTGGCTTCATACAAAAGTGAACCATCGTGGGCGCCCGCCGCGTGTGGCCTCATACAAAAGTGAACCGCCGCGTGCGCCCGCCGCGTGTGGCTTCATACAAAAGTGAACCGCCGCGTGCGCCCGCCGCGTGCGCCCGCCGCGTGTGGCTTCATACAAAAGTGAACCGTCGTGGGCGCCCGCCGCGTGTGGCCTCATACAAAAGTGAACCGCCGCGTGCGCACGCAACGGACGCACGCTTAACGCAGTGTTGACCCTTAGTTGCACTTGTACATATGTACCAGACTAGACCTAGACCTAGATAAATTCCAACAGCTTATTAACAGAATTCACACCTCAGCTTTTAAATATCCTACATTTAATTAAATCGAGCCCATGAACAAGAAATAAAAACGTTAAAACATGAAGTAACTCAACTTTTGTTGGCAGATAACATTTAAAAACGTCATCAAGTTACCTAAGTACTCAAAGATGCCCATTATAATATAAGCTAAGGTTAGTCTTGCGGAAAACGCAATTACACAGAATGGCTACATTACATCCAGACCATTGGTTTACAAGCTTCTCACAAAACGCGAAGGCATTAAAACAACAATCGAATAACCAACGTTCACTGTTTATTTTTACGCCATTACATAAGATTTATAACCTGGTGGGCTATTATCTACCGAAACTACAAAGTTCGGTTGCACTAGAAAAAGTACAAAATTGCATAGCCATTTGTGAATACGTGGCCTGGCATGCCGCTAATACTGCGACCGGGGACGCAATCAGGATCCATGGAAATATTTCAGGATTGTACCGTAAAACAATATGTCAAACATTTAAATCAAAGTAAGTTCAAGTAGGTTAGTAACAGCCTCCGTGGTCTAGTGGTTTGAGCGCTCGGCTCACGATCCGGAGGTTCCGGGTTCGATTCCCGGTGGGGATATCTCACAAAAATAACTTTGTGAGACCGTCCTCAGTTTGGTTAGGGCATTGCAGGCTGAATCACCTGATTGCCCGAAAAGTAAGATGATTCCGTGCTTCGGAGGGCACGTTAAGCCGTCGATCCCGGTTACTTTCTACGGACAGTAGTCGTTACATGAGCCATGTCAGAGGCCTTTGGCGGCTCAATAACTCTGACACCAGGATTGGTCAGGTTGACCATCCACTCGATAAGAAAGAAAGAAGTAGGTTAGTGGCCAACCCTGGTGTCGGAGTTCCTAAAGGCCTCCGACATAGTGCCCTCCGAAGCACGGTAGCGCTCAGATAGAAATGTCACCATCGGCCACCCATCCAAGTAGGGACCGAGCCGCATATTGCTTAACAATCGCAATGAGTTAACACTGCTCAGTCAATCTATGCCACGAGCGCACATTAAAAGTAAGTAAGTAATAGTGTATAAAGTAACTTGTAATACTTAATTTTAACCTGTAATGGCTTACTGCAGAGGCTTATTCTCATCTCACTCAATATGTCAGTCAAACTTTGTACTACTTTGATAAGCAACAATATCTTTAAAAAGTAAATTAAAGTAAAGCTGGAATGTCCCACTGCTAGGTAAAGGCCTTTCATCTCACTGAAGATATAAGTCATATACAGTGAGAAAGATTAGCGTAATCACCACGCTTGCCTAATGCGGGTTGGTGATCGCAAACCAGAGCTAAAAAGTACCTTTAAAACAAGTTGAGGACCCAGAACTATTTCAATAAGGTTCAATATCTTATATAATTACTCCGTCTGATGTAAGTTTCACCTTAATTCAACTCTGCCTGAAATAGTGCATTGTACAATTTGTAAAATTTGTTTTTAATACATTGAATCCGAGTTACTAATCCTTAACAGTAATTGTGTTTTCGTAAATTGTTGTTTAATACTTTTAATAGGACACGAATTTATTTAGTGCAGTATGTATAAAATTGTTCAGTATAATGCTAGTATTAATTGACCATAAGGACGCTTCACGCTACGCTTACGTTAAGGATTAGTAACTCGGATTCTATGTATTAAAAACAAATTTTACAAATTGTACAATGCACTATTTCAGGCAGAGTTTCAAAAAGTGATAACTTCATATTATATTATAATATGAGCTAGTTATCACTTTTTGAGTAGCAGTAAAAAAAATATGGCCGCCAAAATTCCGGGTTTGCTGCTAGTATCCTTACTAATTATAATTATTTTTGTTGTTTGTTTGAACACACTATATTTGTCGTATCTCTTGAACTACCAGTCGCTTCTGAATATTTTCTAGTACAAATATTGTTATATGAGAGCCGAAACTGCGTAAAGCGTGCGCTCGTCGCGGTTTCATACAAAAGTGAACCGTCGCGGGCGCACGTGACGGGCGCAAGCTCAACGAAGTTTCGGCAGTAATAGCCACATTCAACCAAAAGGTTATTTTCTTTACTTTAACCCCAAAATACTCAAAGCAAAGGGTACAAAGCGGGTACCGCAATGCTAAATAGTTCAATATTTATATACAGATTTATTACTAACTCCAACAAGTCACCTTACAACGACCTCAACCCTAAGTAATCAAGTAAAAACTTGATTATTTCATCTATAATTAAAACGAACTGGATCCATGACACAGATTAATTCTCAGCTCAGTAGTAAAGAATTGATTGGGACCGCAGCCCGCGACCAATTAGGTTCAGACTTTGATCCTGTAAATTATTGAGTCGGAGGGTCAGCAACTAAGTAGTTTTCTAACTGAATTTAATTTGTTTCAGGCTAACAAATTACTTTATTGTTAATTTTATTGATGTTAATAAAATTAAAAGTTAGGTAATTTGGTTAGTAAATGTATTGAAGTTTCGTTTTAAAGTTTTTAATTGGATTAGTACCTACTGTCGATGGAATGGTATATGAATAATTAGAGCTCTTGCAAATTAAGCGTTTTGAGACGTCCTGCTAGGTGCGGTCTAATAAACCGGCCAAGTGCGAGTCGGACTCGCGCACGGAGGGTTCCGTACATTAAAAAAACGGCAAAAACTCACGTTTGTTGTATGGGAGCCTAACTTAAATATTTGTTTTATTTTATTATTATTTGTTGTTATAGCAGCAATAGAAATACATCATCTGTGAAAATTTCAACTGTCTAGCTATCACCGTTCTTGAGATACAGCCTGGTGACAGACGGGCGGATGGACGGACAGCGAAGTCTCAGTAATAGGGTCATGTTTTTAGCCTTTGGGTAACCCTAAAAAAACAAAAGAACACCCGTGCGTGCAGAAATCTGCGCAATACTACGGTACTACACCACTACGTCCAGCTACTACGGAAAGATGATCAATTACGCTTAAATTGAAAGAGGCCTTAATATAATAATTTAGTTCTTTAATATTGTAACTTCATTGAATATACAGAGGCCTGAAGAAGCTTTACTATACTAACCAAAATCTGTGTTTCACTAATGAGATCCATAACTACATTAGTTAACGAACACTCATTCCAAGAAACCTGATATTTCTAACAATATTTTTTTATTAATAACGAATAGTATTTGTATCTAAAGCTTGCTTTAATAATCCCAGCGGGCATTTCTTTGACTTAACCCTATGTTGATAAATTTAGCAATACATTATCTATTGTTACCGAGATAATAACGTAAAGGTAAGACGTGACGTGACAATTAATTGCGAATCGTGTATCAGTTACAAAGAGGTACTTAACATAATAAGATATTAAGGCAAAATTGCACACGTACTCTTCTTCATCGAGTGGATGGTCAACCTGACCAATCCTGGTGTCTGAGTTATTGAGCCGCCAAAGGCCTCTGACATGGCTCATGTAACGACTACTATCCGTAGAAAGTAACAGGGACTAACGGCTTAATGTGCCCTCCGAAGCACGGAATCATCTTACTTTTCGGGCAATCAGGTGATTCAGCCTGGAATGCCCTAACCAAACTGAGGGCAGTCTCACAAAGAGATTTTTATGAGGTATTGTATCCCCACCGGGAATCGAACCCGGAACCTCCGGATCGTGAGCCGAACGTTCAAACCACAAGACTACGGAGGCTTCATTAAAAGCGCCAAAAATGTAAAAAAAAAAACAAATTAGCGTTTTAAATTGTGTTCTATTTGTGTCTGCACATTTTGTTGACTCTGGGTGGAAATCGAAACCGTAACCCCGACACAGTAAGCGTTCTCACATGCCACTGTGCCAATAATACGAGTATGGGCTTGTCGCAGTAGGCAATAGCTGGCGCAGGCTCTATTAGAATAAAATAAAGCTAAAATAAACATACAACATAAAAATACAAGGAGGAAATTATATCACATCTACATTTTTATATTATTGTTCTATTTACAATTTGTAGAATTGACAATTGTTTCTTTAAGTGCCACTTTCTTTAAGTGTAGAAATATAATCCTATGTATATTTCATAAACATTTTAGGTAAGCCAAAAAAGTAAACGTTATAGAAAAAGCTCTAGAATAAAACATTACAACAAAACAGTTCAACATTTGCTAGATTTAGAAAATAATTTATATTATGTGAGCTGAGGGAAAACTCTACCTCTTTCCATCTTAAAAGACCTATATTTTCACTTGGTTATATGAACCTGTCTATAAATAAAAAATGTACCTATAAATTATTCAACAACATTTATTTATTATGTAGGTGTACAGAGAAAAATAATTCACAGAATTAAGCAGTTACTCCGAGCTACTTCGAACCACTTAAAATTCATTTCTCTCCGAAAAAGTTACGTTGAAATTTCATACCGAAAAGAAATACAAGTTTAAGGGTCGAATCCAACTTGAACGTTCCATAACAAATTTAATAAGACCGCTCTTTAAGAGGATTTCTTTAAATTATTTCAGTTAAATATGCAAATGACTAAAAGGAAGTTATAATCTTCTGTTGAATAATGAAATTTTAATTAATTCTCGTTCGATAAAGGAGACCGAGCCTGATTTTTGTATTAACGTTCCGACGTGATTCCCGAAATGCTTACAGAAGCATTTTTTGTCAAAGGGTCACCTGATTATTTTAGGGATTATACTGAACAAGCAATGTTTACATTAATTTGCTGTTGATATTAATTTCAATGGGGAATTAATACCGTGTTGCTAGGGAACAAAGTAAAAAACGTAATAGCCTGTAATATCCGATTGCGGGGCAAAGGTCTTTCATCTCACTGAAGATATTAGTTAGTACAGTGAAAGCTTAAGCGTATTCACCTATAATAATTCGTTTTTTCTCCTTCATAATATGTTTTTGTATGCAACAAAGTTAAACTAAACACCATATACCTAAAACCACTTCACCTTACGTCAAAGATAAGGTAATAGTTACTACGTCTCCGGTTATCTTACAAAACCTTCTAAGCACAAACAAATACTGTCATATTCTTATGTTTTTATCGGCATCATATTTCGTCCTTATCCTCTCCCATTATCCTGTAAGCCCTCAGACATGTTTCTTATCGCTAACGTTACAGCAATTTATTCAACCATTTATATGTACTAACACTAAATTATTCCTGGTGTTTTAGCTAACTGGCTTTTTGATTTCAATTTGTATAAGTGTATAATATCTTTGACAAGCCCGTTGGCACAGTGGCAGTGAGAGCGCTTACTGTGTCGGGGGTTGCGGGTTCGATTCCCGCCCGGAGTCAACAATATGTGCAGACATAGTTGTTGGCGACGACGTCTGGATGTCAATAATATATTATTCTTATAAAGTATTTGTGTATATATATGTAGTAGTATCAGTTAGTTAGATTCCATATTACAAGCTTAGAGCTTAGTTTGGGTCTAATTAACCGTGAGTGAATTTGTCCAGGTATATTTATTTATTATTTATTATTATTTATCTGTTAGTAATAAGAATTTAGTGCTAACCTGCTTCGGGGAGTACGTAAAATTGTCGGTCCCGGTTGTTTTAATCGATAGACATAGTCGGAGGGCTTTAGACGGTACATAAACTCCGACACCTGGGTTGACCACTAACTGCTTAACTTTTACTACTTATTTCTTCCTTTTTATTTAACACTAGTAGCGCCCCGCGGTTTCACCCGCGTTGTGTCCATTCCTGTGGGAATTTCGGGATGAAAAATAGCCTATGTTACTTGTGGATACTGTAGCTTTCGAATGGTGAAAGAATTTTTAAAAACGGTCCAGTAGTTTTTGAGCCTATTCATTACAACCAAACAAACAAAGTTTTCCTCTTTATAATATTAGTGTAGACTAGCAGTGCCCCCGCGATTTCATCCGCAGCGCCGTTCCCGTGGGAATTTTGGTATTTCAAGTACTTATTATCCTATTCCTGACCAAGATAATTAAAACGGAAAAAGAATCATTAAAATCGGTTTAGCCCTGCTCGAGTTATAAATGGTGTAACTAACACGACTTTCTTTTATATATATAGATTATGGAATAAACTCATGTGTTTCTACTGACCTAAATGCACTATTCTGCTCAAAAAAACTGGTAATAAAACGTTAATACTCATATATATCTACAAGTACAATCGAAAATTTTGTATGATCGAGTTCATAGGCTGTTAGCTGGCGAGTTAAATAGAAAGCAAGTAAGCTAGAAAGTCATGTAAGGCTCACTTGGTATTGCTTTTAGCTTCTATACTCGCTCAATATGCTCCCGGCTCACGATCCGGAGGTTCTGGGTTCGATTCCCGGTGGGGACACAACATCTCACAAAAATCTCTTTGTGAGACTGTCTTCAGTTTGGTTAGGGCATTGCAGGCTGAATCACCTGATTGCCCGAAAAATAAGATTATTCCTTGCTTCAGAGCGCACGTTAAGCCGTCGGTCCCGGTTACTTTCTACGGATAATAGTCGTTACATGAGCCATGCCAGTGGCCTTTGGCGGCTCAATAACTCTGACACCAGGATTGGTCAGGTTGACCATCCACTCGATGAAAAAAAAAACTCGCTCAATCTAAGGACGTTGCAGGTTATTATTTTCCTTTCGCGGAAAACCTTTGCATTGTCATTAAATAAGTACATTATAAGTAACATTTTTGTATGTGACTAAAATAACAGTCTACAAAATATTATTCACACCCCATCTCCGATAAGAACAGACTTACTGAACATTACTTAAGTCACGGAAAAATGAAATCAATCATGGCATCAGAGCGCCTGAAAGCTACATAATAATTGAAGGGAAAATCCCCGAATGATAGGCTCCGAAGAACTTCTAAAGTACCTTGTCAACTTGCGATAGACAATGATTGATGCATTCACCCAAACGAAGTGAAAATATACGAGTTTTTACGATACAACTCGGAGATGGCTTTTTTACTAGAATTACATTTTGTACTCTTTTAAGACGAATTAAATAGGATCTCATATACTACGAGTATATAAAGCATTATAATTTTTGAAATCATATTTTTTTGGGATGAAAAAAATCAGTTTTTTATGTTTTGTTTTTTAGTTTTTTGTTTACAGAACACCTTATATACGTTTTTTGTTACTAGCTGTGCCCCACGGTTTGACCCGCAGTGCACCCGTTCCCGTGGGAAATTAGGGATATTTATTACTTACTATCCTATTCCTGATCAAGATAAATGAAATAAAAAAGGAATTATTAAAATCGGTCCAGCCGTTTTATTCGTATAGTTTGGCGTTACGGCGTTGACGGTATAAATATTCCTAATTAAAATGTATCTTTAATTTATTAAAGTTAGGAAATTAATACCTTAATATGCACAATTAAAGCTTATTTTCCTTTATTCATAGTTTCCTTATACCTAAGCAAATGGCAGCGAGTCCAGTTCACCTGTTATTAAATGTATTTAATGTTAAGTGCATGGTGTAAAAGAATAATGCAATAAAACGCAGAATCTTAAAGCAGGTTGCACTGATCGCGGGAATTGTCCTTGGAGATTTTTAAGCAAGTTGTAACATTATAATATATATAAAGTTACAGTTTGAAATTGAAAATGTGTCTCAGTGGAGGTTGAGCTCAAAGTCGCTTACGTTATGAACAGTATAGGAGTGAATGTGGCTAAACTGTTTGTTCCATTCTGTCGTTATTGTAAAAATGTTTTGTTGATAGAGAAGTGAGAGCGATTCATGAAACGTTTAATAACAATTTCATCTCGAATTCATCGTAGTTATGTACTTGCTCTATTTATAAATGATTGTCGACTGTCTTTTGTTCTAAACATGATTACTTAGGGTCTTATTCATAAACGCTCACAACAGTTTATCCTTTTTCGATATACGCAATTTTCCGAAGAGCAAAAGAGACAAAACATTTTGAAACAGTATTTTAGTTACCTCAGAATACAGAATAACCAGAACCCGTGAGCGCGCATAATACTGTAGCTACTCAAACTAGCCTTAAATAGTGTAGTTTGATGCGCAACCGATCAGTCACTTTGTGACCGTCGGAACGCGCTAACGTGTTTTACCCGTGACCAATTTCACGAAACTATGCCGTCTTGTGTCATTCTTACCTGTAAAAATGCAGTGGGTCTGAAAAAGAAACAGGATGGGATCACATTTCACGTGTAAGTATCGCATTTAGGTATCGTCTTATTTAAATATTTAATTATTTTCTCAGATTTCAATTGTCATAGAGAGTGATGCGTCAATCTATGCTAGTGTTGCCAATATAAGAGTTTTGATTTACCCTTCTTTTTATTACCTTTTGAGGGCTTTAATTCGTTGTAGAATATTAATAAGTAATATAATAAAAAATAACCAACTTGAAAAAAGAAAGTATAAAGCGTAAGTGCGGCTCCTATGTACCTAACCTAACAATCCTATTAAATAGTAAGTATGTTAGTCTATAGGATTTCTAAACAAATTTTTGGTGTGCGTGTGAGGTAGAAGGGGAGAGGGGGAGCGGGTATAAAATTATGTTTCTATATTAGCCATCTTAGATAGTGAAAAATTGTAATTGGCCCTAAGTTATTATTCTTTTTTTATGTAACTCTTGTACCTAGCTGTAAGTTTTCCGAATACTTTAAAATAAAATAAAAATATATAATTTTTCCATCACCCGATAAAAGTGTGCAAACATCCACCTTAACACCGTGTTTTATTTAATATACCTATCTATTTCTTGAGATAATCAGGTAGGTACATAGTTATAAAGAAAAGGACAATTTTTATTCTATTATCATATTACCTCCGAAACTCCCAAAATTTACCCCAAAAATGGGCAAATAATGCGAGAGCTAACAACACTACGCGAGGGACTTTGTTCTGTTTTTGGACACAGCGTGTAGCTTGTAAATACATTTGAATGCTACATCTAGTATTTTCTATAATCTAAGTTAGTTACACCGCGTTTATTATTAAGGGCCTAAGGGTCTTATGCATAAACTCTTATGAACAGCATTTTAGCTTGTAAATGGTTTGTCCCTTTCTGACATACGCAATTTTCCGAAGAGCAAAAGAGACAAAATATTTTGAAATAGTGTTTTATGGTGAGTATTCAGAGTACAGTGCAATATGACACAGTTATTTTTATTTCGCTGATTTAGATCACATCAACGATGCCTATTTAAAACGCCTCCATAAATGTAATATGAAACGTTCCACAGATAAACTCCCCTACAATTTAATGACCCCACATTATTTTTCCGTAAAAAACCCATTAATATCTTTACTTGAGTCAAAAAAGATGAATGGGGTGTAGATAAAATGAAATATATATTACGTTGGTTGTAAAACTAACGATGCCAACCAGACCGTGAGTGTTTTATTTCTGAAGAGAGAAGTTATGTGTGATTCGTTTTTATATGTGATAATACGAAGGAAATGCTTCCCGATGTAATAAAATATGTTTTATGATATTTTTCCTTTTGATCTATCTGTAGTAAAAAAATCAAGATAATATATCCATGACACAACGTGGGTAAAACCTCGGAGCGCTGCTAGTCATTAAATAACAACTACTTATGTCACAAGTTCTTGTTGACATACCTAATTTATTGAATCTTTGACAGAAGTTTCGCAATTGTCTTTACAACTATGTCACATTTTCTTGACAGTACTTCTTAACAGTATACTTTTTAAACTCACACGATTTGCACTCATTTAAATACTTAATGAAACGGGTCTGTATCGCGTTAGATAATTTAACGTACGAGTATTTTACTGAAATACGTACCCGACGTTTCGAGCGGATTACACCGCTCGTGGTCACGGGATAACTCACAACAGTAGTTTTTTACTCGCCTGCCAAGACTGAGATCCCAGGTCGAGCGAAAACGTGTTTCCTACCTATCAAACATGGCTCGGGTTTGATATCACCAACCCGCATTTAGCAAGCGTGATGATAATGCCTAACCTCCTCACTGTACTGGAATCTTCAGTGAGATGAGAGGCCTTTGCCCAGCAGTGGGACATTACAGGCTAATATTTTTACTATTTTTATTTACATCAACTTATCTTACCCACTTCTCCTTACCTACAAACGACAATAAAACAAGTGAACGAATGGAAAATTCCAAACTAAATTATTCCTTTACGCAATAACAATATCCCGTCGAGTAACCTATCTCATAAGAATACGTGAACATATCCTTCAACGCAAAAATGTACGTTCGCAATTACGTTTATGTAAAATTTATAGGGCAATAACGATATAATGACGGATACGAAGCTACGCACGCGAGGTTTATATATTAAAATTAACGTGTTTAGTTAAAATTTAGGGCTGAGGGATAAATTAGTGCTGTGAAGGAGCGTAAGGGTTGTGTTTTGTTCTTATAATATTGTGTTGATCTCGCATTTTGGGGGTTGGAGGAAGTCTAATAACAATGGCTTTTGTCCAATCTGTCTGTGTAAATCAGATTGTGAATTATGAGTTGAGATGAAGGGTCAGTGATGGTTTGTTTTCTATTAATAATAATAATAATATTAAAATATTAAGTTATAAATCTTTACAGGACAAATTCACACACTGTCAATCTGACACAAACTCTGATACACTACAACATATACATACACAAATCTATACAAATATAATGAAGCTGAAAAGTTTGTTTGATTCGGATAATTCTTTTTGTATTGGATAGCCACATTTAATCGGAAAGGTTCTGAAGTTCCTACGGGAACTGGTAAAACCGTTTGACAGCCAGACGTCGTCGTCAACAACTATGTCTGTATATATTGTTCACTCCGGACGGGAAGCGAACCCGCAACCCCCATACAGTAAGCTCTCTCACATACCACGAGTAATAACCACGACTAATGCATGTGAGTAATCTCAAAACCGCCATGTTTAAAATAAGAAAACATGTTTTCTTTTAATCATAATATATAAAAATAATTTAATTTATATATTCTTATAAGAACTTAGCAAGCCCTGTTAAAGAGAGTACAACAGAATTATATCCAGGGATGTTGAAAACAAGAACACGATGTACAAACCTTGGATAGAAAATTATGTTACCGTATAAAAAGTGCAAACTCTCACAATGGCGGTAGCAACCTTATATGTTAGGTGTTTGTTCAAATAGAAAAGTTTTCTCCACTGGCACTTTGTGTCTGTTTACGTTTAACTGGAGTAACGTACTGGATGATATAACTTATTTATACTGGTTTAATTTGCGAGGATATCCTACTGAACTAATATTATAAATGCGAGTTTGTGAGGATGTATGTATGTATGTATGTTTGTTATTCTTTCACAAACAAAATTTGGATTTGGATGAAACTTTACAGTCATATAGGCTATACAATTTTATCCCGATATTCCCAAGGGATTAGGTACAACGCGGGAGCGCGGATAGTAAAGTATAAAATCTGGAAAGGTCTGATGCAATATCAGGTCTAAAGGTCTACTCAAATTGTGCGAAGCTTCCAAAGCGTAAGTAACAACCAGTTAAGTTTAACCTTATTAATTAACAAACTAGTTGTTCCGCGCGGTTGTTTCACTTGCAATCCAACAGATGGCGCCAGTGTTAACATTTTGTAAGTCGCGCTCACGTTATTTTCCCAGATTTAGGTCACGCCCATACATTTTCTTGAGCAAAAAAAGCATTCTCTATTAAAAAAATTGTATAGATTGTTCTTAGAGTGGGTTGTTTTTTTGCATGTAAAGAAGCAGTACTGAATTTTTCCGTCTTTTTTACATTTCCTGCTAACAAAAGACCGTTCCAGTAATAAACTTTACTATTGTCCATAACTCGAAACAGCAATACCCTTAAGCTATTAATGTTTTGTTGGAGACAAAAAACAACTTAAAACACGTCCAACATTCATACTGATTTTACTACACATTACGGTGTATAACTCAGAGAAAGGGCGTCATAAAAACAAAACGCATGACACAAGGAAAATTGTTATTATTATGGTTACTGAAAAAGATACAAAGATCGTGTTTGTATGAAACTGAGTGTGAGTTGCAAACACAAATGTTGTATAAGAGTTATTTAAACATGATGTAAGTGCTCCCGAAGCAAAGTTTCGGCCCCTTTTTCGGGGCCATCATGCCTGTATTATGATAGTGTACTTCAAATCACGATTATTATCATGCATTCTTGAGAGAGATTTCTTGAAACTCTTAGAATAATAGATATTGGTGAACAGGAGTGGAATTAGAATCAGAATTGAGCTTTTGATTGCAGGGTTTTTTGTTTTTCATATTACAACAGTGAGAAATCCATTTTGAGAATAGTCTTTCTTAATTTTATGGAATCAAGTTTTTACAAAACCTTTTACATTTATAAAATGTATCCTACTAATATATCAAATTCAAGCTCCTTTGTTAAAAATCAAATCCTTTTTAATTGACTGTACTAAGTTTATTTGAGGACTAATTTATTTCTCAAAATATTTAGGTACATTCACTTAAAGAAATCAATATTTTAGTATTAATTTGCATTTAATTATATTGTCCACAAAAAAACACAGGCACAAACCTGCTATCAATACCGTTAAAACAATATCTGAAATCAAGGTATACAAATAACCAGTATATCAATAAGTTTTAGCTCAACTACCCAACAGAATATCTAAAATATTTCAAAGGTTTCTTCTACATCAAACTTCATCAAGATCTAATACAAGACTCGAATGTCTTGATTATGAAACTCGCGTAAACACAAACTCTTAACCCGTATCCCAAGTTGTAAATTATACCCATGTGCAACGAACAGTTTGTACTCTCAATACGGTAACTGTTAATCTGAGTTTAAGCCTCACTAACAACTGTTTCTGTTCTGCTTAGTATGTGACTCGTGTATGGCTACGGTATGCTTGTTAATGCTTGCATTACAGTGGTTTTAAAATGTACCAAGTTTGAAACGAATGAGGTTATTATGGTTGGCTATTTTGGGGCTGTGTTTTGAAATTATTGGGGTTTGGAATGTAAAACGTTAGCCGTATTCATTTGTTTAGTGCAAATCGTTTAAGAAATACTGCTTTGATTCAGAAGACTTTTTCCTTTTTTAACCGACTATAAAATAGGTGTTTCTTTAATTCAGCCGTATTTTTTGTTTTTTAACGTTACCAAACTATTAAAAAGTTCAAAAAAAGTGTAAATAATTTGTTTGATACCATTCTACTACAAATTGTAATACATAGAATACTTAGCATACCATGCGTATCAAGTGATGCAAAAACAAAAAGAATCACATTGTTTGTCATAACTTTTTTCCCAAACCGCCTGCATCTAACACCCTACAGCGTATCTATTTCAAATTTACCTAAACCAAGTTCTGTGATGAGGAAATCGTGTTTCGGTTTTCGAATTAGCAGCAATTTAGCAGAGTGTTACTAGATTGTTGCTTTTATACGACTCATTTGTTATTCAGGTGCCGTTTTCTGTTGCTGTTTGATTGGTATTAGGGTTATCGATGAACTGATAGACTTTCCAGGGAATACTAGAACACTATCTGAGGGTAGGAAATATGCTAAGGGCATGACTGGATTAGATATTGTACGTGATGATAGTACCGCTCTGTATCTGTATTTGATCGAATGGACTGAAGCGAATTGGAACAGAAGTAAATGTGTTTTGTAAATGAATAATGGAATGAAGAATAAAGTTTTTGTTGTTGTTTTGTAATCGTGATGATTTCATAAATGGAACGGTGTGATTCCGTTGTTACAAACGCAACTTGCTCATTAACATCTCTCTCTCAACATCTCGCTCACTTGCTTGCACATCGTGTACATACTCGTATGTTGTTATGACTACGACCAAAATATTGTTTTCTATTCAAATTTTAGCCATAGGTAAGTAGTTCTTTCTTTTATCATGCTTGTGTAGGTAATTATATAAGTAAGAAAGTATTAGCCAGTAATGTCCCACTGCTGGGCAAAGGCCTCTCATCCCACTGAAGTTATCAGTACAGTGAGGAGGATTAGGCATAATCACCACGCTTGCCAAATGCGGGTTGGTGATTTCAAACTCGAGCCATGTTTGAAAAGGAAACATGTTTTCGCTCGACCCAGGAATTGAACAGTCTTGGCAGGCGTGCGCACATACCACTAGACTACCGAGGCCAGGCAATAATATAGCCCACTATTTTAATGCGCATCATAATAAGCATCAAAATCCTATCATAATTGTCTTTGAAGGAGCGACAGCTTAATAAAATTTGTGTATTTGGAGTATATAAAGAAAAGTCATTCGATGGTTATTTTAGATAATTGTTAAATGAATATAAACAATGAACTTGCCAACTGTACTGATAGTTACGCACACAGAGACGTTTTCAAATAAAAGTTCCTAAAAGTATTCCTGTCCCGAATTATATTTAAACCTCAGTAGTGCTACCGTTATAACTGCGTACTTTAACCGACAGCTACAAAACAGAACAATACACATCATAAAGTTTATGAAATTAAACTGAGTAGGAACATTGGCCCAGTTTTATACTGCATAGTAAATGTTGATCAGTAATAGCTACGTAAACAAGTGGTTAGAAATCGATGCAGTAAAGTTTTTAACCTATCGTTATGATAGGGATATTACTTTTATGATTGGTTGCTTTTTATTGGTCAAGCGTAGTGACGTAGACATACGTAGTGTGGTTGTGGGCCAGTGTGGCACCTTTCATACAATTACTAGGAGTACAACGTAACACGATTCGTAACCGACCCGCATCCAGTTCGCACCCACACATTGTCTGTCTAACGCTTTAAGTAACCAATAAAGGCAACTTATAGTCTTAAGTGTAATTCAAAAAATATGGATTGACATTTATTATTTGTTAGATATAGCGATTTTGAGGACATGTATCAAGGAATTTTGGTAAAAACAAGTTTACTTTTATGAAATATATTTGAATTGAAACTACGTCATCGTATACTCTTTACTTATACTCTATGAGCCTTATAAATAAACGCGTTGTAACGAAAACACTGTTTATACTGCGTTTTGTCTCTTTTGTTCTTCGCAAAATTGCGTATGTCAGAAAGTGACACACCATGTGATAGCTAAACTTATTAAAATAAGGCCCTATACGTTTTTGATTTCAATCAAAAATATATGGTGTTAATTGCACCAACTACTATTTATTAAAATAAATCAATACCATCCCATTTCTATCTTCAACGTCTACTAATGTTCCACATCTAATCATCATCTTTCGTGGGCATAAGTAATTATACCTTACTTTAACCTAAGGCATATAATATAATAATATTTAAGTACCTAACTCACAATTTCCTCAACTTGTAAACATAGAAGATAAGATAGTACGAAATCAATTCAAAATCAAAACTAATATCACAAAGTTTCAACAACAATGTCAATCAGTTTAAGGAAAGACAAGGTCAGACAGGGAGAAGGATAATCGGCCGTAGTTTCAAGTGACGCCAATCCTCAGTAGGAAGCCGTAACGATTAGGTTCAGTGAAATTGTTCATGAATTTATCTCGGGGAAGCAGACTAATAATTATATCGATGCCTTGGGTAGCGTCTTCACAATAAGGAAGCGAGATTAACATAGAGATGCTGGGACACTGGTTTAAGTGTACTGGATGTCGCAATGTTTATTAGTTTTTGTGATAACTCAGATTGAAGTATTGTATTTTGGTTGGATTGGTGAAAAATTAGAAAAGTCATGTCACTGTTGAGCGTTGGGCCAAAGTGGCAAAAGTCATGTCACTGTTAAGCATTGGGCCATAGTGACCAAAAAATGGCAAAGTCATGTCACTTTTGGACAAAAGTTTCACAGGATCCTTTATTACCTGTGTCTGGTTAAACTTTCAAAAACGCCGAAGGCTGTAAACTGGCGATATTTGAATAAAAAGCAAATGTCACCGCGTCTTTTAATATTTGTTTGAGTAATTTTCGTACATTACGAGTACATGTCAAAATCATACATTAAATCTCTTCTTAGCATTTGAAGTCTCTGAGTTTGGGCGTTAAATTAAAATGAAAATAAGTAATACGAATTCAAATATGGAACATTTTTATAACAAGACTAGCTGTGCCCCGCGGTTTCACCCGCAGCGCCCCCGTTCCCGTGGGAGTTTTGAGATTTTTATTCCCTTTAAACCTCACGGAGCCCGAGACCTTTCCAACGAATGCAAAACCGTGGAAATCGGTTTTTGCGTTCTAGAGTTATAGCGTCAGGGAGGAAACCCCGACTTATTTTTATATAGTAGACGATCAACGCGCCTATAAACTCATTTTGTATTTTAAGTCTTAACAATACCACTTCTATTGAACTTTATATCCTCTCACATAAGATTCAGTAAAATGTGTTGTTATAATTTCCTTAATTTCGACTCGGGCGGAGACAGTAGAATCCGGATGAAACTGTTGTTAAAAGACAAACGGCGAACAAAACCTCATTCTTAATACCGGAAATCCGGGTTGGAAAATACTCGAGCTAACGTTTTAATTCTATTATCGTTATCTCCTTTCAGTTCCAATTGTTTGTTTGTTTTCAATAATTTAGTTTAATAATTAATTGTTATTGAAATTTGTAATTAAATAAGTTATGATTGATATTTTAAGAAATGATTGTATGGCTTTTAAAACTAGTATAAATTAATAATAAAATACCCTTTTGTGGTCGCGTTTAAATTTAATTTTGCACCGTTTAATAAAAATTCGTGTAAAACAATCACACGTATGACATCAATCATTAACACAAAAATAATTTCACAATAATAATGCATAATTTTGATTAATATTAATAATATGTAAATTGGTTAACAATAAAGAATCAATTTGCAAGCATACTTCCGAATCCCAATACCCCATTGTTGAGTTTCCCAATACACAGTACAATAGTCCCCAATCTTACGATATACTAGTAGCGCCCTGCAGTATTACCTGCGTTTGTTGTACCCGTTCCCGCTGGAATTTCGGGATCAAATATTCCACGTCTTATTTTGATGTATCACTACATATTATAAAACAAAGTCCCCGGCCGCGTCTATCTGTCTGTCTGTCTATTCGCGATAAACTCAAATACTACTGCACGGATTTTGACGCAGTTTTTTTTAAATAGATAGAGTGATTCAATATGTATAAAAATTCCCGAAATTCCCACGGAAACGGGCACAACGTGGGTAAAACCGCGGGGCGCTGCTAGTAATCTATATTCCTGTAAAGTTTCATAAATATCCGTTCAGTTCTTTTTGCGCGAAAGAGTAGCATACACGTCCATCCATTGTCACAAACTTACGCATTTATATTAATATAACTTGAGCTCATTTACTTCGCAACTCTTACGGGGACCAATTTAAAAGTTTTACAGAACGTACCCACTAAAAATGCCAAATGGAAAACAATTTGAAACTGCACAAGTTTTCAGCTGAAACTTAAGACCAGTTGAAAGTTTGATGCCGCTGCATCGTATTTAGCACAGCATCGCTAATTGTTTTTCGGAACGGATTGGACACAACAAACGTAGCGCTGTTTGATAAACTTTCCAATTTACTACCTTTTTTGTTTGCAAATTGCTGTTACGGAACAAATTTAGCAAAATAGTTTGCGATGTTTTTCGTGAGTAATATTGATGCTGTTTTAAAATTGAGTCAATATCAAACAATATTTGTCATTACTATTGTTAGCTATGGTCACTAAACCGTCTATAAAAAATATTTCATTTAATTCGCCGTTAAACTAAACGTATAAAAGATATTAAAATTTGCTGAACGTATTTTCAGTTAAAACAACGAATAATCTAAATCCATAAATAAAATCCTTTGCCATTTATAATATTACAACGTTACACTAAGGTAAGAGATTTTAATTAGCAAAAAAGTAAATATACGTAAAGCTATTGATTGTGGAATCTGTGCTACGAGCTACGAGTAATAATCCGAGCCTCGTAGCTGTGTGAGGATTGTAGCGCACCCGCGTAGCCAGTGCCACCGCGGCTACGTAGCGAGACGGACGTGCTACGCCGTAGCGCTGGTATCGTAACTGACGCATACAATTATACGCGATTAAATGCGAATAGTCTACCCGGTTTTGACGTCACTTAATTCAAACTAGAACCATTGAATTCATTAAAAAACTGTTTGAGTGTTGTGCTTAGTGTGAATTAAATTAACCGAAGTAACCAAGAACAGGTAAATTGGACATAAAATGTGTTTTTAAGATGATTTTATTCAAAAAGCGTAATGTTGAACGCTTGTAACTAATGGTCTGTTAAGATAACGGTAGGTTTTCGAGGAATGCTAGTTATTAGCCATTACAAAGTCATTCTCGTTTGTTGATGGCAATCTTTATAACTTGAACTTCGGTCTTATTTAATCGACTCAAAATATATTATGCTTTAACGTTTACAGTATCTTAATAAATTCAACGTAATAGTTAAGTCTGTTACGAACGGGTGTCGCCTCTATTTGCATATGTTGTGCATTTTTATATCAAATATGAAAATGGGGTTGCATTTAGTGTCTCCTTTCAGGAGCAGTCTTTTGAAATTGAAAATTTAAATTTCAATACGGGGTGGGAGTGTGAATCTGTCGGTTCCGGCATTCCGGCACAATCTCCGCATTTTCCGCTCTCGTGCTTTCCGCATCCTCCGCAATGAGCGTATTCATTTGCGTCTACGCTTTTATTGTCGTTTCAAATTCGAATGTTGTATACAATATATACGAAAATGTATGAACTCGAAAATGTGTTTCCGTATACAAATGATTTATGTATTGTTGTTTTTTAAGGTGTTCTCGTCACTATGCTGCTATTTTAGTAAAATTAGAGGACTTTTGCTCATTAGTGGGATATAATTGGCAATTAGCCCTATAGGCTTATACGTTCCTAGGGCTTATTAAAGGTAAATATTTTTTTATGTTATGGTGGTTTGCCATGACTTTGCGAGGCAAAGAGTCAATAAATATTTAAAAAAAGAAATTTTATTTACAGTACTTATTAAATAAACTTCCACAGTTTTGTACTACTGAATATTTTCAGCAGTATGTTTAGTAGCGCAGCACATACCTACCTGCTATATTTCTAGTTGTAAAATTTTTAACCAATGCGGAATAGTTTAGGTTTAAAATAAACAGCACAGCACATTTTTATCTTAAGCACAATGAGCAAGCTTTATGATAACGCCTTATCCTCCTCACTATGCTGATATCTTCAGTGTTATAAAATGCCTTTACCCAGCAGTGGGCCATTACAGGCTAATATTTTATTTAACAATAAAATTTGAAAAAGGAAAAATAATATGAGATAGTTAAAGAAATGTTAATGGTATAGAACCTTATCATATTTATAAACATGACATATTTTGTAACTAGTTGACATTTAAATGTCAAGTTTTATGATGATAATGATAGGTGTGTTACTAGAAATACAAATTTAATTCTAGGTATTTGTCTAATAGGTTGAATTATAATCGATTACACACACATCCGTTATTCATCGCTTACTTTTTCAAAATTGACTTTCATAATTGTAAGGTCAATAAGATGATTCATAGAATTTATAAAGGTTCTTTACTGATGTAAACAAAGAAATATTTTTGGCGGTTATAATAATACCCAATAATATAAAATTTTAATATAATATCTATTGAGGGTATTGAGAACGGTTTATCCTTCCCTGTCCCAAGTTTATTCCCGAGAGAATAATAATTCCTTTATAAGTAGGTAAGTCTAAGTCTGTGGATGTGAGATGTAACTTAAAACTGTTATCTTTTTAAGCTTTTTGGTAACGAATAACAGGCAGCGCATTTATATCCTATCCTGGTCAAAATGATGCAGATTGTACTGCAAAGATTAATAAAAGTGTTAATAGCTAATTCAATGATTATAAATAAAAGCCAAACTAAGCTTTAAGCTTGTGTCATTAAAGTTTTAGCTGTTATGTCCCACTGCTAGATAGAAGCCTCTCATCTGGGGATATCAGCACAGTGAAAAGGATTAGGCGTAATCACCACGCTTGCCTTCTGCGGGTTGGTGATATCAAACCCGAGCCATGTTTGCATAATTGCTAATCTTTTATCATTAATTGAACTAAATACACAATTACATAGTTTTTTTTTTTTTTTTATCGAGTGGATGGTCAACCTGACCAATCCTGGTGTCAGAGTTATTGAGCCGCCTAAGGCCTCTGACATGGCTCATGTAACGACTACTATCCGTAGAAAGTAACCGGGACCGACGGCTTAACGTGCCCTCCGAAGCACGGAATCATCTTACTTTTCGGGCAATCAGGTGATTCAGCCTGCAATGCCCTAACCAAACTGAGGACAGTCTCACAAAGTGATTTTTGTGAGATATCCCCACCGGGAATCGAACCCGGAACCTCCGGATCGTGAGCCGAGCGCTCAAACCACTAGACCACGGAGGCTGTTACATAGTTAGAATATCTTAACATCTAAATTATTGTAGTAAAGCAGAAGAGTTTGATTTGTTTGTTTCAAAGCGCTGATCTCGGGAAGTATCGTTTTTAATTATTGTTTTTAGTCAGGATTTTTTAATTCATTTAAGAGGAAGGTTATTATTAGCTATTTTCATATCGTAATTAGTTGAAGAACGCGGGTTGAATCGCGGGAGTGGCTAGTTTAGATAGGTACATAATAGACGAACCAAAATCTTTATCTTTAATAGCTATAAACGATCTCAAAAACAGATCTTAAAGAGGGATAAGTTGTTATATGTCTTATGTTTACCTTTATAAGGTAGGTTGTCGCTCACTTCAAAGCCAATATGACACAACCGTATACCATTGCCATGACATTTTTGTTTAATTTCCTCGAGATCTGTTTGTTTTTCTTTTTCTATTTTCTCTGTTCGCGCTTATTACAATAATTGTATTATTGTTTCGATATGACGCGCAGTATTTGAATTGGAACCAATTTTTTTGGTTTTTTTACGGAAAATACTTAAAAGGAAAAAATAATTATGTCTCTGTGTGTATTTTAGACGTCAATCTTCCTCTGTAATTGGAATAGTACGGAATGATATTTGATTACTCGTAATTTACTTTTGACCCAGATTTTTTAAATTAGATTGTAAATGAGACGGTTAAATATGAAGTAAAATTAGTTTTTATTTCGCATAGTATATTCAGGCTTCGAAAAGGCATTACAGTTTCTAAGTATTACATTACTTTTTTGAATATTCCGTCAACATTTTATGCCAAATGGAAAGTTTTTTCGTAGCTTCTTCATCTTTCAAGTCAAATGTCGCAAAATTACTGTATTCATAGAATTAATTTTTTCCCGGAGCAGAAATTCCCTAGCGAAAGGGCAGCGTCTGATACGTTCAGTTAGTCCTTTAGTACAAACTGTAGGGCACAGAGACATAGCACAGGATAAGAGATAGGCTATATCCTGGTCTGGGGCACCACAGTCACACTCCGACTTAATGGATTCCACTTTACCAAGGGCTGAATTTGTCATATTAAATCGTTAAACTGATCATTGGTGCATCAACGCTGTGTAACTAAACCACGAAATAGACAGTAAGTGCTTTGCTCTTCCGTAACTAAAATACTGTTATACTGTGTTTTGTCTCTTTTGCTCTTCGGAAAATTGCATATGTCAGAAAGTGACAAACCATTTGATAGCTAAAAATGTTCTTATTACGCGTTTATTAATATGGCCCATTATATAGGTTTGATTTGAATAAAACTTCATACCATTAATAATCCAGTCACTAATGCATTTTCAGTGCTTGGGTTTGATGTCAACGACCTGACTACGTCAATAAAACAAGTCAATAAAATGTCACCGTGTATTTTAATCCCAAATTCAACGCCACGCTATTTGCATCATTCCAATATTAAACCAGAACTAACACCACACGAATGGATTGAACGTATCGAATCACAAGCTGATCGGACTAACGATAAGAAACTGAATTATTGCCGAATGTTGACCGAAATGGTTCGTGCCAATATATCGAAAGGCGTATGGTGAAAATAGCTAAGTCGGCTTTGTAGATATCAGTGACATATTGATGAAATCTTTGTAGACAATTTATTGGGGAGGAAAAGTTTATTTTTGGGGTGTCACCGTAGAAACGGGTGGAGTGGTGCAGAGCTTAATTGACCAATCAGAACGCATTTAAATCCTACTAATATTATAAATGCGAAAGTTTGTGAGGATAGATGTATGTTTGTTACTCTTTCACGCAAAAACTACTGAACGGATTTGGATGAAACTTTACAGTAATATAGGTACATCAGAATAACATATGGGATACATTTTATCCTGAAATCCCTGCGGGAACGGGTACAACGCAGGTAACACCGCGAGGCGCAGCTAGTTGACAATATTTCTTTGGGAGAGAGAGGGAAGAAGGTGTTAAAAGTTTGATGTCGATGTCTGTGTGTGTGTGTGATGTCTTCGTAGCTATTATTATTTATTTAAACCCCGCACTGGTGCGGGGAGAGACGCTGTCGCGAGCGCTTCACCCACCTCCTGATGAAGGCCACCGTATGTGGCCGAAACGTGTCGAGGAACTCTCGACAGTAGTCTCCGTCGTACGTAAGTTCCCGTTTATATAAATAATAATGACATTAACGTACGTCTTCGTAGCTTTCAAACGGAATGGACCGATTTCGATGTGTTTTTTAATTGGAAAACCAATTTTGTAAAACTTGCGGTTATATTCGGTAAAAATCGGTGATGCCGTTTTTGCAAAGGTGCGGTTTTTATTTTAACATTCTAAATTTCCGCTTTACCGTTCAAATCAGAGCTCAGACTTCCAAAAGATGACTCCTTCAGATTAATACGAAGCGGCTTAAAAATTACCTCTACGTATATAAGAGGTTTCGTACTTCATTCTACGCAGGTATTTTATTTATTGTCAGCCTACATCCTCCCACTTTGTCTAATGTCACTACATAGTATAAAACAAAGTCGCTTTTCGCTGTCTGTCCCTGTATGTATGCTTAGATCTTTAAAGCTACGCATCGGATGTTGATGCAGTTTTCTTTAAATAGATAGAGTGATTCAAGAGGAAGGTTTCTAAGTTTAAAAGTTCCCAAAACACCCACCTAAACGGGCACAACGCGGGTAAAACCGCGGGGCGGTGCTAGTTCTTAATATCCCTTACCACCGAAACTTGGGACGACACATCAATAAACCAATACACAATTTCATACATTACCTATCTACGTTGGATACCCTTAGGAAATTACTAACCCCTATTTGGTCCCAAAGACAATAAGATCCTATTCTGTCCGTACCTATTTAGGCACATGACCTATTTCTATTAATAACGTTTTTGTCCGCAACGTAAAATATATTTAGAATCATTTTTGTTTTGAATACAATCGTGTCACAACAGAAAAGACCAAAAAAGACATATTTTTAGTTGTTGAACTGAATGATTACTTATATTTCATGAACAAAATTAAGTTTCTACTGTGACGCCTTGAATAAACTGAGCTTGTTAATCATCAATAAGGATTTGGTAAAAATATTGTGACAAGGTTAAAACAGTCATAAAGATTGATGTTTTCTATTTTTACAGGAACTCTTATAAATCAGGCTATTTCATAATCTAAAGTAGCTACTGGCCACTTTAAAAGTTTCATTTATTCAATAACTAGCCGTGCCCCGCGGTTTCACCCACGTTGTACCCGTTCCCGCAGGAATTTCGAAATAAAAAGTAGCCTGTCCTGTCCTTTCTCAGGCTCTGGACTAACTGTGTACCAAATTTCATTCAAAAAGGTTCAGTAGTTTTGGCGTGAAATCGTGTCAGACAATCAGACAAAGTATACCCACACACACACCCACACCCACATACACACCCACTCACCCACACACACACACGCGCACACACACACACACACACACACACACACACACACACACACACACACACACCACACACACACACACTTAGTGCGTAGACCGTGACCGTGATTGGTCTTCCGCGTTTAGGTGTGATGTTAATAAAATCACTTTTTGATATTTGGTTAAATCAATCTTCTAAAAAAAGAGTCCCTGAGTTTGCTGAGATCTATTTATAGAACAGTAGCCATACCATGACCTCTTAGATGGCGTCTCAAGATCCAAGCAGATTAGTTTAGGTTTGCGTTTCAATTCGTACCGTGACCTTATTTAAACAATATCGCACTTGAATCGCCATCGCTTTGAATGAATGAACAAACCATTTTGCTGATCGGCTAATTGCGTCACTTCCTCTAAGAGAAGTTATTAAGGTGCGTCCGAAAACCTTGATAATTAAAATTACGGAAAGTTACGGTTTTTATGAGAACCTATTTAAAATGATAAGTATTATTTAAAACAAACATTGGTTTGTTTATACACACAATAATTATTTTTACCTAATTTGTAATCATAAAATGTTTGAACTATAAAGTATTTATTGCTCCAGAAACCAATGGTATTTTTAATTTTAAACAGACATCCAAAATAAAATTAAGATTTAAGTGTTCGGAACGTCACTGAAAGTGGCATTTCATTTTTGGCAAAGATCAAACAATTCATAGAATATAAAATAGACATAGATTAAAATATAGACATAGATTATAATATAGACATAGATTAAATATATTATTATAGGTATATTTTTTAAGCATTTAAATTATTACCTTCAAGCTCGTTTGATATAAATTGCGATTGTTAAAGATTTATTTCTACGAGTATTATGGATTAACCAGGAATATAAGTTAAGTCTCAGAATTCTAGAGCCTTGTGCCTTGTCGCTCTCGCTTCATTGGGGAAATTCGGTATAAAACAAAGCATATCCTCCATGTTTATATTGATAGTCATGTTTACCCTCGTAAATACCTACCTACTCGTACATCCCCTGCGCTCAATCTACACTATACAGTACTACAACCCGTCCGCGCTCGTATTTTATTTTGTGTAAGTACATATTTATTTCTCATCATAACTCAGAAAAGAAATGTCCAATTTTATTAAATGTTAAGGTCTGTTGATTTTATTGGGGTCGTTAAACAGTGGTCTCAGTGGTCTCAGTTTTCACCAATTGTTTGGTGAGGCTATATCGTGTAAGAACTAATAAATTCTTCACTCTCCAATCATGTAATCATTCAACGGGTTCGACTTAATCTTAGTATCTTAGTGGACATCGCCTCAAACGTCGATTAACTTTTTCTTCGTTAATCTCCAAAAGCTCCAAAGTTCTTGATGATGATGATGATGAAGTCCTGTTATCCCTCATCAGGGACATAGGGATCGCAGAAGAGATCTCCACTGCTTCCGATTTTGTGCGGCAACTTCCAGGTCCTTCCAGCCGAGTCCAGTCGATGCAGCCTCTTTATCAACTGAGCGCCGCCAGCTTGTGCGGGGCGGCCAGGCCTTCTTTTTCCTTGCGCTTGCTTTTTCCAAAGTTCTTAATTTAATTTAATTAATTTAATTTTTAAATGCAAACTCGCACATTTTAATCAATTCTTTCAGTTGAATATCATTAAGTTATTTGCACAAATGCATTGTTTATAGTAAGGAACAATTAAACATTAATAATTAACTAAAGTACATACTTATTGTTGTTAAAAATATCAACAACGGTTCAATTTATCTTAGAAAAATGTATCTTTTATTGAATTGCTAATTTTGACAGCTGAGACGCTTTACCAAAGCCGCAAAAGACGCTCATGGTACCAAATGAATGAACGAAAACATCTTTAGTATGACAAATAGCGAATCAGTTTAGGTAATCTGCTAAGCAACTACAATTTGTCACTCATTGATGTCATGGTACGAAAACTGACAGCGAACTAGTTTAGGTCCGCATTTGTATCGCGCTAAGAGGTCATGGTATGGCTCCAGGAAAAGAACTGTAAGACATTTCCAGGAAATATTTTGTGAGTGACAGGATCAAATGAAAATGGCGGAATAGTCAAGGATAGTTCTTATTTTTATATCGTTTCTATGAGCCAAACTATGGAGCTAGCTATAAATAAACGTCTTAAAAATAATAATAACGCACTATCGCTCGTACTCAGAGACGTCAAATGATTCCTTGGTAGTATTTAACGAGTGATTTTTACATGTAGTGTATGAAAAATTACGTTATAAGTTAAGTGTCGACTATGACGTTTCTGAGTGCGCAGTCAATAAAATATATATCGATAATCCAACCTTTTTATATATTTGACATTTTAAATACTTATATATTTGACATTTTTTAAACTTTTATATTTTACCTAAAACTATAAAGATTTGTAAAAAAGTGTGGCAATGTAATGTAGCTACGTATTTATCTCATCATTGAATGTTTTAACTGAAATAGTAAATATTGGGAGTCATGTTATTGATTTGTGAAAAAGTGTGGCAGTGTAATGTAACTACGTATTTATTTCGTCTTATTCTTCTTTGATGTTAACAATATGGAGCAAAATCAAGAGAATGCGAAGCGATTGGTATTGTCTATAGGGACTGAGCATATTAAGGATGCGGTTCCAACAAAACGGAGTGGAGTGGTGCGAGGTCCGATTCACTAATCACAGCGCATTGTGATTGTCAAACAACGCATTGACATTTTCAAAATCTTTTCATTAATGCATTACTAGCAGCGCCCCGCGGTTTTACCCGCGTTGTGCCCGTTCCCGTGGGAATTTCGGGAATTTTTTTACATAAAAACCTTCCTCTTGAATCATTCTACCTATTACAAAAAACTGCATCAAAATCCGTTGCGTAATTTTAAAGATTTAAGCATACAGACAAACAGACAAACAGACACGAAACAGAGACGACTTTATTTTATACTATGTAGTGATGATTGGTCAGTTGAGCACCGCACCGCTTTAATGGTAACCACCCTAAGATATTAAACTCCATGCAATATTACAAACGTACATTTAGAAATATCACTTTTTAACCAACTTCAAAATGAAGAAAGGTATCATGAACTTAAAATTTTTGGTATAAAATAATAGTTGAATATTAAAAAAAAACTTGATATAAAGTAGGTATTTTCAATACGCATTAAACACATTGAACTAAATATAAGGTAACAAAACTTAATAACGGTTTCCAATACGTAATCTTCATTATAAAAGCGTGCATATTTTCTCTCCCGTTGTATAAAATTGAGATCCCATCTCGTAACAAGCTCTCCTAGTTAAACATTCCATTCCATTTAGAATGTACTGACATGGCAAACACAATTATCTTACCTACGAACTTTAGTTCAAAGCTAGGTTATTCTTTTTCACGTGAATGTTTCGTTTAGAGATCGTGTATTTCGGAGTCTATGGTTTTTCTGACACTGTAAAGTTTAGTAGCCGCGGTATACAGTGGAAATTTTGGGATAAATAGTAGCCTAACTATTTTTTAGACTGTGGTCTATCTTTGTGCCCAATTTCAACCAAATCCATACAGCAGTTTGTGCCTGAAACATTAACATGAATTCTCACAAACTTTCATTTTTGAATATCTTTTAAATTTCATGTAGATACATCTTTGACCAAAAACAATAATAAACTTACTTGTATATTATTTTTTACGTGCAGAATTGACTCCTTCTGTACTTAAATCTTTTTATGTACAGAATTGACTGTACTTACATAGTAAGGCTAAAAAGTTTTATTTTTTAATGCTTTAATCTCAGAAACTACCAAGCCGATTTGGATTATTATTTTTGTAATAGATAATAACCACATTAAGTGGAAAGATTAAAGTTATTATATAATCAAAAATTCCCATGGGAACCGGCACACCGCGGGTAAAATCGCTACTATTCTTCTAGTATAAATAAAAAAGACTGATAGAAATGTCAAGCTAAAAACCAACAATTTCAAGAGCGGTCACCTTCTATTTATTGCTTCAGTACATTTAATCATTCTTTTTTACGGCTTATGCCCGAATCGTAGTAAAGAACCTCGAATACTTTTCTTCTCAGGTCGATGACCGTTACAGATATTTGATTCCGTGGTTGAGTAGTACCTATATAAAAGGGAGGGTTGAGAAAACCTGAAATGTTGGGTTACGGGATCATGTTTTAAGAAATTTAGGTTAGAAAAAGCTACAAAATAAAGTAAAGTAAAGTACCTTAAAGTACTAAGTAGTACAGTCATGTCCCACACTGCAAGGCAACAGCATCTTATCTCACCAAAGATATTAGTACAGTGAGGAGAATACGGTGACCTAAAACCTTGGCGATATACATATACAAAATAAAAAGTCAAAAAATTCTACCAATTTCGTTCTCATTAAATTCATCTTTAAACAGTTATTCCATTACCAGTAAAGTATACAAAACTTTATACATAAAACATAAAGCTTGATACTCAAATGTATACAAAGTATCGGTTTTCAATCAACTAAATAACATGTTTTGGTTTGCGTGAGCTCTGTGAGTCGTTCCACCGGTCCTATAATGAGGCGATTTGATTGTAGTACATTAATTATTTACCCAAAATTATGTTTAGTCCACATGTCCGACTTTTATAGACCGAGTGTGTTATAGCTTAGAGCCTGTATAGACGATATTTTGTACAGTTTTATGCTTTCTGTCTTGGTCTATAAAACTCTATTCTGCTTTAGGATAGTCTTCGAAGGTCTTCTTCTTCTTCATCGAGTAGATGGCCAATCTGACCAATCCTGGTGTCAGAGTTATTGAGCCGCCAAATGCCACTGGCATGGCTCATGTAACGACTATTATCCGTAGAAAGTAACCGGGACCGACGTCTTAACGTGCCCTCCGAAGCACAGAATCATCTTATTTTTCGGGCAATCAGGTGATTCAGCCTGCAATGCACTAACCAAACTGAGGAAAGTCTCACAAAGAGATTTTTGTGAGATATCCCCACCGGGAATCGAACCCGGAACCTCCGGGTCGTGAGCCGGGCGCTCAAACCACAAGACCACGGAGGCTGTTAAATGCGTAATGCGTTGTAATTGATGGTCGATTGAGTTCCGCACAGCTCCGCTTCGCACTCTTGCTTCAACAGAAACGGGCTGTTCACCCCGTTTCAATGGGAATACACTCCTAAGCCGACTATAAACAGACTTAACTGATTTGATAAAGTTCAAAGACTATCTGAACAAAAATCTGCGGTGTTCAAAGTATGAGCCTATAATGTCCCACTGTTGGGCAAAGGCCTCTCATCTCATTGAAGATATCAGTACAGTGAGGAGGATTAGGCGTAATCACCACGCTTGCCTAATGCGGGTTGCTGATCTCAAACTCGAGCCATGTTCGAAAAGTAGGAAACAATGTTATTGCTCGACCCGGGAATTGAACCCGGGACCTCAGTCATGGCAGGCAAGTGCACATACCACTAGACCACCGAGGTGTTACTTAGTCTAAGTTGTAATAATAATAATAACTAATTTGTAACTGAGTCATTGTATATCCAATACTCTATAAAGTACTCAAATACTACACCAACCCTAGTAATCTATAAAAACGTATCGTATCTGAAACAAGATATGTAGATACCATAATCTCTCGTCGTCGCCAACAAAATATATGGCTCATCAATTTTTCACAGTAACTCGACCCAGGAATTGACCTTTCACTGATTTATTTCAACAACTATAAGCACTACCCTGGAGCTTGAAACATATTTATTGACTAGAAAAAGTGGATCGGGTCTATCTTAACCTTTAAGTAAGATTTAGTGATATTTTTATGAGATTGGAGTTAAAATACGTTTACATTAACTATACTCCGTGGTTTTGCACGCATCGTGTATGTTTTTGCAAAATTTTGAATAAACAGTACGCTTGTGACTTTCTTAAGTTTAAGTCATTTATCTCTGTAGCTAATAATATAAAAATCAGTTCAGCAGTTAGGGCTGAAAAGCTTTAGTATATACCCGCGGGTTTCCGATATCCTATGCCTGCCTGCCAGATTAAAATAAAGAAAAAACAATTAACTTCAAAGAGAATTCAATAAAACTATTAATTTAATTAAAACCTTCTCAAACCAACTTCCAACTAAATCTATGCACCATGAAAACTAATGTCAAACAATAATAACTAATACTAGTACTGAATTTAGTTATTAACGGTGAGTCTACATGAGCGTCAAACATCCCTAATGTATTCCAACCAACATACTATTAAGCAAGTACGAGCTTCAATTTAATCTCGGAAATTCATTCAGAGTTTGACATGAAAGCCTTTTGTCTGAGGTTTTAACAAAACAGCTTGAAAGCTCTCTGATAAGTCTTCTAGGATCATCAATGTCAACCGTCTGGGAAAACGGTATTATTAGAAAGTATCGTTACTAGAAAAAACGTGTAAAGATTATCATTTTTGTGAACAAATTATAAAACAGATAAACTTTGAAACATCTTTAATTATTCAATTATTTATTGATCAAAAATAGTTTATTACAAGCATCCTCACTAGTTTGGATTAAAGAAAGAAACGTATAATTCAACTTTACACGACCGCTAAATTCTTCTTTAAAATAAATCTCTTCTAAAAAAGGATTAATTCTATGAAAAAGTTCAGTTAACTTATAAAAGTACCTACAGTTATGTTCCTCGTAGTAACAAGCTGATCAATATCGCAATCAAATTTAATAAGGGTCAGAAAACGCAGTGCTTCATGTGCGATAATTATTGATTCTGATCGGTAGTAGTTGGGAGTTTATAAGAGATTGGGGGTATAATGTCTGGCAAGGAAGATGCGTTGGCACATTGGTTTGTGAGTTGGTACTGTGTCGGGGGTTGTGGGTACGATTCCGGCCCGAAGTCATAAATATGTGCAGACATAGTTGTTGGCGACAACATCTGGGTGTTAAATGTATATCCATAATATAAAGTATTTGTGTATGTGTATGGAATAGTATTAGTTAGTAAGATTCCATCATACAAGCTTAGACTTTAGTTTGGGACTAATTAACCGTGTGTGAATTTGTTCTGTATGTACGATGAGGTAGTATTATAGAAAATTACTCTCCATATCGACTCCATAAGACATCATTTTTAAGTTACAGATCACATTTACTACACTATTATCCCTTTTAAGGTTAGCAGTATAAGTGCAAAGGTGGCTTTTAAGCACAGTTTTTGGTATGCTATATCGTCAGGTTTAAAACGTGAAATATACACGAAATATAGTGACAAAGCACCATAGAGTAACTAATGGCAAAGTATAAAAAAAACCTTTTTTAAATTGCACAAAATGCTAGTAACCATAAGAGTATACTCCACATACAATATTAATGTTGTTATTAATAATAGATTTAAATAATTAATAATAATCCATTACTGTACCACAGGACAAAGGAGATACTTTCACATCAATCTTTCTAGGTTAACTAGATACCTACACAAAATCACTCTTATGTAAACGCGTGCGATGTGAAAATTGCTTACGAAAATATTCCTTCCAGCACCTTGCTTACTGTCAAACTACCACCGCACAGACTATAATTGAAATGCAAAGAGCGTTCGCGTACGAACGTAATTACTGTTCACCGTGCGAACCAAACGTACGCTTTGACAAACTGTTACGCAATTACTAGCGCTGAGTTTCGTAATAAGGCAAGTCGAGGGCTCAAATTAACCATCATAGTGTGTCATAGGCATAATAGGGCATTTAAGATTACATGGGTATATTTGGTTTTTGAAAATATTTTAGTTTTGAAAATAACCAGGGGTTATATAAGTGTGTAAGAGGCATTATAGATATTTTGCGTCGGAATTTTTGGATTCTTGTCCAACATTTTTGGTGATCTCAAACCCGAGCCATGTTTGAAATGTAGGAACCATGTTTACGTTTGACCCGAGAATTGAACCCAGGACCTGAGTCTTGGCAGCGAGTGCATATACCACTAGACCACCGAAGCGTTACAGTTTGTTTCTTTTTTCACCACAATTTGAGTATTGTTACTAAATTAGCCTTAAATTCAATTTCTTCTTCAATTTATAAAAAGAACCGTGAGCCCAATAAATCGATTAAAAGTTTCAGGATACCAATTTTCTTGGCAGCATTTTCAAAATGCTTCTGACACGTTTCTCACGTTTTGTATTAAACATAATCTGTGAGCACAATATCAGCTTAACAATTTTCCATTAAATATTTTATGCAACATTCCGTGCCAGCATTAGACTGCATACACAACAGGCGCATCTGAGAGGTAACAAACTAAGTAAGAGTTCCTACTTGCATAAGCAAATTGTTGTAAACGAAATAATAAAACATATTAACACCACAAGCCACACACACACACACACCATCTTTTCTGCTAAATCAATGTTGTGTCTAGTGAGATTTAAATAATTTTGTAATGAATAGCCACATTCTACGGTAAGGTTATTATTTGTCCCGAAATTCCCACGGAAACGGCACAGCACTGGTAAAATCGCAGGGCGCTGCTAGTCTTTTATTAGACACAAGATTAAAAATTACTCCGAGATTTCTCACGAGATCTAAGGAAGAACTTAAAAGTTCGATAAAGGCGTAAGAAATCTCTAACATTCTCACTCATCCGTATTCTCAGAAATTCTCGCCACGAGTCTGTTTTAGAAAGACAGTTGGTAAGAAATTCCCAACAGGGAATATAGACTTAAAGACTAACCTCTTTAAGTCTATAATCCCGCTGCTGTTGTCAGTTAGCTGAATAATAATTGTTGTACCATAATATCTTAACTAAGTAGACGAGACTGTATGCTTCAAATACGCTACGCTCAACTAATGCGGTCGCTGATTTTGTTCTAAACTACTTCTGACACCAAAAGTAATATTAACAGTAGGTTTGCCCGCCAACATCTATTTTTTTTTTGACATTTGACAGATTAATGTCATTTGCCTCTTTACCAGTACCGTAGTCGTTACCGCATTTTGCATGCGGCAAATAACATTCTGTAACTATTTTTTCAATCTTTGATGCTTCTATAAACTGCAACAGGCAAACATATTTCAAGCACATTTTTGGGTTCAGTATCGAGCTAATAACACCCCCTGCTATTTATTTCTCTATCTGTATCTACTAAATCTTTTAAATGTTATATACTTTAATACTTTTACAGTTTTATTGTAACAAAAAAAGAAATTCTGTAAAATATTTCTGTAAACTGTTCTTCATTTAAAAAAGTGTAAGTATGTTAATAAAGCGGAAATTATTATAATTTTATAAATAATGTTTTCGTAGAACACTTGCTCTGTAATTTATTACCTAAAGCAACGTTTACTTCGTATAATTTCTGCAAGCACAAAATTGGGTTGTCATTAGCAGTTGCTTATGACATAACAAGCCAGTAACCCTCACCTGAAGTGGCCCAGTTTAATTATTTTACTAACATTTTAGGTTTATTAGTGCTAATATTTATCCGGTGATATATTTAATAGTGACACACTCACAGACACTCTTTAATTTTTGTTAGAAAAGTTTTACTTTTTTCAATTTGAAGAATACTATTTGTACCCGAACTTACGAATTCAAATTGATTCTAATTCTATCGTACACTACTACCACCCTAGAACAATTAATGTATTTTTTCATACAAAGCTTAGTTCTACTAAGAATCACATTTGTTGTTTATAAATTCCAGTGTTCAAATAATATTGATTGATTGATTTTTAAAAGTCTTTATTGAGATAATATAAACAAAGTAATACAAGAAGATCTTATTCTAATCGTATTCTAACATACAAAAATATTGTTTCACAGGCAAATAATATTGTTTCTATTTAAAATATTCGATCGCTATAAATAGTAACCATTCATTTTCGATAGGAGTTTTGTTCATAGTTAGGCGTAAAACCATCAAGGTAAAATCGTCAAATAAAAACGAGACTGAGTGCAGGTGTGGGCAGGGTGTGGGCCGGGTTTTTGTCAGATGCGGGTCAGATGCGGGTCGGATGCGTGTCCCATGTGGGGCGCGTGACGTTGTATTCCTTGTGTTTGTGTGAAATTTGTTACGCTGGCTCTGTGCTCTATGTATATCTTGCTTAAATCAGTGTGGGAATCATGAAACCAATAGATACGAATTAAACATATAAGGCTGTCTGTCTATTGAACTATGAGCGGAGATTGTAGGCCAACCTATTGGGTAAGATTTCTCCGTTTCTCCGCCCGCAGTCTCGCTCCTCTTCAATGAACAGGAACCCTAATACTCCTCTTTTTGCGACATAGGTTACAACTAAGCTCAAAAACATCAAAAGTTACAATATTCCTTGTATTATTTCAAGGGCAGGTACTCATCCCAAAATGTAGGTTTATAAAGGCAGAGTTAATTAAAATACCAAACCGTGTTCACAACTCACACATGTACCTTTTACATACGTATTCTGTAAAAACAAGTTAGTTACCTCTAGTTGAGATGTGTTACATAATTTATATGCTGAAACCAAGTTTTCCTTAGTTTGTGTAATATGATTTTACATTTAATGTTGAACATATGTTCGTGCTAGCTTTGGGTAAAGTTTGATGATTCTGTTGTCAAAGAATAAGTATGTAGAAATTAATTTCCTTCAAACAGAGAATCATATAATAATTATATAAATCATATAATCATAGAATAAAATTACTAACACAAGGATATCATGTAAAACAATTTATTAATAGTAGTTTATGCAACTGCATATAAAGAAGGGTATTAAAACAAGAGTGAGTTTATGAAACGAGCGCAGCGAGTTTCATAATAGTAACGAGTGTTTTAATACCCGTGTTATATGCAGTTGCATACACTACTTTATCTTCACTACTTAATCTTCACTAAAATTAACAAAATTTTAAAAACAAAACACATTGCGAAACATTAAATTCACGCGTACGTGTATTGTCTGTCACAGTGAACTTGCCGCCATTCAAATCTAACCAATGAGAGCGCAGCTGCGCGTAGGGCCAATCAGGAGCGAGCGAGACCTTACCAAAGAGTTTTGTGTATGTAGTTTCGACGAAGTTTTCACGTATAACCCAACTGTTTTCAAAAGCCAGCCTAATATCAAAATTTTATACAACTTGTATGAGGATTTTGATATAAGGCTCGCCAGGTTAATTGGTCGCATTATAATGATGTTAAAATAAGATTTTTTGATATCGATGTGGATATTATAACATCATTTAGTGTAGATAAAATATTTTATGATGTAAGTTAAAATCAAAATCAAATACCTACCGTTGTTAGCTCAAAATCATTCAATTCAATTCAATTCAATTCAATTCAATTCAATTTATTGTTCAATAAACATGGGTACAGGGTATTTACAAGGTGTTATAGTAATACGAGAACAGCCACGTTTCACCATGGAGGTATATGAACTTTTAAAGGTTGGTTACCATACATACTAAATATTAACAACTTAAATATACTTAAAACAATTAAAACAAATACTTAAACAATTCAGGGATAACAATTATTGGACGGAAAGTAATCAAGTTAAATTAAAAAAAAAAAAGAACAATAATAATAAAAAAAACAAAAAAAAACAATAAAAAGTATTTCTTGTTCTAATAAATAATCATTAATTGAGTAATAACACTTAGATATTAAATAAGTTTTCAGTTTTTTCTTAAATAAACAAATTGACGTTATATTTTTGAGATCCTTTGGTAGTTTATTATATATTACAATACTCATGCAAAATATGCTATTGTGAAATTTGGTAGTCCTGCTGGGTTGAATACTGAGCAAATCACTTCTCCTACTACTCTTCGCCTTATCATATGTATGTATGTTGGTTTTAACTAATAGCGCAGCTTCGAGAATATATAGAGAGGGGAGAGTTAAAATGTTTAGTTTTTTGAAAGAATCAGTACATGAGTCTGTCTGTCTGAGCCCACAGATGGATCTTATGCATCTTTTTTGTGCTTTGAATGCTTTCTCCTTATCAGTGGAATTCCCCCAAAATAATAATCCATATTTTATTGTTGAACCTACAAAAGCATGATAAGCGTTAAGGACAGCTGTAATATTGGCTACTTTTTTTAGCATATATAATGCATACGAGAAATGACTTAGTTTTGAGCAAACGGTATCCACTTGAGTCTTCCAATTTAAATTAGAGTCAATCTGTATTCCCAAAAATGTTGTATCATGCACTTCTCTAATAATTTCATCTTTGTATTGAATGCAAAGATTCATAGGCCTATTATTGTTATTTTTAAATAGCATATATTGGGTCTTACTAATATTAATTCTAAGATTATTCTTATTTAACCATTGAATTATTTTTTCAAGTGATGTATTTATCTCTGCTTCAAACGTATCCTTATTATTTTCAACAAATATTACAGTGCCATCATCAGCAAACATTATCAATGGTTTGTCTATAATATTTGGCAGATCATTTATGTAAATAATAAATAGGAGAGGGCCTAGTATACTACCTTGTGGTACTCCATATTTTTGTAGTTTTGTGGTTGACTTATAAGTTTTGGTTATTTTGCTATGTTTACAAATTCTGTTTATGACTGTATATTGATATCTATTGCTTAAATACGATTTTATAAGTTCTAAGGCTACACCTCTGACTCCATATTTTTCTAATTTTTTTATAAGTAAGATGTGATCAACTTGGTCAAAGGCTTTTGTTAAGTCCATGTATAACGCTAAAATCCTTTTTTTATCATCTTGTGCAGTCATCACTTGTTTTAAAAAATTGTATACTGCATCATTCAACTTAAATTTAAGAGCAAGGCTCTTGTCGGTGAGTCCGATGCAGACTTCTCCATCTATTCCTATTCAGAGCAAGCTCATAATCTGAAAATAAGCGGTGTTAATTATTTTGAGTTTTTGGTTTACCTGTTTGTCACTAAATGTTATCTCCTCTAGTAAAAATCGAAGTAGTAGGTATAGGTATATAGCCATTGAAGTTTATTTCTATAGGCAGGGGTAAAACGAAAATTAACTAATCAACTAGCTTTGGCTTTGTAATTGAATAGCAAAATGACATCACTTTTTTGTTATTTTATGGCTAGACTTCTTTATTTAACCTTGAAACCCTAACGACATATAGGTACATAGTAGATATTTGATACTAGGTAGGTACATGCTATCCGACAGACTAAAAGCTTTATGTCAATATTTTGAACGGTCACTTTGTTGGTAAGAAGACGTTTCAAGGTTATATCAATAAATGGAACTTAGATTAACTAGCAGTAACCGTAACATAACAAATAAGAGTTTAATTTCAAAACAGAAAACAATATTCTATTTTTTTCTCAAACACAATACGTCATCGAGCGGTATAACGATAACTATCGTTAAAAAGACGACGGCATCCCGTCATTTTTATGACTAAAATATTTTCCACGAATTTTTTAAAAACATTATAGTCAATGTCAATATTAATCATTTATATCATTTATCTCTCACGCCTCATAATTAATTCCAATTAATAAATATTAAACATCAAGTGTTTCAAAAATTAAAATATTCTATTAGCTCCATGTGAACTTTTTAACCCATAAAGCCCCTTGGTCACACCTCCGTCGGTGCCTACTTCACACAATTACCGGCACACTTTTCATTGTGCCAGTATCTAGGTTATCATAGCCCTTTGCTGCAACCCGTCATTCTGTCTCGCTCTTCCGCAAGCTCCTTTATGTACAAACATCATTGAAGAATATGAATATTGAATTATTTATGCTTCACAAGTTATTTACATTTGATGATGCGTGTTCAAATAAAAGCTGGGAGAAAATTGTTTGTTTGTGTAGATACATATACTGTATCTGTGTCTTGACAAATTCCCTTATATTTTATAGTAGACTAGCAGCGCCCCGCGGTTTTACCCGCGTTGTGCCCGTTCCCGTGGGAATTTCGGGATTTTTTTTACATAAAAACCTTCCTCTTGAATCACTCTACCTATTACAAAAAACCGCATCAAAATTCGTTGCGTTATATTAAAGATTTAAGCATACAGACAAACAGACACGAAACAGAGACGACTTTATTTTATACTATGTAGTGACTAGCAGCGCCCCGCGGTTTTACCCGCGTTGTGTCCATTCCTGTGGGATTTTCGGGATGCAAAATAGCTTATGTTACTCGTCGATAGTGTAGCTTTCGAATGGTGAAAGAATTTTTAAAAACGGTCCTGTAGTTTTTGAGCCTATTCATTACAAACAAACAAATTTTCCTCTTTATAATATTAGTGTAGACAATCAAATTGAACAATAGCCACTCGTCTTAAAACAATTTAGTGAGCAAAAAACAGTGTTTCAGGTAGGTTTTTTTCTTAGATTATTATACCGTCCCACAGCTGGGCAAAGGTCTGCCCTAAACGCTGAGATGGGCTTTAAATTATTAATGTGACTTGTAATATAATTTACTTAAATTACTTTGTGAGACTGTCCTCAGTTTGGTTAGGGCATTGCAGGCTGAATCACCTGATTGCCCGAAAAGTAAGATGATTCCGTGCTTCGGAGGGCACGTTAAGCCGTCGGTCCCGGTTACTTTCTACGGATAGTAGTCGTTACATGAGCCATGTCAGAGGCCTTTGGCGGCTCAATAACTCTGACACCAGGATTGGTCAGGTTGACCATCCACTCTATAAGAAGAAGAAGAAGACTTACTTAAACGTACTTTACTCATTAAAACATCGATTCTAAACTAGACTTTATATGCAGTTCGTTTTAAAAGATACGCTATCACTAAAACACTTGAGCGTCATACAACGTACCTACGACGTAATATGCGTAGTCGTAAATCAAATTTGACAGGTACGTGACTTGTCTTATATTGTATCACGTAAGATACCGTAAAATTTTGTGACGAGGTTACCCGAATGGTGCCTTCGGATATGACTTTACCTACTTTTACGTTATTTTTTGAAGGTATAACGTAACGTATCAACTTCGTTATTTTTTTCTTTAAATTTGTTTATTAATTTATAATAGACAGTAATTAAAAAACGTAATTATAAATACTGTTTATCTATTTAATGTAGGTATAAAATAAATAATTATTTGAAGGATAAAAGAGCTCATGCGAGCAATATGTATTGATTTTTGTGGGAGTATTATGAGGGACAACACACCATGATAGTCGTATGTTGCGCTGAAGAAACTAATAAATAAAGCTTAAGCCTTATCTTACCCTTATTCACTTGTTATCTTTAAACAAATCATCTTCCTCAATGCCAACTCAACTCTGAATCCTTAAAAAGTCAAATATTAACCTTTAATGTCATCTCACTGAAGACATCAGTACAGTGAGTAGGATTAGGCGTAATTACCACGCTTGCCTAATGTGGGTTGGTGATCTCAAATCCGAGCCATGTCTGAAAAGTAAGATACAGTTTTCGCTCGTCCCGGCCAACCCATAAAAGTAGGAAATATGTTTTCACTCGATCCGGGACTTGAGCCTGAGACCTCAGTCTTGGCAGGCAAGCACATACCACTAGACCACCGAGACATTCCGAACCCCTAACTTATCTTATTTCTTTTTGTTTCAGGTCAAAAAATCCAAGAAAATCGCAAACCGTTAAAGAAAATGACCTCATAAAAGTACCGTGGCAAATATAAAAGCAAATTGTAGTGTTCTGTGATAAGATGCGGTGATAAGTGTATGCAAAAATGGCTATGGTTATATCACAAACGACGAAGGCTGCGATTGGTGGGTTCCTTGCTCTTATGATATTGGGAGCCGTGTTGGTGGTAGGAGCAGCTTTTGGCTGGTTCGATCCGAAGAGAGAGGATGAAGACACTCCAGCTAAGGTCAGCGCTAGACTGCAAGGAAGAACCTCTTTTGTTACCCATCGAGCAGTAAGTATTGCTTCTTCTTCTATTTCTAAAATCTTTGACCATTTCTAACAGAGCGCTATATTGCTCCGGATGGCACGTAAAGCAGTCGGTCCCGGTTGTTGAAATTTTCAAACTATGTCGGAGGCTTTTACGCGATCTAAAACTCCGACACCAGGGTTGATCTAATCGAAATGAATGAATAAATCTTAAACCAATCATGTTGCGTCAAACCTTTAGGTTCAAGTATATCAAATACGAGCCTTATGTAAGCCTTAAAAGCTTCAAACAGATCACCGCATCCAATTTAGTTTGAAAACGTGGTTAAATGAAGCACATGAATTTAATTTTGAAAATGTGCAAGGCTCCGTCCAAAAACGGGACTTTGGAGAGGACACAATCACATTGGGATTCCCAATCAACCCCTGAATGCTAATAAAAATTTGGTAACACCACGCCAAAACAAACTTTTTGAATGTAGGTTACGCAGGGTCAACAGAGGTCCAGAAGGTACCAATTTTAATTAAAAATACACAAACTAAAATTGCCTCCCAAAATCAGCCCGGAAAACATTAAAAAACAAAACCAGTGTAACTTCAAAAGCTATCTCTGCAAAATCTGAAGTAAGTAATTACTAGCGTTAGTATTTTAAAGATTATAAAAACAGATAAGTTTAATGAAAACCGTACCATCCATGTTTTAACACTTAAAAAGTTAAAATTTCGTATGCTGACCGCAATATGGCTGGACCCAGTTTCGAATAAAAGCAAATTTTAATTAACATAAAACATAAAGGAGAGGAGGAAAAATTGAGAGCAAAACACTGACAGCATACTTCCCAATGTAAGAGATACATAATAAACTGAATGAGGCTTTTAACCAGGTTTTTCCATTGAAATTAACTTTTGATTTCGCTTATTATACTGTATCACAATAGCCAATTACTTTTGAAAGCACTCACTGCAATATAATTTTACAATACGTAATATTATAAAGAGATAATGCATTATTATGGTATATAAGTTTGGAAGTATGATATTGTAGAGAGTAATTGGGAGAAAGTAGTTCAAAAATATATTTAATTACATTTATATAGCTACTAGCAGCGCCCCGCGGTTTTACCCGCGTTGTGCCCGTTCCCGTAGGAGTTTCGAGATGAAAAGCCTATAGCATTCCTCGATAAGTGGACTATCCAAAACTGAAAGATTTTTCAAATCGGACCAGTTGTTCCTGAGATTAGCGCGTTCAAACAAACAAACAAACTCTGCAGCTGTGTTATACTATAAGTTACTAGCAGCGCCCCGCGGTTTTACCCGCGTTGTGCCCGTTCCCTGAGGAAATCCGGGATAAAATGTAGCCTGTAGCCTTCCTCGATAAATAGACTATCTAACAGTGAAAGAATTATTCAAATCGGTTCAGTAGTTTCTGAGATTAGCGCGTTTAAACAAACAAACAAAACAAACTCTTCAGCTTTATAATATTAGTATAGATTAATTTAAACTAGAGCCGTCACCCAAGTCCATTAAATTGTCAATTTTCTGAGCATAGAGGTTAGTATAGTTAGTATATAAGTTAGGTTAAGTCAAGCAAGTGTCATTTTACCTATCTAGCCTAGCCTCAATATCTAGCCTCTTGAACAATGCCTATCATCTTGTTTAGGTATAGGTAGATGGAAAAGAGGCCAATTTAAGTTGTGTACTTAGACATCATTAAAATGTCATAAAAATGGTTGAATACCTTTTTATATTAATTTCGGTCACGGTCGATAAATAGCTTCCCAAAATAAAGCCAATCAATATACAATACAATCGATTACAAATTGAAACGACTTAATAAAGTCGCCGTCTCTTTGAGTTACAATGAAGTAAGTAATAGAAAATCACCTATTTCAGCAAGTAAACACATCACCAAAGTAATTCGTGAAGCGGTCCCAAGAACTAATAGTACTCGGCTGATAGTCAAGTCACACTCAAAGAGTAGAAGCATCTATTGAAGTACCGATACACATAAATAATTCATACGATATGCGGTTGGGCCGATATTAAAACAATCCGCCTGTGTGCTTCGCAAAGTACTACGCTTAAGGCGATTGTGTTCCAAGCTTTTATATAGAAATAATAAGGAAAATTTGCTTTGATAAAACTTGATGCTTTTTTATTTCATTGTTTTTAATGTTTTTGGGATGTTTAAGTTGAATGGGTGATATATTTATTACTTTCTTACTTGGAGACGTCAAATGCTTCTTTAGCAGAGATTTAGTGAGTCTTCTTCGTCATCGAGTGGATGGTCAACCTGACCAATCCTGGTGTCAGAGTTATTGAGCCGCCAAAGGCCTCTGACATGGCTCATGTAACGACTACTATCCGTGGAAAGTAACCGGGACCGACGCGACGGCTTAACGTGCCCTCCGAAGCACGGAATCGTCTTACTTTTCGGGCAATCAGGTGATTCAGCCTGCAATGCCCTAACCAAACTGGGGACAGTCTCACAAAGAGATTTTTGTGAGACATTGTCCCCACCGGGACTCGAACCCGGAACCTCCGGATCGAGAGCCAAGCGCTCAGATCATAAGACCATGGAGGCTGTTGTTTAGTGAGTCATTTTACATGTAATGTATGAAAAATACGTTACTTAGTGTCGGTTTAATAAACATCTCTCAGAGCGACAGTTAAGGATGACTAAAAACTTTGTATGAGGCTTGAAAAGATCTTCTCTCATATACCTTACTCGTAGTTTTAGACTTGCCCACCTGTATAACTTTAATTTATAAAACTCCCATGTCGCGGTGTTTGTAGTTGAACTCTTACGAAACGGCTCGACCGATTTTCATGAAATTTTGTGTGCATATCGGGTAGGTTTGAGAATCAGACAACACTTATTTTTCATCCCCTTAAATGTTAAGGGTAGTCCAACCCTAAACTTTTTTTAGGCAAAACAACATTTGCTGGGTCAGCAAACGTTGTACGTATATTCGTAATCTAGTAGGTTCGTGAATGCATTATGGAATGACAGTGATACATAATAAAATCTAAGAACCAATAAAATGCTTCCTTGTTTCTTCACATTACTACGAATAAAGGTTTAATAGATTTTCCTTGACGTACAAACGTACGTAATTAAGGAAATGTATTAATAAGTAAATTCTTTTTGCATAACTTTAGTACCTGCGTGTCTCTAACAACGCAAAGTAACATCACATTTGCGTTAAATTATATGTTTGTTCACGAGTGCTTACATAAACAACAAAGAAAATTAAATAAAAAAACTATTTTGCAGTCAAATAAAGCAGCAGGTCATAACTTAAAGAGGAACTTTAAATTGTTCACTCGAGAAGCACTATAATTCCTATGCGAATAATTAAAACTAATTTCCTATTTCAGTTTGTCACGCAAAACAACAATTAAGACAGCGTTACAAATGTAACAATGTTACATTAAAGTTTTGGTAGTTCAGTGTAATGATACGTTTCGGCTTATCGTAATGAAATTATCTTCGGAATTACTTGAGGTTTAATAACAAACAAGTGAAGCTAACGAGTTCGAATTACAAATGAAGTTGGAATTTAGTTTATTAAAGAAAATCGTCCATAAAGTGCAAGACGTGCGGGTCACGTGACGTTGTATGACTGCGCTGCGGGGCAATGACGCCTGTCATACAAATACATAGAAGGAATCGGCGTATAGCGCTTTTGATATATGATTTTCAATCATCAGATAAAATAACATTTGTTCAGTAATATTGCGAAGTTGACAAAATGATTCTCATAAGTATTACTACCATCATTTATGCTTCCATACTAAATTAAAAATAATATTATAGTTCTATAACGATAAAAGAGTTTATCAATTTATTTCGAACTAGCAGTGACTCGCGGTTTTAGCCGCGTTGTGAGGATTCCCGTGTGAATTTCGGGATGCAAAATAACCTTTATCCTTCCTGTTGAATGTGGCTATCTATTACAAAAAGAATCATTAAAATCGGACAGATAGTTTCTGACCACCCAACATCACACCAACATCACACTTCGCACACCAAACAAAACCGTACAAAATATTTTGAACACAGACCCAAACCTACACCGAGGGAAAATTGGTTGGCAAAACAATAAAGAGAAAACATATAGCATCCATAAAAAGGGCCTCGTTAAAACATCCAGCCGAATAAATGTTTCGCCTTAACATTATCACAGGCGTAACGCCTTTTGGATTCAAGCATACACATCTATGAAGCTTCGCACAATATCACATTATCCGACATTCTCTTGTACCCTACAAAATACTTTTACCACCTAAATACTCGAAAAAAGCTTTGTTTCGACTGAATTTGTGGGTTAATGATGAGTTAGCTCATTTTGCCCTTTTTATACGATGTTGATAACAAAACAAGACTTTTAGTCGTGGATGTACAGTTTGAAAGAAAATGATAATGGATGTTTTTGGATTTTGGAATTCAAATCAGTATTTGGAAGGTATCTTTTTTTAGGGTTCATTTGCATTTCCTACGGAAGGGCAAAGTACTTACTGCGTAAGCTTCTCTATTTCATGGTATTTCATTTCCAACAGAAAATACATGTGTTTAATGTATCTAAAGTAATACGTATATCAATAAAAAATTAAGTATAGAACCCAAGCTACGCGAAATGACTTGATACACAGGGTGGTCATTAAAATAAATGAAGAAATAAGATTTTGTAGTATTTTTAAATGATACAGTTATCAATTTTAGAAAGCTCTTGTTCAAGTTAGGCAAGACGACACAAAGTTAGACCTAGAAGTTATGTACCGCCATTTAATTTAATTGAATAATATCAAAACTTATTGCTCACAAATAACGAAAATAAACAACTAGCTTTAGAGTTGTTTTCAAAGGAAAATTATTTAACTTTCAAGGAAATAGAATAAAGAGTATTTTACCTTAATATTTCTTCGGCATTTAAGCTATAACCAATATTTGTAATTAAGTTGTCTTCAATGAAGTAGAATTGAGTAACGAGTAAATAACGATTTAAGGTTAATAACGGTATATTATATTGGAATCATAACAGTATTAAAAAATCAAATTGTAATATGTTTACTTATAACATAAACAATATTAATTTACATGTGTACTGATGTGTTCAGAAGTGTGCCCCCGCAGTTGTAATCATTAAACATCTCCAAAGGGCGTCTACGAGTTGGATCTATATTCTCTCCCTTGCGTCTCAAAACCTCCATTTATTCCACATCTCCAAAGGGCCTTTACGAGTTGGACAGCATGCTTCTTAAAAACACCGGTCTTGTCCCGTAACTCCGAGGAGGATTGACATGTTCGGGCTCAAAAAATAATTATTTAAGTGGGTTTGATATTATCTATATATATAAAAATGAAACCCGTTTTCCTTGGTCGCGGCATCACGCGTGAATGGCTGGACCGATTTCCACGGTTTTGCATTCGTTGGAAAGGTCTCGGGCTCCGTGAGGTTCATAGGGAATAAAAATCAAAATTCTCACGGGAACGGGGACGCTGCGGGTGAAACCGCGGGGCACAGCTAGTACCTAATAAAAATGTACACACACTCATTTTATAAAGAGAAAGACTTTCCTGCTTGAAAAATGTAACTAAATCCGGGAAAATAACGAAAGCGCGACCTACAAATTTTCAACGCTCTATTGGATCGCAAGGGGAGCCACCGTGCAAAACAGCTAGTCCTAAATCCTATCCTACTGATATTATAAATGCGAAAGTTTGTGAGGATGTATGAATGTACCGGATGTATGTTTATTACTCTTTCACGCAAAAACTACTGGACGAATTTGGATGAAACTTTAAAATAATATAGATTATACATCAGAATAACATATGGGATACATTTTATCCTGAAATTCCTGCGGGAACGGGTACAACGCGGGTAATACCGCGGGGCGCGGCTAGTATTGAATAAAATTAAAATTAATATACCATACAAAACAGAGCAAATAAATATCACAGTGAAATACAACTTTTACTTTAATTTACTTTGCTTATATCTTACTTTCAAACTCTACTCGTATTAAGTTACAGTTTAAAAACTTCTAACTACCTAACTTTAATTTCCGGTATAATTTCCCAACGTTACATTTCAAAGTCTTTAATTAATTGTCCAGATTTGGTTTCAGATTAAGACTTCCAGTCTTAGGGATTTCGGTAATGGCGCTTATGGTTCCCTAATTGTCGCTTAAACAATGTTTTATGCTACAGTTTAAGAGCAATACACACATAGTGCGGGTGCGGGTTCTGTGACGTTGTATTCCTTGTATTTGTACCAAAGGTGCCGGTTGTTTCGCAGCGGGCCAGCAACAGGCCAGAGTGACACACTTCATATGAAGAATTTGCATTCGTGACGTTGCCGTCACGCGACCCGCACCCAGCTCGCACCCGCACTATGTGTCTTGTGCTTTAGTTACGAACAAATCTATACTATTATTATAAAGAGGTTTTGTAAGTTTGTAAGTTTGTATGTTCGAAGTAATCTCAGGAATTATCATTCCGATTTGACATTCCACGTTCCCGTGGGAATTTTGAATTTTTTTTTCCTTATTTTTCTTATATAAAACCTTGACAATAAGGAACACATTAAAAAAGAATCATCCAATTTGGTACAGTCGTTCTGAAGTTATGCGCTTACCAACACATTTTGCGATTCATTTTTATATTATAGATTAAAAATGATAGTGCCCTTGATAAAGCTGTTAAGTACATTGAATATTTAAACTGCTTAATGAAAGTAATGATAATAAAGTGCGCCCGGTATGATTAATGATTGAACACGAACTGCTTACACAATTGCATACACGTATGATGATGCATATTATGACGTTAACTACTGAAAATGCTGATGGGACAGACTTTGCGAGCTGGCTCGTACTATACGCAATATTATATAGCAGAGAGTACTATTCTGAGCCTAAGCAATCTGTAGTCAAGACCATGGAAGAGCGAAGCAGTTACTGCGTTACATTTCTCTATTTCGTGGTCAAAACTGTACTAGACAATATACAGTTTTCTGTCATAAAAACATATGAAGAAGGATACACTATATAGACAAGCGAATTGTTTGTCTATTCTAGCAAAGTTGAAAGACCAATATTAATAATTTGAGTTAAGTGAAGTTCTTTTTCTGTCACATAATAAAGAAATCAACACATAAATAACATTTGCATAATGATTAAACCACCACAATTCACACTGGAATTGCATAGGAATTGTAATCGTTTAGTGCCCGTAAACAATGAAATTGCAACACCGACAGAGACCTGAAAATTAGTTTGTGTTTTCCACAAATTGTAAGCTCAGAGCCCTAAGGCATAACCCGGAGATGTTTCACTTCGGAAGCGAAGCAATTATCCTGGGCTATTTGAAATGCAGCCTAACAGGCTTAATGCAGACATGATTTACGTACAGCTAAGAGAATTGTGGGCGTGATGTTCAAATCATTTCCTTGGAAGGTGAGGGAAGGAAGGTGAATTGTGATAAGATTGCTGCTAAATGTGTCTCTAGTTGTTGTTGATGTCAGGAATCTCTTGACGGGGGTTGGTCCAACAATGGTACATTTAGGGCTGATTATAATCAACATTAAGTAAGCATTAGCCTGTAATGTCCCGCTGCTGGGCAAAGGCCTCTCAGCTAACCGAAGGTATCAGTACAGTGAGGAGGATTAGGCGTAATCACCACGCTTGCCTAATGCGCGCTGGTGATCCAAAACCGAGCCGTGGTTTGAAAAGTAGGAAACATGTTTTGCTCGACCCGGGAATTGTAATAATAGCTTATAATTATGTCTAAGTATATTGCATCTACAAGGCCTCGTAACAAAAGAAATGGTTAAATTAATAAAATAATAAAAAAGTCAAACGAGATCACTTTGACCTTTTTCTATTGTTGTCATATACTCGTTAAGTTGTGATTGCAATACGGTCATCAAAGTGCCAATTACATCTCTGTTTTAATAATAGTAATAACGTGAAGGAAAATAGACAATTGTTCCAATTATGATTTAGATTAAAATATACTTAATTATGGTTAGAATTAGGTCAATGATTACCGGATTAAACCAAATCCTCTCAGTACTTTGTCAAAATTATCAATTCGAAAATTCTTATTCATAATTATGCAAGTAAATATTGTAAAGGTTTCAAGATCATTTGGGAGTATAACTTTTTAAACTTCGTCGATCGGATGACATACAAACGATACCAAACCAATAAATCTAAATAGTAATAAGTATCAAATAACTTTGATATTCGATATCAAGTGGCCTGAAATTAATGAAACGATGATGAAACATGTTCAAATGATACTAAACACAATGTAAGTTGCAACCGCAACGGAGCGAACCAAAATATAGTAATCTAGTGGTCGTTGACTGAAACCACAGTCCATTTAGTTCGATATAACTGCCGATAAACCGTTTGTATTGAGTATAGTGTACCAGTAAATATGTATGTATTGGTATGATATTGGTATGATCATCGTGAAGATACGTGGCATGACAAGCCCGTTTGTTCAACTTTTAGGCTTTAAAAATATAATTACGCCATAAATATCTTATATTTGTTAAATATATGAATAAAAATATAACTAAAAGTTGATAAATTTTTCATACATGTATTTTGCGTAAAAATATTACATTTAAAATCAAAAGTTATTTTGTGACTTTGAATACGCCAATAGGAAAGCAATACTTTCGCTAAGACCATTCTTAGCTAAGCGTTAGTCATAGACGTCTATTTAAGAGACTATCAGGATCCATACTATTCCAACCCAAAGTACGCTTTTTGAAAGTAGTACTTTTGACAAATTCTTAGCAACAACTAATTATCTCGGCCTTAGTGCTGGGGGTACGATTCCCACCCGGAGTCAAGAATATGTTCAAACATAGTTGTTGTCGACGACGTCTCGGTGTCAATTCTAACATACATAATATACTCCTGTGTGTATGTAGTAACGTTAATTATAATACAAGCATACAGCTTAGTTAAGATCTAATTAACCGTGTGCGAATTTGACCCGTAAAGCTATACTAATATTATAAAGCTATATTTGTTATTTTGTTTGTGTGAACGTAACTACCCATGAAACTGCCAATGCAGAATGGATGATTATTTTTGTAATGGATAGCCACATTCAAACGAAATGGTTATAGGCTATTTTTCATCCCGAAATTCCTACGGGAACGGGTGCAACGCGGATTAAAGCGTGTAAAAGCCTCTAGTTTTCAGATATTATTACAGTTAGCTCTATACTTATCGACAATTTTTTTGCTGTGGGTGCGGCCTTCGGTGGTGTCAACACTCAACACTCTTGACACAATGAAAGACAAAAAAGAGAGACGATATATCATTAGTTAAAAAATTAAATGTATTAAAAAGTTCCGTTGGCGTTTCCGGCGAATTTATTGTATGAAAAACCTCAGTTCCATTTTAGTTTTAGAACCGAATTCAATAAAAAGATAGTCCGTTATTGATGGTGCGATATTGGTTTTAGATAAAACTATAGGAGTTTTACATGTGGGAAATTCATCAAATGAGTATAACTTATTTTTAAAAAGTATTAGCTTGTAATGTCCCACTGGATGGCAAAGGCCCAAAGGCCTCTCATCTTCCTGAAGATATCAGCAGAGTGAGGAAGCAATATCACCATCTTGCCTACCACCTACCACTACACCGGGTTAGTTAATTCAAACCCGAGCCATGTTTGATGTTTGGGCTTCTTTTACGACACGACATAGCAGAAGGACATATTATAAAGGCAACGAGAGGAAGAGGTAGGCCAAGAACTGTACTTGGTAATATGAGTTAAAAAAAAGCAAAATAAAAATAAGAAAATCTCTCACGTTAAGCAGGCAGTACGATCTAAGAAAGCAACTCAAATTTCAGACCGCTTTCAGTAAACCAATCTGCCAATACCGCTTCAAAGTACATAGTCTGTAACACAAACAACATCACTACCCCCAAACCTCCCTTTTACCTAAATCAAAGTCATAAACACTTACTATAAACGTAAGCTAACTTTATTGATTTAGCATCAATAAAATTGTTTAACAGAGCCCATACTTTAGCCTGTACAAATAACGATAAAAGCCGAAACAGACTGCTTTCAGTCACGATATATTCTCATTTAGTTGTCGATTACTCGTTTATAATTTTTATTGAGGCTCGAACTAATTATGATTTACGAGCGAGAAATACTTAACTGTCAATACGTTTGTTGGGTAATTTCGGTGATGGTTCGAATAAAAATGCGAATTTTATAAGAATGGGAGTTCAGTGATGCATCTGTTATTATACTCGTAACCTTTATATTTTACTAGCAGCGCCCCGCGGTTTTACCCGCGTTGTGCCCGTTCCCGTGGGAATTTCGGGATAAAATGTAGCCTATAGCCTTCCTCGATAAATAGACTATCTAACAGTGAAAGAATTATTCAAATCGGTTCAGTAGTTTCTGAGATTAGCGCGTTTAAACAAACAAACAAACAAACAAAACAAACTCTTCAGCTTTATAATATTAGTATAGATTAGTGTTTATAGAACTTTACTTTCTATTATCTTTCAATGTTGCAGCATAATAATATGATTTTTTTTAATATTCCATTTTACCCAGCATGGTGATTACGTCCCATTCTCTTTATTCTACTACTGCTTCACTAACATCTTAAGTATCTAAACCATGTTGAAAGCTTTTAGACGATCCAAAAACTCCAATACCAGGGTTAGACACTAACCTACTCAAACATGTGAGTGGAAAGACAGAAAAACATAACGTAACTTTTGCTTTGACTTTTAAGAATAACTTAAAACTTCAATGACGCCTCTAACTAACGATATTTATTTTGAAAAGTAAAAAAATGACGTCATTAATAAGCTAGACTACGTTGGAGAACCTTAGACCTTTCGAATTTATCTGATACCTACAGCTAACCACATCTTATAGCTAGATTATGTTGTAGACATTTAGGCGATCTATGACTCCAACGGGTTCTTCTAGGTATCTCCAGGGTTGACCTCAAACTTACACGAACCAACTTACTATTTACACGAACTTACTACTGCGAAGTAAGAATACTATAAAGTTCAAAAATACAATCAACATTGTCAAAACATCTAATAACGTAAAGGAGATTCTGACGACTTGTTCTAAAAGAAATAAAACCATATCATAGAATTTATTGTAAACCGTAAAACAAGAACGATTCTCTTAAAAGCTGCTCCGAAATGAACCTCGTAAAATGATAGGTACCTTGTAATAATTCATGAACCGACCTTTTGTACTTTGTGGTGTAATTAAAGTTGAAAATTGGACTTCGTTTTATAAAAGTCAGTTGTTATTTTAATTTTGACAAGCTTCTTGGAGTAGTGGCATGTGAGAGCGCGTATTGTGTCGGGGGTTGCGGGCTCGATTCCCGCTCAAGACAATAATATGTGCAGACATAATTGTTGCCGACGACGTCTGTGTGTCAATTTAATATTCATGTATGTATTTGTATACGTATTATTTTGTTAGATTCCAAAATACAAGCTTACAAGCTGACTTTGGTCTAATTAACCGTGTGTGAATTTGTCCGGATGTATTTATTATTTGGGTTCAAGTATACTGGGTGGCTTTTTTAATAGATAATTTAATATGGCCAAATGAGATATAGTAAATTTGCGATATCGATAAAATGTGGCGTTGTATTTTTTTTAAACATGTTAGTTTTTAACATGACTTATATTTGATACTAAAAGGGGCCCATGGTACCAAATTTTCGATACCTTTAAGGCAACTTAGGATCGATCAACTTAAATATGATAGTGGTGACCCCCTGGACAAACAGATTAACCCATTCGAAGGTCATCGACCTAGATACTGTGTTTATTGTATGTTTCCAAGTTTTCGCATTGCTTACTTATAGTCTTTAATATAGTAGCTACTAGTATAATATTAATTTCATTAAAGACAGGCTGTAGCCGCTGGCGAGCTGTGTATGTTAATTAATACCAGACGTTGGTTTCGGAGTCGGTTTGTGTCAGATTAAAGTGAATGCAGATGATATTGAGTCTTATTGGAGTAATATTTTGGTTGATAATTGTTTTTTTTGTTTTGAAAGATTTCTTAACTGTTTTCTAAGTATGCTTAAATATACTTTCAAAAAATTCTGTCAATGACAATTTCACAGCCAAACCGTTTAACTGTATCAAGTGAGATAGAGATGACATAGAGATGGTTACGATCTTTATTATAGACACGACAATAGATAGCAAAACAATACTTTTTTAAGGATTGTTCCTTAAATAAGTATAGTACTGTATTATTTTTCCTTTAATAAGTATTTCCCTAATATTTAATATATAATTTTCCTATAATATAATTTTCCTTTCAAAACCAGTAAACGTTTTAACACAACAGCTTTACTTTCGTGTTCATATACCGCATCCATACCCTTTACAAAGTTACTTTCGTTCCCCCATTCCCTATGACGATGCAAAAAAATAAAGAATAATTACTCCCATTTTGTTTCAGGTGAACCCAGACGAGAACCGACTGCCAGTGGTATCACATTCATCTCCATGTAAGTATTCGACATCAATCACACTTGGCACCCTTACGTAGGTACTCCACTGTACTACCGCCCTTTACTCAATACCTATTGGACCCAGTGGAGCGTTATAATGAGTATTGTGTAATATTTAAGTATTTGAATGTGTGTTCGATATATGAATACTTGGAAGGAATATATTGTGTTTGAATAAGGAATAAATGAGGTTTATATATAATGTTTTTTTTTGTTGTGGTGTTCTAATGTTAAATTAGTAACGTTATTCATTTGTTTGAATAAATGGATGCATTAAATATATAAATACTCTAGAGTCATGTGAACTTTTTTGTTTAGTCTTCTTTTTTGGTATAGAAGTGTGTATTTGAATAAAGAACTTGGAATTGTTTAAATAAAACCGTTCTAATTTTGATTATAATTACGATCTTCATTTATTTTTTTGTTAAAGAAAAGAAGTTACGTACTACTTGAGTTTCAAACCATACTACTTGAGTTTCACGATATTGAAAATTCTTATTTAGAATTTATACACCGAAGAATACTGTTATACTTTGTTTACTTGTGGGATAAGTAAGAAGCGAGTTAAATAAAATAAAAGAAAAATCTCTATATAACATTCATTATATTGTCTTTTTTTAGTCTACAATGGGGATAAAGGAGAACCCGTAAGTACTATTTCCGAGCTTCCTTTCTGCACACATACCATTCAAGACATCACAATACCAATAAGTAACGAAATTAATTCACCCTCAGCTTCAGGTAAACACGAATCTCGTTTTCACGGCAACAAATTACTTCTAAGTTGGATTACCAAGTTTTTGGACACAATCCCGGCGCTTAGCCGTGGACGTGTCACCTCTTATATTTATGTACGAAGATTGAAGTGGCTCTAACAAAACATGGAACCGTTTAATTAAAGCAAAGTTTGTTTGGGTACCCAAGTTTGGATATTTAGTAAGCTTACATTTAGTTGATTTAGAATAGTCGAAAAGTGATTGTAGAGATGTGAAAGTAATTTATCAGATTTTTACTAAGCTCGTCCAGTAAGATGAAGTAATTTAGTCAAAGTCGAAGTAACAAATGGTGGAAGAAATAATTAACCGAAAAAGCGTTTGACCGAAAATTGTTTTTTGGCAGATCAATTATCTATGTAAGGTTTATTTCAGTCTATCTAACCAAACCGAAAATTCGACTGAAAATTCAAAAAACATTTGAACGCGCTAACTAACGAAAAACCCAAACCTGCTTTACTTCAAAGCATTGATACTAAACACAATAGTAAAACGTAAGTATCGTCGTAAATTTATCGGTCGCACCGCACAGCAAACAAATTCAAACTAGGTCAAGATTCCACCGATCTGCCGGATATCACAGTGGAAGACTCTTTCCAAACTTGTCACCCACAACACGTACAAAAACGCAGCACTCGATATGTATTGCGGTTCTTTGAGACTTCTAAAGAATCATGCCTTTGAATGTATTGTGGTTGCGACAGTTGTATTAGATTTTGCTTATTTTTTGGACATTAGCTTTTGGAGATGACAGATTCCTGAGAAATTATTTTACAAAGAAGTCTTTGATATTTTTGGGCTTTGAGTATTTTTTGCGTCAAATAAAATGTTTGTGATGTGGATTGAGAATTAACTGTATAGGTCCCTTAAGGGTGCGTTAAGGGAGCCCAATTGTCCAATCACAATGCACTATGAAGACATTTTAACAATTTCAATGCGTTGTGATTGCGAAGCTCCGCAGTGCTCTGCTTCACTTTTATGGAAACACACCCTTAGACATGTAGTAATCGCTTCACATAGACTGCTATAATAAAGTACTAGCAGCGCCCCGCGGTTTTACCCGCATTGTGCGCGTTCTCTTCGGAATTTCGGGAATTTTTATACATATTAACCTTCCTCTTGAATCACTCTATTTAAACTCGCATCAAAATCCGTAGCGTAGTTTTAAAGATCTAAGCATATAGAGACAGACAGCGGAAAGCGACTTTGTTTTATACTATGTAGTGATTAAAAAATTCTCATACGGTTTATAAGACCCAAAGTAAGCCCTAAGCTTGAATTATGGCACCTAACTAACTGATACTATTATTATCATTTCATTTGTATAGGTTGAGGAATACATACTTTGCTCATACTTGAGACGTGACTAACCTTGAACTTAAACTCACTTTTTGGCAGTATATAACAACTAGCAGTGCCCCGCGGTTTACCTGCGTTGTGCCCGTTCCTGTAGGCATTTCGGGATAAAAATAGCCTATAACCTTCCCGTTGAATGTGGCTATCTAATACAAAAATAATTATTCAAATCGGAATAATAATTCCCGAGATTAGCTCGAATACACAAACTTACAAATTTTAACTTTTTAAAATATTATAGTATAGATTGGTCCAATATCTAAACAATCTAACAGCCAAATATTAAGTTGATTGAGGTTACCGAATAGGAAAGCAAATCTTCAACGTCATTGTACGAATTAATTACACTTCGTGCTTGCACAAGGTAGCTATATTAACCACGAGTGGTTACTACAATGTCTAGTTAATTTCATACCAATATGCTTCATATGCGGTTACGTACTCGTACGAGTATTATCACGGTTGAACTAATAGGTATGCCAAACGGATTCAGTAAATACATGACGCGTGATGAAGCATGCTTCTAGTATAAACAATTAGTTGATTCCTTGTGGTTATGGTGTATGCATGTGTGTTTAGTGGTATGTGCACTCGTCTGCCAAGATTGAGGTTCCGGGTTCAATTCCCGGGTCGAGCGAAAAGATGTTTCCTACTTTTCGAACATGGCTCGGGTTTGAGATCACCAACCCACATTTGGCAAGCGTGGTGATTATGCCTAATCATCCTTACTGTACTAATACCTTCAGTGAGATGACAGGTCTTAGCCCAGTAGTGGAACATAACATTACTAATGCTATGGAGTATGCACGTTCTTTGCACAATTTCGGGCGCGGGGGTATAGGAAAGGGGATTTTTTATACAAGTAAGCCGATTTGACGAGCCCTTTGGCACATTGGTATGTGAGAAAGCTTACTGTGTCGGGGGTTGCGGGTTCTATTCCCGACCGGAGTCAACAATATGAGCAGATGTAATTTTTGGCGTTGACCTCTGGGTATCAATTATGTTGTCATATAAACTATTTTTGTATGTACTCGTAATGGTATTAGTTAGTAAGATTCCATAATACAAGCTTGGAGCATATTTTTTTTATTTAACTGCATTATAATAATTTCGCTTACTGTAAAGTTCAGCGAATGGGCTTAAGAGTCGCGGCAGTGTCGTGGTCCGCTCCGGGCGTCGCGGTGGAGTCGCGGTGAATGCTTTTATGCTTTTTTTTTCTTACATTACCTCGACACCACTTCAAATCTAGTGCATTTACTCTTGAATCTGAAAAACGTATTTGAGTTTTATTAACATTATTATTTATATATTTTAACTAGCAGTGCCTCGTGTTTTTGCTTTCGTTGTGCCCGTTCCCGTGGGAATTTCAGGATAACTAATTTAACTTATAATCTATCTCTTGAATGTGGCTGGTCTAGCTATCTATTACAAAAAGAATCATTCAAATCGGATTGGTAGTTTCTGAGATTAGTGCGTTCAAACAATAAAAACACTGTTCAGCTATATTATATTAGTATAGATTGAAGAGGTAAAGGTTAACGATATCTCAGATATGTTTATGCAAATTATTATAAACTAGCTGTGCCCCGCGGTTTCACCCGCAGCGCCCCCGTTTCCGTGGGAATTTCCAGATTTTTATTCGTTATTTTTCTTATATAAAAACCTTGTCCTGACAATAAGGAACACATTAAAAAAAGAATCATCCAATTTGGTGCAGTCGTTCTGAAGTTATGCGCTTAGCAACAGATTCACATTTTTATATTATAGATTCACAAAGAAACCTTTCACAATAAAATATTAAATTCATTCAAAGTTTTTATTTTAAACAGTTATCAATATTCATGCCCAAACCTTTACATAGAATGGGTAAAATTAGGGCAACTTTAGGAAGGGATAACATTATTTTGCATTAAAACGACTATTCCTAAGCAGGGTTCGGTCGATAGCGAGAATGAGGTAGGGTCTTCCGGATAGGGAAACCAGACTAACTCGCTAACAATGTAAGTCCGTACTCCGTATGCTATTCACCTACCTACTACATGCGCTTTGTTGAATATTTTCAAAGGCACTTTGTATAGGAAACGTGAGGAGGTTATGTGAAATGATCTCAATTTACTTAGGTCGATGTCTTATGAAAGTATCGGGTGGTCGGATTCGATAAAGTTTTTGTAAGTTGATTGGGGAACGAGTTGGCGAAAGATTTTGTTATCGGTTAAACTCAGAGCAGAGTAGAGTTGATTCGGTTTTGAGACCAATTTCTTGCCGTATGAAATGTATGAACAGTGTAAACCAGAGACAAGACTTGTCGCCGATTTTTATATAAGGTTTTAGAGAAGAACGAAACCAAAATTACACCAAACACTTTTAAAATAACACTAGCCGCAGTGCGGGGCGAGACACTGCGTCTCACCCCGCACGCAATGGCAGCTCGCTCATACTTCTGAAGTATGTAACTAAAACTGACGAGTACATCGACATTCGACATACACAAACATACATACGTTATTTCCCGTGTTTCAATAATTAATCATCTAGGTTAGGTTTAGGTTTAAAGACTTTATTTCTCATACGAACAGTAACATAGTTCATTTACAATGAGATAAGAGATTACAATATTGTCGATTCGTTAATCTACTCTGATGATCTCATCACATCATTACCACAAACTATTCCAAATAAAAATATATTTAAACTTGGAAAACGTTCTAAATGTAAATTCTTTTCAACAGTTAGCGCCGGGCCAGTGCAGATGCAGTCTGACCGACATTTCGAAAATTTTAGAAGTAACACCCGGGTTGAAAGGTTCCCCGGGTCCCCAAGGACCCACAGGTGCGGACGGAACCACCGGGGCCCCAGGAAAAACGGTGAGATTAATAACATTCCGTGACAAACACGATAACTAATAAAAACGCTGGCGACATCGTCAAGGGAAATCAGGGACCGAGCCATTCCAACTAATTTCAGGTTGAAAATATGAGAAAAATAAAAAAGTGTCATTAATGCGGAAGGGGGTTTACAAAATGTTTTATAACTGTAGTTATTTGGAAAGTTACAAACTGTTTTTTAATTGAAATAGATGATTTCTTCAAGTCTTTTATTTTACCCATCGATTGTATCAAGGCTGGGTTCCACGGTATACAAAGTGAAGAAAAAAGAACAACACAAATTAAAATATACAAACATCAATGACATTGAGTAGACACACAACTCAAATGCCAGCCATGATAATGGAATTGAAAACCACATTTTTTTAAGTCTACGACATGGCTATATTTTAAACGTTTTAGATTCATACTATAAAAGTAATTTAAATATTATATTGACATTAAAATAAAGTACTTTGTCACTTAATTCTTCATTTTTATTCAGGGCCCAATGGGAGAAATAGGCCCTCCTGGTCCTATAGGCCCAAAAGGGGATCGAGGTGAAAGAGGTGAACTGGGTTCCCCTGGCCCTGAGGGTCAGATTGGACCCAAAGGCGAGCCGGGTTTAGATGGACCTGCTGGGCTACAAGGACCTCCGGGACCACCGGGACCTCCAAGTCCTGTGTCATCAGCGCTTATGGTAAAAATTAAACAATATACTAAACTTATTCTTCTTCTTTAAATATCATATTTAGAGCACTATAGTTAAGAATATAAAAGAGTCTTCTGTTCTGTGAAAACATGCAAATGAGTACAAAGATATTGAACAGATATTTTTTTTCCTTAGTCAGTTTTTAGAGACTTTTTTGGCGCGAATAATCTTCAGTGAGTCTTCTATCTCAGTCTAAATTGATTAGTCTAACAGACATAAAAGTCTATTAAACGTTTGTTTTTATTGTTTTACAATGACAAGAATTTTTACAGTGCTCACGGCCAGGCTCATACTTTCTGTTCAGTAAATTGTTAGTGAACTAACGGTTAAAACGGATTTGTGATTTTCTTAGAACAAATTCACCATTAACCTTTGAACCGCTCTCTCATGTAATTTCTATTTGAAATGTTACCAGTGTTCCTCGAAAAATAACCTATTCTAATATTTGTATTTATCTAATGGTTTAAATTATACACATGAAACGAGATTTACTTACTCGTGCGTAATTTGTTGCTATGAAGGTTACGAACGGCAACGGCGTAGCGCTACATCAGCTACGGCGTAGTCTTACTGCTACGTTCGTAGCCTCGTAGTAAATGTTCAGTCAAGCATAGTATTGAAATAATTTTGATAATTTATTTTTATACAAATTTATTACATATTATAATATTTTAAAATAGTAACAACAATATTCAATTTGTTCATAAAGAAAAGTCATATTATTTTTAATGGAATTTAAGTTGACATTACAAAGGCAAAATAACCTATTAATAAATCAAACGTAGACGAGCAATTGTTACTGAAACAACATTTTAACTTGATATTTGTTTTGAATAACGATTTTTTTTCAAAGGTAGATTAAAAAGAGAATGTAAATATTTGTCCTTGTATAAATATCTCAGAATTTCAAAAGGTCTCGCCCCTATTGCCTTTTGATGATTGAAAATGTTTTACAATCACACTTGAATTATATTTTATGCAGTATTCATATTTTTTTAGGACTTCATTTAGTTAAAGTTTATTTTTATTTTATTACTGAAATAAATATAGAATTAGACATATATTATATCAATAGTCTTGGACTACTAATGACTGGGCAAGGATTCCTTTATTAATAACTACAATAAATCAGTCTTTGACCAATGGAAATTGCCTTGCATGAAATTGAATTATTTTCCATAAAATGGTATAATAACGATCGTTAAACGATACACTTTTTGTTATACTGTCCACTTATTTCTTATTTCCACCACATGCTCAATCGTGCGTTAGTGTCGTTTTTAATGCAAGCTACGACACTAACTAACACACTCAGAGACATCCATTAAATCGATACTAAACTAATTGACATAATTTTCATACATTACATGTCAAAATCCTCATTAAATCCCTACTAAGGAAACATTTGACTTCTCTGAGTACGGGCGTAAGTTGATTCGCGTGTACACGGTTCGTATTTGATCACGTTTACTAACTAAGCTGCATCGTGGTTACCTTTGAACTTCCACTTAAAGCTTGCTATCTAAAAATCAATATGCATTCCTTATCTAAGATTAGCTTGCCTATTGATTTTCCGTTTGCAAAATTACGTCACTAGTTGGGATAGCGTGCGAACTAAAACTAAGAAGATTGATTTTACACGGAACTTGAACAACTTGTAAACATCACTTTTTGAATACAAATTCGGGTTTTTGAAAGGATTTTACTTATCAAGACATTTATTGATGGTTGAGATATTTTACAATTTGTTGTACGGTCTATTTTTATGTTATTTTAGGAGTTTATAGAATTAAATTTGACTATTGATCACGTTTAGCAATTATGTGATGCTGCTTGTCTTTCTCTTAGGTACTCGTATTAGGTATTCTTGTACTAGGTATGCAATCCGCCCTTCATATTATTCAGTAATTCAAATATGTATAAATCTTAAATATCGTTCGTTTTGATTTTTTTTAATATTTGGTGCTTATAAAAATTCAATTTTGACAGAACAGTTTGTATTTTTTAATCTTAATTACACTGCTGGGCAAAGGCCCCTGAGAGGCCTTATTTGGGTACAGAATAAAAATTATATTACTACGTAATCCACCTGAAAGTGTAAATACTACTGTACTTGTAAGTAAATCATTAAAAGAGCCGTTAGCCTCCAACCAAAATTACATAAGATGTAATATCCAAAAACTTTATACCCTAACGCATTTGATTACATTTCTCACGGTCATAAACCTTTATTACTCTTTCGTTCTCGTTGGTTAATAAAACATATCATTAAATTAAGCCACGGTTATAATGGTATTATAATTCGTCGCTGTTTTTACGACTCAAACGATTGTATGCTAAGAATAACAACATTTTGTGAAGCTGAAAATGTATATTTTACCTGTTTTATGTAGTGTTATATTGTATATACTTCTTTTTATGGATAGCTTCTACATTAATTTTTTTATATAAATTGTCAAGTATGTTAGATTATAATGAAGTATGTGTAGTACAAACAGATTGTTTTATACCAAAAAACAAGTCTAGAACTACAAGTTGAATAACCGTGTGTGAATAAATCTTAAACATATTCAGCTCACGAATGATTTGTGTACCCTACAAGCTTCAAGATATGAAAAGTACGCTGAGTATTATTCCACTCACGAAATGTTTATTGTACCCAAACTATGACGTGATTTGTGTCATTTACTTGACATTTAGTTTTATTGCTTGAGTGTCATATAAACATAAAGTGGGTGTCCCGCTGGTGTGCACGCTACGTTCGGTCCACTTCATTTTTAACAGACTTCAAAAAGGAGGTTTCTCAAACCAATTCAATATGCTGTTTTTTGGAGTGCCACTAACTAAGCCAAACCTCCACAGACTCGAAAGTAAACAGATCTTGCTGAGGCACTGACTTTAATTTATGTCAGGAAGTCGACTATTACTAATTTATATCTTTTTAGATACTAGATTTTGAGGTTGGTTTTTTTTTGGAAGAGTTTTTTACTATACTAGCTGCGTGATACACCATCTATTATAAACTAGCAGCGCCCCGCGGCTTTGCCCGCGTTGAGCCCGTTCCCGTAGGAATTTTTGAAAATCCTTTCTTAGTGTGCACTTACGTCACTTGAAGAGCCTTCCTGCCAAATTTCATGTTTCTAGGTGTAGCGGTTGAGGCGTTTACTCCCACCTGTTCTGTTGAGTAGTTCTGTTGACAGAACTACTGGGACTTTTTTTTACCATTAGTTCTGTGACTTAAAAGACTATGCTTTACACCTGACTTTTATCTAGTAAAAAAAAAAACTCTAACCTACCGAATAGTTAGTATTGTCAACAGAACTACTCAACAGAACTCAATTGTTTTGTGGACAAAACTAATGGTAAAAAAAGTCCCAGTAGTTCTGTCAACAGAACTACTCAACAGAACAGGTGGGAGTAAACGGGTTGAGGCTGTGCGTTGATTATCAGTCAGTCAGTCAGGACTTTGAATTTTATATGTATAGATGAGTAGATTTATACAAATAATAGACCTCAATGTGGTTAACCGCATTATCCAGCCAGCACCATCTCGTGTGACGTCATCGTATCTCTATCCTCCATTTTATGTCATTTACCTATCTCAATTTAAAGAGTGCTTGTTTATACGTGTTTGAAATGAAATAAAAATATATTTTCAATTTTACAATTAATCGTTATAAATTAATTTAAATATAATTAAAGTTTTATGAACATTTGTTATCCCATATGAACATAATGCAAGTAGTGAAAATACATATAAGTTTCACGATAAAAATAGCATACAGATATGGAAAAGTTTGAGCTAGTTTTAGTTTCAGTATATTTTAAATTAAAATACTAATAAATTAACTTAAAGAAAATATTTTTATCTCAAAATTCCATTGAAACGGTTCAAATGCAGGTAAAACCACAAAACATTCCTAACCAAGAATAAAAGGTAACATTGATTGAATTTAAATGAAAAACACTTCCAAACCTTCATTTATGTATCACCATACACAATCACTGTTAAAAATCTATCGTTTTAAATTCTATTCAAACGGAAAATTGGAAAAGAAACGCCGTCGTTACGTGGCATGGTTTTGTAGTCACGCGATGCTACGTCAGGTCATTCTGTATCTCTTTCCAGTACTAAGTATGCAATAAAAAATACGCCCGCAGTGAAGATGAAGCCTTACAGCTAGTGACCGATCAACTTGAAAAAATATTTCACTGCGGCACGCAATCGCTGTGAGGATTTGAGATAGCGTATTGGGACAGGAAAATCTATTAAATATAGCTTTTGTGTTTATTAATGTTATTGGGTATTACGTTTACGGGTTTTATTTTGTCTTTATTGTCGTATTTATTGAAAAAGGAAGTATGGGCTAATGTGTGTTGTGGTAAACGGAATGATAATATTTTCGAATAAATAAAATGAAAATTTAGAGGCTAGTAGAAACAAAAAGGAAGATGATTTAGCTAAATCAAGTCGTGCGTCTATTTATTTCCGAAAGCTGAAACCATTTGGATGATTTTGCTTAACCAATGGAGAATATCAAATATTTTTATATGAAGATTATTGAAGGTTATAAAACGCTGCCTTCATTTTCCATTCAGTATAACCTTTTCGAAAGGTAGAATAGTTACGAAATAAATGTAGATCAGACACTTGTATAACTTAAACCTCACGTCACGTGAAAAAACAAAACCTTTTACTTAACACATTCATCAATTTTCGTAACCCGTTCGCTTTCAGTCTCACATTTCCTGCTTACAAATACTTAATCATAGTGTATTACGCAGGAATCATCGGGATTATATGGGTCGAGTAATCCGGGGATTTCTGGACCTCCGGGCGAGAGGGGCCCTATGGGTCTGCCAGGGCCCCAGGGTGAAAGAGGGTATCAGGGGAACAAGGGCGAAAGAGGATTACATGGACCTAAGGGCGACAAAGGCGAACGAGTAAGTTCACACTGTATAATACCGCATCAAAATTGTTCTTGATCTAAAGTTTATATGAGTGTTTGGCTATTGATTTCGGATATCCAAATTATCCGTAGGTATTCGTGTTTGTAGGCAATCTGTGTTAAATTATTCATGTTACGTATTTGGTTGATGAGTATAGTTAATGCCACTGATTTTTACGGCGTAATAATCATTTTTATTAAAATCACTTGGATATTGGAATATATTTTTATTAGTACTTCAGTCAATCGGCTCTTCATATCTACTCTAAAAATGTATATGCTGTAAGTATATGAAATTTGACATTGTATTTCTCTTACAAAAACTATCGACCGTAAAACAGGCGTTCCTTTCAACATTCAAACCGCCCTGAATCAAAACAAACGGGTAGTCGGGTGTCGGTAAATTAGTAAGTCTAACAAAGTTGGCCGTAACGCAATAAGTGACGGTTTGACCCTCGTAACGTTGTGTTGTTACCTTCGACCTCTTCAGTTAACTGTGTTATAGGGATACTTGGGTCAAAGGGGTCCACATGGTGCTAAGGGCGAACGGGGCCCCGCTGGCCGGGACGGGGACCCAGGCCTGCCCGGCGCTCACGGCCGCCCAGCAGAAAAAGGCGAAAAAGGTACAAAAACCAACTCAACCATCAAATTTTATAACACTATGACCCATATACGGCCCATATTTATACTCTCGGAACACGTTTGTAAGATTTTTAGAAGTATATAGTAACGATTTGGAAAAATCTTTATTTCTTTAACGCTACCTTCCTATTGGTTCTTGTATTCGCATTTATTTTATTTATTAATGTTCTTCGGTTTTATGGTCTACTTAGGATTTTTTTATGTCTACATTTTCGATGTTTTTTTCTTCATTTGACACTGTGTGGGTTATTGTTAGTGTTAAGTTAGAGGGTAGTTATTTTTGAATGGTAATAATATTTTACTGTGCGCAGGTGCTCGCGGGACCCCTGGATTACCGGGGCCTCCTGGGAATGTTATATCAGACAATTCCATATCCAGTGATGTCACACGGACGGGTGAGTTTTGTTTGACAATGTCGGTTTCATTCTTATTTATATGGAAGTTTTAACATATTTTGTTTGTTATATGACGTATGGTCGCAAGCTGCGCTTCGGCAAATTCTATGTTCAACGTTTGAAAGATATTCTGGATTACTATAGAAATTCATCTAGTAAACTGATTCTATGTCAACGATGATGATGATCTATTACAAGTATCGCTACTGTTGTCCCACTGTTGGGCAAAGGCCTCTCTTCTCACTGAAGTTCATCAGTACAGTGAGGATTAGGTGTAATCACCACGCTTGCCAAATGCGGGTTGGTGATCTCAATCCCGAGCCATATTTGAAAAGTAGGAACCATGTGTGACTCGACCCGGGAATTGAACTCGGGACCTCAGTCTTGGCAGGCGAGTACATATACAACACAGTATACAACTAGACCACCGACGCTTTATGTCGCTTCACAATACTAAATTATTTTAACTGTTGTTTCCAAATTATTTCAAAATTTTGACACAATAATGTCAAGTAATTATAAATTAAACGCCCATTAAACTAGGTGAACTATATAAACCACGTATTAAGTAATAACAATAATATATTAGTAACGTGGCCAAACATAATTAGAAATTATAATAGGATTGACAGTTTAATAAAATGCATTAATTAATTGTATTAATATTCTATCACTTTGTTTACTATGACGTGTAATTAACTTGTACATCAAATTGACAAACAGGTTATTATGTGAATTAATTATTTATAATTCTAATTAGTTCAGGTACAGATTTAGTCACTAAAGAAACAATGACTATTTGTTCGTTGCCTAAAATTTTCAACGTGACTAAAATTTCAAGAAAATATTGCTTTTTCGGTTATTTGTTGACTATTTCCTAGGTTTGCGGTTTGCCTTATAGGGTACAACGTATTATGATAGACAATTATTTTTTTCGGAATGTTTATCAGCTTCAAAGAATAAGTGGGGATTATTTACTATTTTTATTATTTTAAAATTATAAATATCTTTCTGCTATGCTACAAAATTGTAGGAAAACTTCAATAGTTTAACTCCATAAAATTGCATTTCTATACAAGCTTCCAAATGCATAATTCAAAATTTATGTCAAACTAGCTGCTCCATGGTTAAACACGGTTATCTTATTCCTGACCAAGATAAATAAAAGGGAAAAATAATAATTGAAATCGGTCCAGCCGTTCTCGGGTTATAAATGGTGTATCTAACAAGCTTTCTTTTATACATATAGATTTTAAACCCATCCATTACGTACATTATTCCGAAACAGTATTTCATTCAAAATAGAGAAAGTTAACTAACTTTAAGTAATCCAGATTATAAAACTCTTAATAAGAACGTAAATAAATGAAACCTTTAACGTATGGAAGTTCTGAACAATATTTTCAGCGTCACAACTTTTCGTTGAAACCGCAAAAAATTACAGTCTGGAAACTCACACGGAGGTTACATTTTCCTCTCGCTAATTACATTAGCACAGTTTTAAACTAAGTAGCGGTGATCGATTACGTTCCGTATGAGTTTTAGAATAGAGTTCATTATTCTTAATTATGTGGAGTGATTTATGGTAATAAATGTGCAGACTGGATTTTATTTTAGTACTGGTTGCATCTTTGTAATATGAACACAAATCGCCGCGGTTCCATACAAAAGTGAAACGTCGCGTGCGCCCGTCGCGTGTGGTGTCATACAAAAGTGAACCGCCGCGTGCGCACGCGACGGGCGTACGCTTAACGCAGTGATGACCCTTAATCGTTGCTAAGGATGGTACTTGGACGGATTACATGTTGAAAAATATATATCAATGATCATGTGACTATCACGTGATGTGCTAATACTTTTCGTTAGCACTTAAACGAAGGGGTTAAAGGCTATTATACTGTAGATGTCGTGTAAGTTTTCGGTAGACAATGTATGCTAAGAAGTAAAAATGTAGTTGGTTTTTTAACGATGCTTCGTTTAAACAAATAATCATAAAGTTTTACACAGTGACATGAACAAATACTCCAGTTTTCACATAATTGTACTGTTGTAACGTATCAAAATAACGTGAAGTAATATTTACTTCAACTAACTAAAACATTAATTAAAACACCGCAACGAATATCTTCAAGACGTTATAAAATAACTATCATTTATTTACTCAAGACAATAAGCTTCAGCTAACGTTCTGTTATCCAAATCCACAGTATATCTTAGTTAACGAAAACATAAACCAGAGAAACGAAAACGGTATATTCTGTTTGGTTAATATTTAATGTTATTTCAAGAAACGTACCTAATAACTATTCTTGAATATAAATCGAGTGTTATGTTTCAGACGCTGTTCTTCTCAAGGACATGAAAGGAGATAGAGGAGAAAGGGGCGAAAAGGTAATTCGTGCTCTTCTAGAATACAAAATAGGTTTAATACTATCGGAGATCTTTGAGCCTGAACACATTGTAGTAACGACTGCAGATAGACAGTGTATGAAAACATATGAAGTAGATCATACTACAGAAACGTCGAACAGACATTTTTGTCTGCCAGACATGCAATGCTTAAGCTTATGTCTATTGAGCGGTACCGTGCTTCTGAGAGCACATTAAGCAGTTGGTTCCGGTTATTTCTCTTTTAAAAACTCTCTCGTTTAAAAACTCTAACACCAGGATGAGCACTAACCTGCTAGAAATAAATAAATGACTGATTTAGCGGATCCCTAAGCAGAGATTATATGCAATCCCATTGATTAATATTTCTCTATATCTCCGGTTTTTAAGCTCGCTCCGCGTCAATAGACCAGACACCCTTAATCTGTTAGGTTTCCTCGATATTTTACAGAGTTTTACTGAGCCTAAGTTTGTCTTTATCTTAGAACCGTAACAGATGTTTTACGTTGATAGCTCTGTAAGAATGATAAAAGATGTTTTAGCTTTCTTATGTCAGTCTAATGGCTATTGTTAATATTGTGGGTGTAGGCTTTTAGTATTTTTATTAATTTAGGTGATAGGTTACAGCTGTAGATGTTTCTATAATAATTTTAATATTGTTTTTAATCACATGAAATAGATTTAATTAGATGGTATACACATACACTACATATACATAAGTTATTTTAACAAGGGTTAAAATTTTTGCTCTTTTCTCATAAAATCTTTCAGTTAGATGGTTTTGAAATAAAATTCTGAACACGAACTATGTAGTTTATTGATTCTATCCACATAAGCTAGCTGGTTTAAACTATTTGCTGTATGAAATCTTAAAATCTCCTTTCTTTTAGGGAGAAAAAGGCATAAGAGGAATCGACGGAGTCCAGGGATTTCCTGGAATAGATGGGAAACCTGGAGAACGAGGGGATATAGGCCCTTCTGGATTACCCGGGACCCAGGGAGCTACGGGCCTTAATGGACCTAAAGGAGACCGGGGCGAACCGGGGCCCCCGGGCCCTGTGGCCCTGTCCAGAGATGAAGCTATGTTGCTTACAAAGGTAATTTCATGCTTATATTCTTTTATACAGATTAGGTATTTATGGCTCGAGTTTGAGATCACCAACCCGCATTTGGCAAGCGTGGTGATTATGCCTAATCCTCCTCACTGTACTGATATCTTCAGTGGGATGAGATGCATTGGCCCGGTAGTGGGACATTAAAGGTAAATGTTTTTTACTTTTATTTTCTTGAGACCGCTTATAAGTATTGTATACTAAGATTTTAACTCATGGCCGTGGCATTTCTATCTAAGATGTTTCGTACATCGGAGAGCACGTAAAATTATCGGTCCGATTGTTTCTATCGTAAGACAATGTCAGAGGCCTTTACGCGGTCTAAAAATTCCATCACCAGGGTTGGGTACTAACCTCCTCGAAATGAATGAATAAATGAGGCACTTACTAACTTGAACTTCTTGTTCTTCTTCATAGCTATTGTTTAAAGTCCATCACTCGATAGCTCAAAACTATTATATGTTTCATAGATAAACCAATCTTTTATATCATAATCATTGTCTATAGGGTGATAAGGGTGAATCTGGGCCTAGGGGTAAAAGAGGTCATCCAGGCCCCCCTGGGCCAAGAGGGCCTCCAGGGCTACCGGGGCCCCCGGGGACACCTGGTACTAATGGACCTTCAGGCGACATTGGATTACCAGGTTGGACGGTAAGATTTACCATGACCATGGTGTTTTATTGAGTTAATTTTTCTATTTATTTTATTTGTTACAAAATGTCAGTCTTGTCCCCATATACTCCAAAAATTAATATTAATTAAAACTTAATTACATTTCAAAGTTGAAATTTCAATTAATATAGGATCCTTTTACACAGTCACTATAGCAGAGTCTAACATTTCACCGAACAAATAGATGTAAACTATTTAGTACTTAATGTATATGTATGTAATATAAAACTAGATCAAATTAAATTCGAAATTAATGTACATTCGAGTGCACTAATAATTTAATATTTCAAATATTAATGAACTGTTAACATAGCAGAGTAAATTACACATTCACAATGAAGCGCTCAATGTAATAGGAAACATTTAGCATTAAAATGGTGCTAACATAAATCATAATATTATATCAACTCCTGTCAGTGATAAAATCTATAATATAAAAATGAATCGCAAAATGTGTTGGTAAGCGCATAACTTCAGAACGACTGCACCGAATTGGATGATTCTTTTTTTAATGTGTGTTCCTTATTGTTAGGACAAGGTTTTTATATAAGAAAAATAAGGAATAAAATTCTCAAAATTCCCACGGGAACGGGGGCGCTGCGGGTGAAACCGCGGGGAACAGCTAGTAGAAAAAAAAGATATCAATATAATCCACACTATTTCCGAACATAAAAACGTAGGGCCCATAAACTGTGCAAACGTTTCAGGCTTACCACAACATATGAAATGACATGAGATATTATTCAAGTATTATATTTTAGGGTCCTCCCGGGGCCGCCGGACAGCCGGGGCCACAGGGCCAGAAAGGTGAGAAGGGGGACCCCGGAATTACGTCGCTGGATCTGGATAAAGTAAGTTATTGGTATTATTTTACATGATTGAGTATTGAGTACTTACTCAATTTTATGGAAATTGAGTATTATCTATGTATATTCCTAGAGCAAGGAATGCTTGTGTTAGAAGTGCCAGAAGGGTAACGAGAGAAGGAGACTTGATATTCAAAAAGAAACCATATTCATATTCTATTAATACAAATTAAAGTCGCTTCAATCTATGATTCTATACAAAGTCGGTTCTAACATTCATTTACAACATGTCACATCACATTCTGCACTATAAGATCTGTGTCATCGCATATCTGCGGTTCGACGAAGCTCTTTCTACTACCTCTGTCCTATATCAAATACTAAGTTCCTGTTTTTCAAAAACATGTTCATGTCAACGTGTTAGCATTTAATCCCGATTTCAATTAATGTGAATATGTGGACTTAATCAGTGCCTTAAGTAACATAGCAGGTTAATTAAGCGGCTGAATGGTTAAGCGGGCGGAACGAACACAAGAATAACGCTACGCCACAAACTTGAACAAACCTATACCGCCCCATGCCGAGGTCATGCGTTGCGGTTACTTCATTAACTTCTTTTGTTTTTGCAGTTCCTTGTGTTCTATAAATGAACTGACTGCTACTATGTGGTTTTATGCGATAACGTTGTACGTAAAACAGTTAATAAACTGGGTTTTGCTAATTTTCCCTAAGCTTTGTGTAAAAGTTTGTAGCGGAGATGATGAAAAAGTATATTGAAGTTGGTTTTTTAGGTTAACATTTCTGTTGTTGAAATGTCATTGTAGTGTTTGGTTCATAATATGTTATTACTTGTCTGGTTTTTTATGATGTTTATGTCTGATTATACGAAACTCAAAGTAATAATTATATCGGGTTATTATTACCCGTCATTACCTAAAACTACCAAATTATTTACTATACAGTACCTCAATATAACAAATAATTACTTTCAATCAACCATACAGTCTATTACGAACCTCTAATAAGCCAATTACCGAAACTCTTTGAAACAATACACAATCGCAGTTCAAACTAACACAATCCATTTTAATAAGGTGAAGGGAGAGAAAGGGGACAGGGGTTACGATGGGACGCCTGGAGTGCCGGGGAAAGACGGGCCGCAGGGACCGCCGGGGCCCGCGGGGTCGCCGTCGAGCACGGTCCAATACATCTCTGTGCCGGGCCCGCCGGGTCCTCCGGGGCCGCCGGGCCCGCCCGCCCAGTATGCTAACGAAGTGACAGTCGATACATTAACCGATAGCCCTGGAGTACGCCGCGAAGGATCAGGTAGTAACACTATTTGTTTTCACCTTGCGGAAAGTTTTTCCGTGTTTTGTTATTTGATACGTTAGAGGTTTTTGGTTTGAAATTAATTTTAAAAAGTAAGAGGCTTTTCTGTATGTGTGTGTGTGTGTGTGTTGCGTGATATTATTTTGTCCGGTAGTTATTTAAAATCAATTTTGTTTTTGTGTATTGTAATAATTTATATTTTTTTATTACAATGAACGTAAATTACTGTAACAAAATAAGTTTGAAAGTGATATCATTATAATTAATTTGTGGTTAGGCCTCAACTACATGCGTTATCTACAACTATAATTAATTGAATTCAGTGATAGACACAGACAATTGGTTTCAGGTAAACATCGAGATCCATTGCAAATACTCCGAAACTTGAATCATCTGGTACAATATCGTCAGGAACTTTATGGTAAGTTTCGATTCACAAACACTATTTCCAATTACATTATACGTCTTATGAATTTCCATACAAAATAATGCATTTAATAATTCTATTGAAAACAAAAAACTATCGTCTTAGATTTAAAAATAGAATACAGGCTTGCCACGAATAAAAGAAAACTTGCAAAAACATTTTAAAATTGGAATACATAGAATTTCAAAGAAAACTCTTTTAAACAAAGTACTGCCAGAGCACTGATTTTCTTTTGTTTCTTAGGCTATCGTGACCCTCTAGATCCTCTTGGAGAAAACCCAGACTTTAGTGACGATGAAGATGGAAGAGCAATTGTGGGCACTATCCTATTCAAGACAACAGATTCATTACTGCGAGTGAGTATAATTTTCATCTCAGTATAGTACTTATTGAAAGTTTTCTTTGATAAGACTTTTCAAAAGTATAATTGTGTACAAAAAAAAAATTATCATTATGTTATAAAGAGTTTTCAATAAGTCTAGTTCTGGACTAATAAATTGGGAAATGTAAATTAATTAAATATTTCCAGGACACATTCATACAAGGTTTATTAGACCCAAACAAATCTAATAAAAGATAATGAAATGGTAATAAAATAATGATAAAACAAAATAATGTATTTATCCCTGAAAATAAAAAGTCCTAGAATATTCAACTTTATATACACCTATACGCATACCCAACATTACCCAACATTTTTACTAACCACAAAATAATATCTAAAACAAAATATCCCAAGCTTACAATTAGAACGCCACCCTATTTTCCTGTTTCATTGTCCCCTATAATTACGTGTTGTCTCACAGCTTGGCACAAATAGCCCGCTGGGTACACTCGCGTACGTCATTCAGGAACAAGCGTTGCTGGTTCGTGTCAACAACGGTTGGCAGTATGTAGCGGTAAGTGCAAATTGCTTATAATTTCACGATAGTCATCGCAACACCGATACGGCTAATGAAATGCAGTACACTGTAAAATGTAACGATCGTTTTGGAATCAATTTGTGTTTCGGTTAACTGTTTTGTATCTGTTTAGGTGGGAAGGGTATTATGTTTTGTTTTGCTGTGTAATATTATATGTTAATGATATAATGAGACTATTAATTCAATGTTTGTAATTAGAACTCATTTTTAACATTTAAGAGGATAACTGCCGTAGGTAGAGACGTACATTCAATTGACACTTCTGTCGAAAATAATAGATATTTTTTCGTACATTACATGTCAAAATCGCTCATTAAATCTCTACTAAGGAAGCATTTGTAACCGTCTCTGAGTACGGGTGTAAGACTTGGAAGTAATTACACAGAAATATTTTGATTCAATAATTATATACTTGTTAGATTAGCAGTTTTGTTAGTTCATCTAATTTTGGTTTGGTTTAAATTCGGCCCAGTTTGATAGTAGCCCAATAGTTGTGATAACATGTTTCTTTCTTTTCAAACATGGCTCGGATTTGAGATCACCAACTCGCATTAGGCAAGCGTGGTGATTACGCCTAATCCTTTACACTGTACTGATATCTTCGTTGAGATGATGCCATTGCCTTTGCAGGCTAAATGTTTTTTTACTTTTTGTTGTTGCAGTATACTTTTGTGAAAACATGAAATTTGTAATAAACAATTAACACGTTCATGCTATAATAGCCATGTCATATTTATAATTTTGTCGTGACCAGTCAGATTCATAAAATTACCAATTAACGTTAATAATGCTTTCAACAAAATTAAACCGGTTAAAAAGCTTTGAATTTTTAATCAACACTGAAAAATATTGCTTACAAACCTCTCCTGTAAAAGGTAGCTTATTTTCAACTCCCTCAAGGAATACATTTAAAAAAAATATGAGACCTTTTTGAAAACTTGTATTTTCCCAACGGCAGACCTGAGAAACTTCATTTTTCGCGTAATAAAAAGCTGGAATAACAATTGAAAATGTTTTTTAATATCTTAGTAGTAGGGGCTAAATTAAATTTGTATTTGCTTCAGTGCCTGATCTAATATTGACGGTGTTTGGGAAGACTGAATAACATGAATATAAAATGTTATATTTGCTGGAATGAGTTGATGATGAATATTAATGATTTTTTCGTTTGGGATAGATGGGTTCTTTGCTGGCGATTCACACGGCGCCTTCAAACGGACCGACCCGAACGCCATTGCAGAATATTCTGGAAACTTCTAGCTTGGTTCATCACAAAAACCCGGCTGTTGAAGGTCCTGTGGTAAGTATCTATGGTGCTCACACTCCAGTATTAACAACGAAGTATTTAAATGATATTTGAATACCTTAGAATTAAATTTAATTAATCTTGTCGGATCTGTGGTGTAATTTGCAAGTTTTTTATATTTAGATAATGGATTTCTACATAGTAAAAGTATTGAATCTTCTCTTACCTCGTACTATGAAGAGATAGATATATTTAAATGTTATTAAGCTGTAGCTTATTTAAGTATCATAGAATTTATACGTACTTAAATTAAATCCAACCGTAAAAACAATATCGTTCCATAACCAAAGCTTATCGCTTACTAAATTATAAGATAAAAAAGAGGCATAAAGAAAAACATAGAAAAACAACTGATTAACGCTACACACGAAACTAATGACGTCATTGTTTACTCAGCTCCGATTGGCCGCGCTAAATGAGCCGCACACAGGCGATATGCACGGAGTAAGCAGTTCGAATTACGAATGTCGGCGGCAGGCGCAGAGGGCCAATCTGGATGGTACCTTCAGAGCTTTCATATCATCTAGGTAAGCGATATTACGTGCTACATCTAAAACGGATGTACTTATATGGCGTTGATTTGATTTAGTAGTGTGCATTATCTGCGTTTGATAAAGTATGGGTTTGTATTGCTTTCGTTTGATTAGGTACTTTTGTAAGGAAATTTAAATCTTTGAGTTCGATTATATTTTTCCGGTGTAAAAAATTTTTTTTGTTTTTTTTGTGTTCAGTCATTATATAAATCATTTCCATCCAATTCGTTTTGAGTAAAAAATAAATAACCGCACTGGAATTAGAAATAGATTGGTCTATCATTGGTAAAAATGTCGTATGCCGTTTATCCTTTGCCCATAGGGCTATAGCTGCTTTGCGCAACAGTGAAACATTACACAGGCTAACACTTTTTCTCCACACAGGGTACAAACCATAGACTCCATAGTCAGCTGGGTAGACCGCGACATCCCCGTAGTCAACACTAGGGGTGATGTTCTCTTCAATTCGTGGGGAGAAATGTTCGACGGCTCAGGGGCGTTATTCGCCCACGCTCCTCGCATCTACAGCTTTAGTGGGCAAAATGTACTCATGGATCCTGGGTGGTGAGTTTCTGCAATACTCTCTATATTAGTTACTATCTAACATGCCAACAAAACATGACTGGATCGACTTAATACACATATTGACAAATATTTTCTTTTAATACATTCTCATTCCTTTTAAAATCTTACTGCCATACTTAGAAACTTAAAGCGAGCGCCCGGACGGGCAACCGTTGCGTGTCCTCACGAGTGGACACGCGCGTGGACTCTGTGTGAACGCTACGGGCCCTGTCACGAGCAGACACCCGCGCGGTTTTATACAAAAGTGCTACGTCGCGGGGGGGAAAGAGGTAGCACTTTTGTATGAAACCGCGTGGGAGCCCGCTTAACGCAGTTTTAGGCCTAACAACTCTAATTCAATCGTACGGTAACACCACGGCAATCATATCGACATTACAGTAACATGATCATAAAACGATATCTTTTTTGTCATGCAATACTCAGTTCAAAGATCCATAACTATTATCGATCGTGGGCTAATCGTTATTGAAGATTCGAAGTTGATTCGGTTTTGATTTGGTTTGAGACTTGTTAGATGGTAGCTCGCTTGTAATACATCGAGTATCATTCATTTTTATTATTTATATATTTTTTAAGTAGCGCTCGTGGCGTAGTTTGACTAAGCGATGTTAGTTCATTGCGATTGTTAAGCTACGTGCAGCTCGACCCCTACTTGGATGGGTGGCCTATAGTGGTATTTCTATCTGAGCTCTATCGTGCTTCAAAAGGCTCGTTAAACAGCCGGTCCCGGCTGTTTCAATCGCCAGACCATGTCGAAGGCCTTCAAGCGGTCTAAAAACTCAGAAACGAGAGTTGGCCACTCACCTACTTGAAATGAATGAATTATCTATATGTTTGTGTTCTTTTATATTTCGTAATAAATTCTCAAATTTCGTATCTAATCTCTTAAAAATGTTTGGAAAGCGTTGTGGCCTTTGTTAATAATTTATCCGTTATTTACTGAAAATTAACTGAAACCTGTCGGCTTGAACAAAGGAATTATGTGCTCATAATTGGCCTTTTATTTTTTGTGGTAAAAAGAAAAGAGCAGACTTTTTTGTTTTCCTTTCTTATTGTTTTGAAGCTAATCTTTTTATTTGCCGCCTTTTTGCTGACAACGTAAACAGAGATGGCTGATATTGTTAGAAACTAAAAGGAAAATAATTGTAATTAGAAATTGTTCATTAAAATCCTTGTCTTGTTTTGATTGTCTGCTTTCATTAAATAGGTACGTTGTTTTGTTATGTTTTAGATCTAGCTTCTTAGAATGTATTAAAAAACAAATGGTTTGAAAAATATCTTTGTATTTCTAGTAAAATAAACAACTTTTTTATTTTTACTCTTGTTTAAAAGAACTTTATATTGTTAGAGTGCCTTTAGTACTTTACTATGCTTCATTCTTGTTTTATTTGTTTGATATTTACACATCATTTAAAACACATAGCAACGTAGCATATTATAGTGCTGATGGAATCCTATTAAAAACTTTTATACATGTCCTAAAGATGTTTTTAAGATGTTTTAAGACCATTTTAAAACTTTAAGCTCAACTATTAGTCCTACTAACATGTGGTATGTTCAATGTTAGACTCGTAAATAAAACTTATCATATGTTATGACACCCAAAATACGATTTCATACAAGCTGTCATCTGCATTGGAATTAAAGTGTACGTGACAGTAAAATCAGTCTTCAGACTTATTATCGATATCAATTAAACTTAACAGAACATATGAAAAATGACAAAACTGAATGATTTTGTTACAAATATGTTTTTAACAAATATTCACACAACTTAACGTCAATTTGTTATTCTTCTGTACAATTTTATCGTAATTTCTGTGTTTATTTTTTGTTTAACTCTTTTTCTTAAGCTTGGTTACATTAGTATTACTTTTTCTAAGGCAGGTATATACAAGTATACCCTAACTCTTTTATCTCAGGCCCACAAAGGCAGTATGGCACGGAGCGAACCCCAACGGCGAGCCAGCAATGGACGCCTACTGCGACGCGTGGCACAGCAGTAGTGCGGACAAATATGGCCTCGCCTCCTCGCTGCGCTCAAACAAACTCCTTGATCAAGAGACGTGAGTTTTACTAATAACCACATATAGACTAATTACATTTGGCCGGCTAGCACAACGAATGTCACAGAAGTCGACAAGATATGATATTATGATAAACTAGCCCTAGGTGTTACACGCGTTGTACCCGTTTCTGCGGAATTTCAGGATATAATGTATCCCATGTGTTATTCTGATGTATAACCTATATTACTGTAAAGTTTCATCTAAGTCCGTCCCGTAGTTTTTTCGTGAAAGAGTAACAGACATCATGCATTAATCCTCACAAACTTTCGCATTTATAATATTAGTAGGATTCCAGCAATATCATAAACAAATGATACTTAACAAAATCTTCTTTAAAATAAATTCCTGTGTGTGACATTTTAATAGGAACGTCCAACATTTACACACGGACTGATAACCTTCACTTATAGACTAGTTACATAATATGGTGAATAGTATTTTCCTTATTAACTATTTGTACAATAATAGTTACCTAAATACAAATGCAAATATTTACCACTGATATTAATTTGTCTATATGTATTATTAGGTCTCAGACATCACACATTATTAATTATCAGTTAAGCTAATTTATTATTAACTAGCTGTGCCCCGCGGTTTCACCCGCAGCGCCACCGTTCCCGTGGGAATTTTGAGATTTTTATTCCTTATTTTTCTTATATAAAAACCTTGTCCTGACAATAAGGAACATATTAAAGAAAGAATCATCCAATTTGGTGCAGTCATTCTGAAGTTATTCGCTTAGCAACAGATTTAGCGATTCATTTTTATAATATAGATTTGATCAGTATTACATTTCCTGTGACCGATCGCTGAAATGATATATATAGCTTTAATAATAATAATAATTAATGGATAAGGATTAAGGGAACGTTGCTATAGAAGCGGAGCGGAGCAGTGCGAGCCCAATTGACCAATCACAGCGCGTAGAAATTGACTAAACCTTTTCGTAATTCACTGTGATTGGTCAATCAAAGTTCGCTCAGATCCGCTTCTGTAGAAACGCGCAATAACCTTCGCTTGTTCCACACTTAAAATTATAAATACAGCCGTAACTCTATATGACTGTTTATTACACTTTCACGTCTAAACCACTAAACCGATTTTGATGAAATTTGGTTCAAAGATAAATTGAACTTTTGGGAACATTAAAATCTGCTTTTTATCCCTAAATTGTTATTTACAGGTAAATCGAACTACGGAGAACCACTAGTAAAAACTAATCCTTATTTTTGTTACAGATATTCTTGCAGTAGCAAACTAATAGTTTTATGCGTCGAAGCCACACCTGTTGATACGGTCAGAAGAAAAAAACGATCCAAGTAAGTAATTTCTTAACAACCCTTACCTCTTAAGAAATGTTCTACCCTCATAAGGTTTTACACAATGGAAAAAAGGTGCAAGAAATATTTTTATATATTATACTTCATTTACTTTCTTTATTTTTTTCTTATATTTAGGATCGTGGGATGAGAGGCCTTTGCCCAGCAGTGGGACATTTTAAATGTTTTTAGGGTTGTATTTTAAAAGAGAAAGGGATAGCCTTATAATATTATATCCAAAAATATATGTACTTATTTCAGATCAATTTACTCCTATACTACTGCACTAATTGAGTACGAGTACTCTACTTTTTTTCTGAGAGAGGTACTATAAAGCAAATACGGGTTACCGTATTTGCTTTATACGTAGAAATACGTATGAAATACGTAGAAATAGACCTATAATGTTAATTATAGGTCTATTTCTACGTATTTCAGAGGCAATTTACTTGGAAACTTCTGAAATAATTTAATTAAATATGATATAAAAGTGTTAACAGGAAAATTATATTATTGTAAAGAAACCTATAAAAAGTCAGCGGTATTCTAATAATATTAAATATTAAATATAACAAAAATTCCAAGTACGGATTAATCTCGTTACGTTTGAATTTTTTTTTATAAGGGTATTAAGAAAAAGCCAACTGTAGCTTTAAATATTGTATTTACGAATCGATTTTTTCTTATATTTTTTTTTCAGGTATCGAAATACAGAAAAAATTGTATTTCTAAAAGACATCGATGAAAAAAACGGTACTGGGCGAAATTTATAGACATTACCAATAATAAAATAAATGTAGTTATTTTTCAAAATTAGCCGCTAAGAACAAAATGAAGACTGTAAATAAATTATAATACTAAGTAGAATTTTCTTATAATAACTGAAGTTTAGCCGATAAATGTTTACTTACAAAATATTGGGAAATATTACTTTTCTTCTGACTCTTGTTCATCTTATTTACCTACTTAAAAAATTTTGATGATAAAAATTTCGCGGTCGATGTTCTAAAAAAAAAATTTTTGAATATTTATTTAAAAAATATTGAATTTACTTACAGAACATATCAAAGGAAAAGCTTTGGAAAAAAGGTAATATGTAAAAATTCCTGACATTTTGCAAGTTAACATTTCTAACTTCATAGATTTCCAATGATTCCGACGGAACATATCGACAATATGATATCAAAACACAAAAAGCGTTGTGTCTGTTTTACAATTGGTTTCAAAAAAATTCATATGAAAATTTAAAAAATTAATACATTTTACCCGGTACCCCGATTTTCACTTAACAAAAGATTACGGGTATCAAAAGATATGAAAATGATATCGTTTCAGCAATTCACAAGTTTATTTAGTATTTTTCATATCGGTGACGTCAATGTTATAATGTGGGTTTCTAGTTATCCCTAGAGTCATAGCCTGACATTGTCAAGGTTATTTGTGTAGTTTTGTTACATTACAAATAACTTGACTGGACATGCATAATGTGAAAATAAATATTATTTTAGGATTAAAGGGTCAGGCAAACGATGACAAGTAGTGACTTTTTGTTTTGTAAAAAAACACACGGGAATATTAGTGTAAGAGGGAATGTTCAATGTCATTTTCTAAAAATAAAACCTGTTTGTCATGTCTATTGCTGCACCATGATATCTACTTTAGAAAAATCAGAAAGTTACGCATGAAATGATGTAAGTAAAGATATGCTCAAAATAGTACTTAAAAATTGCATAAGTATACTTTTTTCAATCATTATCGTTCTTTTATGTTAACTTTCAGAACTCAATTGAAAAACATTCACAAAAAACTGTTATCAAGACTATTTATTAATGATAGTTTGTAAATAATTCTTTCCATTCGTGTAATTTAATGTATTATAACTTGATGTACATATTTATTCAGCAAATAAGTTTTCTGTTAAGATCTGTTAAGCACCTAAGTAATATTTAAACTGATTTGTAAGTGTTAAAGTTTAAGTAAATTTGAATGTCATGTTTTGTGTCCTCATTTAAGAAATAAATTTAACATTTAAAATATTTTTTGTAGTATTAAAAATCTCATAAATTAATGATATTTTTTTTATTTCTTTTTTGAGTTTCCATTGTATGTCAAAAATTTACTTATTAAGTAAGTGTAAAGAGTAGATAATGTTTATACGTATTACAATAAAATCTATGTAAATAAAGAATACTGTAACAAAAAGTTTAAGCTCGGATACGTTAACTTTTACTAGTCGCTTAACTTGAAGTGAACATCTCCGTTGTAAATGTAGTGAATATGTTAATTTTTTAATGCCTAATTAAAATAATGTGTCAACTCTTAACTTATGTATCGAAAAATGTTTAATTGTTAATAAAAGGAAGCTAGGTAAATTTTATTGTACTCAAAAAGTACAGATTGTTTTCAAAATAAAGATTCTTTTATAATAACTTCTCGTTTTTTTTTTACATGGATGCCATTTTTGTTTTCGAAGACTTTTTCTGCCGAATTATGTTTTTATTTCTGAAAGAGGGCTAAAGAGACTTTTTTAATTAACATTAATGGAAACCTGTTGTTATTATTTTAAATATTTTCACGCTATTGAAGTTTTTGCTCGCTGACCATTTTTTTCAGCTTAGTCTAAGCGAGTTAAACAAACAGCTTTTTAACACTAGCTCAATCTAAGTGACACTTTTAGGTACGATAAATAGCAGACAATTATATATCGGTACTTTTTCTCTTGTATAAATACAGAAATATTATGATTTCAACATCATCCGATTACGTCACACGTAGGTCATTACCGTGAATATTTTTTCATTAATAATAAAAACAAAATTGCTCAGTCATCGGTCGGCAATTTATTAAAATGAGGTCACCCCAGCCTTTGTAAAGAGTTGTGAAATAGCATGAAGATATCAAAGGGAATATTTTAATAATTTTCGTCACAATTATTACGCGCTCGATGGCAGCATAAATTGCGTTCAGAGATTCATTTTTATGAGTTAAGTGAGTTTTTAAGTGTTGTATCTTGTGTACTCAGTATTATGGCATTAAAGTTGGTAGATTACTTAAGCGCAGGACACACATAGTGCGAGTGCGGGCCGATTGCGGATCGCGTCTTTGTGTGCCGTGTATTTGTATGAGAAGTGTCACACTGTCCACATTAGTCCGCAGCCGCACTATGTGTGTCTTGCGCTTAAGGAACACTCCACAAGTTTGAAAACAGTGACCATATTATTACATTAATTTATACTATTACATATAAACGATCGTGTTTCCACAAGGCTATTCTATCGCAACGAAACAATACATCGTATGGTTGAGCGACGTATCGCTGCGGTACCGTAGCACCGGGTTATGTCATCACGGTAGCACAGCACTGCAATACTATGAAACGCATCATTTGAATGAACTATGCTTCGTTGAAGTTACAAGCAACATACTAGCAAGTTCAAAGACCAAATGTGATCGTGTTTGAGTGTTTTGATTTTGTTTGAGCTTGTTTTCTGTTGAACTTGCCAAACCGCAGCTTTTGAACACATCTAGGTACATAGCTTTAACAGCGAAACGTAGCTACTGCTAGCAGCGTCGTGCGGTTTTACCCACATTGTGCTTGTTTTCGTGCGAATTTTGGGAAGAAAAGTAGTACATATATAAACTTCCAATTGGAGGTCTAGTATTATATAAAAAAAATTATGTACTGAATCTAGTACAAAAAGAATTATTCAAAGTGAATTAGTAGTTTCTGAGATACTTACTGATTATAGGATACATGTCGATGTTAGTGTCTGGCATGTTCCTCTGAGTAGCCATTCGCTAAGATTTTTAAAATACCATACAAATGCTTTCCATTATAGAGACATATTCTTAAGAGTGTACGAACAAAAGTACTGGAATTGTTTAACAATATCATTTATGGCCTGTTGGACAAGATGATGGTGCAATTTTTCTACACCGCTGACTGATGAAACCTACGCTTAGAATGATTGAAAGGAAGGATTTGCTTTGATGTGTATTAAGTTAAAATCAAAATATATTTTTCGTAAAATCATTACCCATCTGTCCTCTGTACATATACATACGAGTATATCTCCCACGAGAAGATATACCCTGATTAGACGGACATTCAATTAAACCAGAACCACGAGTACCCTAAACAAACATTGAACAAATATAAAAACCGCCCACATATTTTGGTGTAACGAGAGTTCGCCATCCGCCCAGTTTAAACTCATTAAATCATTGTCACAGTTGTCACTTTTTGGGTCTGCTATGTGTTAAAATAATCCGCGTAATAAAACATGGGTCATGAAAATGGCAAAGGGAACGTGCCGTACGTTAAATTAAAAGGGATTCCAAGTAAATTAGAGGTGTTAGGTTTCGAGTGGGGAGGACGCGGGCTCGAACTCTGGGTAATGGAAATATGTTTTTGAAAGCCTTTTAATTGTAAGAAACCTAAACTAATAATATTGAGAGTGTTATATTACATTTTCAACAGTGACCTTTGGTTTTTTCCTGAAGGTTATAAAAGGTCCTGAAGGTCCATGTAACTGAAACGCGTTGAAAGCGTCAATTAACCTTTCAGTCTTGTATTTAATGATATTAGTATTCGATTACTTTAGAGATTAACCTACCCACGTGCTATGAAGTTAGTAACTATCTAAACAGTAGTGAACATTTTAAGTCATAGATCAATCAAACTAGTAATGTAATACTTAAGATACTACACGAATGCTTTAGTCTTGATTGAAAAGAGATTGAAAGAACATTTCTCATAGGAATCAAGGCAATGTCATAGGCGGTGTCGAGTCGAGGCGCGGTCGACGTGTCGAACAAAATGGCCGCCAAAAACTTCCTTAATAGAACTTTCTACATGCAATTAAAAAGACCAGAACCATATGTCCAAAAGTATACATATCCATATCAATCTAGAACTCTATGTTAAAATTTATTCATGCATTTCATATCCATAATCCTTATTTCAAAACAAACCGTTACTTTTATCCACATAACAGCTAACCCGCTTCAGCATTCATTCAAACTATTAAGAATGCAAAGATAAAATGCCCAAAAACTGGAACACTATGGGGCGTGTCTAGTTTTGATCGCGTGCACATTAATGGTTAAGATATGCATTTTTAAAGGTAAAAATATGACGCCGTAAACGTTTAGTGTATGTGTGAATGAAATTTAAAGTCCGGGTTTAAATTTCATAAAGAAAAGCTTCGAGCAACGATAGTTTAACGTCAATATTGAATTGTTGAATTATTTATAGTCTTTTGTAGGTTTTGCACGTTATTTTCTTGTGGAAAAGATCTTTGCTTAGCAATTTGATTGTGTTGGGTGTTGGTCAGTTTGAAGTGTAATTTGTTAGGTAAACTAACCGCTATGGTAACTGACTTAAGGCCACATTCACTGTTTCTATCTCAAACCACGGTTCACTGAACTCGTTTTTAGTCAATTTTGAAGAATTCATCTTAGCTCATGAATTAGGATTAAGTAGAACTGATCATGAGTAGATATGTGCCAAACATTAACCGCGTTATTATTCATTAATAAGCGCTCTGTAACTAAAACACTGTTACACTGTGTTTTGTCTCTTTTGCTCTTCGTAAAATTACATATGCCAGAAACTGACAAACCATTTGATAGCTACACTGTTCTTAGGACGCGTTTATTAATATGGCCATAAGAGGGGTTTATGATTCCGTGCTTCGGAGGGCACGTTAAGCCGTCGGTCCCGGTTACTTTCTACGGATAGTAGTCGTTACTTGAGCCATGTCAGAGGCCTTTGGCGGCTCAATAACTCTGACACCAGGATTGGTCAGATTGATAATCCACTCGATGAAGAAGAAGGGGTTCTAATTATAAATTCATAATATTGATATTCGTTTCACTTCGCTATCCCATTAAAACATTGATTTTATATGTAAAACTGTAGATAATAAAAGAAACGAAAACATCGTCAGACCTTTCACTATCCGCGACTAAGTTTTTAGTTCCTAAAACTCAAACAAAGACTAAGTTTTTTGTTTAGAGCTTTCCCAAAGTTTTTAAAAGCTCTTTGACAGCGCTCAATAAAGTTACACAGTGTTTTTGTGTTGCGGTTTGGTTCTAGTTTCTTTTAAATTAAAACAGTGGTGGTTTACAGTATAGCTTCGAACGAAGTTTGGAGCTTTGGCAGCTCGCGGTTAGAAGTCAGCTTACTTAAAGTAACCCGCCTGACTTTGTACGGGTTGTTCTTTGTTTTTATACGAATGAAACGTCGAATGCAATACTGCTTAATTTAATAAGCTTTCCCTGGTACTATTTAGGGTACGTTTTCAATGAAGCAGTGCTGTGCTAAGCTCAAAAGATCAATGCATTGAAATGTCAAACAACTCATTGACATTGTCAAAATCTTTTCGTAATGCATTGCGATTGGTCGATTCACCGCCGCACGCTTCTTAAAGTACGAACCTTCTTTTTTCAAATTGTGTAAATAATTATTTCATTATTGTACGTTACTACAGAGGCTGAAACAACTTTCAGGTCTTCTTCATCGAATGGATGGTCAACCTGACCAATCCTGGTGTCAGAGATATTGAGCCGCCAAAGGCCTCTGACATGGCTCATGTAACGACTACTATCCGTAGAAAGTAACCGGGACCGACGGCTTAACGTGCCCTCCGAAGCACGGAATCATCTTACTTTTCGGGCAATCAGGTGATTCAGCCTACAATGCCCTAACCAAACTGAGGACAGTCTCACTAAGAGATTTTCGTGAAACATTGTCCCCACCGGGAATTGAACCCGGAACCTCCGGATCGAGAGCCGAGCGCTCAAACCGCAAGACCACGGAGGCTGTTACTTTGAGGTGATTATCTAATATCAAAATTACCTACAATGAACTTAAAGCTTACTTACTGACAAGCCAAATAGGAAGATTTAACTGACCCGCTGAAATATCACAAAGAGTTTTATCAAAATCTGTGTTTAAAATCACGTACTGATTTCTATCGTAAAAATAATCGTACTGACGTAATTACGTTTTACACACTCTCGAAATGAAATGATATGTTATTCATTGAACATAGAGTAATAAACAATATGGAGACTACGTAATTTATGTCCATGTACGAACATTACGAACAAATAATATTTCATGAAACTTGAATTTTATATTGCTGTCATAAAACTATATGAAACTGCCGTATTTTTATTGATATGAATAAATATTTAACGTGATTGATCAATGAGAAATTGAATTGATGATTGATTTGGGTGGGCAAAGCGAAGTGAAATATTGCTGTAAAGAGATTAGCTGGTGCAGAATATAATTGTTGTCTATACAAATATATAAAAACCCAAGTTTAAAAACACAAGTAGTCTCTTTCTACTAATCTATATATATAAAAGAAAGTCGTGTTAGTTACACTATTTATAACTCGAGAACGGCTGAACCGATTTGGCTGAAAACTGGTGGGGAGGTAGTTTAGAACCAGGAGACGGATATAGGATACTATTTATCCAGTATTTATTACGGGAAAGGGTGCGCTGTGGGTGAAACCGCGGGGCACAGCTAGTTTATAAATAAAATTCAATTGGACGCCTACAAGAGACTGCATTTAGTGCCATCGAATCGAGAAGGGGAGGTCTTTGCCCAACAATGAGATTATACACAGGCTAACAGGTAGAATCATTATCAGTCATTCATAAATTCGATTTATCCTAGCACAACATACTCGAAGGGGGCGACCCCACGAAACAAATCCAAGAAAATAAATATAGCTTGCAATACATCTATTGAGTGCGATTGTACGTGCGGTGAACAGCTATAAGTGTCAATAAATCTTACTGAAGAAACACTGTTCTCCAATCACGGTTATGCAAATTCCAGTCTTACGACAAACGCTATGGGATATGCTACGACTCTACATAGGAAGACAGGTGTCGCAACGTACGGTCGTCGTCATTTTATTATTGTTCTGAAATTTCGGTCAGTTTGTATAATTCTAAAACTATAAAACATAATAAAGTATTTTCGTAGAAACCGTGTGATCGATTTGAGTGATGACAAAAACTGGATTGATGATAATGATTTTTGGAATAAATAACATCATGTAAAATAAAATGTTATTAATATTAGATGTGGATAGATATGGAGTATTCCAAACGCTTTTAGAAATGTATGTTATATTACATTCCCAGATATTGTTAAAAAATAACTATTTATTCAGTTTTATCTATAGAATCTGGTGTCATGATTCCTTTAAAAAAAATACGTATCTCTTTTAGTTTCATACTTGCCTATACTGACAATGATACCTGACTGATAATTAAAAAGAACTACCCTATATTATATATTCACTCTTTTTCACCTTATACTATTGTAATATAGGTGACCAATTGTGAACATAACTATACTTTTGACTGTACTGTACATTACCCATATGCAGTACTACTTTATGATATTTCCGTAATCTGTCGCATCACGTCGCATATAGCCTGTCGCGAACGTCTCTCACGTCACAGAGGGTTAGATACAAACTACACGACACAGAGGTCACGTGCTGTAAGCCCATGTTACTTTTTATATCCTCGTAATGTCTCTTTTGTCCTTTACGTAGAACTATGAATAAGCTCGCTTGTGTTCTGGGCGGTTTGATGTGTGCAAAGATGGCGCCGGGTACGAGTTTAAAAAAGGAACACACACTTGTAATGTTCTAGCATCGCCATGTGGATTTATCCGCGTTGTGCCAGTTCCTGTAGGAATTTCGGGATAAAAAACAGTTTTTAAACTTTCCTTTGAATGTGACTATCCATAACAAAAATAGTTATTCAAATCGAATTGGTAGTTTTTGAGATAAACGCGTTCAAAAACAAACACAGAAAAACAACTCTTCAGCTTACAGATTGACGTTATGAAGTTACAATATGTCAAACAAATTAAATTGCACGTAAATTCATGCGTCACAAGACGTAATTTTGAATGCTTCACTGTGTCTTTAGCACTGTCTTAGTCAAGGCTTTTTATTTCATTTGATCAAACTGCTTTATAAATAAAGGATTGGAGTTTACAGTAAGGACACAGTAAATTGAAACTTTGAAGTAATCGTTAGAAGAAATAATAATACAACTCTGTTATAAAAGGAAGTTTTCATTCTGCGTACAGTCAAGACTGCCAAAATTGTACATTGTTTGGCCAACCGTTATGTAAAACCGAGTTCCACTGCAGCTTGCAATCTATTCGTTGGCCCATCCATCAGTTTTGCGGCCCTGAACAATAACATCATAGGTATGATGGCTATGTTTATTACTATAGATTTTACGTTTTTTTTAATACAAAATAATTATTACCAATTACAATTTTCCGTTCTGATATTTTCAGTGAGATGAGAGGCACTTGCCCAGCAGTGGGACATTACAGGTACTTACTTTCTTACTTGCCAATTTCAATGTTATTTACTGTGACACCTCAAGGAGACAATACAATATAAGGAATATATCATTATCTCAACGTAAGCTTGATGGTACAGTGGCATGTTAGAGCGCTTAATGTGCTAAGCGGGTTCGATTCCCGCCCGGATTCAACGATATGTGTGCAGACATAGTTGTTGAAGTCGTCTGGGTGTCAATTACATATTCTTATAAAGTATTTTGGTATGTATATAATGTAGTAGTATTAGTGAGTAAGATTCAATAATACAAGCTTACAGCTTAGTTTGTGCTTAATTAACCGTGTGTGAATTTGTCCGGGTATATTTATTTATCATTTTATTAAAATAGTAAGTAAGTTCGATTATATACGTCGCCAACGGTTTTTTGACCGCCTAAAGGCCTCTCTTCTCTTACTTAATTATTTATTTAACTAGCTGTGCCCCGAGATTTCATCCGCAGCGCACCCGTTCCCGTAGAAATCTCGGGATTTTTATGACTTTATTATCCTTTTCCTGAACAAGATAAATAAAATAAAAAAGCAATCATTAAAATCGGTCCAGCCATTCTCGATTTATAAATGGTGTAAACTAACACGATTACATTTTATATACATAGATTATCACAATACATAATTATGTGACACTTTTCATACAAAAACAAGGAATAGAACATGACACGACCCGCACCCAGCCTGCATCCACATTACGTATCCGTATGCACTAAGTCATACTAAATAGATTTTAATACACTACAAACTAACGAGAAAATATTTAACCAAGAATTTTCTAGAAAGTTCTTCGTAATATCAGTTTAGTTCAACCACTGCGCCTAGATTAACACTTGTTTAAACAGAAAATCCAGGACACTGCCGTTGGAAAATAATAAACCTCGGCGGTTAGATAAGAGGTAATTTAAAAGTTTGTTAAGCACTTCAGTTGCTAATTAAAATTACTTTACGTTAATCTTCAGAGGAGATTGCCAGTACTGTATTCGAGTAATGGCGAGCTCTGGAAAACTAAAGTCAATACAAAGGAGTTATGTATATATTTATATATATTATTAATATGTAAGTATGCATTGTGTTTCTCACGCAAATTTAGTTTTTTGGCTAAATTTGCTAAACAATTTTTTAACATCCGATGCAAAATAGGGGTTATTTCGGGTTCAATGTCTGTGTGTGAGTCTGTCGGTACCTCTTAAGCGATTGGATCGTTTTCGATGCGGTTACAGGCTATTTGCAATCCCAAAATTAACGAACGGGTGGGGATAATCGAGGATTACGTGGGGATAACCGCGGGGCGCTGCTAAAAATTACATATAAGTCGTAGATCCTAGAAATAATTAATTTAACATTCATATTCTAGGTGAATGTAACTTTCCAAAACATAGTTACAGCTTATGTAAGTTGAGTCTACGTAATATAAATAGGTATTTCGGTATTCCGGGTAAACTCAGTAGGGCAAGCATATAACTTAAGACATATCTGTACTCTTTCATAGAAATTATATGTTTTATCTCGAGCGACAAAAATAGAACGCATGTTGGCAGTTGTAGACAAAATGTACAGAAAACTGCCACAGATAATAAAACCATTCGTATTTAGTCTTCACTTGAGAGTAAAAACGAGAGTTTTTGACGTTACATGTAGATATAGAAGTTGTCTAAAAAGTAGAGACAAAACAACGAAAAAACCTTTCTCTTCAGTTATATGCTTGGCGGGAACATATAACCATGTAGTACAGATTTTACTCGGTAAAATTTTGAACAACATTTTATGATACAAGTTTCCCCTGATAAGCTGAGCGAATTTTGTTGTTATACAAGACTAGTAACATGTGATAGAAGTTGGTATAATATTTAATACTAGCAGTGCCTCACAGTTTACTCGCGTTGTGCCCTTTCCCGTGGTAATTTCATACTGAAAAATAATTAATTGCAGGAAGAATTATTCAAACAGGATTGATAGTTTCTGAGACTAGCGCGTTCAAAGAAACCAAAATTAAACTCTTCTGTTTTTTATATTAGTAGGTATATATAGATACCTAGTTGGAGTTTCTGCTTGTCAATAGCTTAAATAAACGTTTTAATTTTCTTTTTCTAATATATACCAACATTTCAGTCACCTGTTATAATGTGTTTGTCTCTTTTACTCTTCAGAAAATTGCATATGTCAGAAAGAAACAAACCATTTGATAGCTAAAATGTTCTTAATACGCGTTCAGTATGGCCCTAGTAGATGTATAGCGGTGTGTTAAATATTACTGAGATAAAAAAAAAGTTTCATTGTTCCAATTTTAAAAAATCGCTTGTCATTACTACCTCAACACCATACTATGAGACAGTTTTCATATAAATATTGCTTTCACCACCACAAGTTCAAACTTAAGTGAATATTCTCACAAAATAGGATATTTCTTATCCATTGTCAAACTGTTTATAGGTAGTTTCGCATGTTTTCTCAGTACACCTATTACCCAGTCTGTTGGCGTGAGTGTTTGCAGCGTACTCCAGTTAAATCGTTTACAAAGCTAACTTTAGAGTATGTTAGGGGACAAACTGTTTAAGATGTAGGCTAAGACCGAGGTAAGGAACGTAGCAAACGTTAGTAGTAAAAGTAAGTTTAAGTTGGTTAGTAGCCAACCCTGGTGTTGGAGTTTTTAGACCGCCTAAAGGCGTTCCTGGTCTAACGATTGAAACAACCGGGACTGACAGCTTTAAGTGCTCTGCGAAGCACGGTAGCGCTCAGTTAGGTATACCACTTTCGGCCACTTATCTTAGTACCGCCTTCTTATCTATACTAATATTAAGGGCGTATGAGTTCCTAAAACGGGCTACTTTAAACAATTTTTTAGCCAAAAGTCTTTACGTTACAGGAACAATTTTTGTTTGTTTTTAATCTTGATCATATGTTTAATCATACTACTGTTTCTGAAACACGTTGACTATTAATTTCCTCGATAGAAAATAATCACAAAGTTGGGTCTTTTATACCTTACTTTGTGAATTTTAAACACTTAGTTTGTTAAACAATTTCAAACGCATATTTCTAAAATTAATTTGAGTGATGTAAAATAAACTATGACTCAATACTGTTGGAGTAAAATTTTAGATTCAATATTATATTTGTAATTAAAATAAATTTCCAACGAAAGGTGGTAGATTCTTGCGAATGAGTCGCCATTACCATTTCCGCGCCGTAGAGTTTCTCGCTCTTTTCTACCCAGAGTGACAGTGAGCGCTGAGGCGCCGTGCTAGTCGGACGTGTGTCGCTTTTTCATTCCAGTGCTACGAAACTTCATAGTGTTTTCTCATTGAGATATTAAATCTCAATGTGTTTTTTTCTATATTTTTAAGCTATTGCATAGCTTCTATCGCGGGCCTTGAGCGCGGGGACCGAATCCAGAAATTCCGTAATGAAAAAACCTCACGCTCCCCACTAACGCCATCTAGTGATACAAAAAATAACTATGCAATAGCTTTAGGCTATGTTCAGATGTAACGCGCGTTAACGCGCGTCAACGCGCGATCAAATTTGAAGAGAGTTCAGATGATGAGCGCTAACGCGCGTTGCGAGAGTACTCGTCAGTCTAGTTCGGTAGAACGTAGAAAATGGACGTGGAAGAGGCTATTATTTTGTGGTTATATTATAAAGAAAAATATAGAAAAAGAAAACTTACTGTCATCTGGCTGTCACCGACTCCAAAAATAATAATACTAGTATATAATTAATAATTATTACTACCTTAGTAGTACTCATATTATGATTATAGAGTTATTTTTTGCTTTTTAGTTTTGAAGTCGGTTTTTTTAAACGTAGTTTTTTTAAATTTTATTTTATATATTCAATTACCCATGGAATAGAATGGAAGTAGCCTCGGTTACACATACGATCGCGATGAAAGCGCGCGCTCATCTGAACAGCAAACGGACATTACATTAATATCAAAGCGCGAGTCAACGCGCGATTGTCTGCGTCTAGAAACTTTTTCTCTGAGCGCCGCGTTGACGCTCGCTGACGCGCGTTAACGCGCGCGCATGTGAACGGTTGCTAGGTATATATTAGGATGTCTAAGCGCGCGTTTTCAGATCGCGCGTTGACGCGCGTTACATGTGAACATAGCCTTACCGCGGCAGTCCCCGAGTGTCACACGTCTTTTATTGCTAAAATGTGATTATTGTGACATTATAATAAAAATAAACTTTTTTCAAAATAGGTTATTATAAAACATTGTCGTGGTGTACCTATCTACCTAGCTAGAATGTAAACTATCTTACACAGTAATTATTATCATATACTATGGGTAATAAACAAATTTCAAAACGACGCGCGGTGAAGAGATGTAGCCGTATGAGACAAAAACACATGATTGCTGTTGTAAAGTAAGTATAACTACCTCTATCAATCTATAGTGATAGATATACCTACCTTCCTACCTAGATATATTACCAAGGTATAATTCGAATTTTGTTACAGGAAAAGGACTCAATTGGCGAATCAATTATCAGAGACCGATTTCCATGCGTAAGTCTATTTAGGTACATATAGGTACCACATTCTTCATTTAGTTAGGCGACGATTACACGTAAAGTATTTACTGTGATCCATCAGTAAATAATGGCGTATCGTGGTATTTACTGAACGTGTAACCTAATGTATTGATGGATGACAGTATTTATTGATGGATTTCTAGATTTCTTGATTCTGTAATGATGATCCGTCGGATTATGATTAAAAAAGGTGTTACTATTGTCAGAAGTTCTTCAAAGCAGGGTTCAGGCATTCGAAAATAATTCTCGTAATCATCCATTTCACCATGTAATTTAATTTCTGCCATTAAATTCAAATGTGTGTACCTTTCCCTTTGTTGTAACCAATTTTTTGCCCATCGCTTTCGCTTGGCCTTTTTATTTAAACTAAGTGCTAAAATAATAGCCACGCAACCTTTAATTTTCAGCTCTGTGGCCATTTTAGACGTGTGAACAGCAGGAGACCGGACACAATACTGACGTTATAAATACTGTACGTGTAGGCTGGTGTATTAATCCATCAGTAAATACTGAAATCCATCAATAAATACTGTATTGACGGTACACAGTAAATACTTTACGTGTAATCGTCGCCTTACGAGCGATGATAACGGTTATACCTAATTTCTGCCAAAGATTTTGTCAAATTGACGTGGCCCCGCGGGTACGCGCGGAGCATAAGGCTATGTTCACATGTAACGCGCGTTAACGCGCGTCAAAGCGCGATCAAATTTGAAAAGAGTTCAGATGATGAGCGCTAATGCGCGTTGCGAGAGTACTCGTCAGTCTAGTCTTCCAAATTGCTGGCCTTTTTTCTACTTCATCGATTAGTAAGTCGATGTCAATATCTTCAATTTCACTCATTTTAAAAGCGAAAACAAAATATAATTACGAAAACTAACAAAATTAGGTACATGCGATCGCGATGAAAGCGCGCGCTCAACTGAACAGCAAACGGACATTACATTAATATCAAAGCGCGAGTCAACGCGCGATTGTCTGCGTCTAGAAACTTTTTCTCTGAGCGCCGCGTTGACGCTCGCTGACGCGCGTTAACGCGCGCGCATGTGAACGGTTGCTAGGTATAGGTATATTAGGATGTCTAAGTGTAGGGCCACATCTGCGGAACGTACGGCGCCGAACCTTCCGCTAAATACGCTCGTAGTGTATTTCAAGTTATCTATGACACATCAGTACGCGGCGTAATTTCGACTGATGTGTCGTAGAGCGGAAGGTTCGGCGCCGTACGTTCCGCAGATGTGGCCCTACACTAAGCGCGTGATTTGAAAACGCGCGTCACAATACAGCCATCTGAACATAGCCTAAACGGGGTGGTCACTCTATGCGGCCACAGATTACGATAGAGTAGTCGTGATATTTCGCGTCGCGGTCTTGACTACTATTTCCTAATCTGTGACCGAGCAGCGGGCAGAGATAATAATAAATATTATTATATGTAGGTAGTAGTTGGTCTAATATATAATATTATAGGTTTATTCAAATTTGTATACATAATTTACATTTCAGTAGGCATATTCATATTTCGAAGTATTCATAGTCCTATTCTGACTTGAAATGAATAAGTATTGATTTTTATGGTAACATATTTTCTTTCAATTTGCTTACGTACAGTCTTTCTTTTCTTGAATTGCTCTATGTATTTTCATAATTAATCTTATGTTGTAATATTGATAAGAGCAATACGTTTCAGAAACTCACAACAAAGCAACATAGAGGTATCTCTCGGATCTCCTGAAGAATGGCTAAACATTGAATTGGAAAACGAAGTATCCGATGAATTTCAACCAGTTGTAGGGAGAAGAATTGTGGATATCAATTATCTTATGCCACAACTCCAGGAAAAAGCGCACCACAGCAATCTTTTTGACTGTAAAGCTAGCTACTTTCGGTTGGTTGGCGAAAAACGAACAGGATTAACATCTATTTTTAAATTTCAGTGTGCTATGTGTCAAGAAATTTGTATTAATAAATATCAGTATTGTTTTGATTTTATTAACAAACTATGTATTTGAAAAATAAAAGGATTCACACATGTCTCTAAAACTGTTTCACTGCCCAACTACTACGACAAATAAAAAAGAAAAGAAATTGGTACACCCTACCTAACTGTATAGATTTTAAAATCTGCCTATTCACGTATCTATACTGTGTATGATCTGTGCTAATCGGTAAGTAATATGGATAAATAGATTCGTAATAAAATTTATAAATATATATGTACGTAATTTAGGTAAATACAAAATGCGCTAAAATGTTGCTTGTTAGAATCTACTTTATCAATGTGATGACTATTCTACCCAATTCAATATCTACTACTGATTTTTATTATGTGGATTAGATAATTAAGCGCTTCGCAATCTTCTGTTACAAAACGACCGCACGCGGGCCCCGTATCTCATAGAGTGACGTCAGCGCCGCGCCGCCGCGACGGCCGCTGCGCGAACTATTCCTCCCCGGCTTCACCGCCTGCTTCACCCCCTCAAATGTCGAAATGGCTGGGATATCCAAGCCTTAAAAAGCTGAAGAGTTTGTTTTGTTTGTTTGTTTGTTTAAACGCGCTAATCTCAGAAACTACTGAACCGATTTGAATAAGTCTTTCCCTGTTAGATAGTCTATTTATCGAGGAAGGCTATAGGCTACATTTTATCCCGAAATTCCCACGGGAACGGGCACAACGCGGGTAAAACCGCGGGGCGCTGCTAGTCTCCAACTAACCTTAATTTTGGGTCCCGCTTGTATCAATCGTTTGATTATGTTGGAGGCCTTTAGGCGTTTTAAAAAGCTTCGACACCGGGGTTGACGACAAATCAATTCGAAATGATTGATTAAATGTTAACACCTACGAATCACTATCCATGACGATATACGACTATAGCACATTCAAATGACCAATATTTTTATTCTTATTTTATTCGTATAAAGTCCAAATCCATCCTAAAGCTAGGTATAGTTCATGAAAGTAAATTCCAATTTCAGTCATATTTTCTTTTCTAAACTTTACCTAAGTACAAAATTGATTGCAAATAACTTTAGAGCGGAACTCTGTTGATTAGGTATCTAAAATTGCTTACACAAGCGGGCATATGATAAATTACCCCACTAAGGCACTATCCGATAAATGCTTATGTTTAAAAACTTAGCTTGGAAAACTAGCTCTAGGAATTTATAGTCACGTAATACAGGTTTATACTTTTTGTTGCAACGTGATTCGGATTTTAAAATTGTTTTGTTGAATTCCACGCTTATTTAATTGTTTACTGTTTGGACAATACCAGATATATAATGTTATTTTCTATTGGTTGGCATTTCAAACGTATAAAAATTAATACTTTTTGTCATTTGTTTTTATTTTTATTAAGAGACTATAGTCAGCTTGTGTACTTGTGCGACAAACGCGGCAGCGCGACGCGATGAGCTAAATAATAGTAATTTCATAGTTGAAATCATGGAAAAGTCAAACTCAAGTAACCTTTCTAAAGTTGAGTACTATAGTGACAAGTTTATACTGAATGAAACGGGTCTGTATCGCGTTAGAAAATATAACTCAGAGCGGTGTAAGTAGATCGAAACGTCTAGAAAATCACAGTAGCTACAACGCAGTAGCTCGAAACGTCGGATACGTATTTTAATAAATACGTTATATTTTCTAACCCGATAAAACCAGTTTCATTCAGTATAATGAGTGCAAATGGTGTGTGTTTAAAAGCATGGTGACAAGTTCTATAGCACTGTGTTCGTTTAAGTCACAATGCATTGGCCCTTTTCAGTTTCCTAACGTTACAGCGCATTGCATCCCATCGCGTCCTTTACTTGGGACAACGGGTCCATAATTTCTCCTAAACAAAATATTTAACAATAAATTGCAACCAAATAGAAGAACAATACAATGTGTCCTACAAAACGGACATTATCTTCAAAGGTTACATCTTCACATTAATTTCTAAGTTAAAATCGAGGGCAAGCGCTAGACTTCTGTAAATAATGGCTACTTCGGAATGAGCCATATATTTTAGTGGATAACTACGAACAAACAAAAGGAAATTCTAGCCAGGACCTGAAAATGGAGACTAACATGAACTACTATGTTGCATTTTATAACGTTCTTGGTAATAATAATACATACAGAGTGTCCTGCAATTTGTCAATATGTAGGTAGCTTCCTACTATAATATTATAAATGCGAAAGTTTGTGGGGATGTATGTATGTTTGTTACTCTTTCAAGCAAAAACTACTGAACGGATTTGGATGAAACTTTACAGTAATAAAGGTTATAACACATAGGACATCAGAATAACACATAGGATACATTTTGTGCCTAAATTCCTGCGGGACCGCAGACAATACGGGAAGTAAAACCGCGAGGCCCGGCTAGTATTTTTATAAATAGACATTGTTGAAAAATTTATTCTATTTTTTTGGGTCAGTACGTATGGGGCACCCGGTATCCACTTCTGCACTTTTAATTTACTTTAGCTCATATAATACTATTTTATGGTGAGAAAGAAGGAGGCTGTTCCTGTGGAAACTCCGCATGTATTTTATAATTCCAGAGTTTCAGCTGTTCTATTCATAAAATCTTCAGAATAAATATATTAGCAAAAAAATATTTCATCACCTTGTTCCTATCATTCACAACACAGTACAATGTCCAAATCCTGTCCCATAAAACTCGAAAGCAAAAAAAAAACATTCACACACCAAATTCATTCAAACCCGCGACAAATATAATCCATTCCCAAAACCAGTTGATCAAAAAAGAATGTCAATGACTTCGCGACCACCATATTCGTTTGGTACCATTTTGGTCCTTTTCAGCCGTCGACTGTGATCCAATTTACAAGCGCCTACTCGTCGTAGTTAACTCGAACCATTCTCGATTCACACACGTTTGGTCGGACGAGCTGTTTGATTTGATTCCGTAGTTTAGAGCCAGTGAAAAACGCTTTCCGAACATCGTCCGTTGGAATAAGCTGGAAAAATCGACGGCCAAATATTGGGTACATTTTGGTTTTATTTCGGCTATTGTTTTTGTATAGTTTGTTCCATTTTTAAATGTTTTATTTGACTTTCAACGAGGCCTATGCTATACTGCGTTTAGTGTTTACCAATATCAAACGCAGCATAGACGAGAGAGGCACCCTTATTCTCTGAATTATTATCCTTATTCTCTTATTCTCTGAAATTCTCTTATTGTGTGTGGTAGTTAAAAGTACCAATTAGCAATACAGATTGAATCCCACTGTAACACTGTGGGTGTTACAGTTAAAGCTTTTATTTTCTTTATAAGTTTTGAAGCCACTTTCAAGGCAAGTACATTTATATTCAGAAAATCTTTTTTAAACTAAAAATATTTCAAAATAAATCCAAATACCTTTTACTTCTATTAATTTCAAGTTACTTTACAAAAATTCCACTTAAAACTAAGAGAAAGCACAGCAAACGTATGCGAGTACAAGTTACCTCAAACTTACTCAAGAATGTTAACACTGTACACTTAGAGAACGTCTAAAGGCGTTCCAAATTCCAAGTATTCCATCATCAGAGATACTGCAATGTGATTCATAATGCTATGCCTTTGACGGTTCACGTATCTACTACTAGCTTTGCAATGCGGTTTTACCCATATTGTACTCGTTGCCGTAAGAATTTTGGGTTAAAAAGTAGCCTATGTGGTAATCCTAATTGTAATCTATCTTTATGCCAATTTTCATTCAGATCTAGAGAGAGCTTAAAAAAGGAACATACACCCAAACATCCTTACATTCATAATAACGAAATGGCAGAATGTAATAGGTATGGTGGTACGTTTGCGCTAAGTACATAATCAAGACAACGAAGCTAAGTGAATGTCTTATGTCTATTCAGATTGATTAGTTATAGTATGAAAAGGAATGAGAAAAAAATACTGAAATTTTTAAGCTTATTGATCTTAAGTTTATTTTAGGAATAGTGCACTAAGTCATATCATTTTAAAGTCAAATATCCCATAGTTGAGAACAGACCTTTCAGCTAACTGAAGATATCAATACAGTGAGGAGGGTTAGGCATTATCTTCCGCTTGCCTACTGCAGGTAAATTTGATCTGCAAACCAAGCCATGTGACTACAAAAGAAAGTATTAGCCTGTAATACTGTTGGGCAAAGGCCTCTCATCTCACTGAAGATATCAGTACAATGAAGAGGATTAGGCATAATCACCACGCTTGCCAAATGCGGGTTGTTGATTTCAAACCTGAGCCATGTTTGAAAAATACGAAACATGTTTTTGCTCGAACCGGGAATCGAACCCCTCTTGTCAGGCGAGTGCACATACCACTAGACCACCGAGGTGTTACATAAACTACAAATAAAGTAACTAAAAAAAACAAATATAAATAATAAATAAATACTTGGACAAATTCACACACGGTTAATTAGACCCAAAGTAAGCTCTAAGCTTGTGTTATGGAATCTAACTCACTGATACTACTACTTATACATACACAAATACTTTTATAAAAAATATGTTCTTCAACTGTTACAAATTCTTTCTTATCAATAAAATTACCCCCGTTTCTTTTCATATCAACAATGACAATAAGCTAATATAACATGTCTGTTACATTACACTCATCTTCGCAATAAAGGTTTGTGACATACAACAATTTCAAGTATAAAAGTAACTCATTTGAATATCGCATATGTAAGTAAGCATATGTAAGTGACAATGGGATACGAGCGAAATTACACATTTACACAATTTAATGCAAACACGAGTTTTATTTCATTGCATGTTTTTCTACACTGCATATACATTTGTAAGGAAATTTTTATTTGTGTAATAAACATACAATGAATACATATGACTTTTAACAGCATTTTTATTACGTGTAAATACGAGTACATACATAAGTGCAAACGATTTCAGAGCATTTTCTTATGTGTTTCTGCAACAGCGTAGGTGTAGCTTACCCTTAGAATGAATGAATACATTGTTTTTCCTTGATTCCGGTCTCTGAAATTCATACCATCTAACATCTATTTCTATCTGAGCACTACCATAATTCGGAGGGCACGTAAAATCGGCGGTCCCGGTTGGTTTAATTGTTGGTTTAAGACCATTCGGAGGCCTCTATGCGGTCTAAATCTCCGACATCAGGGTTGACCAAACCTACTCGAACAATTTTTTTTAAACCAACTAATACGAAATAGAGGTAAGTATATCGATCCTCCGTGCCTTCTAAGACCTTGCATAAATGGCGAAAGAATTGATTTCAAACACTTTGCATAGATGATGAAAGAATAATGGTGCTGGTTTGTCTCATACGTTTTTCTCAAGCGCATAGTTATGCGATCAAACATATTTCAGTAATATTATATTTTTTATATCGTTACTTAATACTCTTCTCGGAAACATCACTTATACCGAGAATTCAATTGACTAATTGACGGATACGTCAAAATTCTGTCATAAATGTCTCTTGAACAATCGTTAGTAACTCGAGTGTGACAGTTCACAGTAATTACACTAGATACGTTTTTAGATATTTTATACATATTTATTCATATAAAAGTAAAGTAATGCCCCTGTAATGTCCCACCGCTGGGGAAAGGCCTCTCATCTCACTAAAAATATCAGTACAGTGAGGAGGATCAGGCGTAATCACCACGCTTCCGCTTTTTTTCATAGAATTTAAATAACTTTCTTGTACTGCAGAATTCAATTTAGTTATGCGTTTCGTATTCCTATCGTAACCTACTGCATTGCGCTCGTTTGTGAGGACGGTCTCCCTCTGGCTTTTTCCAAGCATATTGTATTTCAAGCTTTGGATTAACGTTTCATACAAGTATTTTATTCCAATTGTAGGACAGTGCCTGGATTAAAATGAGATTAGGTTTTTTTATGAATAAACTAGCAGTGTCTCACGGTTTTACCCGCGTTATACCAGTGTCTGTGCATGAAAAAGTAGCCTCTTGAATTCTTCTCTATGTTAGTGATAACTGCATGAAAATTCATTCAGTAGTTTTGGAGACAGTTAATTACAGACAAACAGCTTTTAGGGACTTTGTTTTATAATTGTTAGATATTGAAATAAATAGAACGAACGTGTCATCTCATCATCATTATATTTGTCCTCACTATACCAATATCGTCAGAAGACACTATAGGTAATAAGACGTTATATTACTTTACTATTGTCAAATTTATGATATTTTCTGGCTGTAGGAACTTCCAATAAACTAATATAGGAAAAAGGAAAACGACCTTCATATTGACGACTCCTTATAAAACAGTAAGTGGAATAGTTGAACAAACTTGAGTTACATAAAAGATATTTCAAGTATTTTCTTATGCCTAAAATATTGACGAGTTCAAATGACTGCCACAACTCTGGCGTTTTGCCAACATTTTATTTTGGAATCAGTAATCCTGCTAATATTATAAATGCGAAAGTTTGTAAGGATAGATGTATGTAAGTTTGTTACTCTTTCACAAAAACACTACTCGACAGATTTGGATGAAACTTTACAGTGATATAGATTATACATCAGAATAAAACATGGGATGCATTTTATCCCGAAATTCCCGCGGGAACGGGTACAACGCAGGTAACACCGCGGGGCGCAGCTAGTGGTATAATTCCGTTGCTGTTTGTCACAATCATAATAAAGGGTACGTTCATTGTGGCTTGGTAATAGTTGATTCTGAACGGCTCATTCAAACTGTCGGATTGAAATGAGCATGTCACTTTGCGGTCGAAATTGCTGCGGCAAATGTAATGTTTGTTGTGAATATTGTGGAGTGTATAAAGCTTGAATAATTGTTATTTGTACTACGATTTATAGTATTAGTAAATGTTTAATTGGTTTTTAATGAAACGCAAAACTGGAATGTGTTTGGAAGTCTGTATTAGTATCAAAAACACGAAAGTTTAAACGTTGCTGCTGCAAACTAAAGTATTTACGTGTTGTGAATTTTGTTAGCAATGTTTTAATAAAACAAGTTTTTTTATTAGTTTTTGTTAACGTGTAGCTTGGTTATTTTTGTGAGTAACAATATCTATAACGCTGGTATTAAAACTTGTTTACCCGGACTATGTTTATGCGTGGAACATAAATATGCTTTAGTGCCAACACTTCAACAGCAACGAACAAGAATGTAACTAACAACTAACACAGTTTTATCCTGTCGTCAATTCGCCAACCTCTACTCTTGCAGAAAACTCAGCAATTCAGTTTAATTAGAACACTCGAAGCCGTAAAAAAACCTACATGACCGTAGTACCTGCGTCGTTCACCTGAACACTTTTCATTGTTTATTTTTATTACCGGGACCGAATTCGCGCTAAAATAAATGAGAAGTAAGCCGCAAGGACGTTAATTAAGTTCTTGGCTTTTACGAGTCCGTCTCTGAACTCACGTAATGAGTATTAGGGGCTTAGAAAATTCTGGTATCGTATTTGTTATAGTGCAGATAAGTATTGGTCTTGATTTATTGGTGTTACCATTGCGGTGAAATAAAATTAGCTAAGTTTTACTAAGTAGGTTCGAGTAGGTCAGTGGTCAACCCTGGTGTCGGAGTTTTTAGACCGCCTAAAGGCCTCCGACATGGTCTATCGATTGAAGTAACCAGGGCCGACAATTTAAAGCTTGTAGCGCTCGGATAAAAATGCCACTACACACCATCGGACACCCATCCAACTACCGGCTGAGTTGCACGTTGCTTAACAATCGCAATAAGCTCGCATCGCTCAGTCAAACTACGCCACGACCGCTACTAACTACTAGAAACTTAACTGTTATTGCTTTTGTGTAGTTTAGAGCCACGTTTGGTGTGCGTGTTTCGAAAAGTTTTTGTTTTACAAGCTATACTTATGCAGGACTTCTAGCGATCTACCCTTGCTGTGTTTTTGTAATCACGATTGCATGAAAACTCCATGGAAATCTCTTTTATAGTTTTAAGCCGGCATACAGACAGACAGACGCATTTGAATATTTAATTTCGCGATTTTTGTAATGTATGAAAAATTACGTCAATTAGTTAATTGTCGATTTAATGGTCGTTTCCGAATGGGACACTAAGTAAATAAACCCCAGGAGATACTCGAGGACCGTCAAAAGCGTTTTGCTTGTGACTTCTCTCCTACAATGTTGGGATGCGTTCAACTTCTGAATCTGACGTTATCTCAAGGTTTGAGAATGGTTTTTTTATCTTAAAGACTTGATCGGACAATAACATTTAAAACACGAAGTAAATCCACAAAATCTGTAATTTTATTGGTTATATTTATGATACTACCTGCGGTTTTTTACGCGTTGTGCTCGTTCCCGTGAGAATTTCGGGATGAAAAATAGCTTATAACCTTCCCATACGCACATTTCGGGCGAGTCAAATTTGTGCGAACTAATCCCTAACCCAAGTCTTTCAAACTTCCTCTATAACTATTTGAATGCTCTGACATACAAACCTATAGCTCCGTCAACGTTGACGAAAGGAAATAAGAAAGATCTTACAAAACACCGAACGATCACTCGTTTGATTCGGGTTACATCCTCGTAGCGATACACATATCCGAACGCCTATTTTAGGCACTATAATTCGGTGCACGTTAAATAATTCATTCGCTTTTTCGGATTCACCTTTTGTGGTCGAGTGACAGATACGTTTCGGTTGCAATAAACCGCGGCTGCTCGTCACACACACCACACCTCGCTAATTACAACACATGGCTCAATGATTCGTTTTAACATTAATTGGAAACATTCCGTGTAATGATTTAAAGATTACTTCTTTTTTTACAGTTACAATCGTTTTTTAAACGTTTATTAAGAAGGGTGTGTTGTTGGTGCTTGTCTCTTAGGGCCTGTTTTTGATCTAGGTTTTTTGGCTTAGCTAATCGATCTATTGATTCAGTATTTTGGCAGAAGCGGACCATAGACGATTAAGTTCATCGTATGACTGTAGGTAAGGGTGCATGAACGGTCTACTTATACCATCAAGTTTACTGATCACCGCATCAAGTCCTCTGCAAACTTGACAGTGAACTTGATCACACATGGCCCGCATAAAGACGAACAACAAAAAAAGGCTTACTTTTGTTGTCAAATGTTTTGCTATGAAATTGTTCTGTGTTTTCCTTTTTATGAATGCTGTACATATCTGTTATTGGTGTTCATATCAGAAATGTACTCTGTAATTCTAGATTTAATTGTATAATATGCAACACTGTTGATGGGATTATTTTAGAATATTATGCGAGTTCACAAGTTACAAACCGACTAGTTGGATATAAAGCTGGCTAAGACATATTTCTTTTTTATATTTTCTTTAAATTCACAAGCGTATTTAAACTTGGCCAGTTTTAACAACGCCATACTGGTATTTGCTTATGCCTTGTTTATCCAATAGACATTTTATTTTGCATTCTGAGAAAATATTCAGCACATTTTCCTTTCAGCAAAAAGTAGTTACCATTACTACAATTTTTAAATAAGAAAATAAGATTTTTTTGCCGTAAATATTATAGAATATTTTCATAATAATGTTGTAGTGTAGGTAATTTATCCAGTTAAAAACAAGCAGCACACCGCGGTTTTACCCGCGTTGTGCCCGTTTCTGTGGGAATTTCGGGATTTTTTATACATTTAAACCTTCCTCTTGAATCACTCATCTGTTTAAAACAACGCGTCAAAATCCGTGCAGTAATTTTAAGTTTATCGAGAATAGACAGGCAGACGCGGCCGAGGTCTTTGTTTTATAAATGTAGTGATGAAAACACATCGACCACACATCCTTGAGGTCGATGTGAAAACAGTAATGCCCGTACTCAGAGGCGTCAAATGCTTTCATAGTAGGTATGTAATGATTTTTACATGTAATGTATGAAAAGTAAGATAAATAAATCAAGCTTCGATTAAGTGGACGTAAATACGTGCGGCAGAAATTAAATATTTAAGTTATAACGGAAATTATCGTCAAAGAACCTTAGGAAACTTGGGCCCAAAGTTTCCTAAGGTCATAATGGTCATAATGTTCAACAATGACATGTCGTTTTCATTTGAAAAACATTATGAAAGCTCCCGAGAATTTGTTATTTTTTCACGTCACTATTGAGCATTTAGGCCTGGCTCTGTAGTAATCTGCCCATAGTCATTTTATTATTTTTTATTTGAATGATTTTGAATTCCAAAAAAACTCTATATACCAAGAACTAGTATTAAACCTGAAATATATATTTAATTTTCCTTAATTTTTATCGAAAAAAGTAGTATTAAACCAAAAATACGTATTAAATTCGCCTTTGAAATAGATTTAATGTAATCAATAAAGTGGAGAGTCTAAAGAGAAAAAGGCGTATAATTAAATTGGACCTCTCCGCGTCCATTCTAAATAGCTGTGAGCAGTCTATCGGAAAACATTTATTTATTCGGAATTGATGAGCTGCCTTGCCTCGTGAGATTCCTGCATCTAGTGAAATTAGATTAGATTAATCTGAGTATCATCACTACATAGTATAAAACAAAGTCGCTTTCCGCTGTCTGTCCCTATGTATGCGCCCAGCACCCCACGGTTTTACACACGTTGTGCCCGTTCCCGTGGGAATTTCGGGAATTTATATACATATAAACCTTCCTCCTGAATCATTCTATCTATTAAAAAACTGCATCAAAATCCGTTGCGTAGTTTTAAGATCTAATCATATACAGGGACAGACAGACAGCGGAAAGCGTCTTTGTTTTATACTATGTAGTGATAAGTAATTTAATTACTCCTATCATTCAGAAACATCGAATATTTATCAACCACCAAAAATATCAACTTAGTTTAATTTTGTTTAAAAAATTGGAATTTATTGATAAAACAAAACTATTCCCAAATTCAAATTTTGCATTCGACTTCAAAGTTCAAATCACTCACTATCTATAGGCATAAGTACTTACATGACATCATTCCTAAAACGCACATTATATTGTTAGATAAAGGAATTCCAAGCAATTTGTTGCCCTGTTTTTATTGGATCGTACTTTTATTGAAGTTCCCAAGCAGTCGAGACAACACGTCGGCGTTACTTCCTTCCGGACATCCTACTTCCATCACAATCAGAAATAGATTTTGACATACAACCTTATTCGCCTTAGGGACTCTTATGTGTGAGAAAATCGTTGTAGTGACTGGACGATATTTTATTAAATATTGGTGACATGTTTGTCTTTAATTATTAATTTAATAATTGATTATATTAAAAGATTCGATTGTTATGCGAAATTAACCAACCTTAGTCGATCTTGAAATGAAATATTTTCAGTGATATACTAGTAAACAACTAAACTAACTAACTATGATATTAATGACTAGCCGCGGCCCACGGTGTTACCCGCGTTGTATCGGTTCCCGCGGGAATTTCGGGATAAAATTTATCCCATGAGTTATTCTGATGTATAACCTATATTACTGTAAAGTTTCATCCAAATCCGTCCAGTAGTTTTTTCGTGAAAGAGCAACAAACATACATCCATACATCCATAAATACATTCATCCTCACAAACTTTCGCATTTATAATATTATAGTAGGATAGGATAGGATATGACTTATTTAAACAATGTAAAAAATCTGAAATACAACATACATAATTTTGCCTGCTTTTCAATACGTCTCCACCTCACTGTATTAATAAATAACTACAAACAAATAACAACCATCATACTTAAAGTGATAACTTCAAATCCTCATCGCAAACACGATAACTAGCGCTCAGATTGAGCACGAAGTATTCCTGTGGTAAAATAGTCTGAAATCCTCGTTCAAGTAAAGGGCTTATTAATGTTCAGGAATTTCAATGTCCTCTCTTTGAGCAGGTAGACGACCCAGGTTAGAGCATCATTTATTAAATTGAACGGTACTTCGCTTATTAACATTAGAATTTGAAAACCTATAAAATTGGTACTTTGATAAACGTAGAACAGTTAAGAAAGGATTGGTACAATAAAATCTGATACCTTAGGGAAATGTTTTGATGGCTCCAAAGTATTTGTGATCGTTTAAAATTAAACAGAGAAGAGAATTTGTGCTTATTTTGTATACAAAAATAATTTACGTTCAATAATGATTAGCATCAGATGGTCTTGATTAATTTGAAGTATTGTCAGTGTCTGAAGTATTGTTAAAGAATATATCTTTAGATATAAATATGTCGGAGATGGACGTATAATCAAGCTATAGAAGTTAAAGAGTAGTTTGTAAATTCAGTTGACTGATGGAATCGGTAGTGTTGTTATTCCGTGACGTGAGTTTTACCTTCGTGGTGTAGTCTGTGGTATGAAAATAGACTATGTTAAGTCTGTGGTGTTACGCACTATGACAGAGGACAGTTGTTCGATAGAGGGATGTGAGCTGGTTTGGTAGTCTGTGGCAGTGAGTGAGTGAGGGAGTCTATGATAAGTAAAGATGGCGTACATTAGACGTGAGGGGACGAATGGAGATGGTTGGATGGCGATTACATTGGAACGTAGATGGGAGGAAGGATGTGTTGACGACATCACGATCGTATTGCGAATCGAGTATAGGATTAGGAAAAGATTCTATGGCGTGGACAGGACGACTAATGGGGTGTAGGGAGGTCGTTTAGGTTCCATCAATTAATTGAATCTAGACGTATCCTAACTGTAATGTGTAATCCATGATGATCGTGTGTAAAATACAAGCAATGTCATTGTAATGAAGTCCTGTGAGTTATTATTTCAAGATCAAGACCTAGAAATCCTAAGATGTTGGATTGACAGTATAATGCTCGTGCTTATCCTGATGTGACATGTCCCCAATATCAGAAATGGGGTAAATATCGCTGTGTTCGGCCGACATCAGAAGTAGGATGATTATCGAGGTTACCCGACATCAGAAGTAGGATGATTATCGAAGGTGTCCCCGACATCAGAAGTGGGATAAAGATCGCTATTGCCCACCGAGCGTTCAGCAGAGAATGATCAAGATCGCTATTGCCCACCGTGCATCTAGCAGAGAATGATCAAGATCGCTATTGCCCACTGAGCCTGGATTGCCCACTGTGCTGAATATCATATCGCCATGGATTGTGTTCAAGATCAACCACGGAGCTAGGCTTATGATAAGATGAAAGAATATTGAGAGCTGCAAGCTGAGCTCGTTAGTGCATGTTATCGACGACGACGGCGACGACGACGGTGACGACGACGACGACGAGATTGAAATTCATGTACCTTCCCCTGGATTATGAAGCTCGTAGTATTCGGAGATATGTCTGAATCATCATCCCGCCAAAAGCGCTACTGTCATCCGCCAAAAGCGCTACTGTCATGCGCTTTACGTAATGTTTATTTTGCAATTGGTTATAAAACTTGGAATGTTCTGTGAGTATAGTTAGTTAGTTTTCTACTCTATTGTGGAGTTAAGAAGGTAATTATGAGCTTCCGAAAGAGTCAAGTTAAATCTTGTACGTAATGTGATATGTTCTAATATGTTTTCTTATTTTCATGTTGGTGCAATGCTGGTAATTATTGTGAGCATTGATAAACCTCGTCCAGGGAAGAACGTGGTTCTCTTCTCAATCCTGTTACCTGAGGAATATGAGGGATTGCGGTAATGATTGGCATGAATTGGCGTATTGAAGTATCTTAGTTGGGAAATATCCGGTGAGCTATTTTGTGATATTTGAGTCAGTTAACATTGAGAGTTTTGTAGTGAATCTTCGTACCACTTTATAAAGTAGAAAGCTTATTGAAAGTATTTTGGATGTCTATCCTGTTGTAAAATATGAGAGTATGAGTAAGGTTTTCTATGTGACTATGTGACTTATTGAGTTCAATGTTTGAACTCGGCGATGATCGTGGTCTGGATTGACCGTACTGTGGAGTGGTCTGCTGAGACCGTGTGTTGTTGAGCAATGTGATTGCTCGTCGGCTGGTTGCCGTGACTAGACGTGACTAGACAAGCTTACTGTTACTTACTCATGGCTCATATTGTAATGTGCATTTGAGATTAATAGTCTATTGAAGTTAAAGTTGAAAATGACGTGGTACCTAGTATTCATGTGTTACATAGTGTGGTAACTAGTTTTGCGTGTCCTCTTGAGTCTTAAATTTGGGGAGTCACGGGGATGATCATGGGCGATCACTGGGATGATCACGGGAGTGGCTGATCACAGGGATGATCAGGGTCATGGGTGATCACTGGGATGATCACGAGAGTGACTGATCACAGGGATGATCAGGGTCATGGGTGATCACTGGGATGATCACGAGAGTGGCTGATCACAGGGATGATCGGGGTTATGGGTGATCACTGGGATGACGGCCAGTCACAGGGATGACTGTGTATTAGGGCTACGGGGATAGCCGGACAATAGAGACACACACACTTGACTTTTACTTTGATTTGAGATTAATTTAATTTTAATGGGTATTTGCGCCTGACGATGTTCTAGTTCTTATGTTTAGATAAGCAATGTGATTATGAATATTGAGATAGTTAAAATTGTTTGACCGAACGATGGTCATCGTTACACGTTGAAAGCTTTGAACTCTGAACGTACTTACAAGTACGCGCATGATAGGTTAAGACGGATGCCCGAGGGCGAAGTACCACTTGAGGTAGAAGAGACTGAATCTGGGGAGGATGGTGGGGAATCTTAGTTCGGCTGGTCAGACAATACCAGTGACCATTTCGTAGCCGTAGTCCGTTAGAAGTCGGTATCTGCTTTGAGTAGACCGTGGATGCGCGGTAGCGGGTGGCTCTGGTGGAGGTCGGGTCTGGTAGAGACCATAGATTCCGAGGGAATCGGCATTCGTGGAATGCAAGGAAACGAACATGAGGTTCGATGGAGGGGCTTAGTGAAAAGCCACAGGCCACGAATAAGATTCCTGCCGTATGCTTAAGTATCTCTATGTTGCTTTAATGATTGTAAATAGTGAATGAAAGTGGTACTTGGTGCTCTAGTATTTTCTTCGGTTATTGTAACTTCTTTAAAGTGTTTTTTTTCTGTTCTTTCTTTGTAAGTCTTTTTTTAAGGCAAAAGAAAACAATAGTTTTGCCGAGAAGTTTATTTCAATTTACCTTCTCAAAGTTGAGTTAATACTAAAGTTGGGTGTCAGGAGTAGCCGAACGGTATGTACTGTGCTATGTTTTTATTGTTACAGAATAACACACGAGGACGTGTGCTAGCAGGATGGCCGTGTCGGAGATGGACGTATAATCAAGCTATAGAAGTTAAAGAGTAGTTTGTAAATTCAGTTGACTGATGGAATCGGTAGTGTTGTTATTCCGTGACGTGAGTTTTACCTTCGTGGTGTAGTCTGTGGTATGAAAATAGACTATGTTAAGTCTGTGGTGTTACGCACTATGACAGAGGACAGTTGTTCGATAGAGGGATGTGAGCTGGTTTGGTAGTCTGTGGCAGTGAGTGAGTGAGGGAGTCTATGATAAGTAAAGATGGCGTACATTAGACGTGAGGGGACGAATGGAGATGGTTGGATGGCGATTACATTGGAACGTAGATGGGAGGAAGGATGTGTTGACGACATCACGATCGTATTGCGAATCGAGTATAGGATTAGGAAAAGATTCTATGGCGTGGACAGGACGACTATGGGGAGTAGGGAGGTCGTTTAGGTTCCATCAATTAATTGAATCTAGACGTATCCTAACTGTAATGTGTAATCCATGATGATCGTGTGTAAAATACAAGCAATGTCATTGTAATGAAGTCCTGTGAGTTATTATTTCAAGATCAAGACCTAGAAATCCTAAGATGTTGGATTGACAGTATAATGCTCGTGCTTATCCTGATGTGACATGTCCCCAATATCAGAAATGGGGTAAATATCGCTGTGTTCGGCCGACATCAGAAGTAGGATGATTATCGAGGTTACCCGACATCAGAAGTAGGATGATTATCGAAGGTGTCCCCGACAAATAGATAAATGCCCATACTCAGAGACGCCCATCGACACTTCTTCTTCTTCTTCTTCATCGAGTGGATGGTCAACCTGACCAATCCTGGTGTCAGAGTTATTGAGCCGCCAAAGGCCTCTGACATGGCTCATGTAACGACTACTATCCGTAGACAGTAACCGACACTAATTTATACATTCAAAATCATTCATTAAGGACAAAATCACTGACTCAACTATGGAAGCATTTGACGTCTCTGTGTTTCTATCTCTGTCTCTGAGTCGGGTGTGTTTCAAATATACCTTCAATGAAGACTTATTTACAATTTTAATTAATTAACAAGCTCAAGTTTCCGACCAACCTATGTGTGAACCGTTAACCTCTAAAACCTTAGCCACATAACTGCAACATAATAGTAGGTCATATTACCTACCGTAGTACCGTAGTTCAAATAGACTACCTAGTATTAACAACCAATTTTCCTTCCTAAGTTACAGTCTAAGCCGTTGACCTCTGTACAAGGCTAGCTACCATATTAATCTGTCTTTTGTGAAGGAAACAGGGTGGCTTGAAATCATACACCAACCTTTAACATATTAAACGTAGCTCGCAAAGTGGGTTAAAAGCGTATAAAATTTCAATTAAAAATGATAAAGTGTTTTATGACTTTGATGAAAGGGACAATGGAAAATATGTGTAAATAAATGTATCGCTTAGACCATCTATCTATACTTAGTCGTAGAGAAAGAGAGAGAGAGAGAGAGAGAGAGAGAGAGAGAGAGAGAGAGAGAGAAAAGATACATAATCAGATACACGTAGCGCTTGTGGTCAAGTTTAGCTAAGATAATGTTAAATCATTATTGTAAAGTAACATGCAGCTTGGCCCCCTACTTGGATTGTTGACCGATTGTCGTATTTATATCTGAGGGCACGTTAAATTGTCGGTCCCGTTTGTTTTATCGTTAGACCGTGTCGAAGGCGTTGAAACGGTTAAAAAAAACTAGGGTTGGCTATTAACCTACATGAACTTACTAACTTACGAAGGCCTAGAAATATATATACACTAGCAGCGCCCCGCGGTTTTACCCGCGTTGTGCCCGTTCCCGTAGGAAATCCGGGATAAAATGTAGCCTATAGCCTTCCTCGATAAATAGACTATCTAACAGTGAAAGAATTATTCAAATCGGTTCAGTAGTTTCTGAGATTAGCGCGTTTAAACAAACAAACAAACAAACAAACAAAACAAACTCTTCAGCTTTATAATATTAGTATAGATATATATTGGCAGAGGTAAATATTGTATAGAGAATGAACAGAATTTTCATCCGCATTTGATTTCACTCTTAAATATAGTTAGTGAAATATAAACTTCTAGCAGCGCCCCGCGGTTTTACCCGTTCCGTTCCCGTGAGAATTTCGGGATAAAAAATAGCCTATAACCTTCCCGTTGAATGTGGCCATCTATTACAAAAAGTTTGAATCGGATTGGTAGTTCTTGAGACTAGCTCGAACATACATACAAACAAACAAACAAACTTACAAATTTTACCTCTTTAAAAAAGTTGTATAGATATTTAAAACCTTTCCTTTGATCTAAACAGGCTGTTAAGAATACATTTTTTCTCCAACTTAACAAATAATACAATAAGCTTACTAACTTAGCGGTCTTCCTTAAAATCGTGGTACCTTTTAATAACAACGTTACGATCTTCAGATAACCGTATCAAACGAACCCATCACAATATATTACAATCCAACCTCCTTTTAAAATGCACGAATAAACTATTCAAGTAAATAAGTATTAAGTAAGCTGTTGGGAAACATGTAGTAAATGCACCTAGCCTTCACAATCAAACTTGGGAACGTTTGTTTGAAGGCGTGTTCCGCAAACACATCTGTCAGTGAAGTCACGAATTGAATAAGGAATGTTTTTGGTCATGCAAGCGTTTGATTCAAGAACTCTTCGGTATCGACTTGGTTTTTGGTTTGTGAAGGTTTCCATGGTAGGTCATGCCAAAAGGGATGGGAAAAAGTGTTTTTGGAGTAAGCTAAGCCGTACTGGTTATGTATAATGAGTGGTATGTACTAAGTTCGCAGTAGTAAAGAAAACTTTTTTGAATTGAGAACGTAATATTTAACGAAACGATGAGTAATATGGTACTACTGAATGCCAATAAAAATACACTACTTATATAGCACAAGCAACGTCCAGAGGTCTTACCCGCATTGTGTCAAATTTCGAATAAAAAATGCCTATATTTCGAATCAATACCTGTTGAATGTAACTATACATTACAATAATAATGATTGATATCGAATTGGAAGTTACTGTTATGAGCGTGTTCAAAACAAACAAAAAAGTCAAACTCTTCAGCTTTATATAACATTAATATCGATATGTTATGAATGGTATGGTATTATATAGTCAGAAGAAGCTTTTAAACATAATTAATAACGTAAGTTCACTAAAAAGCTAAATGCACCTCTCGTAAGCCACTGGTTTGTAATTTAATCATTTCCGCACATAAACTGAATATAAAATTTTGGGAAAATCATTAAACATTGTTAAAACATAATACTACAAACAGGGAAGTGTCCCAAAAGTCAACAGTCTTATTATGATAAAGGGAACGAGACCAAAATTTAACTGGCATTATTTTACCAAGAATCCTCTCCAAGGCTTTTTGTTGTTTAAATTAAAGTTAATCTTAACTTGTGAGATCGCAACGTTTTTCTGTATTGATATTTACGAGTATAATTTCACTTCAAAAGAATTTTCATTCAACTAGTTCTCCGCAATTTCGCAAAGTTTTAATGGTGGCAATTAAAAATATTTACATCAAAAATGTTCTCGGCCGCGTTCGTTTCTTTGATGTTTAACCGACGAAAAATATGTTTCACTAAGCGATTAGGATATTTTCAAAGAGTTCAAAAGTTTATTTTGCAAAACCAATTATGAAGAGTTTTTTTTAAATAATCGAAATTTGTTCTAACTTCTTAGTAAACTTTCCTATCTTCTAATCGGTATAAATTAAAACTTTCTAAAATATTATAATTTTAAATAAGTAAAATTACAAGTTCTTAATTATTTCTAAATTGACTTCGTCTTAATTTGTGCTACTTTAACAAAAGAATTTCAAAGTTAGATTGGAAGAGTTAGTGTTAATACTTCGTTAGTTGTTTTAATCGTGTTGATTTAATTTATTAAATAAAAGCATCAAAATTAAATTTTCATAATTGTATTATTCTTGTTCATTTATTTTATCACGTTACAATAATATCCCGTCAAATGAAATAAACAATGTAAGCGTAATAATGGGTAATAATCGCATGAATTCAATAAAATATGAATATGCAAAACCTTTACACAAAAGCCATTGAGTCGCGAGTTAAAAATTTTGTACAAAAATATTATATTTCGTGTAGTACTTACTATAGTACAAAATGTCATGTTCAATTTTGCGGCATGGAGCACAAAACGTGAAATTATGCATAGTAATTACGGTTATGCACGAACAAATAGCTGTCCTTTTAAATTCAGTAAACATTTACCACAGAATTGCTAGTGTTCTGTTGGTTTTTGGGATAAAAATATGTAATTGAAAGTGTCAAAGCCTTTTTTGTCACAAAAATGTGGAAAATAAACACTTATATAATATAACAGATTGATATTTTTCCAATGTAGGTATGTCGAAAGTTTAATTAGAAAAACTGTTGAATGTACGGTCCTTAAAAACATGACAGGACCCAAAACAATGAGTATGTTTCTAATAAGAAACAGCATAACCAATTCCTTAGGTTATTACACCATCAACTAGAATAGTTAGAATCAAAGTCAACGTAACTATGTGTTATATGCATGCATATGCGTGATGCAAAGGTGTCAAGGAAAACTATGATGTAGTGTATAACCATGTATCTATAATGACCAACTGCTGGACAGAGGCCTCTCATCTCACTGAAGATCATCTCAGTACAATAAGCAGGATTAGGCGCAATCACCACGCTTGACGAAACATTGCGGAATGGTGAACTCAAACTTGATCCATGTTTGGAAAAGTAAGAAACTTAACCTTTAAGTATGGACGTCATTTTTTCTTAACACTACTGTGGACGTGGAGTCTCACAGGCTCCTATATTCACACACATTTTTTTTTGGGAATTTGATATAAGATCGCTTTAAAACTGATTGAATATTAAAGTTATGTGATTTAGCAATAAAATAACGTGCTAATATAATCAACTTTTATTTCAAGAATTATAGAAATTTAAAAAACCAAAAATTATGGCACTTTCCAGTTTAAATCTACTTAATATCTATTTTTAGATATTAAAAACAGCTAAACTAATTACTATAACAAAATGAGTCTTTTTTTCTCAAAATATAATATATAAGAAACCAAAAACACAAAACACCTATTTCAGGTAACAAATATTAAAAAAATTGACAACAGTCTAATAACGTAAATTTATTGGCAGTCAGTGCACAAAGGTTTAGAACATTGGAGGCACACAGGTTTGTTGCACCCAACACAAACATGGGTAGTCATCCTATGTTTTTTTGCGGGACAGATTCTACATGCTCTTTGACTGGTTTCCTGATCCTGGACATCTTCTGTAACCATATCATTACCTAAAACTCGAGTCATGGTCAACCTCAGCTCTCTTGGTAATCGTGTATTTATAACACGCCTTTGCACATGAGGCACCACAAGAAAACGCGCTATTTTTTTTAGGAAATCTCTCCGCAGCTTATGATTGGTGCATGTTATAGAAATTTTTGACATTTTGCACTAAAAAATCTGAAACAAACCTAATCGCCCTTTTAAAATATACTATAGGGCAACAATGGACGTATAGCCTGACAGGCTACGGTCAATATTTTGATGGTTATTACTGACGTGATATTCATCGGAAGACGCTACCTCCTCCCTCGTTGGTAGTTTTACAACTAAAACAAAAGCTACTGAGCCGCTCAATCGCGGGGAGTTGAGGGAATTAGGTGAAACTAAGAAAACGAAAACATCGAGTAGCCTGTGAGACTCCACGTCCATACTTAAAGGTTAAAAGTGTTTGCTTGACCTGGGAATTGAACCCGGGACCTTAGTCTTGGCAGCGCACATACTACTAGACCACCGAGGCGTAAATATCATTATACTAAAATATTGTTTTTCTTAACGTCGCTTTAAATACAAGAAATGAGTACAGTATTAAAATATCCTTCTTACCTTTTTGTCCCTGAATACTTCCAATCTCCCATAGAGTTGGGAAACGGTAGAGATTAACTTAATAGCTGCATTGTTCGGTGGGGTGCCGCCATTGAGCACGTAATTTCATGGACAAGACATTGGAAGAAACAGATTTTTATTACATCGTCAAGGTGGTAATTGGTAGGGATTCCTTGGTTCCATTTCTTTTACAGTAGGTGTATCTCACGAGCGCCCTTTGTCTACATTGGTGTGAGTGATTGTACAATGTACTACATGCACATTGTATAAGTGTACATCATAGACCCCGTCAAAAATTGAAGTAATTGAAGCATGGTATGAAAAAAAAAATCTTAGCGAATTATGTCGAATGTACATACAAAACAAATTATTAACAAAATGTTCTTGACAACGGTACCCATAGTTACGCACACAAAGACGCGTGACAAATGCTCAAAGGCGGTGCTAAAATAAAACTACTACAAGTATACCAAGAGAAGTACCTAGAGTTAGTGATGTGTCAAATATTTTTCGAGTTTTATATCAATATCACAATGTTCGTCTTAACAAAATCAGTTCTTATTATGAATAGAGATTTCATAAGTTTTATCATTCGGAATTGGTAAAGATGAGTGGCGAAGTTAACATCGTGTCACGAGTGGTCACGCAAGCAAATTCCTTAGGTAAAATGTTCCATGTAACACTCGTTATCATTTAACTCAAAGGCAACTTCTAAAGTCGATTAATATCTGTAACTGTTTAAAAAAGGCTACGAAACTTAATATTCGTTAAAGCCGTACAAAATGTCAGTCGGTAAGTTAAAGAGAAACCAAATAATTGTATGACGTCAATTAACATAATAATATCACTTCACTAAAAGTAGAGAATACTAACGTTACCCAACTTACAAAATAACGTTACAACAACTTGCTGCACTCAGATGCGCCCATTTTTAATACATTATCAACATATTAAGTCATTAAATCTCTACTAACGTAGCATTTGACGTCTCTGGGTACACCGGTACAATTTTCTCGAACTCTCCAACAAAACAGTAGTTCTTTATTCAATTTGCGAAGTTCCGCTAACTTGCAACTAGATTCCGCAGTTAATATATCTTATAAAAGAAGGATTCCATGAAAAAGTAGCAAAAACTTTCACCTCAAAGTGAAATAGGTGTCCGGAACAATAATGGATAAATTACACCTCAAAAACGCAGATGGGGATGAAGCCACAGCCAGAGAATGAGACAGAAAAGTTTACCGTACATTTATCATTACAAACAATGCTTTTTGCGGGGATTTTCTTCAAGAATCCACGAGATTAATGAATGTAGCAATATCATCGGGCCTTTCGATAAATAACAAAATAACGCACGCTTCCCCTAACGACTCTGATTAATAAGATACATTACCGTGAATTCGGATGAAATCTGTGAATTATTTTTATTTACGTCAAATAAATCTTAAGTAAAAAAGTGTTTCAACGTGAAATTTTGTGGAGCTTTCCCTTTTGTGAACGTATTTTGATGGCAATCATAATTTTTAAAAGGAAACGTTTTTATTTATCAGACAGGCTACTTGAGACGCATTTCTTTTGCTATTAACATTTTATAAGCATCCGGAGGGATCATCATTTTTTTAAATAACATTTCAAAAAATAAGGTATGAATTTTTCAAACCATTTTTAGAAAGGACGGCAGGTTTTAAGTTAATTGCTGTTATCAATAATTATATACATAAGTATAACTTTCTGTCTTTTTATTACGCTTTCTCGTGTAAGTAATGAACCGATATTGATGTTTGGTAAAGAGATAGGACAAATGTCTAGTGTAATTCTGATAAAAAATAGGCTACCATATAACCTACTTGAAATGAATTCAAGAATTCATGAGAAAGGTAAAAAAGTATTTGTGTTCCCATGGGAATGAGCACAGCGTTATTACGCCCGTAAGGTTGGTAGTATTAAAAAAAAAAAACCGGCCAAGTGCGAGTCGGACTCGCAGACGAAGGGTTCCGTATCATTATCTATTAAAAATTATATCTTTCTATCGAACAAGAAACGGTAAAAAAATTACGTTTGTTGTATGGGAGGCCCCCTTGAATATTTGTTTTATTTTATTTTTATAGCGGCAATAGAAATACATCATCTGTGAAAATTTCAACTGTCTAGCTATCACCGTTCTTGAGATACAGCCTGGTGACAGACGGACGGACGGACGGACACCAAAGCCTCAGTAATAGGGTGCCGTTTTTACCCTCTGGGCACGGAACCCTAAAAATGGCATATTCCTAATCACATGTTTTCGTACAATTTTGACAGGACGCTTGGCCTTAATATTTCCACGTCTTTTAAAATAGTAATCTAACTAATCTCATTATCTCGTCTATACTATATTATAAACAAGAACTTTACAAGCGTTATTTCTAACGTGATCAACTTATTTGAATCCGCGGGAAAATTACCCTTTTCCGTCGCTACAACAACAACATAATCTCAAAGTTGATAATGTTATAAATTGCTTGCAATCCGGTTAATGGACAAGTTAGCATGATGTGGTATGAAAATTGTTTTCTTCCTTTTAGCAAATTCTGCAATAATGACTGTTTCGATTAATTATTTACTTTGATTTTCAATACATAAGACAAGGATAATATAAGTTTTTGAATCAAAAACTATCATATTTTTAGATCGGTTGGAAAAGGGACCAACCTGTAAGCATTAGCTTTCATATGGCAAAAGAATTTTCAAAATTAGTTCATTAACAGCAGGTACCTACTCTTTGTCTTGTAGCTTGTAATCTCGATAAGATAGAACTTACCATTGTGTCTAGTCTATTAAAATATGATAATTTTAATCACATGCTCCAAAACAATATTCATGTAAATCCTAACCCAATATTGAAAAAACTATCTCAACACACGTAGGTAATAAAATATTCAAAATCATTCTAACCAAATGGTAGTAAAGGAAATTCACTTTTTTAACGAATTCCTGTGACTTTTGAGAGTCTAGGCGCATTGGGCGTGTAATATGCATGAGTCAGTGAGCACGAAGTCACTCGCCAAAGTGAGTCTGTGTGGTACCAGTTGGTAAGTAAAGGATGTTACACACGATCAGTTTTTGGATATCCAATTTGGTTGATAGTTATTTAGAGATTGATGTTTATTGGTAGTGTGTTGGATAGTAGCAGTAGCAATTATTTGATGAATTGATAATGATTTCATGAGATGAAAATGAGAGAGATATCTTCATATTGATGATTAATAAAGGCAAAGTGATAAATGTTTTTGAAATAAACATTTTCAATCAAGGTAATATTATCATTGAATTTAAAGACTATGTCCACATGGATGCGCTAAGACAATAGGATTTCAAGGCATTTTCAATCTCACAAAATCTCAGTTTAATACCTGATAATTATTTGACATTATTTTCGTCAGACCATGTCGGAAGCTTTTAGGTGGTCTTAAAACTACGACACCAGGTTTGGCCACTAACCTACTTAAAATGACAGAATAAGCTGAAAAATAAGTGAAAGAAAATAGTTTGCAGAGACTGACATATTCCTGTCAAACTTGTTTGATCGTGTGTAGATTACTTAGGGCTCCCACACAAAACTGCGATGCGATGCGATGCGAACTGAAATAGTTATATCTATCGCCATTACTACAGTACAAAGAAAAGAGATAAATATATTAAATGGAATTCGCATCGCATCGCATCGCAGTTTTGTGTGGGAGCCCTTAAGCATAGGATGCACTTTACATAGCTGGTCCAGAAAATTTGAATTCTTTTGGATTACGTTTGTTAGACGCAGCTCAGTGCAATTTCAGTGCAAATGCAAAATTAGCATCACTAAAAATGTGGCTTAAAACTTCAGGTAGTTCAATTGTGGTTTTGATTCCGAAAATATTCTTTGTAAAAACCGGTTAGATTAAAGTATTTAACCTTTTTTTTTGTTAAAAGAGGGAGGTTTCATTTTGGAGAATTATATATTTGTAACCTCATCTATACTATATATATATATAATAATATGCTGGCTGACGGACGAGGCAATGGCGAACCTAACAGTCCCTGAAACCTAACCACACGCCGAGATCGACCATCTGATCTCGACGCGGGGACGGCCACAAAGTGGCAATCGTGGCAATGGTAACCCAGTAACATGGAGACACGATCAAAAAGAAAACGTTTAGAGTCGCTTCCCGGGGGCGATCGCCGGGGCGCACTTGGAGCTGACGCTGAGTGCTCCAGCATGCGAACCGTCAGCGGTAGTGGGTTGAGCAGGCGGGCCCCTACCGAGTCCGCAGGACGAGATGCTACAGCCATGCCATCATCCTCACCCTCATCTTCATCCATCTCACTCTTCCCTTCACTCCCATCATCACCACGTTCATACATGAACAATCTGTCTCCCACATCTTCTCGACTTTCATCTCCTTCTCCAGCCTTGGACGTTGTGCAGGAGGCAACCGCCGACAACCCTGCATCCGCCCTTGGCCGAGCTCGCGCGCGAATATCATGGACGCAAGAAATGAATGAGTTCATATGGCGCACATACCTTACCATAACTGCAGTCGAAACAAAAATCAGAGGATATTTAGAACCATTGCAAAATATAGCACAGCAATGTGACTTCATACCGCAAAAAACAGCTTATTACAAATATACACCAGAACAAGTCTTAGAAAACAACAAATTCCGCCTTTACTGGGATAGGACCATCGTGACTGATAAAACAATTCATTTCAATAGACCAGACATAACACTCCTTAACAAAGATACAAAAACTGTATATTTAATAGACATAGCAGTTTGCAATACGCATAACCTCCAAACCACACATACAGAAAAAATAGCAAAATATGTAGACCTAGCGATAGAAATAAAAACACAATGGCAGGTAAATCAAGTCCGCACCATCCCTATTGTTATCTCCAGCACAGGCGTCATACCCAAGACCCTACACAGCAGCCTAGAAACAATTAATATGAACCCCAATGTTTATAAATTATTACAAAAAGCCGTCATCCTCAATACTTGCAGACTTGTCCGCAAGTTTCTCAATCTATAATTATGGCACTTGGCTTCGGCCCGTGCTCTCTACATAACCTCCCTTGGGAGAGATATACATTGTATAAAAACACAATAATACTAACACTTTATGCTGGAATGGATCCCGCTGCCCGACCAAAACTACCTAAATTGAAGTATTCAACAAAAACTACTGAACTAATTAATCTATTTAATCACAATATTTTAGCTGACTATGTTACCGAAAACACTGAACTAATTGATTTACACACATTAATTTACTGTACAGCAGTTGTTATTTCAGAAGAAATGGGCTACAAAATACAACATACATGTAATTATTTATCACACAAAGACAAGAGTAAGCCCGCGTGGCAAATACGGTTGGAAAGAGATATTGAAAAGCTAAGGGTAGATATTGCTAGATTAACACAATATATAAACAATAATAGATCACAGAGGATAGTTAGGAAAGTAGAAGAAATATTCAGAAATAGAGCTTTACATACTAGACATGAGAATAATAATAGGAAACCGGAAGAATTTTTAGATACATTGAAGCAGAAATTAGCCTTGAAAGTACACAGACTCAAAAGATATAAAAAAGCACAACTCAGAAAAACAGATAATATATTGTTCTCGACTAATGAAAAATCTTTCTACAGACAACTTAGAAAACACCAAAATACAACACAAACTACTAATGTTAATACTATTTTACCTACAAACGAACAGATGGAAACTTTCTGGTCAAATATTTGGGAAAAAGATACAAGATTTAATGAAAAAGCAGAATGGATAGAGCAGGAAAGATCTAAATATAATACAATAGATGAAATGACTTTTGATAATGTTACCACGGATGAAATCACATACATTACTTCTAAACTACACAATTGGAAAGGGCCAGGTATAGACAAAATACACAACTACTGGTACAAAATGTTGACTTCATTACACAAAACATTAGCAAAAAATATAACAGATATCATTACCGGTAAACAACCTATACCCGATTTTTTAGCAACCGGTATAACTTACATGTTACCCAAAGGGAAATATACATCTCAACCTTCTCAGTATAGGCCTATCACGTGCCTTCCCACCATCTATAAAATAATAACATCTATAATCACTAATAGAATAAATAAGCATATTGAAGAAAATAACATAATAGCAGAAGAACAGAAAGGATGCAGGCGGGGACACATGGGGTGCAAGGAACAATTAATTATAGATTCTTGTATACATAAGCATGCTTCTACAAAAAATAGAAACTTACACTGCTCTTACATAGACTACAAAAAAGCTTTTGACAGCATACCGCACGCATGGTTAATTTTAATACTGCACATATACAAAATAAATCCCATTATTATTAAGTTTCTACAAAGTATAATGCCACTCTGGAAAACTACACTGCTCATACATTTCAATAACAACACGATTACCACTAGACAAATATTTATTAAGACAGGAATATTTCAAGGCGATTCTTTGAGTCCCATGTGGTTCTGCCTAGCTCTCAATCCATTGTCCCACCAGTTGCAAGAATGCCACGTTGGATATTGTTTCAAACCTACCCTAGATAATACAAAATTAATATCCCACCTTATTTACATGGATGACGTTAAAGTATATGCCAAAACAGAAAAACAACTTAAATTACTTTTAGATACCATCACGAAGTTTAGTAAAGACATTAATATGGAATTTGGGTTAGATAAGTGTAAAACATTACATATAATTAGGGGCCAAATTCAACCTGGAGACTATGAAATTGATGACAATGCAACTATAACGGCTTTAGAATCCACAGACTTTTACAAGTACCTCGGTTACAATCAGCTTAAAGGAATAGATCATACCACCATAAAACAATCTTTAACAACAGAATATAAACATAGAGTTACTGCCATATGTAAAACCAAATTAACTGGAAAATATTTAATAAAAGCAATAAATACCTACGCCATCCCAATATTAACATACTCCTTCGGAATCATTAAATGGACTAAGACTGATACTGAAAAACTCGAAAGAATAACTCGCTCTACCCTTACTAAACACAGACATCTACACCCTAATTCTGCAATAGAGAGACTTACAATTAAACGACAGAATGGAGGACGTGGATTAATAGATATACAAAACTTATGGCAAAAACAGACCTCCCAACTAAAACGATTCTTTTATAATAAAGCACAATCTAGCGACATTCATAAAGCAGTAACCGAGAACGACCAGAACTACACTCCGCTTAACCTCTTTCTCCCACCTGAAACACAAACTAACAACCATACAGAACCACAAAATAGAAAAATAGAAAACTGGAAGAAGAAAACGTTACACGGCAGACACCCTCATGACCTGGAACAATCACACATAGACCCTGTAGCATCAAATACATGGCTTAAAGTAGGCACTCTGTTTCCTGAAACAGAGGGTTTCATGATCGCAATCCAAGACCAAGTTATTAACACAAAAAATTATCGTAAACATATAATAAAAGACCCAACAGCCACTAACGATAAATGCCGCAGATGTCACGCCCAACCTGAAACGATACAGCATATAACCGGAGCTTGCATTACCCTAACTCAAACCGACTATACCCATAGACACAACCAAGTAGCCAACATAATTCATCAAAAACTCGCAATAAAACACAAACTCATCCTAAACACCAACACGCCCTACTACAAGTACTGTCCTGAAACAATATTAGAAAACCCCGAATATAAACTATACTACGACCGCGCCATCCTCACCGACCGTACTATACACTACAATAGACCTGACATAACACTACAAGACAAAAAGAACAAAATTACTTACCTGATAGACATCGCCGTCCCGAACTCCCATAACCTGCAGAAAACCATTTCAGAAAAAATCACCAAATACGCCGAACTAAAAGAAGAAGTCACGCGCATCTGGAAACAAAACAAAGTTTATGTTGTGCCAATAGTTCTTTCCACCACTGGTATCATCCCGAAACATCTCCACCATAGTTTGAAACTGTTAGACTTAAATAAATCACTTTACATTATTATACAAAAAGCTGCCATAATGAACACCTGCCGAATAGTGAGAAAGTTCATGGAATTAGATGACAAGGAACCACAACTCAACAACTCATCTTAACATTACCTTCACTCATACGCTACATTTACTTGGCTTTCGGCCCGTAATGTAGTGCATACCAGCCATTGGCTGAGAAGACAAAATGTCAAAAAAATAATAATATTATAAAGAGGAAAGGTTTGATTTTTTGTTTGTTTGTTTCGAATAGGCTTTGAAACTACTGCACCGAATTAAAAAATTCTTTCACCATTCGAAAGCTACACTATCCCTGAGTGACATAGGCTATATTTAGTTTAAAAAAAAAATTTATTATAGTTTTGTGACAATAAGCGATTTTTTATATTAAAAAAAGACGTGTGGCACTCGGGGACTGCCGCGGTGAAGCTATTGCATAGCATTTTGTATCAACTTATGCAATTATACTATATATATATTTTTTTAAATTATTTTATTCATGCAGTATTGCTTATTGTGGGTTCACCCCTCCCGCCTCCTCTCTCTCTCTCCCCTCCCGCCTTCTCTCTCTCTCTCACCCATCTCTCTCACCCCTCTCTCTCACCCCTCTCTCTCACCCCTCTCTCTCACCCCTCTCTCTCAACCCTCTCTCTCACCTCTCACTCTCACCCCTCTCTCACCCCCCTCTCTCATCCCTCTCTCTCATCCCTCTCTCTCACCCCCCTCTATCAGCCCTCTCTCCCACCCCTCTCTCTCACCCCTCTCTCTCACCCCTATCTCTCACCCCTCTCTCTCACCTCTCTCTCTCACCTCTCACTCTCACCCCTCTCTCACCCCCCTCTCTCACCCCTCTCTCACCCCCCTCTCTCACCCCTCTCTCTCATCCCTCTCTCTCATCCCTCTCTCTCATCCCTCTCTCTCACCCCCCTCTATCACCCCTCTCTCTCACCTTCTCTCACTCACCCCCCTCTCTCACCCCTCTCTCTAACCCTCTCTCTCACCCCTCTCTCTCACCCCCCTCTCTCACCCCCCTGTCTCACCCTATCTCTCACCCCTCTCTCTCACCCCCCTCTCTCACCCCCATCTCTCACCCCTCTCTCTTTCCCCTCTCTCTCACACCTCTCTCTCACACCTCTCTCTCACCCCTCTCTCTCACCCCTCTCTCTCACCCCTCTCTCTCACACCTATCTCTCACCCCTCTCTCCCACCCCTCTCTCTCACCCCTCTCTCTCACCCCTCTCTCTCACACCCCTCTCTCCCTCCCCTCTCTCTCACCCCTCCCTCTCACCCCTCTCTCTCACCCCTCTCTCACCCCTCTCTCTCACCCCTATCACTCACCACTCTCTCCCACCCCTATCTCTCACCCCTCTCTCCCACCCCTCTCTCTCACCCCTCTCTCCCACCCCTATCTCTCACCCCTCTCTCTCACCCCTCTCTCTCACCCCTCTCACTCACCCCCCTCTCTCACCCCCCGTCTCATCTCTCTCTCTCACCCCCAATGCACAATCGCACACAACGCCGTGTCGAAGACTGCCGAACTAAAACGACGTTAGACGATGCACGGCCTTCAAGCCACACCTCCTTGCCCGTCGGAGTGGGGAGCGTGAGGTTTTTTCGTTACGGAATTTCTGGATTCGGTCCCCGCGCTCAAGGCCCGCGATAGAAGCTATGCAATAGCCAACTCGCCAGCTCGCCAGCTCGCCAATCAATGAAAAAAGTACAAAAAAAATGAATTATATCTAAAGGTGCTCCCACACTGCTGTTACAAAATGTTTATAAACATTTTTGAACACTAAAACATTTACTAACAAATGTTGTCAATTCTTACATTTTGTTAGGAACTGTTATATGTTATAAGTGCTCCTACACTGATGGAAAGTGTTTACTAACATTTTATAACATTTTGAATCTGGCATTGGCTCGCAGTTTGGTTTTGCGTTCTGAGGCGTCTACACGAAAATGGAAGAAGATTTGCTAATTGGGATAGCTTTCATTTTTTGTTTAAAAAAAAAGAAAAAGCGCTCTTATTGGATGCGCCGAACGCTTAAAGCTAGAGAAAAACTCACCGACTCACCGCATACCCCGCCGTCACCCGTATAAAATGTTTACAAACAAAATTTTGTTCAAAAATGTTAATTAACATTTACTAACATGAAAACATTTTTTGACTTTGGTGATTAAATGTTAGCTAACAAATGTTTACTAACGTTACTTAACATTCTATAACAGCAGTGTGGGAGCACCTTAAGAATTAAATTTCCCATTTTGTTTAAATTCGACGCGAAAAATTGAGAATGTGTGTTTCATGTTTAGTACCCGTGCGAAGCCGGGACGGGCCGCTATATAAAATAAAGTCGTCTCTGTTTCGTGTCTGTTTGTCTGTTTGTCTGTATGCTTAAATCTTTAAAATTACGCAACGGATTTTGATGTGGTTTTTTGTAATAGGTAGAGTGATACAAGAGGAAGGTTTTTATGTAAAAAAAATCCCGAAATTCCCACGGGAACGGGCACAACGCGGGTATATGTAACCCAAGGTATGAAAAACATGCCTAAAAAAATTGGTTATTGGCGTGCGCTACTAAATCTATTGATGATACACAAAAACAATGTTCTACACAATCAAAGTACATAATATCATTGCAAACAAATAAGTTCGCGAGGGCATATGTCTAACTATTATAGTTAAGCCACAATAACCGTTTTTAGTTAAAATTAATTAGTTAAAAAAGGAGTGTAATTTTAAGTTGATGATATTCATATAATGATATGAATCTACATCAAAATAAATGACTCTACAATCAAGGTTAATTATGTTTCTTTGTATACCTTTTTAAATTATTAAAATCGGACAGTTAGTTTCAGAGTTATGATGAGAAATATCACTACATAGTATAAAATAAAGTCGTCTCTGTTTGTCTGTTTGTCTGTATGCTTAAATCTTTAAAATTACGCAACGGATTTTGATGTGGTTTTTTGTAATAGGTAGAGTGATTCAAGAGGAAGGTTTTTATGTAAAAAAAATCCCGAAATTCCCACGGGAACGGGCACAACGCGGGTAAAACCGCGGGGCGCTGCTTACAAAATAATAATGCTCAATGGCGGGTCTCTTATGGCTACTTACTGTTTCGTGCGGTCAAAGCGCGCGGGGATATACCTATCTACCTACGAACTACGAACGACGAAGACGCGCTATGTAGGTATTATCCCGAAATCTTGATTGTGTATACATATATACTCGCGCGAGACATGTAATATTTTAGCCCCAATTTCCCACTTTAAATTTTGATTGTGTATATTCCTGCGGGAGACACGCAATGTTTTATCCCGATTTTCCTACGTGAAATCTTGATTACCCGAAGCGAAGCGAGGGCGGGTCGCTAGTATAATAATAAAATGGTAAATTTATCGTGAATATCTCTGCTACCAACTGCATAATTATAAATGGAGTAGGTAATCTATTTTTGAATTCTTCAGTCACCGATCGTAGTCAAAATATAGTTGTTGTATGCTAGGCAGTAAAAATCAGGTCATTCTTACGTATGTTAGGCAAAATAAAATACAATATCTTTCAAAGTCTTAGGGCGCTTTCAAATTATGCGTTTCGTTTCGGACCGCTGCGGTGCCGAAGCGGTGCGTTTGTCGTATTGTGTACGTACGATCGTGTGTTTTCATACAAATCGAGCAGCTCGGCAACAGTGCGGCGTCGGTACCGCGAAATAATTTTACTACGCACTGTTGCCGAGCTGCTCGATTTGTATGAAAACACACGATCGTACGTACACAATACGACAAACGCACCGCTTCGGCACCGCAGCGGTCCGACACGAAACGCATAATTTGAAAGCGCCCTTACTATTCAAACACAAAATTAAACAATACCAAACCTTCTATTTTCTTATGACCTACTTAACTCTCGTACATAAAAACCGTAACGCCAAAATTACTCGTAAATATCGCCTTAAATACCAGCACAATAGCCTTCCCTACATACAAATAGCCATACAACTTTAATTCACGGCTAGGGTCGAACGTAATCAATCAAAAGTACTAACATTATGTGATGTATAACTAACAACAGCTGCATGCTATACGAAACAACCCCTTCTTTTGAAACTTTTTGAGTAAGTGACTTTTTCGACATCCTTTTCAAAAAGGTTGGATGCCAAATGTGGAGTTATGTGATTTTTGTTAATGTTTTTATTTTTTACTTGCAACCTGCTCTTGCTTCGCTTTTTTCCTTAAGCGATGAAAGTATAATATTAATGACAAGGAAACCGTTATATTTTATCAATTTTTTTACAAGTAAAAACAAAATGATTGCCAAAATTTTGACTTGATTTTTACAAATCATTTACTTAACATTTCCTCCAGAATTAGGTGACACTCAGTGACACTTTAGGCTTATTGAATCTCTTAAATATCAAATTACTAAGACCCAAGAAATCATTCGATATTATCATAATAATCCTTCGAAATTGGCAGTGATATTCATTTGATGCAAGAATGAATTCTCTTGATTCTATATCATTATTAAATTTTGTAGTAGGTACATTTTTCAAGAAAAATTTAGAATATCTGAATAAAACTTCTGCATTTCAAAATTAAATAAGACAATGTCAATGTCAATCAGTCCTCTAGCCTGCCTTTAGTCTATACCTTTTTCTATTTTGAGAATTCAATCTATTGGCATTTTTCAGTAAGTTGAATAAATTGGACAGAAATTCCATTATGTTCAATTGTGTTTAGCTTGAATAAAGTATTTTTGGGAATAAAATTGGCTGAATAAGTAGTGGACGTAGACCCCAATTTTATGTGAAGTTTTCTATTGTAGTGAAAATGGTGTTTTGGTTAGGTCTAGACTGGCTGTGGTCTAGACTGACCGACTTATATGAGACTACTAGCAGTGCCCCTCGGTTTCACCCGCAGCGCACTAGTTCCCGTGGGAATTTCGGAATTTTCATTATTTATTATCCTATTCCAGACAAAGATAAATAAAAGAAAAATTAAAATTATTAATATTGATCAGTCGTTCGCGGGTTATAAATGGTGTAACTAACACAACTTTCTTTTATATATACATAGGTAGATAGATTATCTATGTAAGACACACGCACACCCACAAATACTACTTAGTAGTTTTACCTACCAAGCCGTAACGTATTTTTTATTGAATATTGTAACTTAACAAAACGTTATCTCTAATATATATAAAGATTAAGAGTTTGATTTTTTTGTTTGAACACGCCAATCTCAGAAACTACCTACCAATCCAATTTGAATAATTATTTTTTAAATGGATAGTTAGACATTCAAAGGGGAGGAAAGAAGACTCCACTAACGGCATCCCATCCAAGTAAGGGCCTAGCTGTACGTTATTTAGAAATCGCAATGAGCTGACATCGCGAAGACAAACTACGCCACGAGTGCTACAAGCCTTAGGCATAACGATCATAATCTACATCTACACTAATATTATAAAGAGGAAAACTTTGTTTGTTTGTAATGAATAGGCTCAAATACTACTGGACCGTTTTTGAAAATTCTTTCACCATTTGAAAGCTACATTATCCACGAGTAACATAGGCTATTTTTCATCCCGAAATTCCCACAGGAATGGACACAACGCGGAAAAAACCGCGGGACGCTGCTAGTTCTAGTATAAAAGCTAGTTAATTATTTCATACCAATTTCCAAATGTAAATGACAATTGAAATTTAACGAAGATAGCTACCGCCAACGCATAATTCCACCCCAAAAATGGTAGAATAATACATAAATACCATTACTATAAACAGGGCCATTCACTGCCATAGCACTCGGGGTCGGACCCACAAATTTTGTGGCTTTGTAAACATTAGAAAATTTAATAATTTCGCCGAAGATTCCGAGGGTCAAATTCCAAATTAATTGAATTTGATTTTTAAGGCAAATATTTGAACACTCGTTACTCTAAGCTTTTGTTTAGATTTACCTGTTTTATTGTTATTTTTTATTTACTTAACACCAGATTGGAAAATGAATAATTTTGTTATTGTAAGTACATTTTTTTTTGGTTATTAGGTTTTTTCGTGCTCTGCCGCTGGAGTTTGCATGTTTTTGTTTATGACTAATAATGCCACGGTAAACTACGGCGACGGCGTCCAAAACTCCCCATTATATACGCTGATGAAAGTCAGTATACAACATGTTAGAATAGCACCCAAATACGCCTCTAAATTCAATTCTATCCAATATTCATGTAAAGCGGCGATTAAAATTTGCCAGTACATCTAATTTACAGCGGCAAAGTATCAATTAGTGTCCATTTGCTGAACGGTCTCGATTTGGCTCTTTGCCTCTTTATTAGTGATTTTGTTGGCATCGAATATCACTGATTTTATGCCGTCCGACAATTCATTGTCGATTGAATTCAGTTCTAATATTATTTAACCCACTTTCAGAAATGATTAAGTTACAAATAAAGTACTAGATATTGGTTTTATTTAAGAACTAATGAAAACACGTTCAAAATCAAATTAGATCTGACCTCGATCCGAAATTTTATGTATTTATTCAACAACCACATTCATAGTTTGGGATAATCTTACATACATACATGTTTGTATGTAGGTTTCTCCACAAGATAAGTTGGCTTAAGTTCTGCATACCAAATGTTTTGGGATCGAAAACTTTGAAATGTGCGGTTGCATGAGTAATGAATCTAACGTGTTCTATTACTGATTATTTACGTAACGAAATGGTGCATCTTGTTAACACAATTTTGCATACATTATTAGAGTAACTACAAAAAAGTAAGAAGTAGGTTACTGACTACGAGTAGGCTAAGCGATTAGGTTATTGGCTAACTATGATGTCAGACATTTTGGACCGCCACAAAGCCTCCAAAATTATCTTACGATAAAAACTTAGCCTGTATTATCCCAGTGCTGGGCAAAGGCCTCCCATCTCACTGAAGATATCAGTACAGTGAGGAAGATTAGGCGTCATCACCACGCTTGCCAAATGCGGGTTGGTGATCTCAAACCCGAGCCATAAATCATTACATTATAATTATCACAATTTAACAGCATTAATTGAGAGCATCTAAACATATTCAGTTACAAATAATTATACCGAATATAATACAGTATGTTCCGTAATAACAACGTAATACAATATCACGTTTCAATTTCTTTGAGTTAGGTTAAATAAAATTTAACGCGGGCAAACCTTTAAGAATTTAATGGCGACCATACGGTTTACATAACCTCATTTTAATTGTTTACCTTTAACCTTTTCATAAGATTAATTGCGTATTTGTTTTTAAATTAAGTAACGAATAATGAGGAAAAGTTTCATTTTCGGCGATTTTAATTTCAAACATACTTGGTATTCTTCGTGGTTTTACCTTCGTAAGTATTAGCCGAGAAAAGGCCTCTCTTCTCACTGAAGATATCAGTACAGTGAGGAGGATTAGGTATAATCGTCACGCTTGCCATTTGGCAAATCAAGATCACCATGTTGATATATGGATAGGTTTCGTATTGTAGGAGTTTCGATCACATAAGTGCTCTGACATGCTGGGTAGAAGAGGAAGGTTATTGGCTGGACTTACTAATCTATTATTTTCATGTATATATATATAATTATAGCGAGATATATAGCCACATTTATGACGTAGGTGGTAAAGTAGCCTGTCACCCTGAAATTTCCAAGAGAACAGGTATAACATAGGTTAAACCGCGGGGCATTATTAGTATGGAGCAAGGATAGACTACATAATATAAAACAAAGTCGCTTTCCGCTGTCTGTCTGTCTGTCTGTCTGTCTGTCCCTATGTATGCTTAGATCTTTAAAACTACGCAACGGATTTTGATGCGGTTATTTTTAATAGATAGAGTGATTGAAGAGGAAGGTTTATATGTATAACAATCCCGAAATTCCCACGGGAACAGGCACAACGCGGGTAAAACCGCAGGGCGCTAGTATAGAATAAATACAAGCATTGATGAAGCGAGCTGCGTTCTCAAACGAGGTGTGTACACCCTATGTCTCTGTAATATGGAGTTAATATTCATACTCGGAGAGCTCGTCAATTCAATTTCCTCTAAGCACCTCAACGTGAAATTCTCTAGAATGTTCCATACAACTTGAATATCAACGAAGTAGGATTCGGAAGTTAGATTTTGCAGGTAACAACTTGGTCTTCGTGCAGTTTATATAAATAATACTCATGAATAATACATTCCAATACATTAGTTCTTGATTTCAATGTTTGTTTGAGTAACGCGATCTTGACGCGATCTTGAGTAACTGGCAGTTAAGTAATTAATAGTAACTATCGGTTTATTATACTTAGTAATATAATGAAGCTAAAAATTTATTTTTGTTTGTTTGAATGTGCTAATTCAAAATACCAATCCGATTTGAATAATTCAATTTGTAATGGATAGCGACATTCAACGGGAAGATTAAAGGCTATTTTTTAATAAAAAACCCATCGACTGAACTGTTCTTTCTGCTTTGCCCAGGCATACTGTTCGACACTGGGCAACACCTAGATACTTTCAATTAACACCAAGGATACTATCAATTAATGCGTTATAGCCACGTGACCACGAGACACTTCCATACGTTTTGATTTAGTAGGTAACAGATCTACAAATTACTTTCCAACTCTACCACTCACTGCCGTACTCAGAGACGCCCATTACATCGACAACCCTAACTAATATCATAAATGCGAAAGTAACTCTGTCTGTCTGTGTGTTAAGCTTTCACGCCAAAACTACTGAACCGATTTGAATGAAATTTGGTACACAGTTAGTCCAGAGCCTGAGAGAGGACATAGGCTACTTTTTATCGCGAAATTCTTGCGGAAACGGGTACAACGCGTGTGAAACCGAGGGGCGCTGCTAGTTAACTATATGACGTATTTTTTCAAACAATATATTTCATTCATTAAATCTCTACTGTGGAAGCATTTGATGTCTCTGAGTACGGGTGTAAGAGTCCTTGTGCAACCCACTGCGAGATCAGCTACAGATATAAAAACAGAAACGTTAAACTTATAAGCCTCTTTTTGTATAGGGGGTTAAATCACAATACAAAGTATCTACATTATACATTCTACTAATAAGTTCAAATTTACATCACAATATGTACAATGTTAGTTCTTCGAAAGTGTGGGCCGATTTCGATGAAAGGTAGTAGTAGGTTATGTAAATGGGTACACCCACAACTCTAATTTCGAATAATTTGCTTGTATTACCAAGTTAGCGAAGGTGAACTAATACCGTGAGGGATCACAATCGAAAACGGTAGAAATTCCTTGAAATTAGTAACTCGAGGGAAGCCTAGAAGCCGTTCCTTTGACGTGTTATTAGGTGCCTACGCGATTGTCATAAATATATTAGAACGACCGGTAATGAGAATTTTCTTATTTGAAATTAATGTTGGAGGTGTCGAATGAACATGATAATTATTATGGTTACCACGCACACATTATTCAAGTACGTCTATTTTTACTTATAAAGGTTGATAAGTAATTTCGAAGATCCTTAATAATATAAATGCGAAAGTAATTCTGTCAGTCGGTACTGAAAACAAACCTGCAAACTCCATCAAAAACTAATTCCCATAATGTCTTCGGATGATTTTCTGGACCATAATTCGAAATACGCATAAGTACAAAAAACCCAAAAAAGTACGATACAAATCTTCAAACACTTTACAAATTGGTGCCTCTACATGTTAAATTACGAATTGACGTAAAGCCAATGCTTGAATAAAAGCCGGCTTCGATCTAGAAGGTTTCATTGACAAATAAAACATTTTGTCAGCCACAGAGCCTGTCTGGGCTTTCAAAGAGATTGTGGGCCCAATAATCAAGAAAGTTATTGATACTGGACCACTAAGAACCTTTGCTCAAAAGGTTATTAAAAACCTTTCCGAGCCGACAAAAGACTTGTGCGATGCCTGTTCACACAACGATAAACTTGACATATTTAATGCTAGTTCCATCTATAAATATAATATTTTTTGTCAATATAATTTTTCAAAGAATTACGATATTTTGTCTTTAGGTTTTAGGGGTAATAAAGGATATAAAAGCTAAAGCCTTGTGTAAATAAGACTATAATTCTCGATAAGAATAAGTAATGGGTTTTGGTTCAGTGTTCGGGTGTTTCTGTTGTCTTTAGAAATGAGTTATATCCGATTTATTGGTAATGCTGGGATTAATTTTGTAACGATATAGAAAGGCGTTAGTTAAGATAATCGAAAATATACAAAGAAACTTGATATTTAAATAATACTATGCAGCCGGTTATACAAACCATTTTTATACAAACCGTATACAAACCGTTTTGGGATCGCGGTATCGTACTATCAATTAGAATCGTTGTTAATTCGTAAATCAAGAACAAAATGCTAAGGGCCATATTATTAACGCGTACTAAGAACAGTACGCTATCAAATGGTTTGTCCCTTTCTGACATACGCAATTTTTTGAAGAACAAAAGAGACAAAACACAGTGTAACATTGTTTTAGGTACTCCGCGTTTATTATTAAGGAGGTTACTGTGTAGATTGTAACCCCGCTAGTGCAAATAACTAATTCCATTTATGAAATTACTAGCAGCGCCCCGCGGTTTTACCCGCGTTGTGCCCGTTCCCGTGGGAATTTCGGGAATTTTTTCACATAAAAACCTTCCTCTTGAATCACTCTACCTATTACAAAAAACCGCATCAAAATCCGTTGCGTAATTTTAAAGATTTAAGCATACAGTCAGACAAACAGACAGACAAGAAAAAGAGGCGACTTTATTTTATACTATGTAGTGAAGTTCGAGCGACAATAGCCAATAGAAAATAAAGAACAACAAGGTATTTCAAATAGCTGCACTATTTGATACAACTCAATAAAATTTAAACGCCAATCAAACAATATACCTAGCTCCAATTTAATTTAAGCTCTATCAACGAGCAAACTTTTATAAACTCCCATCGCTTTGATACGATTAAAAATTCTTTCATATCGAATCCAACGGACAAATCGAATAGGAACAAATCGCTTGTAGTTGCAAAATCTGAATCGTTGAAACGAGAGTCTTTTGGCGGGGAATCCAATTTATCTGCGCAATTGGAACAAGTGAATGTGGAATGATTGGGCGTACCGCAGTCTCTACTGTGTGGTCTTTTAGAGCCTTGGCATACTGTACTGTCAGGACAGTAGTTAAACAGCCAGGATTGTGGTAACATATTGAAGGATTGCAATTAGATACGTGACTGTTTTTTCTCTTAAGGTAGGTTCAAACCGGAGCGTAGCGGTGTTGAACGGTGCGGAGCGATGCGGATCAATTGATTTGACAGATTCAAATTGCCAAAATATTTTAATAGTGCATTGCTATTGGTCAATTGCTTTGCTACGCTTCTACAAAAATGTATCCTTAGTCTAACGAATTTGGAACAACAACTAACTTATACTGAGATTTGATCAAGATTGCATCACCTTACGCTCGCGTACCAGTAAACGTTAACAAATACTTTTAGTCTCCACAGAAGACATCTTAGAAGGCCATCTTCTACTGGCTACGCGGATAACTTATAACGACTGTCGTAAAGGTTATGAAACAACGCTTTGAATTTAACAGAAATTCGATAGTCTAAAAAAATCGTGAACTTTTTTAACGAACGTTTGTTACAACAGTTTCAAACTAACCACCCCAGTCTTACTAAAGACTGCTGTGACTATAGTAGGGGAAGGCTCTTAGTGGTGCCGTTTAAAATCTTTATTTCATCGTTACATTTCAATTAAAGAAACAAAACCAACTTGAATGTCTTTTGAGGCAGAATGGTGAGAGGACCAATTCAGCTAGAATCTTGTTGAAATTATTCAATTACTGGAAACAGTCGAAGACTGATATAAATTGGTTTTCCTATAATTGTTTTAAGTGTTATTAGGTCTAAGTTTTTAAGACTATCGAGTCATTTAGATTGTGCGAGTTTACAAGTTGTATAAACGGCAAATTTAGTAGAACATGAGCAACGAGCGTATCATAGGAGAACGTGTGAAATTAAGGTGCGTTTTCGGTAGCGACAGCAACGGGAGGCAGCAACTGACGAGCGCAAGCTTTATGGCAGATTCGGTCGCAGCATGCTGTCTGCAGTCGCGGCTTGCAGGAACAGCAGATGAGATTCATAGAAACCAGTACTGCTGATTGTAGTCAGGCAGTTTCTACCAGCGGCTGCGGCTGCTGCCGAAAACATATCTTTACTCGCTAACTGGCTTTATGCATATAAATGGATTAAACAATCGTATAAAAATAATTCATATAAATCTTAGTTTCTATTATCAAGTTCATTAAGCCCAATAATTACATACTACAACATTACATAACAAGTTCGTGTATGTCGATTCAAAGGTCTAGTAAGTTGCAAGCGTGCAATACGTATATTTTGTACGGCAAAAACAAATCCTCATGTAGGTTGCGCGCAAAAAAATGAAGTGAAAACACGAAGGGCAGTCGTTTCATTCATGATTCACAAAGGACTTTTTCACGGAGGTGTTTGTGTGTTGTTTTGTATTATTCAACACTCGGTATACCATTTCCATGAGCAAATTGGTGGAAATGACTAAAACATTGAAACGGCTGAATGAACTCACTCCAAGGCTCCCAGTTAGAAAAGCTTTCTGCTATTGAAATGTAATTTGAGCAGGGTAATTGGCGATTCAAAGTGGCCTTTTTAACTTCTTTGTTTTGTATGAATGGAGGAAGCCAGGGGAGTTTTTTACTAGAAAAAGTAACATTGCTGTTGTATAAAAAACACTTGAGAGTGTAACTAACATAATGGTCTTGGTCTTCTATAATTCTTACTAAAATTTTAAATGCGAAAGTTTGTGAGGATGGATGTACTCGTATGTTTCTTCCTTCACGAAAAAACTGCTGAACGGATCTGGATGAAACTTTACAATTATATAGGTTATACATCAGAATAATACATGAAATAACTTTTATCCCGAAATTCCCGTGGGAACGGGTACAACGCGGGTAACGTATATGATATAACGTATCCAGAAATTGAAACATCTTGGGACAATTTAACAGTAATAACAACTGAATGTGCCAGCAGCACGAATACTAACATTATATTTGTTATAACTTTGAATTTCGTGATCCTTTATATAATAGAGATTTCTAGTCGCCTAGTTACTAAGTGTTTCAATCTCATTAACCCTCAATACGAACGTTTACGTAACTCTAATACATAGTACATAGAATCCGGTAGTTCAAGTCTCTAACCAATTTAGTGCGAGGTAACTAGTCCAATGTACTATGTATGAGTAAATGATTAATCATTCCCCTTGCGAGGTTTTCGGTCCATGTTAGTTAATTGTTAATCCCAAACGCAAACATAATTGCGGTCGAAACATTAACCACTTAATTCAATTTATTTCGGGTTAACCACTAAAATAATCAGTCAACTTTTGTCCTGTTTATAAAATATTAGTTTGTTTCCGAAGTAGAAGACACTATTTTAATATGTTATTTGTTTTAAAAATGGAAGACAATTTTCTAATAGAACAATATTTTCATTAATTCGCCTGTTGTGTTTGTAGTCTAACAAAACATCTATTACTATTAAGTGGTTTAATTTCTAATAATTTTTGTATTAATGACAATTTCTTCTAAAAAAGTATTACCCTGTAATATCCCACTGCTGGGCAAAGGCTTCTCAACTCACTGAAGATTTCAGTACAGTAAGGAAGATTTTCTTATATTTTCAATCAATCAATAAACCCCGCGCTATTTCCAACACTCCATTTTTGAAAATAAAACGAATCACGAAAGAATAACACAGAAATGTTCAATAAAAACGTTATACAAAACTGTCGTCTGAAAACAGAACAAAACATAGCGGGTACTGCATTTTTATTGTACTACTAAAATGTTGCCCTGAACAGAGCGTATAAAATACGAGCATTTTATTTAAGGGGTCCAATTTAGTGAAGATGTACCTGTATTGGCCCCGTCTAGGGATATTACGAAGGCGCGAGCTACGATTTTATTTTGCACGAATCCCTCTGACGGTATTGCTGTTTCCCCCAAGGGTTTAGTCTACGTGATGCCAATATTCAAAACGAATGATGTTTGAAATCTGTTTCGGCGCCATTTTAAACGGTCGTTTTCTAGAAAGTTCGTATGTTAAACCTCACGATATGTAAATTCTGTTTTCAATTTTCATGCGGCAAATGTTGATAATAGAATTTGTTTGTCTTTGTTTGCCATTTTGTTGTGAGCAAAGTTAATTTGTGTCGATCATAATTGTGTTGGTATTAGTAACTAGTTGTCTGATAGTTCAAAGGATTAAGTTAATATTGAATGATATATCGAACTATATCTTTGTTTCAGAAAATGTTCTTAATAATCCTGAATTTTTGACTAACTTACGATTATGAAACATTTTAAACCAAATTATTTAAATCAAGTACAAACGAAGCTGAACTCAGAATCTCGCCCACGCCCCGAACCTACATTCTACTTAGAACGCTACCAAAAGTTTTATAATTTTGACTCCTTTTGTATTTGTGTAGATAAACCGTTCCGTTTTCTGTTGATTTTCAAAACTGGGAGTCAAACGTTCACGTTAGCCAATGAATTATTCAGGTTTGAACGGAAACTGCGTATTTACATAAGCAAATTGGGTGCGACGACTGAGCGCGGGGACATGGCTACAGGCAAGTCAAAAACGCGAGTGTTGGCAATATAACGATTCTGTTTATTTAATTGGTACGGCTATTGATAAGCTGGATGTAAGAGATGTATTTGAGAGGAATATTAGAAGGCCTACATTTTGATTGGTCGTTTTAAGGGGTCTCGGCGGTCTAGTGGTATGTGCACCGACTGCCAAGAGTGAGGTCCCGTGATCAATTCCCAGGTCGCGCGAAAACAAACGTTTCAAACTTTTCAAACTTGGCTCGGTGATTACGATCGTCCTCATTGTACTGATATCTTCAGTGAGATGAGAGGCCTTTGCACAGCAGTGGGACATTATGAGTAAATTCTCCATTTATCTGGCGTTCTTGGCCTACAAGCTAAAATAAGATTGCAATACGCTTAATTATAATGCAATAGTTAAAACATAACGTTATTTCAAGGATAAATGTAGATTCAGATGGTTTGAAAAAATATTTCTAGACACATTGTCTGAACAATTTTCGCGTATGATGAACAGATATAAATGATTCTGTTACAACAACAATATATTTACGTTACCTCAACAACGTGACGTAACGGATAGTATACCACTCGCCACTAATGACGCAGTCTGCAAGTAATGATACACTTTTTCGTTTTCACCTCGTTTTGTACACTTCCGTGAAAAATTATTAAGCTCTGTTCTTAATTTATTTTTTAATTTTTTTGTTCAGTATGAGAGATATGAATGAAGAACGGTATAGACATAATAAATTCAATACTCACTCAGTTAAGTCAGCGATAGTACTGAACTGAACCATACTTGTAATTGTAATGAGCATAGACACGCGTCTTTGTGTGCGATATGGTGCTCCCACACTGCTGTTACAAAATGTTTATAAACATTTTTGAACACTAAAACATTTACTAACAAATGTTGTCAATTCTTACATTTTGTTAGGAACTGTTATATGTTTTAAGTGCTCCTACACTGATGGAAAGTGTTTACTAACATTTTATAACATTTTGAATCTGGCATTGGCTCGCAGTTTGGTTTTGCGTTCTGAGGCGTCTACACGAAAATGGAAGAAGATTTGCTAATTGGGATAGCTTTCATTTTTGTTTAAAAAAAAAGAAAAAGCGCTCTTATTGGATGCGCCGAACGCTTAAAGCTAGAGAAAAACTCATCGACTCACCGCATACCCCGCCGTCACCCGTATAAAATGTTTACAAACAAAATTTTGTTCAAAAATGTTAATTAACATTTACTAACATGAAAACATTTTTTGACTTTGGTGATTAAATGTTAGCTAACAAATGTTTACTAACGTTACTTAACATTCTATAACAGCAGTGTGGGAGCACCTTAACTATCAGTACCACCTGCAAGATCATTGTTTATATTCATTTTAGATAACCATCGAATGACTTTTCTCCGTTTACTCAAACCTACCATGCTGTCGCTACTTGAAAGAAAATTTTGACGCGAGCCACGATGCACACTAAGACAGACACTAAGACAGAATGTATATGTTACGGCTAATACCCGAAGTGCGGCTACACCTAGTTCTAACCGGCTAAAACTAGGTGTAGCCGCACTTCGGGTATTAGCCGTATGTCATTTTAATGAAAAGAGAGAGTTTAAACATGAAAAAAAAAATAACCCTAACCTACCGAATTACTTACTATTCGGTAGGTTAGGGTAACTTTTTTTTTCATGTTTAAACTCTCTCTTTTCATTAAAATGACATATATATGCACCTAGTTCTAACCGGCTAAAACTAGGTGTAGCCGCACTTCGGGTATTAGCCGTAACATATATACAATTACCTCCACAAACATGGCTCAAGGAGATAAAACTACTTGACTAAAGCTAGAGAACAGTAGAGGGTGAATATGTCTTACTCAACCGGTCTCTAGAGGGAGATAATCGGCTTGTTTTGGTTCTTTAGAGTGATGAATCTGTCACACTATCAGTGTATGAATTTATATTACGCCTGTCTGTCAATGATTGTATCAATACGACAATCTACATACACGCTAAATAGAGAGTAAGTACTTCGCTCTTCCGTGAACAAACCCGACTATACATTTTTTTGTGTTTTTATTTTGACTATGTTGTTATTATTAAGCTATTTATACAACATAGCTCAATAAAAGACCTGCAACCTGAAAGACCTGAAAGCTGAACAGGATGAGATTGAAAATATTTTTATTCATAATCTACTTCTGCCTGTCGATATGTATCAATTTCAATTGTACCTATGACCATTTTGGCAAGCAGTACAACACATTTAAAAACAATAATAAAAACAAATGATAGCTAAATAATTAATTTAACTTTACGAAAATGTTATCTATTACTTCTGAAGTTCCAACCAAAAACAAGCCTTCTTTATAAAACTTTTCTTAACTTTGTACAACTTGTGAATAAACTTTTCTTCTATGCAATATTAAATTTTGTACTATATTATCGAACTTTTGTTCTGGAGTATACCGATCTATGGTTTCATTAATCATTTATACGCGACTATAACAAATGACCGCCTTCATTACAACCCGTTTGGGGAAACAAATATTTTAGTGTATTTGTGTAATGATGTAAAGTATTATGTTTTAAAAATTCGAACGGGAACCATTAGGCGATCTAATATCTATAAAAATCTGACCACTTTTGATGGTTGATCACTTTTGGTGATTGACCACTTTTGATGCTTGACCACTTTTGATGGTTGACCACTTTTGATGGTTGACCTTTTTTGATGGTTGACCACCAGACTGTTGAGGTATTTTTTTGAATGTTTTTTATTCAAAGAAATCATGTTACTTATATGGAAAATGAAAATATCATTATCAAACTTAAAATCTGTGCTCTTTTTGGGGAAACTCATGCAGGTTATATTCCATTCGTTTTAATTACGGCAACAACATGACAGATTCATTATGCTGGGCCTGCTGGTGTCGGAGTTGCATGATCTAACGATTGAAACAACCGGATCAACTTCGTAACGCGCCCTCCCAAGTACGGTAGCTCTCAGATATAAATCAAAGAGTTGGTATCAAAAACGGCTATATCCATTGCAGTCCGAATCAAAGACAGCTAAATCCTTTTATTGGTATCAAATGCAGCTAAGTGATTTTAAAATTACCGCAAAAAAGTAATTTGACCTTTGGATTGGTCGATGGGTGTGCATTCAGTACCACCATTCCAAATACTTTTTTTCGACTTTTTTTTATTCGTGTTGCTACAGTAAAAATAAAACAAAACGTTTTTTATGCTTTATGAAAAAATAAACTAGGTGGATATTGCTGCCTTTGATTCTTCACCCCTCTTAATACCACTATCCATGACACAATGACAGTTAAGTATTAGCTTGTTATATGTCCAACTACTGGGTAAAGGCGTCTCATCTCACAGAAGATATCAGTACAGCGAGGAGGATTAGACGTAATTATCACACCTACAAACTACCGGATGATGATCTCAAACCCGAGCCATGTTTGAAAAGTAAGCATCATTTATTCGTTCAACCTGGGAATTGAACCCAAGACCTCAATACTGGCAGGCGAGTGCCCATACCACTAGACCACCGAGGCGTGCATATTAATGAAAGATAAAAAGTAATATATTAAAATAAAATAAAAAACCTCTTTTTTGTTTATTGGTAAAAATACCATACCGTTCAAAAGAGAAGTACAATAAAGGAAAAATATATTTATTCATTAGCACGAGTCCAAAGCTGTAATACCATCGGCGCACTCTTTCAACAATGGCTTCGCAGTGTTTGCAAGGCTTTCCCGAATCAATACTACGACAAAGCAAAGTCTTTCTTTGCAAACAAAACCGACCGTAATATTGTTATTGGAGCAAACAACGGTAACGTAAATAAAATATTCAAATTTCAATGAATACGTTGATTTAGAATGATAATGTTCTCAGGTTTCGTAAAGAAAACTTGTACTTGTTAGTAAAACTATTGTGGAATTTGAATTTAGTTTCTTGATTGTACCTTTGGTGGCTGGAACTATAAATTTTATTCAGTTTATATTTTAATTTTTGTAATGTATTTAGTTGTAAATTCTAAAGAAAAAGTTATGAATATGTCATGCGTGTGCATTCCATAACCCACAAATCATTACTACACGTAATAACGTTTATTTCGACTCTGTATTTTGGACCATATTGAAATGAGAATATTGACCAGCTGGACTCGGTACGGTAACACAGAAATGTTACCGAAAGCCAGCTGCTCAGAATAGGACGGACGTTGACCCTGAGTGGATGGTGAACGTCACACGGGAATGCACCTCACTTCCCTTGATTTCGTTAAATTAAGAGGTGTAAAGGGGGTAGCCAACCTAATCACTATAAATGGAGATGTAAGCTATTCTCTCTTTTAAGTTGGATGAAATTGCACACGGTATGCAAATACAATTTTAAATCGGTTCAGTAGTATAGGAGTCCATCGCAGACAAACAACTTGTCACATAATTTTTATATGTATGTCGGCTGAACCTCGATAATCATCCCACTTCTGATGTCGGGGAAACAGCGATATTTACCCCACTTCTGATGTTGGGGACATGTCACATCAGGATAAGCACGAGCATTATAAAGTCACATCAGATATCTTAGGATTTCTAGGTCTTGATCTTGAAATAATAACTCACAGGACTTCATTACAATGACATTGCTTGTATTTTACACACGATCATCATGGATTACACATTACAGTTAGGATACGTCTAGATTCAATTAATTGATGGAACCTAAACGACCTCCCTACACCCCATAGTCGTCCTGTCCACGCCATAGAATCTTTTCCTAATCCTATACTCGATTCGCAATACGATCGTGATGTCGTCAACACATCCTTCCTCCAATCTACGTTCCAGTCTAATCCGCCATCCAACCCTCTCCATTCGTCCCATAACGTCTAATGTACCGACCAGGCTAATGTACGCCATCTTTACTTATCATAGACTCCCTCACTCACTCACTGCCACAGACTACCAAACCAGCTCACATCCCTCTATCGAACAACTGTCATCTGTCACAGTGCGTAACACCACAGACTTAACATAGTCTATTCTCATACCACAGACTACACCACGAAGGTAGAACTCACGTCACGGAATAACAACACTACCGATTCCATCAGTCAACTGAATTTACAAACTACTCTTTAACTTCTATAGCTTGATTATACGTCCATCTCCGACATGTATATGTATAAATATTATAAGTTCAATTTCTTCCTTTGACAAAAATGCCACTATCCAGAGAAACTTAGAAATGTATTTGCTTATTAAAAATGCACATTGAACATTAGCTCCTACACTACTTAACAAAGTTACAAAGTTAAGAAACCAAAATTCAATGAAACCAATTATTTTTCCAGTGAAAAAGAGACCTTTTGCCAAATACGATAAGGGCGGTTCTAAAACTGGCTTATCCTTTATTTATTAACATATGCAATCACCAATTTGATAAATTCAAAGTACATGACGACTTTAATCAATACATTGTATATATAATACATAACCCCAACACTTCGTCCCAACACGACGTTTGAAACCTTCGTTAGAGCGGACACAGTTTAATGAAATTACAAAATGTCTGATATTTATATTTTTTTTCTTTCAAAGATGTAAAAAATGTCAAATAAATAAGGTCCTTTTTGGCAAGTTATTCGAAAGTCATCTGTTTTGTACGTAATAACTGGAGCACTCAGAGATACCAATTAAATCGACAGTTAACTAATTGATGATTTTTTTCATACATTTAATGTCAAAATCACTCATTAAATCTCTACGAAGGTAGCATTTGACATCTCTGTGTATGGGAGTAAGAATAAGTGCAGCTAATATAGTATCACAAGCTATTCATATCTGTCAGAGAATGTGTTATTTCCAACTAAAAGTACGATTTAAAGCAATTTTTAGTCACGTCAAAAATAAATCAACTATAGCTAGGCTGTGTCAGCTTCCTGACGGTTACTTTACAAAAAACTACTCACAGCGACAATGCACGGAACTTGACTACTTTACCAAATGTCAGATACTGTGTAGACTAGTATAATCCGGGGTAGTTTAAGACCCTTAATATGAAGGGACAGAGCTATTGTAGGAGGTGTTATGTATAACGCCCTTCAAGATTACGTGCCTGAGAGTTTAACATTAATTTCAGAATTTCCATCTTAAGTTTGTTCAAAATTTGCGGCTAAAGGGCGTAGGACGTCAAAATTAATGCTAAGAACAATAACTAAGTTTATTTTGAAGGTTGTCAATGTTCCATTTCTGTTAAGTATTAAGTTTTGTTTTAATTTTTGGTTTGATATTCGTAATTGTTCTCATGAAAGCTTTATGAAAATATCATAGATACAATTACAGTGGTCTTTTGATCAAAAGCCTTTTGTCTTATTACCTAGATTGGATTATAGACTCCTTGTCTCAGAGTCCTTGCTTTATCTTTACTACTATTATCAGTCTATAAAGTAAGACGATTCCGTGCTTCGGAGGGCACGTTAAGCCGTCGGTCCCAGTTACTTTCTAGGGATAGTATATAGTGTGACGACTCACATGAGCCTGTCAGAGGCCTTTGGCGGCTCAATAACTCTGACACCAGGATTGGTCAGGTTGACCATCCACTCGATGAAGAAGAAGATCAGTCTATATAAGGAAATAAAAGTAAGTGAAGTTAAATCTTACTAACACTATCAACGGTCACCAACCTACTCGATTTCCACACACTCTGTCAACTCGAGTGTAAATGCACAAAAAAACTCCATAAATTTCGCCAGTCACCTTTAACTCGTTTGTCAAATAATGACACGCAACAATAACCCTGCTTTTCCAACGCCCTTAAAGCTTCAAGTAAAAGGTTCAATTTCCGTTGTTTTATTGTTCTGTGCGTTGGCGAAATTCAGGAGCCTTGTGTCACTGTGGGTTGAAAATACGACATTCAATGCATGCACGGAAATATAGTGTTTGGAATAATATATGGAAGCGCAATTCCGATTTCTACCCTGTCACGGTACTGATCTCATGACAGTATAATAGATGATGCTTTACAATAGCCGTGTAAGATAGTATATCGTCGTGATAGCGATAAAATGAGATGAAATCTCTGTTATGAGCTGAAATCTCGTATATTAGGTATAATAATGTATGTATTAACATACATTATTAAGTAAGAACCTGTAATGCACAATTCGCAACTTGTAATACACTCAATCTATAGTCTCTCTCTTTCTTTAGACTGATTAGGTCAAAGTGAAAAAAAATTGTCAAGTACAGAATTCTTGACAAATATTAAAGGGTCTTTAGTGCTTGGTTCTTCATAATTTTTATAGTCCAAAAATCTGTCTTACTGCAGTCAATTCTGTTTTGACTAAAGTGTGCTTAATGTAATTGATGGTAATAGATACTCTTGAGTTAGCAAAATGTATTCCATATTCAAATTTATTGAAGCTCTATCGATAAGTAATCGCGTTTCGCCATTGTTTAATTTACTCGTATTAAGTTTGACCGAAAGCTCTTTACGTTATTACACGCTTGATTCACCAATCAAGCGCGCCAGGCGTGCAATTCACCAATACTTATCATCAAGCACACTTGCTTGATGATAAATAAATAAATATTTAGTACCTTGTCATACATCACTACATAGTATAAAATAAAGTCGTCTCTGTTTCGTGTCTGTTTGTCTGTTTGTCTGTATGCTTAAATCTTTAAAATTACGCAACGGATTTTGATGCGGTTTTTTGTAATAGGTAGAGTGATTCAAGAGGAAGGTTTTTATGTAAAAAATTCCCGAAATTCCCACGGAAACGGGCACAACGCGGGTAAAACCGCGGGGCGCTGCTAGTTGTTTATAAGAAACAAATTTTATTCATAATTTGGATCTAAAATAATATTTCAGATACAAACTAAATACTTTAAGTCTAAAAAAGCTTCAAATATAAAATAAAAGCGTCGGCTATTCATTTGCATCTAGAACCGATATCAATTAAGATTTGGACGCAAATTGGTATAAAATTATAATAATTCCATTGAATTGCGCCTAGTAATAAAATATTCGTCATTCAGGCACAAAGAAACAGAAAATTCAATAGAAATTCATACTAGACTCTGACTAGGTAATGCTCCCACAATTTCGAAGACTTGCAATAAAAAGATCAAGTATCTTTATTACTTTTAAATTGCTTTAAAGTGATAACTTATTAAGTAAATCATAATTCATTTTCTAATGAAATTGAATAATAAAATTCAATACCTTAATAGTTCTCATTATATTTCAAATTTCACTTTATGAAATTATATTTTCAAGATTTGTTACTCACTTTTATTCTTGTATAAGTCTCTGATTCAGAAACAAAAAGATTCAAATTAATTTAAAAAATGGCTGACTGGTTTGTGAGTTACAGCGCTATCTTACACCAAAAAACATGTTAGTATTAAATATTTCACGATGAAAAGGAAGAGCTTAGTTAAATCAGCCGTTATTTCAATCATTAGGCGCCTTAAGGCCATCTGGAGTCTTCTGTCACCACACGGTTCCAGTAAAGGGGTCGAAACATCAGATGAAAATGTAAAGCGAAAGCATATATTTGACAAGCCCGTTGGCACAGTGGCAGTGAGAGCGCTTACTGTGTCGGGGGTTGCGGGTTCGATTCCCGCCCGGAGTCAGCAATATGTGCAGACATAGTTGTTGGCGACGACGTCTGGGAGTCAATTATATATCCTTATAAAGTATTTGTGTATGTATATGTAGTAGTATCAGTTAATTAGATTCCATAACACAAGCTTAGATCTTACTTTTGGGTCTTATTAACCGTGTGTGAATTTGTCCAGGTATATTTATTTATTTATAGATTAAGGAAAAAAAATATCCCTAAACCCAGTGTCGATTCAAAAAGGCTTTTAAGCAGTTTAGAAACTTAGGGCCTTATTCGTAAACGCTTATTAACAGCAATTCAGCTATCAAATAGTTTGTCCCTTTCCGACATATCCTATTTGCCAAAGAGCGAAAGAGACAAAGCACTTTAAAACACTGTTTTAGTTAAATAGCTATCAAATAGTTTGTCCCTTTCCGACAAACGCTATTTGCCAAAGAGCGAAAGAGACAAAATACTTTAAAACACTGTTTTAGTTAAATAGCTATCAAATGGTTTGTCCCTTTCCGACATATCCTATTTGCCAAAGAGCGAAAGAGACAAAGCACTTTAAAACACTGTTTTAGTTAAATAGCTATCAAATGGTTTGTCCCTTTCCGACATACGCTATTTGCCAAAGAGCGAAAGAGACAAAACACTTTAAAACACAGTTTAAGTTAAATTATCGTATAAGAATAAGGCTGTTAGACACCACGGTTGGTCACTTACGTGACGTAATGCATCACATACATAAATTAGAACTCTTTTTTGTGGCAAATAAAAATAACTTTCCACGGCGAACTTAATCATAAATTATCCAACCCTAAAATGTCGTTGGCATTTAAAATGCTTTAGAAAAATATCCATCATAGCGAACAGCAAGTCATCACCGAGTCATTTATATCGCGTCAAAGAATGACACCTCTCGCCATACCGAACTCTAAATAAAATTACCTAAATGGATTGGCATATTTTTACGAAAAATAATGCAGGATTTTGTAGGAGTGACTGTTAATAAGCCAATGAATACTTGCGAATAAATATTTTGTTAAAATATCACTGAAAATATTTTCGCTGCAAAATTGGGTCGTAAAATCTGACGGGAAATTCTGCTTTCTTCGTTATATTTGTTTTGGGTTTTGTACGTGAACGTACGATTATTTTAAATATTATTTATTTAACAAGCCTTGATTGTACAAGTTGTAATAGGATTTTATCACTAATACCCCAATAACTATGCGATCACCTGTGGTGACCAAAATTGTTCAATATGCTCTATATACTAATGTTCAGAAATAGTCTTCACTTTGGCATACCCCTTAAAGACAACTGTCCATTAAATATTAAGTGCTGTCGATATAACCTACTTTTATATAGAAAAGTACAAAAATTTCGAGTTGGTTAGTGTTCAACTCTGGCGCCGAAATTTTTAAACTTCCTTTATGCCCCGAGGTGGTCTACCGATTAAAATAACCAGGACTGACAAGTTATGCCCTCCGAAGATCGGTAGCGCTCAAATACATAGTCACAATCGGCCACCAAACTAAGTAGGGGCCGAGCTGCACGTTGCTAACGAATGATGTGATAACATCAGTTAGTCAAACTCAGCCACATTATGTGGGCATTGATAAATTCGCCTTTCAAGCTAAAAAAAGTTCTAATTGTGTAAACATTCTGAAAATACGTGCCTTCAGTATATTCAAGTACATTCGAACGAAGACTCATTAAATAAACAAAACAAAATAAAGTTTGTAATTCGGCAGTACTGTTGTAAATTGCTGTCGTCCACACAAAACTCCCATACATATTCAAAGAAGGGTATTAATGTATTATAACTTCGCTCGATCAAACAAGTACTTACCGGCATAATTTTCAAGAAATTAACATAAACGAAATCCTAAACAAAGTTTGTAATTACTTGTCAAGTGAAATAAATTATTCAAAACAATTAGTAGATCAGTCGTCGTTCGAAGTTATAGAGTTGTTTTGGTATCTTAATGGTGGTTGGACCCATTCATGGTGTTTAATGAACCGATAATATCTTTTATTCGTCTATAAATATAAAAATATTGATGGAATAACTCAGAAATGAAAATGAAGCGTTTATTTTTGGCTCGCATGAAAGTATTGTTTTCTTCAATAATATATTATATAACAACTTGTAATAAAGCGAATGCTTATTTGAAGTTTTTTCGAAAAATTATAAACACGAAAGGTAACAAGTTGTGTGACTGTAGTTTCAACTTCTCCTGAAACATCAGAACTGGACTCTTGTTGATGAAGTTCTTTCCACTTTTCTCTATCTTCTGCCATCCTCTTTAGTTGTTTGTACGACACGACATTTACTCTTTCTTGTAGTTGGTCTCCTACTACATAAGGGGAACTGACAGTCACAAAACAACTTAGACCCGCCATAGACGGATCGTATCTTGCAGTTGACACCGACTGCTCTAGATCGAGCGGTCGCATTCCGACCGCTCAGGAACCGCTTGAGCGGTCCGTGTTTTGCGGATATGAATTTAGTATGGAAACTGCAGATCGCCGTGCGGCGACAGCTCTAGAGCAGTCGTCTCGACTGCAACCTGCGGTCTGTCTATGGCGGCACTTATAAAAATAATATGTAAGTATTTCAACTCTAGGTAGGCACTACTTGATTAACGTAGTACATGCATTTTTTGGCACCAAAATACCTTGTTTCATTTAAAAGCTTTCATACTGGTTTTTGTTCACTTTGGATACAAAAATGATTCTGGCACTGACGGACGTTAACCTGAAAAAATGGTGGTTTTACACGGTTTTAAAGTTTTAGAATACATTCAAACTAACAACTACTCATATACTAACTGAAATGTGACTGTATCCCGTTAGAATAATAGCGTAAAATACGTACCCGACGTTTCGAGTGGATTACTCGTATATGACACACGCTCACACTCACGCACACTCCTGATGACTATTGAATCATCCCGTGACCAAGAGCGCATTAATTCGCCAATAGAAAGAGTGCAAATCGAGTGAGTCTAAAAACTAAGAAGAAGAAGAACAAGAACAATACTGTCTAAATTGGTTGGAATCTGCTTAGGCTTTAGCCTATTCATGATATCTAAAGTCCTAATTTCAAGTCCCACCACAAATTACAACTATAAATTTACCTCTACAGGATGAAACAACTTATGAAAAGCTCCAACTTCATCAGAAGCGATAGCACTTTGAAAACTCAATTATTACACCCATAATAGCATTTTATGGTCAATAAAGTGCATGTTAATATTCAATACGAAGATTTTATAAGGAAACTTTTCTCGTTAGTTCAACCAAGTTCCGGGTATCCAATACATGTTTCCAGTTAAGACCTTCGGCACGAGTATGATAGTTCCTGTTGGTGTAACAGCATTGAAAAACTTTATGTTATAAGGATTTTAGTTTGATAACTAACAAGTTGGTCTACAATTGCACTTAGAGGTATTGTTTTGAGTAGGTTTAGTGATGGGAAATAAGGTTGTGGGTTTTGGAATGTATTTTTGTCTTCTATTTTCTTTGTATTTTACTTCTCATAAAATAGATTTCATTAAACGAGGCCCTGAGCTTGTTTTTGATACACAAATTTAAAACGATGCTAAAAATAATAATTTTTTCGATACAATATTAAGTTGGAATTTGAACTACAAGCTCGTTTAAAGGCTAGCCTTTTTATGTGCTAGTTTGGTTACTAAATTTATCCAATTTCGATTTGTTTTTAATTTGATTTCGTTAGTTAGACGGTAGCCTACCAGATGGTTTCTCGGTCGACTCTTAACCAAAGTCAAGTTTTTTCTTTCATACTATTAAATTCTTGGTTCAATTTCACAAAACGTGATTCGTTTTTTGCTACATCACTACATAGTATAAAATAAAGTCGTCTCTTTTTCGTGTCTGTCACACTGTTTGTCTGTCTGTATGCTTAAATCTTTAAAATTACGCAACGGATTTTGATGCGGTTTTTTGTAATAGGTAGAGTGATTCAAGAGGAAGGTTTTTATGTAAAAAAATTCCCGAAATTCCCACGGGAACGGGCACAACGCACAACGGGAACGGCACAACTGCTAGTTTTCGTATAACATCGAAATTATTTTAGTTCCAAATTGTACGTACGCTAAGTACAAATGTATGTTGATACGTGGCAAAGTTCTCACGCATCGCTTTTCACAAAACACATTAAAATATTAAATTGTAGAGTGTTTCAACTGGTACAAATTACTAACATGCTCCCAACATAAATGTTACATTATTTAATTTAATTATTCAGTCCCAATTTAATGCAAGTTACGTGTACGTCACGAGGAAATCTTTTATAAATGGAATGTCGTAATGGAATTACAGATTTTTAATGATAATGATTGAAATTCCATTTACATTTGTTAATGAGATAAAACATAAGTTGTTTGTATTAAAATAATTACTTTTCTGTGGTTAAAACTGTTTTCTGTGTGTAAGAATATTCACCATATTCGGTCTAAATATAAATTGATGCATTGGTTCAGTTTTTGTGTAGTCTTTATTGTAGGATTTTATTTAAAAAAGTAGAAGTTGCCTGCAATATCCCACTGCTGGGCAAAACTGGGCAAAAGGCCAAATAAAAACCAATGATTATTGATAAGAAATTAATTAAATAAAAACATGCTTGTTAAGTTATTTAAAGTAAAGTTAAGGTACATTTCTGATAACAACCTTTGTTAGTTGGACTGTTTTTTTAAAAAGTAAACTTTTATATTTTTATTTGTAATTTGAATCTGAAAAGAGCCATGTTTAACCGTTATTAGAGAGGGATTCAGGGCTCCCCAATATTGATTTCGTTGACTGGATCGTCTAGGATACTCCGCCACTTATGTATAGGAACTCATCTTAATATCGGTGGCAATTTCTCTCTTTTCGACCCTAGTCATATAACATACTTTCAATACCTAAGAATTCCCAATGTAACCTTAATTTCCCATTTAACATTATAGTTCAAAAGTTTTGTCTAAAACAAATAAAACATTTTCATATAAATAAAAAAACTATGTTTACTCCCGACATTGTATTGTGTTGTGCTATCAAAGCCACACACTGCCGCACAGTGCACTAATAACAGACAAATCCCAACAGATCCCAAGCCGGAACAAAAACAATCGTTTAAATAAATAATATGCACGTGGAAGTCATATTATTCGTCGATCTGCATGATCTGACAACACATAAAAACAAATTGAATATTAATTTTTAACTCCCAGTTCACATAATAACAAAACATGGTCAGTTTTGGCTGTAAATTCGCGCAATTGATTGTTAGCCTCGCATAATTTGTTGGTCTCTCATTAGTATATTTGCCAAAAGCCTGGTTTTCACTAAAACAACATGAAGTTGAGCCAAATGCGCATCACCGTGTACTGAATTTTAGTTGTTTGTTATAATTAATATCCAAATGGGATGGTCGGGTTACCGATATTGTTAATGCTAACCAAAATTGCTGAAATTTTAGGACAGAAATTAAAACCTGTGGGGTATTACCATTAGTCTGTTAACCCTAAAATATGGATATTGCGTTATAAAGTACAATGCTTTGTTACTTGTAATTTTATACAACATGAGTTGTTCAATTTCTAATAAATTGTCGTTTCAGTCAACATGCTTTCGAAATAGCTATTGAAGCAAAACATAAAACAGCGCCTTAAGAAAACGACATAGCAATAGTAATTTAAAGCGGTCTGGGCTGAAACGTGTAATAGTAGTAAATAGGCAATCTAATGTAGGACATTCAGGTTAATTGTCCTAGAAAAAAATATTCGATAGCAATAATTATACAATCAAAACTAGGTTTATAAACATTAAAATTTGTAACATCATATTGACATTCATGACTGACTAAAACTTTATCATCTCATAGAGAAATTGCCTACCAATTGACCCGAGAGATTTTTTTGTACCAATTCCAAATAATAAGTTATAAAGATTGTTTCTTTAAAAATATTGAAACTGTACAATTTAAAATCCAATGTTTTAATTCAAATATTGAGAACTGTTAAAGGAAAGCAAAATACCCAAGAGTGGCACATTTCCAAAGTTTCCGAGCAGGAAACTAAGAATGGATCTTTACGATACCACCGGGTTTTCACCTAAGCAATTTGTTACATTTCCTCGTCCTAGAAAATGTTAAGCTATAAACTTTATTGTGGCTGTCGGTGGTCGACGATTTATGCGATTATGACTTGTTGATTTGAAGTTAACTTTTGATAGATGGCGTCGGAGCACGTAAAAATGCTAATGTTGTGCCATTAACAGACTAAATGAACATGTATTTTTCTGAGAAATAGTTTCCCTACCGTCGGATATTAAGCAAATAAGTTTCGTAGGGAAAAACGTACAAATGTCTTCATAATGTCAGGCAGAATCGTTTTGAAATTAGCCCATTGCCTCCCCTTAATGTAGGTAATGACGCCCTTTTCCCTCGTCTTAATTTTCAGACCTTGATTGGTATTGCAATATTGAAGGAACACCAGCAACCTCTGCCTTTTAATATTAAAGTTATTTAAGCGTAAAGTAAGAGGCCCCGAGTGACCAATAAAGTAAGAACAGATTTCCTAATATTCCCCTATTATAAATTACGTAGCAATAAATTATTAAAAATTTGGACCATTATCAGAATTTTCGGAATTTCGGACTGAAAAAACTTAATAATAATGTAATGAGGTCGATAAATAACTATTTACGACAAGCCCATTTGGTTATAATTGGACAAGCGGACTTCAACTTTTGTAATGAATTAATTAACCTACCATTCCGAAAACGTGGATATCGGCATAAATTTTCATAAAATATATTTGTAACTTTATTAAAATTTTGAAAAGTTCTCGAGTTCATCACGGCTGGCTGTCGAATGGCCACAAATTCTTGGCGAAATTCTAATTTCGCTTGTCATTTTCCCTGATGTTGTCATTTCGAAGGCTGCCCGATGCGGTTATTGAAAAACTTCGGTCATGATCACGAGGAACTTTACACCAATGCTTGTTCCGTAAACAGTAATGGCATTAATTAATACGGCCATTCACTAAACAAATTCCGAAGTTGAAACGGTGAACAAAAGAAATAAAAAGCCAATTTTTCGTGAAGGTGGATTACGTTCGAATATTCAATTTTCTTCAATGTTTACTTACTTTTAAAGGTATTTTTGTGTTCATGACAGTTTATACACTTAGCAGTGAGGTTGTTTGGGACATGTTACTTTTCCCTCTGGTGTCGGGTCGCAAAAGTTGTTTTGTACACATGTTTACAAATTCATATGAGTGTAAACATAATTTTATTGCAAACACACATTATTCTCAACGTTGTCACTCGAAGTTTCGGAACAGGCAACACGGTATTCTCATATGATTTGACTATTTACAGAGAATTTCTAGACGAAGCTTTGTCTTGAGCTTTGCATCAAAGTTGCACTTTGTCATCATTTTCTGAAGGTATGATACAAAGTATCATATTTAGGAACATCTACATACCATTATCTATTCCCAAAATTAAAGCACATCACCACACATCATCCAAAACCAACATCAAAGTAAATAATTTCATTGAGCAGACTCCTCATTCATTCAACGTAGACCCATCACTGTATTCAGAATCGACTGCTAATTGTCCAAGTTTAAAGATTAGGCAAAGATAAATTGAAATTAATTGCTCCGAAGTCTTCCTTCGGGCAGATCGTTCGTTTGGTGGTTTTTACTTCACTTCACCTATAAGACGTTATTAATCTTTCATATGAGCCGTGATATGTAAGACTTATGAACAAGAAAGCTAATATCTAGAGCAATATCTTAAAAATAATTAATCTTTATTTGGTAGACTTGTTTGTTGGCAAACCTTTGTTCTATATTGTGGAAGAAAAATAGAAAAGAAATGACGGCTACAGTAGAAGCTTATATAAGCTTAACACATTCACACAGAACTTTTCACAAACACTATTTTCATGTCGATGACACGCTAGGTCTGTGTACTAAAGATCCGATTTTTAGGGTATCATCCTCGGAGACTTAATTCAAATTGGCAGGGCAGTAAGTAAATAATGTATATTAAATATTTACGTATTCGTTTAAAATATACTATTTATTTAGAAAAGAAATATTTATACAAAAAAGAAATCAATGATCACATAAAAAAAATTAAACACTTTAAATTATGTACTAAAGGTTAATCAGTTCTGAAAGATTCTAAAGACAATCTAAGACAAACAAAAGAAAACTAATACCCATTTCCTGTTAAAAGTAAATCCAATTAAAACCATTTAATTACACTTTATACATTCCCTTAAATCCATACCACAAATTCCTTACAAGTTAATTAAGCTACTTGAGCCTCAAACACCTTCGGGGACTAACATTTTTCTTCCTGAATTTCTCCCTTAGGAGCAAAGATATTCAAAGTAAAACCGTGGTTCTGTCATACGTGACTTTTAATTACTAATTTCACGGTCTTTGTTACCCCCTAGGGTGGGGGTTGAATGGTCTCAAGGTGCTACTATGAAAACTCAAAATGTTTTTAAAAGTCGATATTAAATTATAAGACTTAGGTATAGAATATGTTCACCGCTACTCCCTTTGCTGATAGAACCATCAGTCTTACTATAAACTAATTATACGAGTAGTTGGAAATATTTGGATTTAGTAAAAACTTGAATCTTTCTTTTTTGTTGTCGTTATTACTTTACACAGATTTTGACATACAAATGACCAATCATATTTCGATATCAACAAAAACCAACATAATTACGTTTATGCAAGAACCTATATCACATTACTTTGTGAGTTAATGCCTTAAAGTAAATGTTGAAACATACTGTTTTTGTTTATTTACATGGAAATTAAACTAGCAAGCGTTTTTGGTATGAGGATGATATATTATTTAGTTTTGATTTAAAATAGTCTGCGGTAGTTTGCAGAACCAAAACACTACTATGTACATATTAAAATGGTACATAATTGGAGTAATGACTAGATGAAAAATGTATTACCATTTTTATCCTTAGACGATTGTTTAAAAATCTTCGTAACAAATAAAGGTACCCGTTTCTGCGACTACTGTCCCACTACAGGTCACTGTAATGTCATAAGCGTAATATATATAATATATCAGGACAGAAGGGTTGGAAACGTTTGGGAAACCTTTGTCCAACAATAGGACGATATAGGTTAAGACAATCTAATTATATTGTCATGGTCAATACTCATATTCTTATGAAGCTTCTCTTCATATTATTTAAAATGAAAATAATAAAACAACAAAGAGAGGCAAAGGTTTTCTACATTCCATTCCCGAATTTGCCACACTACTTATACAACTGCTACACAAACTAAATTGTGGGTCCCAGTTGTTCCAATAGTCAGGCCATGTCGAAGGCTTTTAGGTGGTCTAAAAACTCCGACACCAGGGTTGGCCATTAACCTACTCATACTTACTTTTTAGGGTTCCGTAGCCAAATGGCAAAAACGGAACCCTTATAGATTCGTCATGTCTGTCTGTCTGTCTGTCCGTCCGTCTGTCTGTCTGTCTGTCCGTATGTCACAGCCTTTTTTCTCCGAAACTATAAGAGCTATGTTGTTGAAACTTAGTGTGTAGATGTATTCTGTGAACCGCATTAATATTTTCACACTAAAATAGAAAAAAAATAAAATTTTAGGGGGGTCTCCCATACTTAGAAATGAAAAAAATATTTTTTTTTTCATCAAACCCATACGTGTGGGGTATCTATGGATAGGTCTTCAAAAATGGTATTGAGGTTTCTAATATCATTTTTTTCTAAACTGAATAGTTTGCGCGAGAGACTCTTCCAAAGTGGTAAAATGTGTGTCCCCCCCCCCTGTAACTTCTAAAATAAGAGAATATAAAACTAAATAAAACTAAAAAAAATATATGATGTACATAACAATGTAATCTAACACCGAAAATTGGTTTGAACGAGGTCTAGTTAGTAGTTTTTTTTTTACGACATAAATCGTAAACCGCAAAAAAATACTGATTATTCATTCAATAACTCAAATGTAAATAAAAAAACATTTATTTCAAGAACTTCTTTATTATGTTACTCGCTGCTACGGAACCCTTCATGGGCGAGTCCGACTCGCACTTGGCCGCTTTTTACCAACTAAATTGACAACTGTTGTACAATGACACAAACAACAAAAATAGTAAAAGTCACATCCATTACTTATGACTAACATGTAAAGAAGTTTTATAAAATATTAAACCTCATTTTCTGAGTAGCCCCCTCACCGAGAAGTTAGGGGTCGTGACGTCACGGCCTATAAATCATATTTAATCGCGCAGGTTAGATGGCCTATGTAAAATGTGTATTACATGGACCATGTGTAGAACTCCGCCAGTTATTTTAACGTTTTATTTTATGAAAGGTCGACCTTTGTCAGTATTATTTTTTTCAAGTTAAAGGAAATGTTTGTGTTAAGATAATGCTGGATTGGGATTTCTTGTGTTGTGTGAAAGGTTTTTCTAGGTACGGGAAAGGATTACTGAACATATAGAAACAGTACCTAGCTTTTGTACTTATATTTTTGGTTTTTGTTTTAGCACATAAGAACAAAGGTTTCTTTTATGTTATTAGGATTTATTGGAAAAATGTGTTTTGAAACCTAATATCTTCGTCAGTGGGCTTTATCATATGGAAAATAAAATCTTATTTTTAGTTTGCAATATTTTAGAATACCGATGCTATTTATAATGAATACAAACTCCTTACAAAATTTTCATAGCAAAGTGGCTTATTTTTCTTTGATTTTACGGTCACAAATATCACGCATAGTATCTATAATCGTCTTGAAAATCTCAAGTAACCTATAATCACTGATATGTTGTAGCGCTCGTGGCGTATTTTGACTGAGCAGTGTTAACTCATTGCGATCGTTAAGCAACGTGCAGATCGGCCCCTACTTGGATGGGTGGCCGATAGTGGCATTTCTATCGGAGCGCTACCGTGCTTCGGGCACTTCAAATTGTCGGTCCCGGTTGTATCAATCGTTAGACCATGTTGGAGGCCTTTAGGCGGTCTAAAAACTCCGACACCAGGGTTGTCCACTGACCTACTCGAACTGATATGATTAATGGAATCTACCTGGTGGTGAATAGTACTGAATAGCGAAGCAAAGTCAAAATATCCTTACGCACACGGCACAATATGGCGTACAATTTCCACGCCAACATAAACCCAAGAGAATTATTTAAATGTCAATTTAGTATTAAATGCCATGTACACTGGGTTTAATTAAACTACCTCTCATGACGTCTCGGGGGTGATATTATGTTGATAGCAATCATTATAAATTAATACGTTAATTAATAATTTAAGTACACTTGTAATGTAGTTTGGTACTTACATACATAGCATGTTCTTGGGGAGCCTTGTAGGTTTAGGGGTGTCTTGCTGAAGAAACCGCAATGAAGAAGAATTTTTGAAAAAGGAATACGAAGAATAAATTGAAAACTATTTATTTTTTTGTGTCGGAGGTTCAAAGTATGAAGTCTTCACTGACTCACTGTAGGTCAAAATTTGCACACATTGCTAACGTATACCGCAAAAAATACGGCATAAAATATTGAAAAGCTAGGCGCGAATTCAGGATTTGTTAGGAGGCACTCTTAGCTAAGAATGAGCCATCGAAATAGCATCAATTACCCCCATCATAAAATAATGAAAAATGAATCCCCATGGTTAAATAAACCGTTTTTTCATTCTTTTGCTTGGGCCGTGATGCTTTTAATGTCCTATGCAGGTTCCTTTTTTGACGAGGATAGCCTCGTGTTAGAAAATCATAAATCAAATGTATTCAATTCGCGTTGTAAAATACACTGAGCCATAAGGATAACTTAAGGAGCGAGCGTAAAGCGTAAGCGATTTTTTTTATAGTGTCTTGTCTTATTATATTTTGAATGATTGTTTCAGTTATTGAATTGTTACTAGGAGGACATAAAGTTTGAAAAATTAATTTCCTCCTTTCCTTCACATCACAGCGATTACTCCAATATCTTCGGCCGTCGAGTTATCGACAAGAGGTGTGAATCCACTCAAACATCGGGAAATCAAAGTAATTCTTTAATAACTAATAAATTAATTTTACATTTAACTAATTCATTTTCAAATTCATTGAACATCAACAACCAATCACTAAATAACCTCTTTTATGAAATAGTATTAATAACTGAGTGAAGCAGATATTCAGATTTAATAGTTAATTTAACATAATGTATGTTTGGGTTCACAACTAAGTAAGTACCTAACTATCGATGTTAGTTAAGTACAGGGCCTCAGGGAAACCGCAGTCAGCTCCGTGCTGTGGTTTATATTAATTATAAATCACTGTTATTGTTAATGTATCTGTTATTATTTTGTCGATGTTAAATACTGAATATGGTACTTCATTTAAAACAAATATTATTATACTAGCAGCGCCCCGCGGCTTTGCCCGCGTTGAGCCCGTCCCCTTAGGAATTTTCGACAATCCTTTCTTAGTGTACACTTACGTCACTTGAAACCCTTCCTGCCAAATTTCATGTTTCTGGGTGTAGCGGTTGAGGCTGTGCGTTGATTATCAGTCAGTTAGTCAGGACTCTGAATTTTATATATATAGATAGAAGATGTAGTGCTCGTGGCGTAGTTTGACTAAGTGATGTTAGCTCGTTAAGCAACGTGCACCCCGGCCTCTACTTGGATGGGTGTTCTGTCGGGTTCCCGTCGATTGAGCGAAAACATGTTTCCTACTTTTCAAACATGATTCGAGTTTGAGATCATCAACCAGCATTTGGCAAGCGTGGTGATTCTGATTATGCCTAATCCTCTTCACTGATATCTTCAGTGAGATTAGAGGCCCAGCAGTGGGACATTACATTCTTACTTTACTTACTTTTACTTGTGAGATACTCGTAAGAGGCCTTTGCCTAGCAGTGGGACATTACAGGCTAATTAATACTTTACTTACTTTTACTTTTTAACTATGCGTGGCTGTTATTCATGTCTTTCAAAGAACACTGAGGTTACTGCTCTTGTCATATAATTTAATTATACTCTAGGTCTACATATAATGCTTTAACTGTGCCATTACATAAACCGCCTGATTGCAAGCAGAATACGTAATTTACTTTATATCATTCCCACTAAAACTAGACAATATTAATGCTACCTGGATAAAAGCCAATATAAATAATTAATGTCTTTATGAATTTCAATCATGAATCTATATTCTGATTTATAAATTTAGCAAAGAAAACGACGGTTTTAAAAACACCAAGAAGCAGTAATCTCGAAAAAAAGAAACATTTTTATTACTAGAAAAATATAAAAAATTACAGAGTAATTCGAAGCCTGAGGCTAAATAGATTGCAATTTCATATCTCATGTACTTAAAAATGAAAGACGGAGTTATCGATCAAGTCAAGCCACTTGTATTATAACTGAATCCAAACGCTTGTCAGGATGTATGTATGAAGAAAAAGTACTGATATTTATTGCCCTTACACAAAAAACTAGCTAACACATTTGATATTATGTTCTCCTAGTTTTTCTATATTTAATTATTATCATATCATTAGATACCACGTTGTACTCTCTCCCGACGAGGACAAAAAATAGCCTTAACTTTTCTATACAATATTAGTATGAAACCGCCTTAAAAGTAAAGTTAAGTATTAGCCTGTAATGTCCCACTGCTGAGCAAAGGCCTCTCAACTCACTGAAGATATCATTACAGTGAGGAGGATAATCACCACGATTGCCAAATGCGGGTTGGTTAAAATACACATACTATTTTAAAATGCTTTGTAGGCATTATAATACGTGCAAATCCACAGGGCAATACTAGTCAAGAATAAAACACAGTGTTTGCAATTCCGTCATCAGAAATAAAAGAGGAGCGATGATTTGCGAGCAATTTCAGTGCACGTTCTCATAAATAACATTCCTGTATTATTATAAACGCCTTAATCAAATGATAACATCGGCTTATAACTCAATCGGGTTGGGTTGAGTGCCTAATTCTTATTGGTTATTTCCTCTATCTGGTATTATTTTTATTCCTTGCTTATTTGTGTAGGGAAGTGTTTTAATATGGTTTGTTGATTAAAGTTAACCGTTATGTGATTATGTTTCTATAGTTATTGATAAGCTTTGTCTTTCTGTATGTTCTACGTAATGTATATGTCGTAGGTTAATTTGATACTTCGAATCTTCGCGAAAATCCTAGGGGTTTTGCGAAAACGCGGATAATTAGACATAGGCGAAAAATTATCAAATCTTACTTTTAAACATGAAAAAAAAAAATAACCCTAACCTACCGAATAGTAAGTAATTCGGTAGGTTAGGGTTATTTTTTTTTTTCATGTTTAAACTCTCTCTTTTCATTAAAATGACATACGGCTAATACCCGAAGTGCGGCTTAGCCGGTTGCCTATGTCTAATTATCCGCGTTTTCGCAAAACCCCTAGGATTTTCGCGAAGATTCGAAGTATCAAATTATCCTACGACATATATAATAAATAAATAAATAAATAAATAAATATTGTGTTTTGAGTGGAATAGTCCTAAATTTAAAAAAAAGATGGATATTTACTAAAAAATTTATACAAAAGTATACAAAGTGTCCCACTAATGACTAGTGGGCCCTATTGGGACGCCAATAGTCAAATCTATATTGTATAAAAGTCTCAACCCTGTCTGACTGGCTGACATCAAAGTGCAGCCGAAACTACTGCACCTAGAAACTTTAAATTTTGTTCATGGATTCCTTTCATGATGTAAGTGAGCACTAAGGAGGAATTTTGCAAAATTCAACCCCTAACGGGGAGTGACCCAAAGCGAAGCGAGGGCGGGCCGCTAGTCAGTACACAATTTTATTATAAACCGAACTTCTTTTGTTTTTGCAATTAATTGAAATATAATGAATCCATCATTCACTTATTTTCAGTTTAAAATATTGCCAATTTATTCAGAAACAGTGCGTTGAAACTACAACGGGAAATAACAATTGTCAGTCAGTGATTTTTGGTAATAAAATAACAGTTCATTTTGTAAATGAGCTGACATCAATCAACGAGGAACAAAATGGGACTAATGAGCCAAAACGGAATATCAATGATGAATTATAATTATACTAGCAGCGACCCACGGTTTTACCCGCGTTGTGTCCGTTCCCGGGGGAATTTCGAAATTTTTAATACATTTTAAACCTTTCTCTTGGATCACTATCTATTTAAAAAAACCGCATCCCAATCCGTTGCGTAGTTTTAAAGAACTAAGCATACATAGGGATAGACAGCGGAAAGCGACTTTGTTTTGTACTATGTAGTGATTTTACGCGACTTAAATATTACTCTGTCCTGCGCAATACCTAAGACGGTTTCTGAGTTTCTGAGTGATATAAAGAAAAGCCAGACACGTATACTAACTTTTAGTCATAGACTTTTTGGTTTATAAGATATTTTTTACACACATTTAACTAGGTGTTGAGGAACTCTCAACAGTAGCCTCCGTCGTACGTACTCGTAAGTTCCCGTTTAAATAAATAATAATGACATTAACGTACGTTTCAATTAATACTAAAATAAAACACATTTAACTAGACCAAGCTCTAAGCTTGTATTATGGAATCTAACTAACTGGTACTAATACTATGATTATATAATTGACTGTATCTTCGGTAAGATGAGAGACCATTGCACAGCAGTAGGAGATTACAGGCTAATACTTGTACTTACACTGAAATATAATCCACACCCAGACGTGATCTCTAACTATAACTCGGAATTTTAATTCGATTCCAGATTTGACATTAGCTACTGTCATTTTGTGAAATAATGATACCACATATAATAGTGTAGTGTAGTGATACGAATATCTTATTTCATTGCGAATCGATATTTTGTATCCGAGATGTATCCGAGTTTTATAATAAATGTTACAGAAAGTGACAGCGATAGCGATGACGGCGACAATTTATAAAATAAATTATTACCATAATACATCTATCTGTTTTATTTGTCATGTTCCTTCATGATCACATTTTTTTATTTATTTCACACACAATTATAAAAGAAAAGTCTCAGATCGTTAATTAATCGTCAAAACTAAATTATCGGTTCAGAAATATTTAATTTCCTGATATACTTAGTTTACGAGAGTAAAATTATAAACGAGAAGAATCGATCCGGAAATATTCCATTTCCATATCGAATAATTTCGCAACGTCACTATTTAGTACTTGTCATAATGTTGCAACACTGAAATTGTCAAATCTGGAATCGAATTAAAATTCCGAGTATATGTCTGCACATATTGTTAACTTCGAGCGGGAATCAAACCCACAAACCCCGACACAGTAAGTGCTCTCACATGCCACTGTGACAACGGCCTTGTCACCGATAACTATGGTAAGACTGATTAAAAAGAGACTTGACTTTATATATCAAGTGAATAAAAACCTATCTAGTCTACAATGATTCTGCCAATATTGGCTATTATGGGCTACCTTTATATAAATTAAAATAAAGGCTTTAAGGCATTTTAACACTTTAAAAGCTTATATAACAAACATTTAAAAAGCTTCAAAATAGAATGAAAACAATTAATCATAAACATTAATTATTTAAGTGGGTGGCTACACGATATAATATATTAACACCAGCATGTTTATACCATTAATTTGTAACCACAGCCCATAATTTACATGAGAGTGGTCAGACTATCGGTCAATCACGACACGAAAAGCAACCAATTAAAGGTGATTCTATAATGGAGCAACCTTAACCTGAATATAACATTACTTTTATCAATCCAATGATCTGATTGACATTTTTATACAATCAGCAATAACAGCAAAAAAAATATATGTCATAACTCTTTGATAATAATATCCACTCAGGAAGGCGTCTAAACTTACAGAGAATATATTTAACTACCACCGCCCCTCGGTTTTACCCGCAGTATGCCCGTTTCCATATATTTTGGAATAAAAAATAAACTATAACCTTCCCGTTGAATGTGGCTATCTATTTCAAAAAGAATGCTGCAAATCGGACGGATAATTCCCGAGATTAGCTCGAACATACAAATAAACAAACTTAATTTTTTTATCTCTTTATAATATTAAGTATAGATAAGGTACAGTGACCCATGCATGCATGTACCCAATATAAGATAATAGTGTTTTAAACGTCTTTAAATTCGTTCTTTCATACATTTTCAAAGACCAGAAAACTGTCTAAATCCAGTCTTAGCTACAGCATGCTCAGTGTCTTAAGGTCAAGAAAAAAGTAAACCTGTTACTATAAATTCAAAATAACGAGCTAGATGTTTGTTTATTCGTCTAAACTTTGTCTTGCTTACACAGTATCTTACGTAAATAACCTAAAGTTATGCACAAACCTTAACAAGCCATTAACACGTGATGTATGTATTTAGATGTGTATGAATTGACAGAATAATTTGGAATGATTTATGGAGCCGGGCGATGGTTTCAATAAGATTGACCCAATTATTTTGAGGTCATTTTGTGATAAGCTAAGTGCCAGTCATTTTTCAGATTTATGTTTAAATACATTCACTTGCTTATAAACTTGTAATATGTTTTTAATAGCAATAAAGTGAGTCAAAGGTTATGGTTTTAGTTCTGAACTAATTACTGCATGGTATGATTCTATTCGTATATTTTTTATCTGAATAATCTTAGGCACGTAAGGTGCCTGAGAATACGCCTAAGTATATTTTTCATATGTATAATTACATTTTTGTGCCACTAATTTTGAGATAAATTTCAATAATCATTATTTGAACTACCTATTGTTTTAATTTTCCGTCCAAATACATAATATTTTTATGTCCAATGTTCTCTTATACAAGATATTGCACTCACAAACCAAATTAATTGAGACACCCAACACTTTATCTACAAGGAATGTTTCCGAAAAAATTCTTATAAAAATCCATACAAAAGAAACGAAGTCCCCACTATGATGAATGGCCCACGGAAGCCATAAAATCGTCGCTGCACATATTTCACTCGGCAGTTCTTTAAAATTACGATGTTGTGGCCCTACATAGCACAGAATTAACTTATTAAGGGCGTTCACTAATAAAGAACAATATTTCATAATTATAATCAAGTGAACAATTTGTGATGATATCAGAGGTACAATTAGGTTTGTTGAAAGTTTCGTTAGGGAGCTTTTTTATTGCTTTGGGTGTTAGCTTTTCTTTGTCGCAAGCAAGAAGCTCTGTTATTGAAGAAAATAGGTTTTGGGCATGGGTTTTTTGGTCACTGTGGCTGCAACTGAAACAGAAAATACTCTAGTACACAAAGACATAAAGACACATAAAAACAGCTCGTCATTTAGTGTATTTAATCTATACAAATATTATAAAGCTGCAAAGTTTATTTGTTTGTTTGTTTGAACGCGCTAATCTCAGGAACTACTGGTCCGATTAGAAAAAATCTTTCTGTTTTGGATAGTCCACTTATCGAGGAAGGCTATAGGCTACTTTTAATCTCGACACGAGTAAAACCGCGGGGCACTGCTATAGAAAATATATTAGGAAATCAATTACAATATTTATGCTCGTACCCAAAGACGTCAAAAGCTTCTTTAATGAAAATATAGGTCATTAAAATACCACAAAGAACATGCACGAGGAACCGAAAGCGAATGACCATTTACAAATAAAGGTAGCTTTAACGCTAAAGCACTACGTTAAGTAAAATTGTCAATTTTTAAAACTACTCGTTATCGCCACACGTTTGGACATCGAATGGAAAACTTTTTTGGAAGCCCGAAATAGTATTTTCCAAACTAAAATAGTGGCGTTTTAAATATTAAACATCGATCATATTTTTCCTTTCATTGCTATGTCGACCCGTCGACAGTGCGGCTAGGCGTTCGTTCGGCAAAATAAATATTTATTTAAATAATTATTCGCCGTATAACCAATCTCGTTCCGCGATTTATTACCTGTCAAAGTTTATTTTTTGTTCTGCAAAAAGTTTTGCAAAAGAAAATTGGTAATCATGTTTTAACAGCTTAATTTTCAACATTCGTTGATTGTGTATTTATTTTATGGAGGTTGGGTTTGTTGCTATATCATAATGTTCGCAAAGAAAATTTGTCCTCAGCCTTAATGTAAACTGCCTTAATGTAAACTGCACCATCCTAAACTTTTATTTAAATTGATACAAATGAATCAAATTTATAACTTCTTGCTAAGATATCATCACATAACCTTATAATTTTCATCGAGATACATATAGTATATAGTCCACAAACTTAATGATCCATTTCAAAATAATTCAAGCCATCTTTCTCAGCGCAATTGTATCAATCTTTAAGACAATACCCGTCATTAACACTTCTTTATTTCCGCTGATGCCTGTCCAAATGTCCATCTCCGTTACAATTCAACCAGGAGCTACAAAAACTGATGGATGAGCTTTGATTAAAGCTTTGATTTTTTTCTTTGACATCGCTTCTTAACTTCTTGAATATTTTTTTACATTCCGGATTTTTATAGGAGCGTTCCTAATACGAGTAGAAAGACAAAATTTTGAATAATCTGTCTTGCATTAAATATGGTGATTATTAGAAGACTAACTATAGTCTCAGAGTCATAGTGTGCGTTTCCATTGAAACGGGACGGAGTTGTGCGGACCTCAATTGACTAATCACAACGCATTACGAAAAGGTTTTGACAATGTCAATGCGTTGTTTGACAATTTCATGCGTTGTTTGACAATTTCATGCGTTCTGATTGGTCGATTGAGCTCCACACAGCTCCACTCCGGCCTGGGCCGTTGCTTGCTGACAGGCCTCCAAATCCATTGCCTATAAGTGCGTTTTGACCCAACAATAAAAACCGGCATTATATATTTTTCTTCAAACTTTAAAAAAATATATCCCCGTTAACTACTTTATATACCAAAGTCCGTAAAGGCTCCAAAAGAATTTTTAATCTTCTCTGTGCTTTGTAAGATCTTGGGCAACACAAGTGTTCTATTGTAATTAAGGCGCTTCTGTCCCTGAATAATAGAAGGTGTAAAACGTATGCATTAGGCTCGCTATGTACTTACTCAGTATCTGTTTGAGATGCATTTGGAACACCTACAGTGCTAATAAACCCGTTATCTTCGGTAAAATGTTATAATACTTCTTTAAATAATTGCCAATAACTAACAGCGCTTCGCGGTTTTACCCGCGTTGTGCCCGTTCCAGTGAGGATTTTGGGATGAAAATAGCTTATAACCTTCCCGTTGAATGTTGAAATCTATTATAAAAATAATGATGTAAATCGGATTATCAAACTCAGATTTATTTTGTTCTTCTTCTTCTTCTTATCGAGTGGACGGTCAACCTGACCAATCCTGGTGTCAGAATTATTGAGCCGCAAAAGGCCTCTGACATGGCTCATGTAACGACTACTATCCGTAGAAAGTAACCGGGACCGACGGCTTAACGTGCCCTCCGAAGCACGGAATCATCTTACTTTTCGGGCAATCAGGTGATTCGGCCTGCAATGCCCTAACCAAACTGAGGACAGTCTCACAAAGTGATTTATTTATTTTGTTAGTATAGTAAGTTTATATTATTAGTAAGTCTATCAGTGTTATTTTTGGAGTAACCTTCTACATACGATCCGATCTTCCTGTTTTGCAAATTCTAAACGATCTTAATTCAATTGTACGGTACCACTATCCTGAAACCCTTTCTCATACAATATTTAGTACAAATCCGAAGCAATCCAATCGAATGCTAGCGCCTTTTTGAAATTTGTTTTAACTCAAATGTTGGTTATGTAATGTTAAACAATATTCAGTCACAGTTATACTAGACCTGTATACAGGGTGACTTAAAGACGGGTAAAAAACACCCTGTATTTTTAGTGTACCAATAAATAAGGTAAATTATAAGGTTTTTCTATAAACATTATTATGAACATTGGATTAAATGAAACCTCAGAGAAATAACGACAAATATTTTAATTAAAAATCTTATAATTTTATTCAATACACATTTTAAACTTTAAAAAAAATAACTGATGCAGTTCTTTTTACATCAAAAATCGAAGACAAACTCTCCATGAAATAATCTTCGTATCTCTTGTAATTCCGGACTTATCTGATTCCTAAATACCTATCCTGTTGAAACAGTCACCCTGTATACTATATTATAGTCGGTATATATTCGTCTGAACCCATGGATGCTATGCTAGCCACCTAAACCAGTAAATTCACGTCTCCAAACAAATGTGTCTTACATTTAACAAACACAATCAATTATGCTCTACTGTAGCACTGTATTGCTTGTGTGTGGAATACGTTTGGCCGCAACTCATTGAATATGTAAACACTAACAGTAGCTATCAATCCTACGTAGGAAGGAAGACTTACTTAACTATTTACCTTAGTAAATAAACAGTTACTTGCCTCGCTTAAATATTTTACGTTTAACAAACTGTGCGACATTACCTTTGTGTTGCCGCGTCGAAATCTGTTACGTGGACGCGTAATTTTTAAAATGAGATTTTGGATGCGTTAAATGGAAAAACAAAAGGCGATCTTGAGTTAATGATATTTAAAGATTAATAGAACAAAGTAAAGGTTCTTTTGTTTAATTAAACTTTTAAATCAATAACTCATTTATATATGCAAGACTTACAAAAGTATCTTTGTTATTTTTTACTTACGTTACTTACAGAAATCCATTACACCCAAAAGGATTAAAAGCCTATAAAAACTACTTTTAACGACAACGACTAATAATAGATCACAAATTTTTCAACAGGATGTACTTATCATATGTAAAACAGTCATAAAAAATAGAGCATGCATTTAATTCAATCTTTAAACGTGGACTACAATGGATGTGTCATTAATTTTTAAAAGGCGTATAATAAAAAGTCTCAGCTACCAGTATCTGTTAAGTCTAATTTATCAGAAGGCGTGACTACATTAATGCGTTAAAATTTGATTGATGGTTATAACTACCTCTGACGTTTATTGAAGGGAGAAAAATAGAATGGTTATTTTGAGAAGGCATTTTTACTCATATTAATTAGTTATGCCCAAACGATATTTCAAACCTGTCACATTATTACAAAAGTATAAGTGTAATGTGACAGTTTTCGAAAACAATTTATAATTTTGACAGTTGTTTTCACATAAATTAACAAAGGATTTCGAATATGGGTGTATTATTTTTTTATTGACACACGAATATTGCCAATTAATAGACATCATAAAAATTGGAACTCATTTTCCTAGCAGACATAAATAAAACTGCGCATCAGAAACCCATTAAACTCAATAAAATTGCAACTGCACCAAAATAGGTAACCACGCGCATAAATAAAACATTTTATTGGCCATCGGAATTTGCAATTTAATTCGCACTTATTATACAAAACAATGTGCGCTTTATTCGATGCCACCTCCATATTCATGACTTGTGTCTATTCGTGACTCGGTGTGAAAGAATAATGAAATTAGTAATCGAGGGATGAAATGATAGATTCAATCATTCGTTTTACGCTACGACTCGATTGTAATGCTGAACGTAAAATGCACCATCATGTTAAATTTAATCGTTGATTTGTGACCGGATTACAGAATACGTTATAATGGATTATTTAAACGACAGTTAACTGACACAGTAGATGCATTAATATTCCTTTATGACGTTTGCTTGCAATGTTGATGACGAAATGTTTATGTTTTACTTTTTAATGGGTAATGGACTTATTTTAAGGCGATTTTGAGAGAAATATTGCGTTGTGGCGCCAGTCTGTAGAGTTATTATTAACTTAGAGTGGTTATACTGTAGAGTTATTATTAACTATTAATTGAATAAATTATTTATTCAATTAATAGTTTCTAATAAAAGGAGAGTTTTAGTTACAGTATCCCCGGTTTGACGTGCAACTTATCCAATACCGTATGCATTTAAAGTTAATAGATACTTCACTGTAATTGTTGCTATACCTACTGTTTAGATTTGCTGTTAGATATTCCATGTTATTTCAAACAGTTTAAATTATCTATTTACTTAGTAAGTGATTCAGTTTAGACTTAGTAAGTATCAAATTTTAATGCTAATGGCGTAGTTTGGCTAAGCGATGTAGGCTCATTGCGATTGTTAAGCAACGTACAGCTCGATCCTTTGGATAGGTGGCCGATAGTGGCATTTCTATCTGAGTGCTACCGTGCTTCGGAGGATACGTAAAATTGTTTCATCCGTTAGTTAGACTATGTCGGAGGCCTTAATGCGGTCTAAAAACAACACTAGGGTTGGCCTCTAAGCTACACGATATTACTTAGTTACAGACCATTATTTTACTAATTACACAAAAAGCAAAAGTGTAAAACCACATTATTCAACAGTAGAACTAATTTTGCTATCTAAATAAATCTCCCTGCTACGTGTGCTAATAAATTCTTTTACTGCCTGCATATAGGACAAGGCTTGCGTTCCTTCTGAATACATTTTCACATTAAAAAGGCGTTAAGCTTACTGGTGTCTGTGAAACTAGCGCTTTAATAAAAACTCGATGACTCTGTGAAAAAAATGATGAGTTACAGCGATTTTAGTTGATGGTAATGTTGAGGACAATTAATTAAAGCATATAACCATATTAAGAATGTATTTTTCAGCGCTTAAAGCGCTTTAAGCGACTACCAAAGGCATTTAGTGCTTAAAAAACTTTTGATGACAAGACATTGTTCTATTTACAGTTTTTATTTGGATTTATTTTTAATTCCCGAACCTATTATTGACGTCGTTGTCTCTGTGTGGGTATGTATGTATGTATGTCTGTCTGTGGCATCGTAACTCTCAAGCGAATAGACCGATTTCGATGCAATTTCATGTATTTGAAAGTCAGTTTCTTTGCGGTGATTTTTAGCTAACATTATGTAAATTTAATGAACATAGTAAAACTATAAATACCTAGTCATTAAGTTATCATTGATCAACCATTATGAGACAATTTTCCAAAATAGGTTTTAAAATATAAATAATATTTTACCCTTGTCAACCTGTGTATTAAAGGTAATTAACTACTGATGCCGGGCAAAACGATTTATAGTCCCAATGCGTATTGGTATCCAAAAACAAAATGTTATACCGATTTGCATGCTTAATATATTCGGATTATTTATTGTTGAACTTTAACATTCGCTGGGAATAAGTATTTCTGTGGGTTACTTTTAAATATAAGGACTTGTGCAGGGCGTACGCGAATCCAAATTACGCGCGTTTTATTTTAATTTGGTCTGTCAAAATATTATGTGAGAGGAGACAAAGTATTATATCATATGTATATGTACTATTATGTCTTTTGTCTAGTGTTCTCTCCATCGTAGACTTTTTAAAACCAGAAAACCGCCTAAAAACTGCCTGGACTAAACTCTGCGTGGTTCTCAGTAACGATTTGTTTATGTAACTTTAGTTCTAGAAAATCCAGAATAACTTCATTCTTTAAATATTGTTGCGGACGACGAACCCTCTCATTAAACCCCCTTGTAAATATTGTAAAACTATTGTAAATAAACCCCGTAGTCAGTTTAGCTTAGATTCTCTCTTTTAATTTGTATAGCGCTATCTCGCTCACTCGCGCGTGTTAATTTAATCATTGTATGTACAGCAAGTTGCGGGCACTATTTGTGTATATATTGAGGCGCATTTCGCCAGTAAAAGTGAACCAACAACGGTGCTCGCAGCTTGCTCAAGAAATCTGGAAGAATACACAGAATCAGAATAAAGAAGTCTTATTTGTTTATTGGAAAGTTGGTGTTTGATTCAAGAAAGAAACCCCTCGTAGGCAGGCAGGAACTACACTACACGTACACCACCAACAGTTTATGGTCCTTCGAGCCGGATAGCAAGACAAGAATCCGTGAAGACTTGAAGATCTGCAGAACAGCTCCAGCATTACGTCACTAGTGGTGCCGTCATACCCTAGTGAACGTAATTGTCACTCCACTGGCGTGTGACGTCACGGCCCCGCTACACGGGTCGAGGTTCCAGTGAAGAGGCGCAGCCGGGCGTTATAAGAAGAAATATCTTCGAACAGGAGGCGCTGGGTTGTTTTAAGAAGATATTCCAAGGAGGATTGAGAGCAGCTGGGCGATTGAAGCATCATCGGGAAGCTGACTGAGTCAACGAGGACAAGACGTCGCTTCAATAACGCGTGTTACGCGGCCCGAGTACTACTCCACCTAACGGTGTCAAACGGGGTGGTACTTTGGGTTAACGTCTACCCAGACGGTGTGGTGTTGTGCGGCGCCACCAACCTGAACAGGTTGAACAGCACCTGACGCCAGTACGTTTATAGCCTGGGTCGAGGGCCGGACTGTAGGCACTGCTGACTGTGTCCGGACATTCCAGCCGGACATTTAGCACCTCGATCCTTGTATAGACCACTGCTGGGCAGACCCCCCCTACCTCATCCCCCCGCATTCCATCCCTGAAGGAGCATATCCCGGCTCACCCCGGGCCCTCCTGACGGACTGTTAGGGAATAGGGACTGTTAGGGAACGTTAGGGACTGTTAGGGGCGTCAAGTGCCAATTATGCCCACAACGAGGAGCCCACCACGAACGAGGCAGCGGACTGCGGCGTCATCGACGCCATCCACCACACAGCCACCACCATCCACGTCCACGGAACAGCACCGTCCACCGCCGACCACAATGCCGACCGGGCTTGGTACGTCGAGGCCGTTCACCACAGATCGAGCACAGCATGAAGAGGACCAGCCGCAACAAGAGGTCACCGAGAGACGACGAGCGCCCTCAATCCAAACTGTGAGATCAAACACAAGTGCAACGGCGCGCATTCGACAAGCGGAGTACGAAGCTGAGGAGAGACTAGCGAGGATACGGAGGCAGCAAATGGAAGTCGAGGCATCACTCGTACGCAAAAAGCTGGCAGCTGAAGTTGCGATAATTCGAGATGAGACAGACAGAGATAGCCGCGCCGGGTCAGACAGAAACAGCGATACACAACAGCGCGTCGATGAATGGATGCACCGGAGCGCGCCCCGTGCCCGCAGGGAACATTTTGTTGCACGGGGGGAGCGCAATAAGGAGTATTTTCCTCCGATGAGGAGATACACTGATGGAAGACAGGAGCGCACACGTCAAGACAGATCACCTAGCTGTGGAGGGGTTATCGACCATCGAACTACGCGTAACCGGACTCCGAGCCGAGAAAGGGAACCGCGGCGTCACAGGCGATCGCACAGCCGGGACGGGATTGATCGATTAGCCGATCGTTTGGAGCGTATGACGCACAACAATCGGCCGTCACGACAAGCGCAAGATCTACCATCATTTTCGGGAGCCCTGAATGAATGGTTGCCGTTCAAAGCTGCAATGGAGGAGAGCACCGCCATCTATAACTTCACGCCTACTGAGAACTTGTGTCGGCTGAGGAATAGTCTACGGGGGGAGGCGCATCACGCCGTTGCTCAACTATTACACGTAGCCGCGAACCCAGACCAGATAATGTCAACTCTGGAGCAATGTTTTGGGCGTCCAGAGATCATTATGGATCAAACTATCAACAGTTTGAAGAAAATGCCACGCGTGGGCAACACGGCTAAAGAGATGAACCGTTTCGCGTTGAAAATACAGAACATCGTTACCGCATTGGAATGTTTGGGTAATGAATCAATGTTAACGAACGAGTACTTGATTCGCCACACATTAGAGAAACTGGATTATAGCACCCGCCGACGCTGGTGCGATTTTGCAGCGGAACGAGGACGCGCACGGGAGCCGCAAATGATAACTTTGGCTCGCTTTCTCATGCGAGAGGGAGACAGAGGATTACGTTTCCTGCATGAACCGGACACGCAGCCTACATGTATGGAGCGGCCAACATTGGACAGGCGGGTCAAAGTTAACAAGAAGTCAGCCGCAGTTTTCGTCACTATGGATAGCGAAGCGATTAGAGACGAAGTTTGTTACTGCTGCGGCGAGAAACACGTTACAACGAAGTGCCACAAGCTGATAGCGATGCCCACTAGTGAACGTTGGGAGTGGGCAAGGGAAGCGCGCATGTGTTATCAGTGCCTTCGAAGTAAACATCGGCGCGATAAGTGCACGAATGCACGAAAATGCGGAATCGACGGGTGTAAGAGAACTCATCACACATTGTTGCATAGCGATAGCAACAAGGAGGCTAGTGAGCGAGTCACCGTGTCCGCCGTTAACTTCAAGGGTTCGAATACGTTTGGGAGAGCTCTATTGAAGATTTGTCCGGTAACTCTAAAGACAGATACCGTTGAATTGGAAACCTACGCGTTGTTGGATGAGGGATCGACGATTACGCTCATAAATGAGAAGTTGGCGCAAAGCTTGGGAGCCAGCGGGCCGCAGAGATGCCTAAATATATGTAGCGTTACCTCACAACAAAAGGAGCCGGCGAGCCGCGTAGTACAATTGGATATTAAAGGACGACAACAAGATACCTACCACCGCATGACTGCGCGGACCGTCGGTAATCTCGTTTTGGGAAGTCAGTCCATTAATAAGGAATCGCTCAACAGACCGCACTTGCGAGGACTGCCTATCGAGGACATTTGTTACGAGAATGTCAAGCCACAGATTCTGATTGGAGCAGACAACTGGCATCTCATAGTCACGCGCAAGTTAATGGCCGGGCCGAGGAACGAACCCGCTGCATCGCTCACAGAACTGGGGTGGACGATACACGGGGCGGCGCCCCGCCACGTAGTCAAGAACGAGCAGATTTATCACGTCAGCGAGCCAAGAGTGGATTTACACGAGCTAGTAAAGGCGCACTTCGACATCGATTCAATAGGGATAACATTGCAATCGAGACCGTCAGCAAATGACAAGCGCGCGCTGACAATATTTGAAGCCACCGTACGCCGCACCGGGGAGCAGTACGAGGTTGGTTTACCATGGAAGAGCGATGACGTCATACTACCACCGAGTTATAATATGGCGTGGACTCGCTTGAAAGGAATTGAAAGAAAAATGGATCGTTCAGAAGCATTCAAGACCGCATACACCGCACAGGTTGAGAGTTTACTGGAAAAAGGTTACGCCTCGCTATGCGATAACCCCGAGGAAGGAAATGCACGGAATTGGTATTTACCTCACTTCGCAGTAACAAACCCGAACAAGCCGGGTAAAGTACGTATGGTGTTCGACGCGGCGGCGAAAGCGAATGGAGTTTGTTTGAACGATATGCTGTTAGACGGACCGGACCTGCTTCAAACGTTGCACGGGATACTGTTCAGATTCCGCGAGGGGCCCGTAGCCGTGACAGCCGACATAAGGGAGATGTTTCTGAGGGTGAAAATCAGAAAGGAAGATCGCGTGGCGCAGCGTTTTCTGTGGCGCGGAGAAGACCGCCAGAACCCGCCACGCAAATATGAGATGAACTCGATGATATTCGGAGCGAGAAGTTCGCCGTTTTTAGCACACAGCGTGCGCAACAAAAACGCGGAGGACAACAAGGAAAGTCACCCCCTCGCCTACACGTCAATCACGTCAAGCCACTACATGGACGACTGGGTTGAAAGTTTTGACGACGAGAAAACCGCAGCGCGAACAATGGCCGAAGTAATCGAAGTACATCATAAAGGGGGTTTCGAGTTAGCCGGCTGGGACTCAAACCGACCTAATTTATTGCGAGATATCTCATCAGATAGCCGAGCACGAACTCCAAAGGAGCTGGGAGCGAACGCGCACCCATATGGGAAAACGCTGGGAATACTGTGGCTACCAGATACCGACGAGTTGAGTTTTAACACTGCTTTGCATAGAGTACCCGATGACGTCAAAACTGGAAGACGAGAGCCCACCAAACGCGAGGCTCTAAGTACCGTCATGTCTCTATTCGACCCGCTGGGATTGATAAGCCCGTATACGATCACGGCGAAGATTATACTTCAAGGTTTATGGCGCCTGAAACTTGGGTGGGATGAAAAACTGCCCCCTGAAGTATGTGAAGTTTTCAACCAATGGCAAGCCGACCGCGAGTACATCGAGCGTCTACGTATACCGCGCTGTTATCAAACTGGGAGAGCACAGCAGAGGCAACTACACGTATTCTGTGACGCCAGCGAGCTAGCTTACGCCGCCGTCGCATATTGGCGTTTCAAGAAGCGTGACGGCACAATCGAGGTGTCCCTGATTGCGGCAAAAGCAAAGGTGGCACCAATGAAAGCTCAAAGTATACCGCGTATGGAGTTACAAGCGAGTTTGATCGGCGCCCGATTAGCGAGAGATATTATCACGGAACATAAATACAACGGTGAATTAACCTTATGGAGCGACTCCAAGACAGCCCTACAGTGGATACGCAATGACTCAGCGAAGTACACACCGTATGTTGCACACCGTCTCACGGAGATAACGGAGATAACACGAGCCGACCAATGGAGATGGGTGCCCACTGCGCTGAATGTCGCCGACGACGCGACACGAACGGAGCACACTCGACTGAATAATAAGGATCGTTGGTTCACCGGCCCGGCATTCCTATACGAACCCCAACAATATTGGCCCGTAGAAGCCAACACGAAGGAAAGCGACGACGAGATAACGCACGCCGTCGTGATGGAAATACCGTGTATAGACGTGAGCCGCTTTTCAAGCTGTGAAAAGGCGGTGAGAATCGTCGCCCTGTGCTTGGAGTTCGTGGGAAAATGTAGGAAACGCGATGCGAGTGACAAGCTTCAATACCTAAAGAAGGCTGAACTGATACTCGTGAGACTCGCACAAAGGGAGAGTTTCGCGCCCGAGTTACGACGATTAAGGAAAGGAAAACCTGTAGACAGTCAAAGCAAGCTGTACAAATTGGACCCAGTATTAGGAGAGGATGACGTCATACGTTTACACGGTAGGATAAACGCCGCAAACGTTCCCGAGGAGATGAAAAGTCCGCCTATACTGGACGCCCGCCATCACTGGACGAGATTGTTGATACGCCGCGAACACGAAACGCAACATCACATTGGAAGAGAGCATTTGGTTAACAATCTACGTCAAAAGTACTGGATACTGCGATTACGAACTACGGTTCGCTCGATAGTGAACAACTGCGTTACCTGCAAGCGGAGAAAAGGCACCCCCCGCACCCCCGTCACCGGCGATCTACCCCGCGTAAGACTGGACGCCTACACACGCCCATTCACGAGAAGCGGTGTTGATTGTTTCGGCCCTATGTGGGTGACAGTTGGACGGCGCAAGGAAAAGCGCTGGGGGATGATTTTTACCTGCTTAGTCACGCGAGCGGTACATATCGAGTTGATACCCAGCTTAAGTACGGACTCAGCAATCATGGCGATACGGCGAATGGCAGCACGGCGAGGATGGCCCGAAACGATCGTATCGGATAACGGAACTAACTTTCACGGTGCTGACGAGGAACTTAGAAAGGCACTGGAGGCTTGGAAGCCTACAATTAGAGATTTTTACCTCAAAAAGAGAATTAGCTGGAAGTTCATTGACCCGGGGGCGCCTAATCAAGGAGGCGCGTGGGAGAGATTGATAAGGACGTTCAAATCATCTCTGAACACTATTCTCAACAGAAAAACTGTACGGGAGGAGGTACTGTCAACATTGGCCGCCGAGATCGAATACACGATGAACGCGCGACCATTGACTCACGTGTCAGTGAGTCCCGACGATCCCGAGGCACTGACCCCCAACCATTTCTTGTTGGGTACTGCAAACGGAATGCCTCACATTGGAACATACGACTCGGCGAACAGGCAGGTGTGGAAAGCCGCCCAGGGGTTGGCCGACGAGTATTGGAGGCGATGGACGCGGGAGTACCTGCCGACATTGACAGCGCGAGGAGAGTTACATCGAGACACCGGGAACATCACGCCGGGAACAATCGTCCTAATCGTAGACGGAACGCTGCCCAGGAACGTATGGCCATTAGGAAAAGTCATGGAGACGTATCCGGGCCCGGACGGTGTTGTGCGAAGCGTGGATGTGTGGACAAAGGGTGGCATTTTTAGACGCCCTATCAGGCGTCTAGTCGTCCTGCCGGTGGAGAAAGGCTGCGGGGACCTGCGCCGGGGGGAGACTGTTGCGGACGACGAACCCTCTCATTAAACCCCCTTGTAAATATTGTAAAACTATTGTAAATAAACCCCGTAGTCAGTTTAGCTTAGATTCTCTCTTTTAATTTGTATAGCGCTATCTCGCTCACTCGCGCGTGTTAATTTAATCATTGTATGTACAGCAAGTTGCGGGCACTATTTGTGTATATATTGAGGCGCATTTCGCCAGTAAAAGTGAACCAACAACGGTGCTCGCAGCTTGCTCAAGAAATCTGGAAGAATACACAGAATCAGAATAAAGAAGTCTTATTTGTTTATTGGAAAGTTGGTGTTTGATTCAAGAAAGAAACCCCTCGTAGGCAGGCAGGAACTACACTACACGTACACCACCAACAAATATACCTACCCATCGCTTCCAATCATCATAAACAAACATTAACTGTAGGTAAAATTCTACTCACTTAATCCATTCATCAAACTTACAAACAATTTGTTTGAAACTTACAATATCAATTAGCTCCCTCCATTAACCCCTTCAATTAACTAAGGTTCAGTTCCCATAGCGCGAATTCACCATTCATGTGTTACTCCTATTGAGTCCGAATGTTTAATGGTGAGCCCACTGATATCGATATATCTATCATAATGTACGTATCGATACGATCGGGGTTACATTAGTTACGGGCTAATTATTCGATACTGGGTAGTCGTAAATTTTCGAACGCGGAACTATGGTACTCGGTCTGTGTAGTCGAGTTTTAATCATAATTATCAATGCTTAATTGTTATTGAAGGCTACTTTATTTGGGAAATTTTGATGGAATATTCTTTTAATTTGTGAGAGCAACTAAGGGCTGAAACTGCGTTAAGCGGGTGCCCGCGCGGTTTCATACAAAAGTGAACCGTTGCGTGCGCCCGTCGCGTGCGCCCGTCGCGTGCGCCCGTCGCGTGCGCCCGCCTAACGCAGTTTCGGTCCCAAAGTGATGAGTTTTGAAGATGTTTAATTGTGATTCCACTTCATATCATTTAAATATTTGTAATTTTCTCTTTACAGCATGTTTGTTGATTAACCCACAAAATGATTAAAGACCAATTATAGACCTTATTTCAGAGCTGTTAATTACGATATTTCAACAACAAAATCACACTGAACAATACCAATATTTCCCAATAATTAAGGTTCTCCAAAATCTTCTTTCAATGAAAGAGAAATGAAACGCACAATAGGGTATAACAATAAGACTTCTTCAACTGAAAGTCTTAGAACTGAACCCACTTAAGGTGACCTCTGGTGAGGCTTAATAGAATTTCGAGGTTAACTTTTGTAAGGAAAAAGGTAGTTCCATTAAGAACTATAGACGGACTGAAAACTCCGTCACTATGTCCTCGTAATACTATAAGATGAAAGACGTGAATATTACTTTATTGTACAGATTCTTTTGTTTGGATTAGATAGTGTTCCGATTTCAAATTCTGATTTTATCACGACCTCTTTTGACTAATTTTGTTAAATGTTTTCCTTTGTACTGTGTTTACTTGTTATAAAAGCTGTACACATCTGTTATTGGTGTTCATATTAGAAATGTACTCTGTAACTCTAGATTTAATTGTATAATATGCAATACTATTGAAGTGTCATTAATTTAGTAAATAAATAAATGGGCACAGTTTTAAATAAAAGTTAAAAAAGTAAAGTATTGGTTTGTAACTTCCCACTGCTGGGTAAAGGCCTTTCATCACACTGAAGATATCAGTACAGATATAAACAAAAACGCAAATTGATGATAAAAGCACGATATTTTATCAACTAAAACCTATTCGTAATAATAAAAAACAAATAATTATTTTAAAAAAACTTAGGCTGAACGCATACTGTAGTCGAGCAGTTTTCAGACTGACTTGATGAAAATCATTGAAAAGTCGTCCGTGTGGTGGTTTAATATTAGTCTGCAAAACTCTCAACTTTTATTAGAAGATAGACATAAATAGAAAGCTTTATTATCATCAAACTATCACGACAAAATACGCTTTTGCATTCTTATTGGACACATTAATTAAAAATCACGATTAAAATACATATCGGGAAACAATTTAAGTGCAGATGCATTTTGAATAGTAAACAGTAAGCAACAATGTAGCTTAAAGTCACCCATATCGTTGACTGGCTATAAAATAATGACTACCACAGGAAATCGTAAAATGACAATAAAATGACAACGAACTGTTTGATTTACTAAGTAACGGCACTATTGTAGTGGTTTTGCAAGTAAATGGTGTTGTTCTAAATATTATTTGAGTTAGATTTAATCGGACATTATCCTTTGTTTTATTGGATAATTCTTTTTGTAATAGATAGCCCCATTCAACGAGAAGGTTATAGGCTATTTTTCATCCATTCTTACGGGAACAGGCACAACGTGGGTAAAACCGCGGGGCGCTGCTAGTAAAATAATAAAACGCTAAATTCACCGTTTCTATCTCGAACCTCAGTCAACTGAATTCGGTTTCAGTCAAACAATTTTGAAGTTTTGATCTCAGTTTAGCTCGTGAACTAGAATTATGTTGAACTGATTGACTTCAGTAGTAACGGTCAAATTTGAAATAAGATGTTTACGGTGTCAATGTAAATATAAAAGACCGAGAACCAGAATACTATTTAAGTCTAATAAAAAGGTGTCTTCAATTTCTTCCGCGCCTTCTATTTCTTAATTATAATGCTTATGCGGGGGTAGTTTCAACTCATTGCAAAACGCCCACCTTTGCATTACAGTATTCCAATATCTTCAGTCTTCCCACGGCTTAGAGTGGTGCAATCCATTTTTCCACTTTTAACATCATAAAAAAGAACCTTAACATCATAGCTTTAGCTCTTAATTTGAAATCCGGTAGAAAACGTTTCGAAATTAATATTAAACTCAATTTAATAAATGTTCTATTTTAAAACTAAATGAGACTAGAAACAAAGCCACTGCGTAAAATAAAGGCAACATAACTCTGAATAAGTCGGTAAAAAATACGGGAACTCAATTTAGAGCGAGCTTAAACGCTCAAACGTAGTCACATTTTAACAAATAAATTCAGTGTGCTCACTGAGCAGAGAAACACAGTAGTGATGAACTTTAAACCTGAAGTGTCGTGGAAAATTTCCTCAAAGGAAAATTTACTTCCGTTGTCTTCATAGATAATAACAAAGCCCGCTCATTCTACAAGCGACTGCATTGCAAACAGCGAGAACAATTTTGCAATAAATTTGGCATTCCGCCATTCGAGGTTTCTTTGTATGTAATTAATTTTAGATTTTAATTATTTTTTTCAATGTTATAGGAGTTAAGTGGGCTCATATATCTAGTTATATTAATGCAAGTTACAGATATTGCTTATACATTTGAGCCCTCTTGAAGACTTGTGAAAGTTGTCCGAGTACCTATACCTTTCTTTTACTGTTTCTTTCTTAACTGTTTACTCTGTTGTACCTTTCATTTTTTAAAAGAATAATATGATATTTGTAACGCATTTTTCCAAGAACTAAAAAAAAAAGAAAAATATCCCAAAATTCTTTTGCGCCAGACTGCCGAGGAACGCAGAAAGTATCTTAGTCACACATCAAAAAAATGAACCGAGCAAGTTACAAGTGAGCCGCAACTCCACGTCTAGATTTCCGTGTGAATTTTCAGGGAATAGAAACAACGAAAGCAACATCACAATAAAACCTTTTTGTTTGCGCGATGAGTAAACACCACCAAGTTTTTGCTTACATTTTCTCTTGGAGGTCAAATTGGGGCGCGTTACAGAAAGAATTAGATGTTACATCGTATAAAATGTGAGAGAGTTACGCTCGTGTGCGCCATTTGTGAGCGAGGAAATTTTATTTAAACCGAGAAGAGAGAGGTTTTTTACTGTAATACATATAAGGATCTTCCTGGAATTGATGCAAAAAAAAACGTACCAAAATTCCTTTATTTGCTCAAATAATCTTTGCCATACCGTCCTTTCCTACTAACACGGAACAACAGCACGATCCAAGGTGCAGACAAAATACACAAAAAATAATTCCTGATCTTGATAAACGAAGCATTCAACCCGCATTAGCCAGCTAAATAGTTTCCGTCGCTTAACAGGCGATTATCCGTTGTAAATGCAAATAAATTATCTCACAATGTTGTATAGAGCGTAAAATCAACCAGCAGTAGTGTTTACTGACGATGCGGTCACAACGGCAGCCATAAAGCTACGCTTCCTTAACACGGTTGAAACACAAACCAACATACTTTGACACTTTGTTGGCAACAAACTGTGCTACCCCAGTTCCACCGCCCGAAAGGCAGCAAAAGACAACGCAGCTCAATTTATAGTAGACGCCCGGCTTGTAGCGTTTGGTAACAGCATGCGAAATAAACTGTGATAACTAAGGTATGTGGTCTTCGGTGTTAAATATCCACGTTAGTTTAGGGAAAATTCAAAGTTAGTGTAATATGGTGAAAATTACATTGGAAATTAGAATTTTTGAAGGTTCTTTTTGCATACCATTAACGGACTGATATGGAGGGATTTGGGATCCCTAAGAGAACATAAAAAGGGTCAAGTTTCAAGTTTTCTAAGTAAGTAAGTTTCTGTAGATTTGTAGCCAACTCTGATGGAATTTTTAAACCGCCTCAAGGCTGGTCGAACGATTGAAACAACCGGTACCGACAATTTAACGTAGTCTCCGAAGCACAAAGGCAAATTGCCATCTATTCTCCAAAACACCAAAAAAAAATACCGTTTTGGTACCTTGTCTTTAGCAATAAACACTAACAGTACTTAGTAACTTATCATAGTATTTATATCAATAACAGCCTCCGTGGTCTAGTGGTTTGAGCGCTCGGCTCACGATCCGGAGGTTCCGGGTTCGATTCCCGGTGGGGATATCTCACAAAAATAACTTTGTGAGACCGTCCTCAGTTTGGTTAGGGCATTGCAGGCTGAATCACCTGATTGCCCGAAAAGTAAGATGATTCCGTGCTTCGGAGGGCACGTTAAGCCGTCGGTCCCGGTTACTTTCTACGGACAGTAGTCGTTACATGAGCCATGTCAGAGGCCTTTGGCGGCTCAATAACTCTGACACCAGGATTGGTCAGGTTGACCATCCACTGGATAAGAAAGAAAGATTTATATCAATTAACAAATAAGTTTATACTTAGTTTGGACACCTCATCCCGCGAGTCTTCACCAATTCCTATTTTTTTCTATACCAATATCAATAGTAATTTTTCATCAACCTATCAACTACTTGTGCCTATTTGTGAAACGGTTTGTCGTTTTTGTCAGAAAGAAATTTCTCATAAACTGGCGTCACCCGCCATCTGCTCTTTGATAAAACGATGTGTTACATAAAAAGTGACGTGAAATTGCCTTGTTTCGCAACGAAACTTATGTATAGGGAGTGTTCTAGACTTGAGGGTGGATGTTGTGGTACATGTTATGAGATATGAGAGCATTCAAAATAAATAAAAATGAAGGTCCCGTTTTCGTAAATTTACATTAAGTATTAGTAATGTGAATGTTTGAGATTTTAGAAAGAAATGGCTCTGGATAAGTTGTTAAATAAACCAGGTTAAAGCGCAGAGAGAGACTGAGGTCCCGAGTTCAATTCCCGGGTCGAGCGAGAACATGTTTCTTTTAAACATGGCTCGGCTTTGAGATCACCAACCCGCATTTGGCAAGCGTGGTGATTGCGCCTAATCGTCTTCACTGTACTGACATCTTTGTGAGAAGAGGGGCCTTTGCCCAACAGTGGGATATTAAGGCAATTTTTTTTAAAGCGCAAGGCACACATAATGCTGGCCGGGTGCGGGCATTATGTGTTTCGCTTGAGTTCTCTCAAAAATAGTCAACATAAGAATATTTAAACACTTATACAGACGGGACTTAAAGACGAATTAAAATTTTAGGGCTATATTAATAATTTTAGCTATCAAACGGTTTGTCACTTTCTGACATACGCAATTATCCGAAGAGCAAAAGAGACAAAACATATTATAACAGTGTCTAAGTTACACCGCGTTTATTAATAAGTCTGCAAAAGTCTGCATACCTCAACGGTTCATTCTAAATTAGTGTTTACAACGTCTTCATATCGTAAGAATATTTAAGTCAACCACGAACCAAAAACTATACACTTAATGCATACTCATGTCCATTTCAATAGCACAACATTAACATTTCCAATAATAATGATCGCTGATTCACAAGGAGCATAATTAATATCTATTTATAATTCCAACAGTCTCTCTGATACAGCGGTTTCCACTTACACCACACATTCCGACGCGTTGTTCCATTATACACTGGTTTATATACCTAGATACTTTTGTTTTACATAATAATAATTGTAATGAACTGTAGATGCACGTAGATATTAGTCACATTGTAATAGTTTTGGTACGTATGTATAAATTTTACTTCAACTCCACTGCTTTATATTGTAAAGCTCTATTATTTAAGAACGCCCTCAATTAGTTTTAAGCAAAGGATCCAGCTGAAAACCAGCGCTGTGGCTCCGGCTGCAGCATAATATGCCGAGCTGATCCTTTTCGGTTTAGAATAAGTATATTTAATTGCTCTAAGTATTTAATTTGTAATATTGTAGTTTTTTAGCCGAATAAATTTATTTGTATTTGTATACTGTATACAACTGTGTACTTTCACTTAAGCCGCGTTTCCATTATGCAAGTGACTTGCATACAAGTTGCAAGTTGCATGCAAATTGTATAGTGGAAACCACAACTTGCAAACAAGTTGCAACTTGTATGCAATTAGGTTTGAACTTGTACGCGCAACACTCAAGTCAGCTTATTTGCATACAAGTTGCAAGCGCATGTGCTCGTGTATAGAGGGAAGTCTCCTACTCATGGTGAACACTGTACAACTAGGAAAACTAACTTGTATGCGACTAAAATCTTGTATGCAAGCTGCAAGTTAAACAAATTCGTGTTTCCGATTCAAACTCCTTGCACACAAGTGTGACGTCATACATGCATGCAAGCACTTGCATAATGGAAACGCTCCTTTAATAAAACAAATCTAGTACCAGCAGCGTCCCGCGGTTTTACCCGCGTTTAGTCCATTCCCGTGAAAATTACGGGATTAAATATAACTTATAACCTTTCCCTTGAAAGTGTCTATGTAATACAAAAAGAATTATTCAAATCGGAATAGTAGTTCCTGAGATTAGCGCGTTCAAACAAACAAAATGTCAGCTTTATTATATAGTATAGTATAGCATAGATAAAAGTAGATGTTCTTAGCATCGTTGACTTCGGGCAAGTTTACAAGCTTTAAGTCGGCGAGTTTAATAGCGTCACTAATCTACCCGAACTAAACTACCCTACTGCGTTTCGTGAAGCTGGGCGGATCTCAATTGACCAATTACAATGCATTAGGAAAATATTTTGTCACCGTCAATGTAACAGCCTCCGTGGTCTTGTGGTTTGAGCGCCCGGCTCACGATCCGGAGGTTCCGGGTTCGATTCCCGGTGGGGATATCTCACAAAAATCTCTTTGTGAGACTATCCTCAGTTTGGTAAGGGCATTGCAGGCTGAATCACCTGATTGCTCGAAAAGTAAGATGATTCCGTGCTTCGGAGGGCACGTTAAGCCGTCGGTCCCGGTTACTTTCTACGGATAGTAGTCGATACATGAGGCCTCTGACATGGCTGTCAGAGGCCTTTGGCGGGCCAATAACTCTGACACCAGGATTGATCAGGATGGCCATCCACTCAATGAAGAAGAAGACTGTCAATGTATTGTTTGATAATCCGTTTGTATATTATATCCATGGATAATCCCAATGCGCTGTAATTAGTTGAAAAAACCGAGACCAACAAACATAGCTTACTCGATAAGAAGTTGTCTATAGAAGAATTGGCTATAAACATAAACGAAGTCATAATGTCTTATTATTATATCTACTAAATCTAGATGAAATAGTTAAAATTTAACGGCAGCATTATGTTTGAAACTAACGAACAGGTAGAGCACACTTTTATCGTTTTATAGACGCATGTTCAATATAAACTCATTCCGTCATGATCTTATTGTACATTAAAAACAAAATCTCATTATCAAAGTTATTTTCAGAATTATCGTAGGAGTAGGAAATAATATAGAAGGAACTAAGAAGGCGGTGTTTTAGTTAGTTGTGGGATGTAAAAGCCTACGTATTGCATTTTCACTTAAAATAGAGAATATAGGTTTGATTTAAGAAAATAATCAAATAAAATTTTATGTTAAATGGTTTAAGAGAAAATAATCTATTTTTTATCGATGATTAGTACAAAATATACGCATTTATAATTAATTACCTATTTCCTACGGAGATTGATGAAATTGAGAGACATCAAAATGAAATTAATAATTCATGGCTAAATAAAGTACACACTGCTGTACTTAGACCAATCAAATGCTTCCTTAGCAGAGATTTAATGAGCAATTTTGATATCTATGAAAAATAACGTCAATTAGTTAATTGTCGATTTAATGAACGTTTCTGAGCATCGCTAATTGTTAAATACAAACAAATATTTTACTTAACCTTACTAAAAAAAAAGTTTATCAATAAAATAAATGAAGAAAAATCTATCACACTTCAGATCTACTCGTATGTATATGACACATCAAGTTGTTCCTCTATCAATTCTCCTACTCATAGTATAATGTTCACTGCCTTAAAATAGACCAAAAAGAAAATGGTCGTTGACTGCAGATCATAATAGAAGCAGTGTAAAGTCTGGAATTAAATTCGCTACACACGGCTCGAAATAGAGTCAATGAGATATTGTGAATAAAATTCACATTAACTTTCGTGAGTCAATTCTATCATCATTGCGTTGGTGAACTTGATTTTCCAGTTTCAATGGGTGGTTCTATTTTTGCCGTGGTTTGTTGCTGGCGCGAGAAAGTAATTGTTTGTTAGTGTATTCTAACAAACAATATTGGGAGATTGTCTATATAATGACTCTGCTTTTTACGAGTGCAGCTTTAACGTATTTTTGTAGTAATTATTCACTTGGAAAATAGGAAATTGCTGTCAGAGATGTTGATTTAACATCAACACTTAACTGATTGACGTAATTTTTCATTCATTACATGTCAATGTGTCTCATTAAATCTCTACTAAGGAAGCATTTGACATCTCTGAGTATTGGCATAAGTTTAAATAAAACGCAGCGTCTCACAAGGTCATTCTTGTCTTTAGAATTTGCGGTCTTCCTAGCATTAAAACTGGCTCATTCTATGCACACCTCAGGAATCTGTAATGAAAGTACATACATTTGAATACACTATATGCCTCACTCAGAGATGTCCATTATTTAGACACTTAACGACTTGACGTAATTTGTCATACAAGCCATGTTAAAATTATTCATTAAATCTCTACTAAGGAAGTATTTGACGACTCTGAGTACGGACTTATATGAAATAATTTATCGAGTAGCAAAAGTGTGAGGATTAAAATCTTCACTGAAAAAAGATATAAAAATGACTGAGTCGGGTAGAAAAACGATTTTTTATCCGTATGTCCCAGTGTAGTAGTAATGCTGTTATCCATAAAATAAATTACCTGACCTAAGGCTTTTGCAATGATATTTCGCATTTACTGCAATTATTAACTACATAATATAAATTTATTGTTGTTTCGGATATAATTCAACATTATTTGCCGTGTGTCTGAAGTGTTTATTCATAAATCAGTATTTATTGTTAAAAGTGACTTAGGTATATCGATATTTACGAGTTAAGCATTGGTCTTAAATAATCATTAATGAGATTAAGCACTTATTTCACTTCTCAGTGTATAATACTCTTTACAGTCATAACCATTGTAAATTGGCATATTACAAGAGATCTTAAGTCCTCTAAGCCTCGGTGGTCTAATGTGCACTCGCCTGCTAAGACTAAGGTCCTGGGTTCAATTCCCGCGTCGAGCGAAAAAATGTTTCCTACTTTTCAAATATGGCTCGGGTTTGAGATCACCAATTAGACATTGACAATTAGACAATTAGATCTGCATTAGACAAGCGTGACGGTTACGCCTAATCCTCCTCACTGTACTAATATCTTCAGTGAGATGAGAGGCCTTTGCCTAGCAGTGGGACATTACAGGCTATATTATAATACTTAATACTTATTATAATACGTAATTGTAGAAGGTACAATCTTCATCCTGTAGTGTATGCTTTTGGTCAGAAAGTCTGCTTTTGATCAGTGACAGAGTCATAACAGAAATCGTCATCTGACGTACGTGTTGGTTTTACAGTTTGACAGTTAACAAGCTGTCAAAGTAAAATACTAACAGTCAAGTATGTAAACGCAATGTTTGCTAATATTATCTTAACTATCTAAAACAGCTCTATTATACTCTTATTTATTGCGACAGTGTAATGTATGCGCACTCTCGCGCATAAATCAAACAGGGTTATCAGAAGTTCAACGCGATCGTAAATGAAATGAAATCATGCTTTGTATCTTGTCTTATATCTTTTGTCATTGTATTGCTTATTGTTTAAGTACGAGTACTTATATAGCAATTTTGTGCACTTTCCTATTACGTAGCATGTAAAGATTGAGCAACATTACATTTGCTACTAGCTCAATTTTAAACTTCACTTGTTCATTCCTTTCGGAGCATTTTTAAATTTACATTGACGTCTAAATAAGTATTACCAATCTGCAGACATCTTTCTGCCTTATCAAATGTTACTTAAAACCTATTAAAAAAACTTATCTTCATACCGCAAACTTCATCACAAGATTTACATAATATAAAATTGCAAATTGTCAAATTGCTCAACCTACAAATTACTTACGTCGAATTTTAAAATTACTGATGATCCCAAGCATATAATTTTATAATTAAGCAGCTGATATATTTCATTCCCGAGACAGCGCCAAAAGCATTCCTTAACAATTACAAATGGTGAGACGCTTCAAACAGAAATATCAACAATAACTAAAAATAGATTCCATCAATTGCGTTCCAATTTCATAAATTATTATATAACTATTTGAACGGACGAACGATTAGATTAGCTTCGACAAGAGCTTAAAATAGGCTGACTAAATACTAGGTTTTGCACTTTAAATGTTAGAACGTTGACACTTCGGGCCATGTAGGATGTATGCATTTTTTATTGCGGACTAGCTGCACCGTAGTTTGCTGGAATTGTTAGCGTAAAACCTAGGTGGGCGGGTATAAACAATTCACTAGCTAAAGTTACAATCGAAATAAAAACAAACCCAGAGCTGGACTAAGTATTAAGTGTTTTTGGAAAATAACACCCTAACGTAAACTTGGATGGGAAATGTTTATTTTTGAACCTTTAAAAAAAGTCAGTAAAATATTTTAATTTGATATCTCGTTTCTACCCTGCTGCCGCTCTCTACAAATTGAAAACAATCGCTAATTCAATAAATTTAAAGCATTAAACATTAAAAAATAACAATAAGAAACATATCTAAACCTATTGATTGAATTTCGTTCCTGTTTCACGACTCAAAAAGTAATTGCTCAAAAATAACTCGCCTACAATATCAGTTACAGAATTCTTTGTAACTCGACCTCTTTTCTACTCCAAATAAACACTTGGAAAGTTTTATTAAAAATCTAAAGGACTCCAAGTACTTTGGCAACGAGAATAAAAGCGCTCGAAAACAATGACCCGGGAAGCAATTTAGAGCTCATTTGAAAACTGATTCATGTTTTACAAAAACTCATTTGTTCGAATTAATGTCTGGATGAGATTAAAGTTATCCTGCATAAGTTTGACGGACGGGAGCTGGGAGGAACAAGATAAAGTGGCCAACAAAGCGCATCGGATGCTCAAAGTTTTTCCTTAACTTTTTGTAATTTCAAAAGAAAAGTTTGGGCCATTCAGCGCTTGAATGAAATAAGTCGACTGCTTAATTACAAAATTATATCTTTGGATTCATCTGTATTTTTAGGACTCCGTAAAAGTTATTTGTAACGTCAATTTGATCTTTATTGTGATTAATTTCTCATAAAGCAACGAAATTACTGTATCATTCAGCTAATTCAGTTAAAATTTCAATACTATATAACTTTAAAGACGTGCCTAGTACCGAGAGTTTTCTCTTATCGTTTTGGTGATAATGCAGCAATGTAAAAAAAGTTTTTGTCGAACAACGAAAATATAAATAAACCCTATTAGCCACATTACAACCTTCCTTTGGCTTTTGCCTATGATATAATTGAAATTAAAATTCACACACTACCTCAAAAGACCTACCCGAATCAAATATCAATGCCGCTCAGAATACTCCAATCAATTTAAAAACAAATTGAAAATTCAAAGAGTTGGGATATCAGACGGGTGGGAAACCAATATCCGATTCACAAAAGACAAACGCCCAATCGGTCCGTTCGCTAATTTGCTTAAACGAAGTATATCTGGTCCAAGTGACACGTACACCCGACCAATGCAATCAAAGTTGTAATTAGCAGCTAGTGAAACAGCAAATTAAACGTCCTTTCATGTGACGAATTTACGTGAGAACCCTAGGTGCTGCTCAAAGCTGTTTTAAAGCGATTTTAAATTGTTCATTATGGAAAAAGTGGTGTTGTTTCTTTGGTACCTTGGTTTTTCTTAAAGTGCTGCGGCTTATGCGCTAATAGTTATGAAAAGCTGTGTTTGAAGTTAACAAATATATTACTTGATGCCTAACTAGTTCATTTTTATTTTCAATTGTATTGCACAGGAGGGTATTATAATTACGGAGATTAGACGTTGGCATTATCGCTAGCTTGAATCTTTTAGTTAGTTTCAACATATTTTGACAGAAACACGGAACAAATGTTACAGGAAAGTTGTCAGACTATTTCATATTATTTTCTTAAGGAAGGAAACCTTGAAATATTTCACTACAAGAAGAGGCCTCCAAAGAGGAGGAGATAAAACATATTCACTGCGCTTCTCTTGACTAAAAGCCCCTAAAACTTCATAATTTGTACTCATCTGTCCTTTCGTTCTTACCTGTTTTGGAAGTATGCACTAAGAAACTTTTAGACTTTATAAAATGATGCAAATCTGTTTATTTCGGGTTCTCCTACCATGATGTGATTGAGTGATCTCCACCTGTGGTACTATTAAAAAATATATTCGTATAACAGCGTCGCCTAACCTATTTAGACCTTTAACGAAAAACCCAGAACGCAACCACTCAAAAAAAATCCTGGTATGGCTATGTTCACATGTAACGCGCGTCAACGCGCGATTTGAAAACGCGCGCTTAGACATCCTAATATATACCTAGCAACCGTTCACATGCGCGCGCGTTAACGCGCGTCAGCGAGCGTCAACGCGGCGCTCAGAGAAAAAGTTTCTAGACGCAGACAATCGCGCGTTGACTCGCGCTTTGATATTAATGTAATGTCCGTTTGCTGTTCAGATGAGCGCGCGCTTTCATCGCGATCGTATGTGTAACCGAGGCTACTTCCATTCTATTCCATGGGTAATTGAATATATAAGTAAAATAAAATTTAAAAAAACTACGTTTAAAAAAACCGACTTCAAAACTAAAAAGCAAAAAATAACTCTATAATCATAATATGAGTACTACTAAGGTAGTAATAATTATTAATTATATACTAGTATTGTTAGTTTTGGAGTCGGTGACAGCCAAGAAAGAACTAATTATTCAATCAAAAATTGATAGGCTATGCTCGCGTTATAGTTACGAGTATACCTTACCCGAACCTTATTGCGAACATCCAGCGGAGAGAGGAATTTATTTTCATAAGCTTCTCTCTCTCCGCCTCTCTCTCTCTCTCTCTCATCCACACACACAATCTCACTTGGCTGTCACCGACTCCAAAAATAACAATACTAGTATATAATTAATAATTATTACTACCTTAGTAGTACTCATATTATGATTGTAGAGTTATTTTTTGCTTTTTAGTTTTGAAGTCGGTTTTTTTAAACGTAGTTTTTTTAAATTTTATTTTTTACTTTTTAGTGTCTACTCTCTTTGTTTGTTAGTTAATTAGCTTCTTAATTCAATAACTCTTGGTAATCTCACTTTAATACTATTATATACTCACTTTAATACATTTTAATACTACGTTGTTTTGTTTTATTCTTATAAATTTTTATTGTTCTTTTTTTTTTCCTTTCATATTTATAATTATATTTTTTAAACCTATGTTACATTTTATGCCTACAGAGAAAATATTTCTATGTCAAAGATTAACGAGATACATGTCTTCTCGATACAGGCTTGCCTAGTGAGAAGACAAATAGAAATTCAAATTTGTTACTCCATCGACAAATTGTGTTTTATGCTGTTCTAAGAATATTTTTATAATTTAATTTTAAGTCTTATCTGTAAGTGCATTTTGTTCGAAATAAATATTTTTCATTTTCATTTTCATTTCATTTCATTTTCAATGTTTTAACAGTGAATTAATAATTTGTCGAATGACTTTATAGACATTCTAAAGTAATTAAAGAATTTAGATTCATGGTCTCTTAGATTCGGATATAGTGTCGCAAACAAACTGGGTCTATTTTTCAAAATTGGATGAACCCAATGTGTACGTTTTCTTTTTCAATATTTTTCTTTATAATATAACCACAAAATAATAGCCTCTTCCACGTCCATTTTCTACGTTCTACCGAACTAGACTGACGAGTACTCTCGCAACGCGCGTTAGCGCTCATCATCTGAACTCTCTTCAAATTTGATCGCGCGTTGACGCGCGTTAACGCGCGTTACATCTGAACATAGCCATAATGACAACGTTAGTACAGTGAAAGACACAGGACTTTATTAACATCATTTTAGCTATTCATTATTATTGTCCCTTTCTGATATACGCTATTTTCCAAAGAACAAAAGAGACAAAACATTTTACAACAGTGTGTTAGTTATAGAGCGTAAGAATAAGGCGGACAGTAGTTACTAGATAGTAGACCAGTACTGTGTTTAGATTGGAGGAAAATTCTATTTTTTTTATTTGTTAAAACACCAACTGGAACATATTATGGAGAGAATCCTCCAACCAATTTCTAAGAATCCGGTACATTAATTGCGAACACGTACCAAAACATCGGTGGGAGCATTTCTATCGGTTTTGATATTACCGCACTGGGTTTAGGTAGTGCGGTCGAGTGGCAATTTGAAACGGAACCGATATTCGAAATTAGATTCCCATTTCACCTCGATGTCGCAGGTATTGGTTTTGAGTTTTGTTCCGCGGTCAGTAATTTCACAGTTAATTGAGCGTCGATCATGAATTGGACGTCGGTGATTTCGGACAGTTTACAGTAATTACTTTGCTTGTTAGATTGACAAATTGGCAATAATTATTAGTGGTACGCGCCGGTGATTTTGGACTTTTGTGTCGAATTTTTGTCCCAAATTAGGGGCAATTTAATAGCGTCTTCCTTTATATTAATTTGATAATATTTTTAATCTGAATTGTTACGTCAATTTTCATTCGATTTTCCAATTTGTCTTCTGTCGTTTTGGTTTACAAAAAATTTTACCTATCTTCATTTTATTCGCAGATTTGTTCAATGCTTTCGCCTAACAAGTCACATAAAATTCCCTTTTACTAGTAAAGTAAGTACAATATACAATTTATTGATTCCGCACTTAATCTCGATCTAACAGTGTTGCATTATTCATAATCTCAATTATCTACTATAAATAAGAAATTGTATAACTCAACACCTATCAATTATACTAGAAAATCAAAGTGTCTGGATTATTATACTTTCTATAACGCTTGATAAATACTTGAAATACAGCAACTTGTCTTTATTACTGCGTGAACCAGATTACAATGTTACTTGATCAATAAATTACTTTGTATACTAGCTTTACATCGCGACTGTATTTTAATCTTTTAAGCCCCCGTATCAATGACATAAGTTGAGTCCATGTTTCTTTTAAATCAACTTCAGAAGCCGTTGTTTTGACAGATATGTCCTATAAAGAAATCGAACGCGATGGTACGTCTTTTTTTAATCGTCAGTTGTTGTAAGTTATATCCAAATCAAGTCGAAGGATTTAGACGTATGCTCGTAAATATCCTTAAGCAATACTATTTTTAGTTTATAACTTCATTTTATCTTTATCTTTTATATATTACTAGCAGCGCCCCGCGGTTTTACCCGCGTTGTGCCCGTTCCCGTGGGAATATCGGGAATTTTTTTACATAAAAACCTTCCTCTTGAATCACTCTACCTATTACAAAAAACCGCATCAAAATCCGTTGCGTAATTTTAAAGATTTAAGCATACAGACAGACAAACAGTGTGACAGACACGAAAAAGAGCCGACTTTATTTTATACTAGCAGCGCCCCGCGGTTTTACCCGCGTTGTGCCCGTTCCCGTGGGAATTTCGGGAATTTTTTTACATAAAAACCTTCCTCTTGAATCACTCTACCTATTACAAAAAACCGCATCAAAATCCGTTGCGTAATTTTAAAGATTTAAGCATACAGACAGACAAACAGTGTGACAGACACGAAAAAGAGACGACTTTATTTTATACTATGTAGTGATGTAGTGACTATGTAGTGATACATCGGTTTAACCTAAAAAAGGTTTCGAATCTTCTAAGTTTTAAATCAATTGTTTACATAGACTGCGCCAATAGGAAGCAAGAAATCCATCTTAGACAATCAACATATTTCTAAATTCAAAATACTTTCAACAATATTGCAATCATTATACAATTCTCTGAAAAACAAAAGCATAACGAATTCAATAGAACTGGAAGGCGTCCTGAATATGCTGTGTTGAGCTTTCAAAGAAAATGTTACGTTTATTGTGACAAGTAAAATAAGTGTCGATATTCTCTTCCTTGAAAAGAGGAAGAATCTAGCACCTTTCTTTAAAAATATATTTTCTCAGAAGTTTCTAGAAATGAAATATTCTATATTTATAGTGCAAAAGAAGTAAAGTTTACAATCAGTTTTCTACAAGGGAAATATAGTGTTAGAGTACGGCAGAGGAGAGACAGATAAGGTTCCGATGTCACTAATTAGCGTCTTAAGATATCAACTAAACCTCGTAGAAGAACCTCTCTCCTGCCTCATTAAGATTTTCTTTCCTAGATAACCTCAACATACCCATACAGCTTTTCCTACACCAAACAATATTAGTGACATCTTTTTTTGGAAAAAAAAGTCTGAACATATTGTTGACTACGTTGAACGAACTTGCAACTCCGACACAGTAAGCGCTCTCATAAACCACTGTGCCTATAACTTGCCAGTTTTAATCACATCTTTATCTCAACAAACATGAAGTCAAGAAGACAAACAAAGCTTAAATGTATCGCAACTAGCCGCACCCCCCGGTGACAACCGCGTTGTACCAGTTCCTACGGGAATTTCGATATAAAATCTATCCCATGTGTTACTCTGATGTATAACCTATAATACTGTAAAGTTTTATCCAAATGCATCCAGCAGTTTTTTCATGAAAGAGTAACAAACATACAAACATCCATCCTCACAAACTTTCACATTATCCTATGCTACAAATATTATAAACCAGTCACTAAACTTGCTCATTTTAACCCCATCCCTAGTTTATATCTTAATACTCTGTAAAACTTGCCTGCGGAGGTTGGATTGCTAACTTTATCACTCCGACTAATACCTGTTATTAATTGAAAGCGATTAATCGGATCGCGTTGATATCGGCTGCAATTTGAATAAATTTCAGTTATGACGTTTCCTTGGTTTCCAATGGGTTCTTTGACGATGAAATCGAGAAAAAATTACTCGGAAATACTTTAAGTGGCTGTGAAGTATTTGCGAAAAAAAATTCTCGATTTCTTTCGATTCTTTCATTAAACATCAATTAGAAGATAATATGGTTTTGGTTTTCGAATTCTTAAAGCAGAGATAGTCGACTACCTTCGGATTGTGACTAATAATATGAAGTATCTTTAGTATAATTTTGTCAATTCTCTTTGAATTAAATCTGTCTGACATTCCTAACTTTAACAGAGTAGAGAGACTCAGAGACGTTCATTAAATGGACACTTAAAAATTGACATAACTTTTCATTCAATTCATATCATTCATTATTTCATCTTCTAAGGAAGTATTAAACGTCTCTGAGTATGGGCGTTTGTGTAAGTGAGAAATTTCGATATTCAATCCTGAATTTATTGCTTAAATCTGTACAAAATTATCTAACTTTATTATCATCTCAATGTTATTATTATTCTCAACTTTATCTATAATCTTAAAATGTATGAAATAGTTATAATAAAATGTTATTCTTTTCTCTATACTGACATGGTTTATTACTCTACCCGTATCAGTATTGTTTGATATGCCAAATAAGTGAATGGCTCTAATATCACGTCCATGTACATTTACAGAAAGGAAAAACATGACATAATAATATAGACTTCCTTTGATTGCAACATCAGTTTTGAAAGCAAGAACCTTGTTATTGTTAAATAATAATGCTATGAAAGCTTTTATTTTGAGTAGGAGGATAAATATTGTGAGGTATTACTTCTTCAGTCTGATGCTTTGTTTATTTAACCTGTTGGGTTCCACTGCTGGGCAAAGGTTTCCCCTAATTCTTTCTACCTGGTTCTTTGTTTCACCACTTTTCTCTAGCTCTCTAACTCTTTGTCGAAGTCCTCCATTTCTATCCACCACCTCCTATTAGTTAGGTTTTAACTTTTTAATACTAAAACAATTAGTTTGGATTAGTCATTGGCTAACACTGATGTAAGAGTTTTTATACCTAAAGGCCTTCAACGTGGTCTATTGACTGAAATGTTGGGAACTAACAAAATGTTGTGACCTCCAACACACGGTAGCTATTGGATATAAATGTATTGGCTACCCATCCAAATAGTATCCAAACTGCATGTTGCTTAACAATCTCGATGAGTATGATGAGTATGAGATGAGTAGCATAGTTAAACCACGAGCACTTAAAATAAGGAAGAATCACATTATGATAAAACATCATTGATAGAAAGCCCTTATGTCATAATGACGTTTAAAAAGATATTGAGTAACAAGTCACAAGAGAATTGATTAAAAAGACATTATCGTCACTGACTGACCTGCATAGTACTGTCACTTGTTAGGTATAAGTATGTATATTGTGTTTTGTTTAGGTAATATCGGTGCCACATTTCAACGCTTGGGTTACTAACCTCCCGGTTCGGAACAAGCGTTAATGTGATGCGTATGTTTTCAATTCCATTCACACTGACATCTTACGTCAATATTTACTTAAACTTTTCAATACAACATACGAATGAAAGCGAAAAGAATCACAAATACCATTGAGTCATTCTCGAACAAAAGGAAGATTAAACTCTCTACCCACTAAGTTTCAAATAATCCTTTGAAAACAATATAAAAAGGATCGTACGTTGACTAGAAACTTTTTCAATATCTGCCCCGACAACAATGGCCGGCGCTTCTTTTTTTAAACGCACGGCCAAATAAATCCCGTATCAAATTACACTCCGGTTAGCCGAAACGATTTATCCTGCGTTTAAATCAGCTGTCGGATTATTCACAATAGAACCGACCACCGGGCGAGAAACAAAAATGATAACAAAATGCACTTTTGATACTCAATGTACACGCATCGTACGCATACTGTTAATGATAGTACGGAAATACTCTGTAGCGTCCCATATACCGACCTATCTTGTCGTTTTTGGGCGAAATGGTGTCGTGTAGCGTTAGGGCGAAAGTCGATATTCGTAGTGTGTGAACGCCGCTTTGGAAGGGCGGCCGTCGAGTAAGCTACGGGCCACGTGCACCTCGACAACTTGCGCTTAGTTCTTCACGAACTGTGTAGGAGGTTAGTCCGCTACATGAATATAATGTTCCTTCAATGTCATGCGCTATGAATGTCCGCGAAAAAGCGTTTACCGCTTACGCCCAGTGACGTTTGTGTGAGTTTGTGAATACCACGTGATTTTGACAGTCGTACGCCGCTGAAAAGCCGGGTTGTATTTTTGTCAAGAGGGAGGCAATGTGCGAGACCTAACGAGACTACGAGAAAGTGTTTTTCCGATTACCGTGAACCGAATAATTTTTGAGATGTTGTAACATCAAAGGATTATAATAAAATATAAGTTGGAGTAACCCCTCGAGGCAATGGAGTATTTTCGGTGAGTAATGAAATTTTTGGATGAGTATCAGCGTATTTTGAATTAATAATAATCTCCGTATTCCGAACTTTTGTTTATCAATATTTGTTTTGTAGAATTCGTTTAACTTAGCGATGATTTCAGTAAAATTTTAAATGTTTACGTTTACTTAGAACAATAAACTACGGACATTGTTTACTGGCAGTAAAATAAATGTATTTACTCTTTTGTTTTCCTTAACAAGTAGTTAGATAAACAAATTAGTGAAAAAAGTATTTTATGGTTCTCAATTCGAATTTATTTGCCAGTGTTGTTCTAGTCTCTTCTATATTTAAAAGGGTACAGAGAGGAAACATTTATTAGGTACCTGAATTCATTGTTTATGTATAGGTGGCGCTACTTAGCGCATGCGCAAATATATGTCAACAAACTTTCAAGTATATACAACGTTTTTGATGTGTGCGTTTTTGACATATACATGTATGTATGTATTGCGTTCTACTCTTAATATGAATTTTAATGGATCTTTCAAACCAAGAATAGCAGTTCAATGAAACAATAAATGGTTTATAGAAAAGTAATTAATGTAGTAATACTGGTTTACTGGGAATTTGTGGGATGTTATTTTTGGTTCCTTCTATGGGATAATTGGGCGTTGTCAGTCGAGTTAGTGAAGATTGATTAATTGTTTATAGCATTTTAATTGCTTATTGTCTTGATGGTTGTGGGTGACAACTGATAGTTGGATGCCACCCAAGATGGGAAGCTGATAGTTTTGCAATGACATTAATTGAATGTAATATTGATTTTATTGCATAATATTGAGCTTTTATCTTTGTGATGTGTGAAACATCTTCTTTATATATAATTCTACTAAACGTAGTCACTGAACTCCTCCTAAACGGCTGGATCGATTTGAACGATTTTTTGTATGTGTTTGGGTGGCACCCTGGATGGTTTAGATTCACACTAGCGACATCTATTGGGTCGTGGGTGGGACTAACGCGTGGGACAGCTAGTATTATTATAATTATTTATACAGATTTTTTGGTTACGGAAAGTTTATTATTAGGGTAATAAAAATAGATAGCTCAAATAAGTCCTCGGCCAACTTCATTTCCACAAAGCAAAACAATTTTAATACTAAATTAAGTTTGCTAAAGTTAGACAGATAAATACCAGTTTATTTCTTTCTTTTTCGTCGCCCTAATGCAAGAAAGAGATAGAAGTCGATTCTTGTATGAATTTATTATGGATCGGTATCGATTCACTTTCATACGTTACACGCTCGTGTACGCAAAGTTTTACCTATTTTTGTATTTTACTTGGAAATGCTGGGATTTTTTCAGGAGACTTAATAGTTACTAGCATACTAGCAGGGCCTCACGGATTTACCCGTGTTGTGCTCGTTCCCGTTGGAATTTCAGGATGAAAGTATGCTATGACTTTCCCGTTGAATGGGGCTATTGGCCTGTGGGGCTGTCCGGATACTTTGAACGCGCTAATCTGAGAAACTACCAATCCGATCTGACTGTAAAACAGCATTCTACATTAAAAAAAAACAATACACTTCGTATTTTAAATATTTTTTTGATTACCACAACCTCGTTTTCCAAACTCGGACCAACTCGAACAAAAACAAAAAACTCGCTTAATCTTCGATCTCACTTTAGAGTGTTGTTATGAAAAATTTCATTGTTATGTCACATGAAGTGTTAAACGAGTTTGTTTCGAGAATCATTAGTAGTATCACACCTGCGGCAATTCTCACGTCTGCAATTTATTCGCGGCATTATGAAGGTACAAAAATAATGAAACGTTACATATCCTTTTTGTTTATGACGTAAAGGGTTTATGTTCTACAAAATGGCTTTGTCACTGATATAATTGCTAATGAGTAGAATAAAAGATGATTATGTTACTAAGTTATTACTTTTTTGGTGGGGGGCTCGTGGCGTAGTTTGACTAACCGATGTTGGTTCATAGAGGTTGAGACGCAAGCTGATTTTTTGTTGTTGTTTGAACGCGTTAACCTCAGAAACTGCCAATACGATTTGAATAATTATTTTAGTAATGGATATCCACATTGAACAGGAAGGGTATGGATCTTTTTTTTCATCCCGAAATTTCCAAGGGAATGGGCACAACGTGGATAGAATCGCGGAGCGCTGCTAGTTTTGAAAAAACTGTAATACTGTTTGAAATATACTTCCTCTTCGTACGTAGATACAATGTTACTGCACATTATGTAAATCAATCATTTACCAAAATTACTCGAGTATTTGAAGCTGTCCATCCTATACTGTATCTTGTCCAATTTAAAGGTTAAACTAAACGGACTCACTTGAACTGTAACTATCATTCATTGTAACACTTTCACTAACACATTTAATAAATATGATACTGAAGTACTTGTTCCGACATTGTCATCATTTAAATGATCGAGAGATTTGATACATATTTATAGACTAGTTGCCCCCCTTTAGTTTTATCTCTTTACTCATTTTTTCCTTTTCTTTTGAAGATTTGAGAAAAAAAGTTGACTTAATTTTGGGATTGTGCTTCTCCAAGTGCTCATCTATAAGTAAGTCAAATTCATCAAAATTGGTTTATATGAAAAGAGACGAAAAAAAGATAGAGACTGAGACGTTTCATTAGTTTTTGCGAAAGAACTAATGTTTTAAGATGTCCAAGAAAATAGGAACAAATAACTGATGTTTAAAGTCCTGTATAAAAAAATGCTAATCGCTTGCACCATGGCATCTTCGAAAACATAATATTTTTTTAGAACTAGGTCCGTTATGAAATACTGTTATTTGAAAAGGAAATCCTCGCACTAATAATCAGTCAAATATTTGGCTCAGTCGCCAACCATTTACACAAAGGATACAATACAACGAATTCTCTTCGAGCGCTAAAGTTCTGCACATATAAACACTGCACTTTCAGGAAGATACACACATAATTCACGATTTGCTGCAATACTCCTAAATAATAATATAAATAGAAATTTGGGTCAGCTTGCTATCTATTGATTTAATAACTCTTAGTGAAATATTGCCAAGCTTTGGATTTGTAAGAGTTTTATTTAACACCACTTCTCATTCATATAGCTTAAAAAATTCAAAGCAATCCTAATTTAAGTTACGACGAAATTACACGCTTTGAGTTGAACCGTTAAAACTGGTACTGCTAAAGCTAGTAACAGCTCATAATAGTAATTTACAAACATACTAATTCCCGTGACATTATACGGTGTAAAACATACATCACACAGGGTGAAGTATGTAAGGATTGTTGCGTAAATCTTCATTAACGACACGTTGCATTGCGAGACTCCAATATATCGGATATTATATTAACAGCCTCGACTAATCGGTCGTGTTCTACCGTGAAATGTGTGTCTCGCTTCCTAGGCCAATGATGCAATGTTTAATTATGTACGCTGCACATGAATCTCCAAAAACTGCACTCAATTTTAGCTCATATACAGAAGTGTGAAAGCAGATTATCGCTTACGCAAAACAAGGTGATACTTACCCAATTCCGTTTTAGTTAATAGTTGTTTTGTATAGAGAAAATTTAATGGTACAGATAACAAAAGACTTTGATACTATTGTTTAGCCTACTTTAAATATATTGTTATCAAACCTACAATCGCTGAAAATGAATTCAGTTTCTTTGAAAACAAAGTTAAAGATCAAAGCTAAATTACCTAGTTTTTTATGGTACCAATAACACTTTATGTATAACACAAATATAGAAATACAAGCCGCTTTGTTGCCATTATTGAAGAATTTTGATATGAATGTTTCCAACAAAAACTTCCAGTGAAAAACAGCACATTCAAATAAAAAACAAACGCCTATCTACATTTTAGTAGCTAGCATAGATTTAGAAATAGCTTCAAACCAAAAAGGGCTAACACTATAAAGACTCAAAGAAAACTAATGTTCCATGAAGCTTATGTAATTCGGCGTGGTTAGTCAAATAAATCCTTGTAATGTGTAATGAACCATTTTCCCATAGTTCGTTTGCAGAGGACTGTGTTACATCATAGTGCTACATCTAAAGTATTTCCGTCTTTGTGTGCGTGACAGATTCCTTAATCATCGTGCATAGTTAGACTATGACAAATATTTTTGATATACGTTAGAGATGTGTTGCTTCATAAACGTATCAACGTTTAATGAATGAAAGAATTTTTGAAAAAATATTACCACAAAAATATTATCTCTTCAAGCCCATTATTTGCGTTGACACATTTGCAGTAGAAGTTTACTTTACAAGTTTGCTTAGATTGAGCGAGCATGTAATTTTACTTATTTGACATTCGCGTTTTATTGAACTCGCTGGTTGTTTGCTTTTTTAAATAGCTAATAAACAAAGATCTTTGTGATACTGAACCAAAATGTTTGATTAAGGTCAATCTTCTGTATTCTGAACTATTTTCATTTTATTTCCTCTAATTTCTTTAAATTTAGATTATATTATAGCTTTTATTGATAGTGCTATTCAGTGTTCTTTTTTCAAAATATACGGCACTATTGATCCAACTTTCGTTAGAAATGAGACTACAAAAACCTTTCCGAAGGCAATAGAATTACCAATTTAAATTCCAAACATCTAGGTCCCAAAGCTTAGCAAAGCGTAACAATTCTGCCCTGATTGCCATTCTGTCAGTCACTCAATCAACTCGGCTTTCCTTGTCTTCCAAACTAGGAGACTACTTTGCACGGCTTTTCACCCTCTGTTGATAGATCAAACGCAATCACGTTTGATCTCCACGATCTACGATTTAGTAATATCTGGTTAGATGCTAACTATTAGCTATTAAGACGATTACCGGTTTTAGCATGTTAGCGCTTTTGAATGCTTAATGGGAACAGATGGGTAAAATGGTTGTAACATAAGTATAGAGAATTGGAACACAATAGCTGCATAGGTAAATAGATAAAGAACTTTACCATTATACAATATACGGTATAAGTGTTCTAATTTAGTTTGAGATCACAATACGAATTACATAGATGTAAAGATCAAGAACCGATTACCAATGAAAAGAATTCCATAGTAAAATTGTACTATGACTTTGACTTCGACATTTCTCTCCTACAAAAAATGACACGAAGTTCTTTACTGAGTATAACTATACCGACGATAACGGTTTTATTAGTAAAGCTGCTAGTTTAAAAGTCCTATCGTGCATCAGAAGGCACATTAAGTATTCGGTCTCGGTTGCTAGAATCGTTAGACCATATTAGGAGCCTACAGTAGGTTGTTAGTAGTGAAACATGGTGTTAATGCTTTTATACCACCATCTTAAATTTTGGTGTCTGTGAATTCATAGGCTTTATACAGTACATTGTATTATGTTAAAAACAAATGACGTCCTTTGGAAATTGTGTTGCGATGCAAAAGATTTCAAAAACAGCTTTTGTTTTTCTACTGGATAAAATTAATGCTCGTATATCGTTTTCAAGCCTTGACTAAGTCAAGATTTGACTTATTATTATTATAACCTGAATAATATTAATAGTTTATTATATCATTACAAATTTCTTTTAAATCTTAAAGTGTACAGTGCCAGTTCTAACATTAATTGTCTCTAAATCTATTTAACCCCATGCACTTTCGGATTTAATGTGCTAGTATTAACGACGCTAATGTTGCATAAACGCAGTATGTGCGACAACAGATGTGAACACTTCTAGATTAGATCGCTGACCCCAATTCTGGTCTAGACAATTGCATTAATTAGGTGAGTTTTCCTATTAGTGATTAAGCAATCATTTTAATGAATTTGACTGTGTGAAATGGAATGATGAGGTAGCAAATATAAAAAATTAAATAAAAAGCTATTTAGAATAGGTTAATAAATAATTCTAGCATGAAACCAAAGCCAGTCTTATCATACTTAAAAACAATTAAAAAACAGTCAACATTGTAAATAAATGTTTAAGAATTTACAATAAAAAGCCGAACCAACAAGATTCCAGAATCATTATTGAAAAAAAAACATTCTCTCATGAAATAATAATAGAACTTTACCAAGTAAAGCGCTTACTTTGCATTCTCAATTGCATACTGTCATGATCTGCATCCATTAGTACTTTGAATATTATAAGTGTTTCGTCTCGCAGTTCTGCATGCAATTTGTCATCATCATTGTTGTCTGCCCTTTGTTTATTAGCTTTACAAATAACTGTCTCGTCACTTTTGTTTCATTGCAAAGTTTTAATTGAGCCGTTAATTTGTTGGTTGGTTTATTTATGTTTCTTGACATTTAGATTTGTAGTGTTTTGTCTTAATTTAGGGCCTTTTGAAAGAGAATGAATAGTTTATTAAGTACGCGGCATTTATGGGGAAGATGCAGTAGTACTTGTGAGTTTATGAGTGTAATCATAACATTTGAACACCTTTGGTTTAGCTGAATATATGAAGTATTCGAGTCGGCATTATGTGGCAAAGCCGGGCGGTAAAATGTAACATAAGAAAATCAATAAAATCTACTGACTGCCAATCGGTTGATGTCACGACTCGAAGGAACTCCTCAGTGGACATAAACCAAGTCAGTGCAGTGCTTTGGGTTAGCTTGTTGCTTCACTACTGCCGTATTGACGAGCCGACAATTCCGTCTCGAAAATATGTGTAACAAAACTTATACTTTCATATAAATCCTAACTCTCTTGAGGCTCCTAAAAATAGCTTCATAACCTTCAATTTAGGATGTCAAATATGGCGAAATATACCTTTTACCTTTAATACTCCCTTGGTATCATGGTCGAGATGACTTCCTGATTTGGGTCACATCTTGAGCGTAAATCCACGCTCCACATTTTTATTTAGCCATGATTGGGAAAACGTCTGGTAAATAATAATGAAGCTGTCATATACTACTTCATTTTCATGAAACTGTTGTCGTAAGAATTCAAATTTATTGTACGTTAGGCCAAGAATGAGTCAGACAGTGTGCTGGGACGTGATGGGAATTTGTTTTCATAAGGCCTCGTCGCTTGATCGTGAGACATTGCTGTCAAATGATTGTCGCTATTCCGTTTACGATATCATTTGAAGAATTTCTTTTGGGGACGGAAATATTTTATGGTTTTTCTCCGACTATAAAAATCTCGTTAGATATTTTTATTGTACAAAATTCTCTCCATTGGTGGAATATTAAAATACTGGTTCCAAAGATTTCAGTTTTAAGAAATAAAATAAAAAAGAAATAAAATATATGACTTTGCAAGTTGACTCTTCAAGAATCTTGGAAATGTATTTAATTCAAGAATTTTTTTGCTCAAAAAGGGCATCAAAAACTTGTGGTCTTTAGTTATCAGCAATTAAATAAGTAAGTAATAATAATTTACTATTTGCGGTTGTAATAAAAGAAAGGAATGCCTTTAAAGGCACTTAATGAATGTACTTTTTAATCAAAAGTAACTCTGTATATGTATCTCTGTCTATTAAGATAAGAGTGAGTCAAAAATAACTAGAAGTAAGTCTAAAAATGCATTAATTAGAATATATCTGAACAAAATAGAATGCAAATACTTGAATTCTACCATCGCAATCCCGACTTAGATCAGACACGAGAAGATAACATTCAAATCACCAATTGTTAAAATATTAGAAAACCAATTTACTCAAAGACGAAAAAACCAATCGAAAAAAATACCAAAACTTTTCAAATAAAATAGAAAGAAAATGCAATTCGTTACCCAAAAAAGGCAAACTCTATACGTGTTTCCTGCTCTGAATACGTTAGAGATTCGTATCAGGTATTCATATCAAGCTAATATTCATCCCTTAGTAATTCCATTCAAGTTAATTTACATTCTGTGCACCCTTGAAAGCATAAAGTTATAACAAGCAAAGTTAACGAGGTGGAACATAGCATCAACGCGTTCTAATCTCATACTTACGCGCTTCTTGATAGGGAGTAATGAGATTAATCAAGATCCTTCTACGACACCGATTCAGTTATAAAGTGGTGAGAATTTAACGTTTTAATATTCACTTTGGATGGCATTATTCGTATGTGAATTTTAACAGGAGTGAGACTTTGATTTTTTTTATAGGTCACGATTTTTCGAAAGTCATCTTGTTAAAAATGTGAACATGATTACAACCTTGCGACACAGTGTTATTTTTTTGAGGACTACCAGCAACTCGCCTTAACTGTTTCCTCGGGAATTTCGGAATAAAACATAGTCTATGTTCTCCTAAGTTTTATAATTCTATGTACTTTTATCAAAGTTCGTTCATTGGTTTACACTTTAGACATGAAATCGTAACAGACGGATAGCTAGAGTTCACATTTACGATATTAAATAAGAAAACGGGTTCACATTTACAATATTAAGTAAGGAAAACATTTTTTTAATAGTGACTTTTTGTGCTTACCCTTTAAAATATGACATTGGTGGTACAATAAATCGTAACCGATAATTCCTGCTGTCGGAAAAATACCACAATCAGAATCTAAGTTCATTAATTTAAGAGCTACAATACCTGCCACTCACAAATACATAGACATGCTAAACTAAATAATACCATTATTTTTGCTCTGGAGACTATCACTACATAGTATAAAATAAAGTCGTCTCTTTTTCGTGTCTGTCTGTTTGTCTGTCTGTATGCTTAAATCTTTAAAATTACGCAACGGATTTTGATGCGGTTTTTTGTAATAGGTAGAGTGATTCAAGAGGAAGGTTTTTATGTAAAAAAATTCCCGAAATTCCCACGGGAACGGGCACAACGCGGGTAATAAAGAATAAACTACATATGTCCAGATGGATTCTACCTATTTTCTAGTACCTATAACTTTCTATGCGGGATTTGAATCTCAATTAATGTTTAGTCTAGTGGGTGTAGGTAATAACAATTCTAAAATATTATACCTTCTCAAATTTCCTTTTTTATTGATTTATTTTAGGTATAACAAATTCCATAGATTGTGCTTATTCAAATCTTTTAAAGATTAAAATAATACATTCTTTACGACCGTTTAATGCGGATTCCTATCTTTATATGTTTTAAGTGAAATAAATTAACCTATTAATTTAGTGTCCGTTTGCTTTACTTGTTAATTACATTTTTATTTTAATTAAGATTGATAGAAGTCCTTTATGTATAATTTATTCAGTTTAAAGGAATGTAACGATATTTTCGGAATTTAATGGAATTCTTACACTGTCTGTTATAGTGTCAATAAATTATAATTGAGATAAGATTATAACTAATTAAATCTCCGGTAATATTAAACCTATTCAAATCGTTTAAATTTGATTATAAACTAGATAATATCTTTAAGGAATTAAGACATTGGGTATGTAACGGTCAAATGCCAAAGCAGGATATTTTTATTTCATTTGAATGCTTAAATCGTCGAATTAAATTGTAAATTGATTTGAGCAACATCTGTATATATCGGAATTGCTTTGTTTAGTTACTGTCAAAATCAATAAGAATATTTTTTAAAATAAAACTACGTTTATGGATACTCTGCACTTTTATTTTACTTTTTTTTTCCTTGACTTTTCGGCCCCTCTTCAGGAACCGTGGTCACAGAAGATTGAGTAACCAGTATGTATAAGAATATTTATCATATAAGGCATCAAGACCATACGGCTATCATATAACGAGACATTACCTTTTGTAGCGCTCGGGGCGTTGTTTGACTAAACTATGATAGCAGCTCATTGCGATTGTTAAGCAACGTGCAGCACGGCCGCTACTTGGGTAGGTTTCTATCTGATCGCTACCGTGCTTCAGAGAGCACGTAACAGTTTCGCTCGCGGTTATTTTTGTTAAATGATGTCGGTAGCCTTTGGGCGGTCTAAAACTGTAACCCCAGTATTGGCCACTAACATACTCGAACTTACTTTACTTTCTTTATTTTGTTAGTTGACAATGAGGCAAGCATATTCATATCATGGCATATCAATCTAGAGAGCAGGTTACTAAAATATAACCTAACAAAGTTTTGTAGGAATCTTAAACTATTCGTTTACTGAAAATTTTGTTCTAACAACGATGAGCGAAATAATCTAAACATTCCGTAAGAAACAAAACTTGAAACAGGAAATTTGCAAAACGATACAGTATTAAACGCTTCTATAACCAGAGATATTGATGATAATTTGCCATAACACGTTTTATTCAGCAACTATGACCTACGACTAAAACAAACAAGACACAAACTCAAAGATGATTCACAATGAAGTTGGAACTAAATAGATTTGTCCAATAACTCAGTGGCGCCATGTTAACTGCAGTTCAAGTCTGCAAATAAATTGTTCTATGTTTATGAGACCATAAATTTTTGAGACGAAGGATTAATTAGTTTTAATTTTATGAGATTCCTTTCTAAGAACTGTATGCTTCTATTTATCATTTCTTGTTAATTGTGAAGAGAATACTTCTTTAAGTGCGTGAAAAATTTAATGTATTAAATTATTCTGAACAAAAAAGTTACTACGTTTTGTACTTTTGGTTTTTAATTACAATAATTGACAAAATTCTGCATCATATGTAAGAAATATCTAGCAAAAACGTAGATACTGGAATGAAATCTCATAGATTTCAGCTAAACACAAACGTTTTTCAAGATTACCATCCTTTAAAACACAAGTTCATGAACTCTTGTACCAAAAATAGTTAAATAAATTTTGGTGGAAACTCAATTTGTTTTTCAGGAAAAATTCCATGTGTTTGCAAAATAGTTTTACGATGCGCCATGAAACAACCTGTCATGACGTACATACATTTTTGATTACTTTTTAATTACCAAATGGTCATTGACTGATCATATTTTTCAATGCTGACTCATACCAGCTATGATATCAGCTCTATAAAGTTATACCGCGAAAAACAATTTTTGCCAGTAATTTTCCAGAAGCGAGCCTGTAAGCCTGCCTATTCTTGGAAATTATACCACACTGTTTAACGGAATCACATTGTGTTTTGATGGATTTGTACACGAAATAGAGAAGTGCCAGTAAGGCCTTCGTTATGAGGAGTTGTATAACTTTTGCTCGAAAAATAATATTCATAATTGTCTCATAATGTGATGATAACATATGTACCTGTACAACTAGCCGTGCATCACGGTACTACCAGCGTTGTACCCGTTCCCGCGAGAATTTCTGGACAAATGTATCCCATGTGTGTTATTCTGATGTATAACCTATATTACTGTAAAGTTTCATTCAAATCCGTTCAGTAGTTGCGTGAAAGAGTAACATACATACATACCGCAAGACAAGCCCGTTGGCACAGTGGCAGTGAGAGCGCTTACTGTGTCGGGGGTTGCGGGTTCGATTCCCGCCCGGAGTCAACAATATGTGCTGACATAGTTGTTGGCGACGACGTCTGGGTGTCAATTATATATTCTTATAAAGTATTTGTGTATGTATATGTAGTAGTACCAGTTAATTAGATTCCATAACACAAGCTTAGAGCTTACTTTGGGTCTAATTAACCGTGTGTGAATTTGTCCAGGTATATTTATTATTTATACAATTTACTACACAAATTGAATAGTTGATTTATTTAGTGGCTGGAAAAACTGATTACGATCTTTGGGATTAGATTACAGATCAAGTTTCGATGTTGTTTAGAAGATAAAAATCGAATCAGTTTAAATAGACCTAAGTAGTTCAAGGCTAATCTAAGTATTCATCTTGCTTGTTTTACTTCAATTAATACTTACTTATTGGCAAGACTACTATCTACTATCTATCTTTTCTTATGTAATAAAGCTGAAGAGATTGATTTTTCGTCTTTTTGTTTGTTTGAATGCACTTATCTCAGAAACTACTAATCCATTTTAATAAATCTTTTTGTAGTAAATAGTCAAATTCAACGGAAAGATTACAGCCTATTTTTCATCCCAAAATTTTAAAGGAAACGAGCACAACGCTGATACAATAAATAGGACTCAAAGTTCAAAAACCTTTACCTACATAACCGTAAATAAGGTAAACCAATCATTTATTAATATCATAACACGAATGATAACGATGCGTATAGAGCACTAGTTATTTATCGTTTTAACAATAATTGAACATAAACTCGGTGTTCGAACTTATCTGCAAATGAATTATTGTGATGTCCCTTCCTTTATTTTGTACCGAAATTTTCCTTATTTACTATCAGTAGTAAAGTAGCGTTTAAAAATAACATATTTATTAGCAGCCCCCCGCGGTTTTACCCGCGTTGTGCCCGTTCCCGTGGGAATTCGTCTTGAATCACTTTATCTATTTAAAAAAAAAGTGTCAAAATCCGTTACGTAGTTTTATAGATCTAAGAATACATAGGGACAGACAGACAGCGGAACGCGACTTTGTTTCATACTATGTAGTGAAGTACGGATTAAAAGGAAGTGTGTATACAATTGATATTCTAAAAAACTACTAGATCGCATTTAAATGTGATTTTCACTAACAAGCAGTGAAAAATATTAACATAAGAGAAAGTATATTGACTGTCTATTTTTCATGAAAAAATTGTCACAGAAATAGAATAAACGCGGGTAAAACCGCGAGCCGTTGCTAATATTTTTATATAACTTCTAAAATCAATAGCAATCAAAAGGAAAGGCCATACATAAAACAGTTGCGCAGAATGTGTTGAGATAACAAATTATTAACAATCCCACGCCAAGATCTATCATTAATGTCAAAATATAATTTCGAAAATGAATTTGGAATTTTCACCATTCAACGTGGGATGCACTTGTGTCAAACGATAAGCGTCCATCTGTCGTCAAAATAAGATAATATTGTAATGAAGTTTACTATTACGAAAAAAAAACTTTGATGAATCAGTTCTTTAGGTTATATAGTTCGTAATATCATCTACATGAGGTATCGTATTAATAGCTATAACTGAGAGGTGGAGTGACCTATTTTCATTTTTCTGATGCTGAGAAAGTAAAAACAAATTCGGGGTTGAGTATACACTTACTTAAGTATACACTTCGATTATATATTTTTTCATATTATGAAATCATTGAAGTTTTAAAATACGATTAATCCGAAACTATCCCTTTTTAAAACCCGCAAGAGCGCGAAACATCCCTAAGAAAAGTGGTGTATTCATATTGATACGTTGATAGTACAGCAACCTTGAAAAACAAGTAAACAATTTAATAGGTATCAATATTTCTCATGAGATAGCAATGTGGATAAAATGGAAAAAACACAGTCATACATACCCTGTAATTACGTAGAGATTGAGATTTGAGTCTCATGAATCGAAGATTGACAAATAATGAGATGTTTCATATAAATTCTCTCTTATTTATTTTTTGTTTACATGGTTACACGTGTGTGATTAATGTGTGGGTTTTTGTAAAAGGAAATAAAATCGCAATAACACATTTTTATACACACATACATACAAACGTACATTTATACATTGCTCAGAAGAATTTATTGACGAAGGCTTCATATTTTTATAGTAGACTAATCTCGCCCCGCGGTTATACCCGCGTTGTACCCGTTCCCGTGGGAATTTTGGCACGAGAAATAGCTTATAACCTTCCCGTTGAATGTGGCTATCTATTACAAAAATAATCATTCAAATCTGGTTGGTAGTTTCTGATATTAGTGCGTTCAAACAATCAAAAAAAAAAAAATAACAAACTCTTCAGCTTTATATAAGTATAGAACGCCTCGGTGGTCAAGTGGTGTGTGCACTTGCCTGCCAAGACAGAGTATAGATAATCACTACATAGTATAAAATAAAGTCGTCTCTTTTTCGTGTCTGTCTGTTTGTCTGTCTGTATGCTTAAATCTTTAAAATTACGCAACGGATTGTGATGCGGTTTTTTGTAATAGGTAGAGTGATTCAAGAGGAAAGTTTATATAAATTCCCGAAATTCCCTCGGGAACGGGCACAACGCGGGTAAAACCGCGGGGCGCTGCTAGTGAAGAATAATACGTTAACTATGACAATGTGAACTAGAGCAGTTAACAAAGTTGTAAATTGAACTTGATTCTTTTAACAACTCGGCAAGAAATTACAACTGCACAGTCGTAGAAAAGGTGCTAAAATCCCTTTCTTAATTTAGGTTAAGTCAATTGTAGTTACAATGTCTTCATTTAGCAAGTAATAAAGGGTTACAAATAAATTGCATAGCTTCTGAGAACTTCACGTTCAGTCACTTAAGGGGAAAGCAGGGTTTGAAGGTGGTTGTGAATCTTAATTGTTAACCTGTAACGTCCTAATGTTGGGCCAAGACCTCATCTCACTAAATATATCAACACCAAAGGACACCTAAAATTATTCCTTTGATGTAAATCAAAATAAGTAGAAGAAAATATTGCATGTTATGTGGACAAAGTTATCTGAATCGCATCATCGCGAAATACTCCCAATCTTCTTTGATGACTTATTAAAACAAAAAGCACCTAATAACATAACTCAATGAGATAAAACAATTGCCGCAATTGAATTGACACACAATGCAAATAACTATTATTATTTCCAGTAATTTCAAACGCAAGATCAAGATAAAGTACTTACAAAACGTTTTAATTGGTTAGTCTCAAATTCTGACTAAGCTGACCTAAGACCTTAAATACGTAACAAAGCTAGGGAACGCAGAATGTAAACTAGTACCATTAAAATTGATTAACTTAATGATAATTGTTTTGTATCTATCAATATTAATTTAAATTGGATTTTATTTGAAGTCTTTGGATAAAGCAATGTCCTTTTCCTCTTATCTAGTGAGTGGCCTACTTTTGTGAAATTGTGATTGAAATAAGCTACATATGATAGTCCTGATAATTATAGCAATTAGATTTTATCAAATAAAATAATAGGTAAATAATATATGTTAAAAATCATTATTAAGATAGAAGATGATGAAAAGGTCAGTTATTGGAACAACCATTAAAAGCCTATGGAATAGTCAAATAATAAAAGGCATAGCGATAAAAATAAGACTTATCCTGATATTTCTCACAGTTAGCAATGTATGATCATAATAAATAATCGTATGCAAAAATAACAAGCTTAATGGAAGTCCCGTTTATGTTACAAGTTTAGTTCAAATATATCGATTCCTTTGGACTTCAAAAGTAGAATGAACTTGGATGAGCAAAAGTTATTCAACCAAATCGTTTGTCGCTAAAAGAACTTCAACGGAAAGACACATCGCGTTACAAGCTTCTTAATTATCGTACGAAGGAAAGTGTTTAAAGATAACATATATTTATAGCATCAAATGCAGGTGACACGGTATCTTAACATTAATGGTTCACCTTATTAGATAGGTGATGTTAAAAGAGCAGTACGTTTTGGTAAATTGATTTGTAGGTTGGAAAGTTGATTGCTACTATCGTTTTTATTGGTCACGTGTTTAGCAAGGGAATGCTAAAGAAGATAGTTTACATTTTTGGCCCATGCTAATTGCAAATGTCGTCTAACGCCTTATTTAACAAACCCATTGGCACAGTGGCATTTGAGAGAGCTTACTGTGTCTGGGGTCGCGGGTTCGATTCCCTCCCGGAGTCAACAATATGAGCAGACAAAGTCGTTGGCGACGACATCTGGGTGTGAATTATATAATTATATGTATTATTATCAGTTAGTCAGACACAAGCTTTGAAGTTAGTTTAGGTCTAATTAACCGTGTGTGAACTTGTCCTGTGGAATATTTATTTAATAGAAGCTGATATGTGCAGAATGCTTTTAGCCCAATTCTTCCCACCTAAGATTAAAGAAAAAAGTCTCAGGGAGTCCATTAAGCGAGACAGGAGAGCGTCCAATGTTGGGGAGCCAAGGCCACAACAAAGGAACTACCAAGGGAGCTTAACTTACAAAACAATACCCACACCACCTTATTTTGATATCCATAGATTTCATTTTCCATTATTCATATTAATGAATAATGGAAAATGAAATATATGGATATGGATGATCATTAGATCATGAAGATGACAGATATAAGGCGATAAACTGTGTAGGAAGTGTAGGAGTATCTTGATTTGATAATAATTGCATATTCTTTAATTTTATTACGAATAATATTGGTTTTATTGAGTTACTAAAACCGTTCATCAAAATATTTTGAGAAAATGGTATCAATATTTCTATTTTTAAAACCAATGTCCATTTTAATTAATGTTATAGTAACATGAAATGTTTAATTGATATCTCTGAATGCGGTACTAAGAACTGCTATACTATCTAAAGCATTACTTTAGTTTAGAAATAGTTTAGTTAGAACTAGATGACTAGTTAATTAAGAACATCATTAAAAATCTGCTATAGGCTACGTACTAAGAAATTTCCAAGAAATTGTTCTCAAGGATAGTTTATATTTAAATTATTCAAAAGTGATTCTAGACAGAGCTCAAATGCTTCTTAGAAAGCAGCTCCTAGCTATTGCACTAAAGTACACGGTAAATAAACATTAAAAAACAGTTAAGCATAAATTAAACTAAGCATTGTTCAGTAATCGCTGTTGAAGTTTCTGAATTGCTTAGTAATGTAAACAAAAACCACGTTTCAAGTTTAACCAGTCAAAGTTGGCTCGTACAGAATCCTGCCTCTAATTAGCTTGGGAAGTACCTTGCAGTAATTGTGAAGGTTACAATTACATCGCGCAATGCAGGGATAGTTATACGGATAGTTATGTGATAGTTAGTTCTTGAAAATATTTTCTGCAGCTATTTTTACCTGAGGTTTTCGTCCTATTCCATTTTCATCTCTGGTGGTCTCGTAATTGCTCTGTCGAGACTGAATCCAACTTAAACTCTAAAAGCCTCTTGTGTCCTTCCCGCAAAAGTTAGACGATTGAATATAGCATTAATAACTTTACCTTTAGAGCGCTTTTGGGAAGTCTAAATACTAGAACACTTTACGCTGACTCGTAAGTTACTAAGCAAGTTCGATTAGGTTAGTAGCCAACCCCGGTGTTGGAGACTTTAGACCCCTAATGACCTCCGACTACGACATGGTCCAACCGTTGCAACAACCGGGACCGACAATTTTACGTACCCTCCAACAAACGACACTATGGACCTCCCATCCAAGTAGGGCCTCACGTTGCATATCAATAAATAAAAAATAAATAAATAAAAATAAATTAATTGTCATAAAAACAAAACTTAAATAACAAAAAGGAAATTAAAAACATACAGAATTTGACAAAAGTTTGTGACTCGGCTGTTGCTGTACGAGACAGAACCCTCGGTGAGCTTACATCGGTCCAAACTACGCCACGAGTGCTACCAAGTAGTACAACTGATAAGTGATTGGCCCCTCATCTCATCTAAGTTGCGTTACTTAAATAGATCTCCAGACTGTTTCAGTCTAACTGGGGCGTACTCACAAATAATTACCAATTTGGAAGGCACCTGAAGACAAAGATCTTTGAACAACTAAACAACGCTTCACGGTCGCTTTGTCCGTATTTTACATTAAACAGTGGTCTCATTACAAATTCAAATTAGTTCCCAGCTGATGACTGCTTGGATGACAAGACAAATCGTCTCTCCAAGAACTGAGTGATGCTAAATGAAATTTTCCAACCACTTATAATGCCGGACACGTTTTGTATTACCTAATTTGTGATATTATTGAGAACGATATTAGTTTTCGAAGCAGGTAGTGGTCATAATTTGATTTTAGAATGATAGTAAAATTTAATTGGGCTAACTTTTATGTACCGAGTGTGGTACGTGAGATAGGGCCCTTTCTTAGAATCACTTTACGGTTTAGTGTAAATTATTTATTACATATTTTATTAAGCAAAGATTACCCACACGCGTTACTTTCAGGATTCTGAGAAGGAACGTTATGCATTATCCTTGTGGAGGTTAAGAAAAATTACATCAAAATATTATCGGATTTTAGAGATTTCAAAAGTAAAACTTACAATAACGTTGAACGATTTCAAATAAACTTTCAAATCATTCCACACTGGCACTGAGTTAATCTATTCAAAACAATGTTCTAAAATTACAAAAACAAAGATTTAAAAATAGAGACCCATTTAGGCGAGCCCATCAACACAAATGAGTCATTTAAAAATGCACATTTCAATAACAAAAGACCGAATCATGCATACTCGCGCCTTTTGTTTTAACATTTCAAAAATACTATCTCTTCTATCCAAGACCTAATTTACATGAATAGCGAACCACTACGAGTACCATCCACTCTTTGTCTTTTAAATTGCAATTAATTATTCCAGTTTATGTAAATAGAAACCACAAACGGCCGTCATACTTTGGTCCTGGGCAGTCTTTTTGCAACCACCAAGTGCAATATTTAGTCCATATTTCGTAATTAAATGTGTAATTATGCAACAGACTTTTCAATGACTTTAGTTTTTAGCACCGTTTCAGTGCTAAAGTCTAGTACTTTATTCAGAATAATCTTCAAAGTTTAATTTTAGTGAAATAGTATTTTCGTTTCAACCATTCGGTCAATAACCCTTGATAAGTATAAATGTCTTAAAACGAAAGCCTTGCCTTTAAGAGTTTAAACTTCTTCCAAGCCTTAAGCTCGTAAATCTGAGCTATATGTTTAAATAAAATTCACTTTAGGTTATATTTGCACTTCTTTACGCCTAGAGATGTTTAAATTAATTATTTATATTTGACTTGTGTAATGTAGTAATATATATAATATTTTTGATAGCAAACAATTACGCTAATCACAGGATACCCATTTGAAATCAAATCTTTCCGACGTTCTCAGAGACATCAAATGCTTGAGTAATTTTTGCACATAAAGTAAATATGACGTCAATTAGTTGATTGTCAATTTAATGGGCATCCTTGAGTGCGGCATTTAAACTTAAAATATTGCATGTAATTTTGTAATTGCTTATTACCAAGATAATTTGATGCGTATTAAACCGACAGCAATTACTCAATATTTGCCACCAGCAATACTTATTAATTCCGCATTTTGAAATAAAAAGCGTCTTCAACGTAAATTATCCAAACTTTGCCTCCACTTATTAATCAAACCGATTATTTTCCTTACATTTCATAATTTCTGTTACAGTATCTTAAAAGGTACTAATTATAGGTCGGCCATGACCGTTGCTTCATCCTATTGCAAGCAGTAACCCTGTTATTGAGTCTCCATTGAAATTCTTCAATCGACGAATTCAATTGAACGTATATTTTTATCACATGAATGGTTTGATTCGCAAAAGAAGTGTTCTTGTATCTTTCAAGTATCGATACTGAACTTTAGATTGCACCAGATGGTTTTATGGTCGGAATTTTGATGGTTCATGTTGCATTTGTTTGCAGTGATTCATGATATCAAAGGTTGGTAGATATGTAGCTTTTTAAGGAACAAATAGATTGTGGTCTTGTTGTGGTTTAAGATTTAAAGTTTATTAAATTAGAATGGCTAGTTATCTATTAATACTGATTTTATCGTTGACTTATAAAATAAATTTGTATTAATAATAAGCCAACATCTCAATAGAAGTACTAGTCACATTAAACATCTTAATAGCTCACACTTCCCGATTTTGTGCTTCACGCTAATAGTGCCATCTATATGCATCGCATTTCGCATATCATGTAACCAATGATTAACAGGACCCGATTAAAAATAAATTAGACGGATCACTCAAGTGAATCTTCACTCGAGTGAATGTTTTATTTTTAACTAGCAGCGCCCCGCGGTTTTACCCGCGTTGTGCCCGTTCCCGTGGGAATTTCGGGAATTTTTTTACATAAAAAACTTCCTCTTGAATCTCTCTACCTATTACAAAAAACCGCATCAAAATCCGTTGCGTAATTTTAAAGATTTAAGCATACAGACATACAAACAGACAGACACGAAAAAGACACGACTTTATTTTATACTATGTAGTGATAGTGATTCCCTTAATTTCTTTTTCATACGGCTTATTTTAAATGACGTAGAACTGAACATTCATCCGCAGTTTCTTTCAATATGACGAGCAAATCCGGGCAATCAAGTCAAAATGGTCAGTTTAACGAACGTCCTGCCTGTGTCGAGAAGGTTCATTTTTCTTTCATTCGGAGTGGAAATAAATGATGATATAACATGGTTAAATTGGTTCTCTAATTAATTCATTCGGCATTTTTGTTTCACTTTACTATGAAACGCGACACTTTCAGTAAATAATACAAAATTAAACAAGGAAATGAATGAAAATGGTGGAAAATGGTGGTGAATGAAAACCGTCTGACTCCACCATTACAGATGGAACCACAACACATTGTTTCGATATCAAAACTTTATGAATAATGAATCGAAATTAGATTGATTTATTAGAAAACATAATTTGCATACAACTGTTGATTATTATGTTAGATACTGTCGAAGTTTGTATGCTTTTGGAGCCGTGATTTACATTATAAAGTTATGTTGGGTTAAGATACTGGAGTTTATGGTAGCGTTGCTTAGGCTGCTACGCTAAGTTCTGCGTAGGAAGTATCAAGTTCTTAATATAAATAATTAAAGATCAAAGTAACAATGAACTTTCTGTTTAATTATGAATCCTTAACACAAAATGATGTTATTAGTTTGGTGGGTATGTGTGTCTGCAGTGACATTGTATCTCCTATACGAATGGGCAGATTTTTTTTTCAAAGGGGTAGCTTAAATACAAAATCAATGGGGGTTACAACATACCCGGAAAAGCTTGTGTTATGGAATCTAACTTAGACACAAAATTAAATACTTTATATCAACACTAGCAGCGCCCCGCGGTTTTACCCGCGTTGTGCCTGATCCCGTGGGAATTTCGGGATGCAAAATAGCATATAACCATTCCGTTGAATGTAGCTATCTTTTACAAAAATAATTATTCAAATCGGACTGATAATTCCTGAGATTACCTCGAACATACAAACAAACAAAGAAACAAACTTAAAAAAATTATCTCTTTATAATATTAGTATAGAATCAACATATAATAATTGACACCCAGATGTCGTCGCCAACAATTACATAAATGTCTCATATTGTTGACTTCGGGCGGGAATCAGACCCGACACAGTGAACGCTCTCACGTGCCACTGTGCCAACGGGCATGTATTAATCGAATAACATACTACTACAACCCGGTACGCATTTCACCTGGACATAATGTAGCCAAGGCATTTCAAAGGATAAAAAAAAATATATATAGACCATGCAAAATTATAGACAACCACAACCAGTATATTTCTTAAAAACCGCAAACCACTTGGCATCAAAATTAATGGCAGCTACATCTCAGTTCCTAGTAGGGATTGAAAAAGAAACCACAGCAACACTAACTTGATAGATGTGTTAAAGAACTATTTAAATGACATTAACCAGACCACCCAATGATTTCCAAGAACGGGCTTCAATAAAAACAACAGGCATGAGTGTTACCGAAGTGTGTCATTAGGATTTATAATCTATTTTGGTGTGAGTTCCCTGTGTTATTTTTAGCGTAGTCTGTGGATGTCGATCGGAGTTTATTGATCTAGGAGGTTCCCAAACTTTAGATAAGGGTCGCTAAGTATTAATGATCGTTGAAGTGTCAATGTGAACTGAATTAGAATAGTGGAACATTTTGGTAATCTTATCTATTCTAATATTAAAAGGGGTATAATTTGTAGTTTTGTTTGTTTGTATTTTATACTGTTTCGACATTTTATCCATCATCCTACTGGTTTCTTAAACTTCATATAAAAATGTAAAATAAAAATCGAAGTGTATCCGTAAACATACTGTAAAACGTAGTTTCAATTCAAAATATCATCTCCTGCTTTTGTAGGTGAAAGATTTTTCAGTTACTACAACTGAAAATTTTACATCCCTTCATCGACCAATCGTGTAAAAAACCTTTGAGAATCTCTGATAAACATCTTCCTACATATTAAATTCATTGGAAACCAAAACAGTTGAATAGAACAACACACTTCAACAAGTTTGTTTAACGTAAACTGAAATTGATCTTTGATTTGGTTAATTTGTTTTTAAACTTGATTTTCTTAGTAATAATTTATTAAGGAGGATACAAACGAAATTAATTATTGATTAACTTTTGTTTGATGTCAGTTCGAGTAGGTAAGTTACCAAGGTGAGTGTTGGAGTTTTTAAACCACTTGGAGTTGTAGCTTTCTCTCTCGTACTCAATCTTTCCCTCTCTCCTTCTGACTCTCTCTCTCTCTCTCTTACGTTTCAAACGGCCGAAACCAACAGTTTAAAATGTCAAATAAAGTTTTCTAAGTCTTCGTTTCTGCATTCGTTCGTTTTCATAGACGAATTTTGAAATCAAAGCTTCACACTTTGGCCTAAAAAAACAAGGTTATTAGGTTAAATGCCAAATTAATTAGTAACAGCAATCATAAACGAACCCAGTGGGATATCTAGTTTTATGTCAATATAATAAACAAGCGTAGGTGTAAAATGCATTGAATTTAAAAATTCAACACATTAAACTCTCAAAAATGCAACGAAACACATTAAACTGATATAAAAATTAATCATATACATAAACGCGTTATTTTTATAGTAACTTCAAATTACAAAAAACAAGAATACAAAGTCAATAAAATCGATATTTTCTTTGTAATAAAACGCGTTGAATGAAAATTAAGGTCATAGTTAAACGGGTTCTTGATATATCTTATCTTATATTGTTGTTGTAAATATATATTAACACCTGAACTTCGATTTGTATTCAAATGAGAATGTTTAGCGAATTGTATGCGTGGGAGTATTGAGAAATGGATATACTATTCGAAAAGAATTACTATTTAAAAGATAAAAATATACACGGAATATATATTTAATATACTCTCACTATATATTTATTGTTGTATTTGCATATACAAATTGATAGTTAGTATATGAAATCAATTTTGAAGTCGTATCTTCCTACGCAATTTTATGGCAGATGGATTAAAAGGTTCTTATTATTTACCAGCAGCATCCCGCGGTTTCACCCGCATCGTGCTCATTCCCATAGAAGTTTTGGGATCTATAATCTGATTTTTTAAAGTAGCTATACAGTACACAAAGATTTATTTTTAATTGAATTGGACGTTTTTATAAGTAAACCCTTTTTATAAGTTTTTATAAGTTTATGTATGAAGATGAAACTGAATGCTGTCTTTATATAAAATTTTTATCATATTTCTTAGGCCAGATGTTTGTGAAAGAATCAGCGTAAGCTAAGAACTACGTATAATATAAAAGGGCGTGGGTCGATACTGAAAACACTTAACTGGATACCAAAAATAAAATCTAGTTCAAAGGGCACCGTTACTGTCTTAAAAGATTTTAAGGATTTCAAGCTGTTTTTCTTCTTAGAGGGCGTTGAAAAGTGTTGCGATATAACATTTACTTTATTGTTTCGAAAATACATTTATTAAGAATATATTTTATAGAATATTTTCGGGGGGAAAGTAGGTTGCTTATTTCGTTTTTCTAAAGCGGTAAGTAAATTAAAACCTTATATTCAAATTTAAATTTTACCTGCCAACATGTCAAACGCTAACCATGTAAACCAAGTTTCAATTTTTCGAACATGACTCGGATTTGAAATCACTAACTGCATTAGGCAAGCTTGGTGATAACACTTTATCCTCCTCACTGTATCGTTGGACGTTACAGGCTAAGGGCCTTTAAACGCTTATTAAGAGCACTTTAGCTATCAAATGGTTTGTCACTTTCCGACATACGCTATTTGCCAAAGAGCGAAAGAGACAATACACTGTTTCAGTTAAATATCTATACTAATATATTTTGTATTATAAAGCTGAAGAGTTTGTTTTGTTTGTTTGTTTGTTTGTTTGTTTAAACGCGCTAATCTCAGAAACTACTGAACCGATTTGAATAATTCTTTCACTGTTAGATAGTCTATTTATCGAGGAAGGCTATAGGCTACATTTTATCCCGGATTTCCTACGGGAACGGGCACAACGCGGGTAAAACCGCAGGGCGCTGCTAGTCTACTATATAAAAATAAGTCGGGTTTTCCTACCTGACGCTATAACTCCAGAACGCACGAACCGATTTCCACGGTTTTGCATTCGTTGGAAAGGTCTCGGGCTCCGTGAGGTTTATAGGGAATAAAAATCTCAAAATTCCCACGGGAACGGGGGCGCTGCGGGTGAAACCGCGGGGCATAGCTAGTCGGTTATAAATAAGGCGGTATTACTTTACTTTTTTGCTTACTAACATGTCGATGGTAACGTCAAAACTGAATGACGAGACAAAACACTTAACATTCTCATAGGCCATACGTTATTGTGAAACAATATTAAGTAACCACATCACAATTCGGAATCTCATAAAACCCTTTCAAAATGAAAAAAACAATTAACAAACGTGCGGTCATGTCCATAACAATAAAATACAACAATTACTTAACCACGTAAGGAAAGATGGTCATAAAAAATACTCGTATTTCCTTTACTTTGACTCCATATGGCGAAGCAAAAAGCTGGCTGAATTCCAACAGGTTTCTGTCTGTTTGAGCCGTAAAGAAAGACTTGAATTTATATATTTAGGTCACGGTAGTGACGTACTAAACGTTTCACCCCTGATACTATAAGTTTAAGTTCTTAGTGAATAAATTGTCAAGTTAGTTCAAGTAGACGTGTTGGATAGAGCTGTTAAGACTTACGTTTGGTTAGGTTATAGGTAGTGGCGGATCTAGGATTTGATTTGGGGGCATAGGATATCGATTTAGGGGCATGATTTGGGGGCATAGAATTTTGATGGGGGCTTGACCCTGTTCTGAGTAGTGGATTTTGGTTCAAGAGCTTGATTCTTTTGAGGGTAGGTTTTATCAAAGGAGGCTTGAACTTAGGGAGGACAATTTGGGGGCTAGGAGCCCCGTCTCCTTTGGATTCGCCACTGACTATAGGTTTCAAATTTCGCAATAAACGAAATCACTCTTTTCATAAGTATATACCTGCCTTATCTTTGTACAATGTAACAAATTCATCTACAAATCAGTCGATTTCATTATTGGAGAAAACGCAGTAAGAATCTAAATGAACAATAAGTTTGTGAGTTCAATAAGTACACTCTACAGTGTTGCATTTTCTGCTCAAACTTAACAAAGTAAGTTTGGCGCTTGCATGTAAATTGAAGTTTTCTTAGCAAATTATTTTATTTTCACACTCACAAACACACGCAAACAGAAACACACTCTGTCTCTCTCTCTCTCTCTCTCACACACACACACGCAGCAAATCGACAGCAACAGTAATCTTAAACCGTCGTCATAATAACAGATACCGTACATTTACTAGAAAGTAAATAAGTTCAGTAGCAAAACCGTTGGCCCATATAATCATGTAAGGTCCCACAGTAGTCGAGAACTACCATTACCATGAAAGGTTTCTCGTATCATGAGGATTGTCGCAAACATCCATCAAGCTCGTGACAGGGTTAGCCTTATCGGTCATTAATGCATCCTTTTTAATGTTATCTCCTTTCTCTACGGTACCAGATATAGAATGCTACTTGTTTATGTTGCTTTAGGATGTAACTTGGTTTAAATTTGGAGTGTTGAAATTAGGCCCATAGCACACGGCGTATTTTATACGCGCAGGCGACGCGCGTATTAGGAACGCGCGTCTTTGGCGCCGTAGACGCTGATTGTTGCGTTTGCATTGATGATACAAGCGCGCGCATGAAGCGCGTATACGCGCTTTTGAAGCGCGTACAAATGAGCAATGTTGTCTCAACCGACACCATTGTACAACTGGAGACTGGAGGAGTCTCTGGTCAAAACGGAAAGGCTACGAGCGGCTACAGCGCGTATACGCGCAGGAGACGCACGTTTCATGATCGCCCCGTGTGCCTAGGTTACAAGGTTGCGTTCAAATCTCGTTTGAAGCTCGTATACGTGCGTCATCTGCGCGTCGCCTGCGCGTATAAAATACGCCGTGTGCTATGGGCCTAACTCTGACGTTATTAGGAGAAATGTTATACAATTTTAAGCGGAACAGTCGGACGAGTCAATTAAGTCAGTTTTATCTCACACTAGCAGCGCCCCGCGGTTTTACCCGCGTTGTGCCCGTGGGAATTTCGGGAATTTTTTTACATAAAAACCTTCCTCTTGAATCATTCTACCTATTACAAAAAACCGCATCAAAATCCGTTGCGTAATTTTAAAGATTTAAAAGCATACAGACAAACAGACACGAAACAGAGACGACTTTATTTTATACTATGTAGTGAAGCGCCCCTGGAACATATTTGTGTAAGTAAATAAGTTTGCATCATAGTTCGCGGCTTTAAAATTATCTTTGAAGTAGGGACAGCATGTAAAGTAGGTAAACGGAGAAAAAATATTCGTGGAGAGTTATGTCTAACGCACATAAACAATGATCTTGGTTACGGTACCAATAGTTAAGAACACAAAGACGCGTGACATTTTGATAAACTTTTCTTTTGTCTTTTTTGTTCGTAAGTTTTAATGGAAAACTCACTTTTAATCAGATGTTAAGGACAACTTTTTTATTTAACTAGTTAATAATGCGACCCCGACAGATATTGCCTCCTCATAAAATGTCAGTATTGTCAAATTTTATATAACGAGACATGTATAAAATATTTTAGAGATACTTTATACTCTAAGCACTTTTACTATAGTAGCTTTATTTTAGGAGCGCCCCTGGGCCTTACTTGTTGTTGCAAAACCAAATATAGGTTTAATTAGCATAACTTCTGCAGGTTATCTGATTTTTCAAAACAAAGCGAGAAAGATCGCTAGTAAAACAAAAGGAAACATCTACAAAAGTCCGGTATTGAAATTCGAAATTACATATTTTTCCGTACGTGAATGTTCCTCACATTTTCATTATACCCTACTTAGTACGTAAATCTCCCACAAAGGCTTTGTCCGGACTCTTTTCAAGCTATATGTGTATGAAGTTACGCGCCCACATTTACATTAAGTAGTTTAGGTGCGGGATTTCATTAAAATGCAAAATATATTTCGTATTTGCAACGTCGGCTTTAAGTTGAGTTAGGTAAGTTCGTGGAGGATAATGGCCAACCCTGGTCAAATACGAGTATTATAACTTACTAGCCACGCCCCGCGGTGATACCCCCGTTGTACCCGTTCCCGCCGGAATTTCGGGATAAATGTATCCCATATGGTATTTTGATGTATAACCTATATTATTGTAAAGTTTCATCCAAATCCGTCCAGAAGTTTTTACGTGAAAGAGCAACAAACATATGTACATCCATACATACATCCATCCTCAAAAAAAATCTCATTTATAATATTAAGTAGGAGAAGAAATTAGGATATGATGCTATAAAAAAGTAAGTACCAAGTTTGAGTGTATTTATTGAAAAATCCAAGACCGAAAACTTTACATACCCTGCGAAGAATGTAGGTAAGCATTCATTGCGAAATGCCAATGAGTGCTTAAACTACTGAGGTAGGAGCTCTATCTCTTCAGCGAGAGATACTCCTTATTATAATAACATATAGATCAAAGTGGGAATGTTATAAAGGCGAAGTCAGATTAATGCCAAAAAAGTCCATTTTAAGTAATTATTCATGTTCTTTGTTGTTGGAGGTGATAATTACTCAATACGCACATTTCTTTGTTCAAAAGTGTAACATTGACATGTTTTCTTTAATGACGTAATTAACGCCTAATTTAGGACTCAACAAAGAATTATGAAGCTTTTGGAAGATACAATCAGTAAAATTGAACATTGACCAAATTGACAAAATGAAATAATAAGTCAAAGAGAATTGTCCATCTGTGAGGTGCAGTATTAGCAACTACACATTAAGAATTGAAACTATGTTTACGTTTACGAATACGCTTTTACCTATATATACTTTATGCTACTTTATGCCGCTTTCCGTGAGAATTTCGGGATAATAAATAGCTTACAACTTCCCGTCGAATGTAGCTATCCATTACACAAATAATTGTACAAAACGGGTTGACAGTTTCTGATATTAGCGCATTCAAACAAAAAATAAAAAAATCGAATTCTTCAGCTTTATTAAATACTAGCAGCGCCCCGCCCCGCCCCGTTTTACCCGTGTTGTACCCGTTCCCGTGAGAATTTCGAGATGAAAAATAGCCTATAACCTTCCCGTTGAATGTGGCTATCTATCACAAACATAATTATTCAAATCGGACTGATAATTCCTGAGATTACCCCGAACATACAAACAAACAAACAAACTTACAAATTTTACCTCTTTATAATATTAGTATAGAAGTATAGATATACTCGTATCTGACGATTCCTTTCGACTGTACTTTGTTAATCGGATTCCTCGCTAATTGTGCCCTTATTTCATATACCAATGAATAGGAATAGTACACCAATCGTAAGTTATCTTAAGCGTCGCGTTCGTAGAAATTGAGCTTTACAAGCTGCGATAAACGAATTTGAAAAACATTTAAAGGATTAAAAAGGAAGAATTAACTGCATAGTCATGGTTTTAATTTTCATATCTTTTAGTCTACGCCCTTTGATCAATTTTAATCCATTATGTACGTAATGGGTGATGTCATAACCTTTTACGGTGTATTTTTATTCTACGAAAACTTGTTGGTTGATAAATTTATACGCAATAAGGCATTTCACCGAATGATAGGTCAAAGTAAACTTTACTTAGTAAACAAAAGCTAAGTTATTATTGGATAAGTGCTTGACCGTATTTTAAGAATTATCACCGAATCGTAATAAAAAACAATTAATAATTTATTTTATGAAATATTTTGTTTTTACCCCGGACGCAAAAAAGGGGTGTAAGTTTGTCGTCGATGTCTGTGTGTGTGAGTTAACAGCTCTCACACGGATTTCGATGCGGTTTTTTTTCATTTGACAGCCAGTTTATTTGCAGTACTGCTAAGCTATGTTTCTTTAAAATCAGTCCAGCCGTTTATGCGTTAGAGGTTTAAAAAATACATAAACTTTTGTAAAATATATTTCTATATTTAATCTGTAACCGAGAAATCAGCAAATATAATACAGTCTGACGTCTCGGACAAGACTGCAGCTTTAAAGGCAATATTTTTGATATACTCCTAAGTCATAAGCTTGCTATGGCTAGTCTGCATGACGCTAAACAATCGTACAACTCTTTTATTAAAATAATTGGCACTGTGACTTGTGAGAGAGCTTACTGTGTCGGGGATTGTGGGTTTAACTCCTCCCGGATACTACAATATGTGCAGAGTTGCAGACATAGTTCTTGGCTGCGATGTCTGGGGGTCAATTCTGTTTTCTTATGAAATATTTAACAGCCTCCGTGGTCTTGTGGTTTGAGCGCTCAGCTCACGACCCGGAGGTTCCGGGTTCGATTCCCGGTGGGGATATCTCACAAAAATCACTTTGTGAGACTGTCCTCAGCTTGGTTAGGGCATTGCAGGCTGAAACACCTGATTGCCCGAAAAGTAAGATGATTCCGTGCTTCGGAGGGCACGTTAAGCCGTCGGTCCCAGTTACTTTCTAGGGATAGTAGTCGTTACATGAGCCATCCATGTCAGAGGCCTTTGGCGGCTCAATAACTCTGACACCAGGATGACCATCTACTCGATGGAGAAGAAGAAGATGAAATATTTTTGGTTTTGTAGTATCAGGTATAAATATGTAGTAGTATCAGTTAGGTAGTTAGATTCCATAATACAAGCTTAGAGCTTACTTTGGGTTGAATTTCCCCGGGGTATATTTATTTTACAGTTTTATTAAACATCCATTATTTATCAGCTAAACTAAGCGACAGTTTTCTATCAAGGAAATCTATTTATAATGAATCCTCACTCAACTTAATTTGCATAAACTGTTGCCTGTTTTCTTAAAGGAGTCTTTAATAAGCAAAAGCTTTGAAGTAAACGCTAAGTAATGTTCACTTAGCAACAGTTTTACTGAAGATATTGCAAGTGAAAAGTTAATTACGGTTAGAATTTAAGTAGCAGCTTCATTTTAAATAGTGGTGCAGTCGTGAGGGTTCTTTATACGGATTTTTAGCAAAGTTAATTAGCGCCCGCATCGGTTTCTGTTATCTTTTTTTGTAGTTACAACCCGGCAGAATGTTTAATAGAATTTGTTTATTTATTACTATTGTAGTGGGGAAAATATGTTATGTAATTGCTTTAAGCGTAAGGCACACATAGTATGGGTGCGTTGCGGGCTAGTGCGAAACCTTTCATACAAATAGGAATGGAAACAACCGAGACCAAAAGGAGTTAGGAGAGAGGTAAAAGGAGTACTTCGTCACGCGACCCGCAACCGAACCGCACGCGCACTTTAAAATGTGTCTTACGCTTTACTTGTTTACTTAAACTCTTGAGATTTAAGGTTATCAGGTTATCACATATGCCATGGAGTTGTGAAATTTCAAAAACAAAGTTTAAAAATACGATGGCTGTTGTTGCTGTTAAGGTGCGTAGCTTTAGATGAGCATTAAACTTTATTCTTGTTGGTGCACGAGTACTTCTAAAGAACAAAATGATATTATGGACTACCCCTATCAGTGCACCCCATATATTCCTTTCAAGCCGTTAAAACACTTAACATAATGGAATTAATTACCGGTCAGATTAATTTTCACATACAATATGGAATAGAATGCGAGCGTGCCAATATATCTGCCTAAAAGTTATTTGGTAGAACCCATTTGGCTACAAATACAGCGCGGTAGTGTGGTACTACTCCACACTATTCAGTTGCTACTGAAAGGTTGAGGTCACTGATACAGCGGAAAGCGTAAGCGGGTTATGGGCTTTTGATATTTCTAGCTTAATTTAATTGGCATAATTTTCCAAGCAATGTTTTGCTGAGGTAGTCCCATTAGGGCAACCAGCTATGGCACCTGCGTGTACAGCAACCAAGCCTAATCCGATTAGGGCCACCTATCAGGTGTGAGGGTATTTTTTTTAAATGAATGAGTTTGCAAGCTGCAAGTTGACTATCAATGTTAGCGCTTTCGTCTTATTCAACTCGCCTGCGCGTTCCTTGTGTTCTCTTTAAGTATAACAATGCTTTATTTAATTTACATTAAGATAAGTCACACGCCTTGTTTCAGATTTCTTCTTCCTTAAATATTGTTCATATATTTTTTAGTTATTTTAACTTTTTCCTAAATTAATCTTAGGATACGTGATACATATAAAACGCTTACAATATAAACAAACAAACTATACTATCTGAACTACTTCAATCTGGTGTTCATGACATTATGCATCGAGCATCAATCGGCATCATCCATTGATTGATTAGTGCCGTTGCTTCCCTGTATCGCTAATTTCATAGCCACAGTTATAGAGTTGACATAAATTATTCAAACTGAGACCTGCGGTCGATAAACCCAGACACAGTGAATGGGAAACATTATGGCTTATTCAGGAACTCACTTTAAATAGCCGACCGGAGGCTTCACTGGAACCGTGCTACTGATGTGAATAAATTTAGGTACCTATATGTAGTTTAGTTTAAACAAAATATATCGTGAGTTTGATGGAGAAATGGTGATGCAGTCTTAGGCTGATGGATATTTATGTTTAAATGAACGTTTCTTAGGATTAGGGGAGGCCTTAGCCCAGCTATGGGACAGTGAGATTACGTAAAAAATTAACTGTAGAGGTGAGTATAGACTACAACATTTTCTGGAGCATTTCTGTGTAATGTAACGTTCTTACGAATGATACAATACAGGCAAAAGCTCAGTTTCCAAAGCACGTTTAGTTCGTAAGAGGATGATACACTAGAACATATCATAGAGCGGCTCGTTGTTCTGTTACAAGTAAATGTTGTAGTCTATACTCACCTTTAAAGTGTGTACAATCCCATAGACAAGTAAAAATTTTTAAGCAATATATTTGGTTGTCTACTGTCAAAACGTATGGGAATGTGCTATTTGCCGCGATTTTGACTGTATTTTGTGATTAATATCCATTATCCAAGTCTTATCTATAAACTTTGCTAAAATGTATGAAATAAATACTAAAATGTATTGTCTAATTTTTTTTAATACGAAATCTTTTAACACTCAGACAGAGTTACTGTTGCATTTGTATTAAATAAATACTAAAAGCTATTGTCTAATTTTTTTAAATACGAAATCTTACTTAAGACTCAGACAGGGTTACTGTTAATAAGCAACCTTTAAAATTTAAGGAAGTAAGAAAAACAAAGAATAATTGGTATATAGAAGTAATTAGTAACCATCACATTCACGAAACAACAAAATGATACGAAGTTTTAATTGGATAGAACTGAGTATTATTTCACTTGAATAATCTATGTTTATCACTGTATTGATGATACGTTAATTTTATGCCTCCTGAGACGTAATTATCGGGATGAAGAGATTAAACTAAGACGGAGTTAATTGGATGATGCATGGATAGAAACTCAAAGTAACATTGATGTTAATGTCACTCTGTCTGTCTGACACGCTGCGGGCTTTGAACTAATGTCTTTTTACAAGCGTTTGTTTAGTGTCACCTGTCTTGTCTATGTCTCTATTCCAGCCTTCATTTATCATTCATTTTGTAGGTTAGTGGCCAACTCTGGTGTCGAAGTTTTAGATTCCTCCGATATAGTCGATTGAAACAACAGGGACCGACACTTTAACGTGCCCTTCGAAGCAAGGTAGCGCTCAGATATAAATGCCACTATTGGTCACCCATCGACAGTGACAGATACACACGTACAGTAGAATTATATATTTTATTTTATTAATCTTCTTATTTAAAAAATTCTCGTGTCACAGTGTTCGTTCGCGTACTCCTCCGAAACGGCTTGACCGATTCTCATGAAATTTTGTGAGCATATTGAGTAGGTCTGAGAATCGGCCAACATCTATTTTTTATCCCGAAATTCCCGCGGGAACGGGTACAACGCGGGTGAAACCGCGGGGCGCAGCTAGTAATATATAATATATACACGGTGAGCCTTAATAACCCGAAAGATTTAAACCAACGATTTTAGAGCCTAATTAGAGTATATAAAGTTATATAACGTATAGTCCAAAAACCCATATTTTAAGAGATATTAATTAATTTCAAGTAAACCACAAGTAAGAAAATCTCAATTGTAACACACCCTAAAGGCGTGACGTAGCCACCTACTACTTTTACACGCAGACGCACTAACCACATGGTTGATGCATCGTATGATATCGGAGTGATTCGTTAAGTGTCATGCTCGCTCCTCAACTGTTTCTCAACTGAGATTAATCAAAACTCGCTCACTCTCTGAAGTAAAGGTTTGTTTACAAAGAAGCGATCAATTAATATGATTTAATTTGTACTGAAATAGTAGTTTAATTAAGACACATAATTGGACCCATGTTGATATAGCATTATTTACTCGTACTGTAGTCACAAATACGTCGTTTAAATCTTTCGGGTTATTAAGGCTCACCGTGTATAGTAAAATAGAAGAAATATACTTTTTATTAATATCATAGATACTGTAGTGTGAAGACTTTAACTGTACAACGCACAAGTTTGAAAAAGGAAAGGGTATCAAGGTAATAATTAGTATTAAGTTTTAATGAAAGTAAAGTTAAACCGCAACGGAAGGGGCATTCATAAGACTTCCTTCCTCACGATCTTTAAGTATTAATTACAGACCCTAGCCCCTACCATGGTAATTATAAATGGACTAGAAGCGCCTCTAGGTTTTACTCGCGCTGTGTCCGTTCCTGTAGGAATTTAGGGATGAAAAATAGCCTATAAGCTTTCCGTTAAATGTGGCTAACTATTATTATTCAAATCGAATGGGTGGTTTCTGAGATTATCGCGTTCAAACAATCAAAAAGTCAAAATCTTTAGCTTTATAACATAAGGTATAGACTAGTAGCCACTCGGTTTTACACGTGTTTGTGAGAATTTCGGAATAAAAAATAGCTTGTAACCTGAATGAATGAACTCTCCTGAGTTACAAACTCCATTACAAAAATAATTATACAAATCTGATTGGTAGTTTTCGAAATTGTTAAATGTCATATCAGTAGCGTGTGACAGAGACAGCGCTCAACAAAATCGAAACTAGCTGTCTCCCTCCAGATGTCGAGGATCACTTCGCATGCCTAGTATAATTAAGTAGAAACGAATACTTAAAGATTTTTATTCCAGAATATTGCTACATTTTTGCGAATTGTGGGTTGTTCTGAAAGCTTTGTGTTGAGTTAAGGAGCTTTTCCTAAGCTTTTGTTAAGTTTAAAGTATTTATTTCAGTTTTTGCTTTGGTTTAAGTAATATACAAGTACGTTTTTTGTACGTCTTAAATAATATAATAATATATCAATGAAATAAATTTTCTTTGTTATCAAATTTTTAAATAAAATATAATTTTCCTTGAAGTCTATATGAAACCAGTATACCTGCCTATTTTTTTGCGTTTCAAATAATTTGCTGAAAACGTTCCGTGAAAAGACTTGCACAGACGAGGGTTCAGAAAGCTGAACTAAAAAGCATTAATTTATTTTGTAGTACAGAAGCTTTGCTACAAAATAGACGAATAAATATAAGGGCAATTGGCCCTATAACATAAAACAAGACACACAGGTTGCACTACCAGTCAGGAATCCGTACTGTTATTAAGTACGTACTGTTGTAAAACATTGAAAAAAGCCTTAAATACGTTCTGTTATTAAAAAAGTTATTAGAAGAAAAAGGAATCTTACAAAGAATTTTGACATTACTATCCATACAAAATTAAACAATCCTAACTTAATATTATATATGCGAAAGTAACTCTGTCTGTCTGTCTGTCACGCTTTGCACGTGTACTTTTTATCGCGAAATTCTTGACGGGTACAACGCGGGGTGAAACCGCGGGGCACTGCTAGTATTTAATATAAGTTAGAGTTTAAATAATGTGTGCCTTTAACTATACCAGAGTCCAAAAACCGTTTTAAATAATATCACTGTCATTATTTTGTATCTCGTCTATACAGACTGAAAGTTAAATTAGTACATCAAACATGACACAATTAAAAAGGAAATGAAAAATATATTAAGAACGAGAGTAAATTGAGTTCTTCCGGGATATAATTGTTTGGTTGTAAACGTATTGAGGATGTCTCAATGAATGAGCGACCTACTCTCAATATGTTTGTTAATTAATCATTTCTGTGTTGTTTAATGATGTGCGTATGTGCATTGAGTGGAGATCAAATGAGTGATTCTTTAGAGATGATGATGAGTATTTAACAGGTTTGATTTATCTCAATCTCGCTACAAAAGATTGGTCTGCACAGTGGCTTGTAAAAATGCTTACAGCCAAGTGACAGGGTATGTGTGAGAGCGAGCGATAAGGGAGGAGAGACTGAGAGAGAAACTTATGAAAATCAACTCCACTCTGCTGGATGTTCGCAGGGATAAGGTATAACTATAACACAAGCATCATAAATTTTTTTGAACAATGTGTTCTTCTTGGCTGTTACCGACTCCAAAAATAACAATACTAGTATATAATTAATAATTATTACTACCTTAGTAGTACTCATATTATGATTATAGTTATTTTTTGCTTTTTAGTTTTGAAGTCGGTTTTTTAAACGTAGTTTTTTTTTTAAATTTGATATTTTATTTATTATTTAAATATTTATTTATTTGTTTCAGGTAAGAATTAGTGGAGTGAAGAACTCTGCTTAGCTTGCTCACTCTGCTCAGCTTAATTTTGACATATTTATGACTCTGGAAGGTAAGAGTTTACGATCTTCTTCTTAGTACCAACCAACAGTAAGCAAAAGAATGAAATAAACTAGGAATGTCTGCTTCGAAGTGTTGATCTTTGTGTGCACTGTGCGGTCAGGCTTGCATATTAAAATGTCTAAGTTTTCACCAAAAATTTACCTTTTAATTGAAATGCTTAACGTTCACTACATTTACCTTTATAAACTCTACGGCACCCAATAAATTATGAAGCAAGCGGAAACACACTTACTAATTGCCGTCCCGATGAATCATATGACGAAACTGGTATCAAATCCGATCTAAATTTATATCAGAACTGCTCTGGATGTGGTTTATGTCACTTTAGACCTCATTAGTTAGAAGTTCGGCCGAAACTAGGCGTTAGGGTTACCACAGACTTGAGCGAGCCGGCATTTTCGGTTCGGCAGTGTAATGGATCCTTCCAAGTGCCGAGCGCACTAAGAACCTTGTCAAGTAAATGCGACTTTCAGAATTTCACAATGCTATACGAAGCATTTTAATTTGGAAGGAAAATGCTATACGAAGCATTTTAATTTGCCCATTGAACATAGGTGTCGAACAAAAAAACCGACCCAAAACAAATACTGCACTAGTTCGGTTTCATTCGACTAAGGCCGTTCATATAGTTCTTTAAAATCGACTCATCATACTTCTAGGATTAGGCAATATTTCGGTATTTTATAAATATTTTACCAGCTGGCATTGCCGAATAATGCCATTCTACTAATGTGTGTCAACCCTTAGGGAACCGATACAGAACTGAATCATTTAGTATTTAGCATCAGATGCTCATTGCTCATGAAATATTATTGGAACCGAATTTACCTGGTATTAGTCATGGGAAATAGTAATATTTAGTGTTAAGACAGTGTTTTGTTGATGTAACCTATATGTAATAAGGGTTTTATGCTAGCAAGGTTATAATGCTATACCTAATGTGAGTAAAACAAATTAGTAGTTAAAATGGTCGACCACCATTTTTTTCCACATATCATTTCTAGAACTGAAATGAAAAAAACGTACCTTTTTTTATTTAATTTGTTTAAAGTAGTAAAACTTACCGAGTTATATAAAACTACAGAGCTTAAGTCTGATATATCGATGAAAGAAAATTCAACTAAGTCTCACTACAAAAAAATAACAGCACCAGACCCAAAAGCCTTAATATAATAATAATCTATTCAAAGCATCCATTTCACGAGTTTTCCTCAATACTGAAATGAGCCGCGACAAAACTTTTAAACAACATCGCATTAAAAAGTTTCTCGTAATGAAACGATCATAATATAAAAAAAACAAAAGAAAAGAGCAGTAAAATTGAAGTTAAACGTAAACAAACCTTGTTTCGTAGGGAATAAAGTCAAAAATAAAGTGTTTAACTCTGTTAAACGTTAGAAAGACTACTTATTTAGTGTTCATAATTAACATAGAGCTTTTGTTACCCTATCTGCAATATAAAGACACTTTCGACGTTACTTTATGTTTAAAGTCGCGTAATAAACTAACTAACTTCATTATCTAAAACGCCTACTAACTAACAATAAAGAACATTTAAAAACCGTTTCAATTTAATAGTCTAAGCGAGTAATTTAAGTAAACCGATTTTCTTAACTATTCTAATGTTTTAAAGAGGTAAATATCGTAATTTTGTTTATTTGTATGTGAGGGAAAATCTCGAGAATTACCAGACTGATTCAAATAATTCTATTTGTAACTAGCTGTGCCCCGCGGTTTCACCCGCAGCACCCCCGTTCCCGTGGGAATTTTGAGATTTTTATTCCTTATTTTTCTTATATAAAAACCTTGTCCTGACAATAAGGAACACATTAAAAAAAGAATCATCCAATTTGGTGCAGTCGTTCTGAAGTTATGCGCTTACCAACACATTTTGCGATTCATTTTTATATTATAGAGGAATAGCCACATTCAACAGTAAGGTTAAAGGCTATTTTTCATCCCGTAATTCCCACGGGAACGGGCACAAAACGAGTAAAACCGCGGGGCGCTGCTGGTCATATGTAAACTAAATTCAGTAATAAAAATGCTATAAACTCACCAATAACATCATTATTAATGCTATTATCTATAAATTACAGTAACTATCATATACTAGCAGTGTTCCTCGGTTTTGCCCGCGCTGTGCCCGTTCCCGTGGGAATTTCAATTTTAAAAATTAGCCTTTAAGTTCGCGTTGAAGTGGCTATCCATTACAAAAAGAATTATTCAAATCGGATTGATAGTTTCTGAGATTAGCCCCTACAAACAAATATACAAAGTTTTACCTCTTTATAATGTTAGTATAGACACTCACTACTATAAGACAATATGAAGCATTGATGACATTAAGATTAAGTTTAAAAATTGAGTGAAAAACAAGACATGTATTAAAACCCACTAACATCATATTCGCTAACTCCCAGCTTGTAAACTGGCTTAATGTCAAAGACACTTTAAGTTCGTTGATAAAGCGCTTTAAGCAACAATGTAGTTAGCAAGCTGTATATTTCTCCATTGAAGAAATGCGTTATCATTCAAAGTAACCAAAATAATCATCTTGAACTTAATATCTAATCTTAGAACACTTTGCACAACATAAAAGCTAACACTGAAGAAAGACGACAAAAGGCGCCACTTATTGTCTGTTATGAGCCCAAACA